>CM035150.1:72566486-73766486 GCA_020205605.1 Panax ginseng
TCACACCATGGTCATCAATACGAAAACTCGATCGCTTGCCTCCCTCTAGATTCTCAAGGCCATACTCCACAACTCCCCATCTTCTTTTTGAGCTTTTTTTTCACCATGAGATAAGAGAGGGCTCCACTCTCATACCCGCCAAATGCCCATCCGAACCTCGTACATACAACTCCAACTCGAGCCGCCCATATCCAAATAAGTCGAGGTTGTGTAATAAGGGTCGCTACACTCCCCGAACTTTCTCTAAAGAGCATCCGCAAACCACATTTGCCTTCCCCGTGATACCAATTCTAGCATCATAATCTTTTTTGAAGCTCCAACCAACGCCTCACCTCATATTGAGCTCCTTCGAGTGAAAATGTATTTAAGACTTTTGTGATCGGGTGAAGATATCACAAGTCTCTCCATACAAATAATGCCTCCAAATCTTTAAGGCAAAGATCACCACGCTAACTCCAAATCATGTGGGGTAATTCACCTCATAAGGTTTAAGTCGCTTAGAAGCATAAGCAATCACCTTACCGTGTTGCATCAAAACACACCCCAAAACCCTTCTTAGAAGCATCACTATAAATCTGTAACCTCCCCGTCCCCCGACGGCAAATGCAAGTATAGAGCCATCACAAGTCGCTTTCTTCAACTCCTCAAACTCTTTTCTCACGCCCCTCATTCCACACAAAAACTTCACGCCTTTTTCTCATCAATCGAAAGTCAATGGTAAGGCAAGCAAAGAAAACCCTTCCACAAACCGCCTATAATACCCTCGCCAAACCCAAGAAACTCCTAATCTCTCGTCATCGTAGTAGGTCTCGCCATTTAGTGATAGCCTCAACCTTCGCAGATCCACCTTAATGCCTTCAAAGAAGTAACAACGTGGCCCAAAAATGCAACTCGCTTCCAACCAAAACTCAGATTTAGAGAATTTAGCATACAACTTCTTTCTCGCAAAATCCCAACACCGCAAGCGAAGATGCTCCTCATGCTTCCTTAGACTTGAGTAAACCAAAATGTCATCAATAAAGACAATAACAAATTGGTCCAAGTACTCTCTAACACCCGATTCATTAAATCCATAAACACCGCCGAGCATTAGTCAACCCGAATGGCATCACCAAAACTCAGAATGCCCATATCGAAAAGCGAAAAAGTCGCCTTTAGGGATATCCTCATCCTCACCTCAACTCGATGATAGCCCGACCTCAAGTCTATCTTCAAAAATACTTTTGCCCCTCGTTGGTCAAACAAGTCATCAATCCTCTAAGAATGGATACCGATTCCCGATGGTGATCTTGTTCAACTCTCTCGTAGTCTATACACAACCTCATGTACCCATCCTTCTTCTTCACAAACAAGACCGAGCACCCCACTACTAAAACACTCACCAATCACACCACCACGATCTAACAGCTTCCTCAGAATCGCTTCCTTCAACTCCTCGCAACTCCAATCTGCAAGCATCCGACACGGCGCTTTAGAGATAGGCTCCGCACCAGAACAAGCTCAATAGCAAACTCCACTTCCCACATGTGGTGGCAACCCCGACAACTCCTCAGAAACACATCGAAAAAATCACGAACAATTGAACATCCTCAATACGAGACTCACCCTTAGAGGTATCTTTCACAAACGCCAAATACCCCTCACAACCCTTTTGCTACCAACTTCCCAAATTTTTCAAAGTCAAATCAACTTCACCACCCTACTCTACCGTGAACCCCGAAACACGAACTCGAGACTTCACATCTCCAAATATAACCTTCTTCGCCGACAATCGATAAGGGCCTCGGTGTTTATCCAACCACCCATCCCAAGAATGACATCAAAATCGCATACACACTCTCGGAAGAAGATTAGCCCTACGAATCTTATCCCCAAAACTCGATCGACACCCTCGATATACAAATCGTAAATAACAATGTAAGTCCCCATCGGGTAGCAATAGATATAATGTAATCTAAAGATCGAGATGGCACACCCAAAAAGCCGAACAAAAGACCGAAAGCAACAACGAATGAGAGAACCCAGATCAAACAAAATAGACGCCTCACGATTGCCAACTAAAAGAGTGCCGTAAATAAGACTGTGCACTCCGCCACCGGTTATATGTCAAGGCAAACACTCACCACCCCGACGCCGACCTCCATTGCCACCATTATCACCACCTCCACCATTTTTCCACGCGGGTCTTGCACAATCCCTAGCAATACGACCCATCCGTCTACACAAAGAAGCATGCACCGAGTCTCTGCGGGTACCGCCTCCCCTGATGATTAGCCCCACAAGTAGCACAAAGAGCTATCGAATGAGATTTGGGTTACCCCACCACCGGTCCCGGATAACGACCGATTTTGCCCCTCACCGACGATTCTGCCCCACGACGATTCTCGACTATATGCCAAGGTAGTCAAGTTTACGATTTTGCCTTTTGCCGAGGCATCTCGCCGATAACCCCTATTTTGATTCTCGCCACGCCATCGCCTCGCTGCCACCACCACGATTCCTATTCCACCGACCACCCCGATTCTTCCCATGTCAATCAAGTTTGACCCCGCCGGTCATCTCGTCCCCTCTTCGACTCCTTCCGCTTTAGAAGACCGAAAGTCCTGCCTCCCCATCTCAATATTCTTGGTCAGATTGCCATCGCCGACACATCTCGCAAACTTGTTGTTAATAAGATGTCACCGATACCTATAATGAATCCTCCACTTAAACTTCTCTCGCTGCTCACACATCAGCAGCCCCGCCGAGGTTCCCGCAAAGCCTCGCCAACCTAGTAAACCTCGCCATGAAATCCGTGATGGACTCATCATCTTTCTCGCCGAATAGATGATATACTTTCTAAAGATAGGCCTCTTTTTATCGCCAAATGGAAGTATCACGATAAAAGACCTCACAAAACTCCGCCCCAACTAAGTGTCTCAACATAATTTTCACCCTTTTGTTGTTTTCATCGCTTCCACCACCTCTCAGCATCCCTTCCAAATTTGTAAGTTAGCAAGCAGCAACACTTTCTCGATTATCCGAGCACCCCAACACACATCAAAATCTTCTCTAGTGGGCAATCCAATTCTCTCGATCAATTGAGTCGAGCTCGAATCAATGATGTGGTTTCGCTTTCAAACCTTTCCAACCATACATATATCGAACCACCTCACCGATCAAGACCATCTCAGTTCCCCTTCCTCAACATTTGCATGTCGACCATTATTTCCTCTGATTCTCCGTTCAGAATTTCGTGGCGTACACACGATCGCTCGTGTATAACCTCGTGCCACCAACCGAGGTAAAGCCCGATTCACCGCCTCGATTCACCAAGGTAGCCAATCGAGCATTAATCCGATCATTAGGTTGCTCATCAATCGACCTCACCTCTTCCCCTATTGTTACCTCGCCCCCAAAGAACTCTAAATGGATCTACGAGCCATCTAAGAAAGAGATCACGAATATAAACAAAGCAGATTAGAGACAAATTCAAATATAAATGATATGATAAATGAATGTAAAATCAAATGTAACAAAAACCTAACCTGTAAGTCTACCCATAACTCACAAAAGTCAAACCTAAATAGGTTTTCTACAAGAAAGAACCTAAGCTCGATACTAACTCAGAATACCCCTTTCCAAAATAGAAAGAGAGGTTACTCAAAACATAACAAAACCGATGAATTTAATAAAGAAGGCTCAAAGCCACAAAAAAGATAGTCTTAATAACCGATAAATACCACAAGTCAACCATAATAAATCTCAAACCGCTCTTCAAACCACAATCTAAAATAATTATTACAATTCCAAGTAAACCGACACATCAAGTCTAAATGTAATATTTCTAAATCATTGAATGAATGGAGCTCTCATCACACTTGCCCTCGATCCCCGACACACCGGCCGAAGAAAAACACAAGATGAGCCAAATGCCCAAAGACGGATATAGAATACAAATAATGAACCAAAATAACTAACTCAATTAAATGAAATGAAACGAAACGAATCAAACGAAAACGAAACAAAACTAACACAACGAAAATAATAGTCAATCAAATGGTCAGGTGTTATTTCACACCGAGCTCAAAAAAAAAGTAAATATACCTTTGCCACACAGCAAGTCAAATAATGCCACATAGTAAAATCAAATAATGCCACATTGTAAGTCACACACATCGACCGCTAATCCAATGATGTAAAATCGAAGGCGTGTTTGGCACAAACATCACCAATCCGCAGTAATGTAATGTAATCAAAAAAACTAGGGTCGCACCCATACGCCCCCCACAACAAAAAACACCAAATGGCCAACTCCCACCGGAGCACACAAAACGAGACGCCGTGGGATCGATCACACCGCCACTAAGGTGTCATGCCCTAAGCAAGAGGATATGCCTGTGGTACCCCACACAGTGGTTATAGCTCGTATACCCTACTAAGATTCTAACAAAATATAATGTCACAACACATGCGACAAAATATCAACACAAAGGGGTTCTAACATGTACATGTTAAATCAAAACTAATCATCAACACAAAGTCCAAAATATATATAACATGTACATCACTACAAATATCAAAATAAATATTAAACATGATACACTAGTCTCAAAGAGAGTAAAATACGAGTTCTAATATCAACGCCAAAAACAAAACTCACAATAAATTTGACAAGGAATAATTATGAGAGAAGAAATAACTAATTTTCAAACGAATAAATCAAAACGAACAAATTAAAAACAAAAGAGTCTCATCGAAAGAGTACTAATCCAGACTCGATTAAGCAATGTAATACCCAAAATTTATATTCCAAAACTCGCTTAGACTCTCTCCGCTCAATCTAAATAATTTAATAAGATTTTATTACAATCCAATCATTAATAACATAATAATATTAAATTTATTATTAAAAAATTTTATAACTATGTTTATTAAAAAATTAATTAATTTAAATTAATATACATAACTTCAATTGATTTACTAATTATATTTATAAATTTCATGGCCAAAAGTTTATTAATAATATATATATATATATATATATATATATATATATATATATATATATATATATATATATATATATATACTTAAATATACTATTATATATATATAAAATTAATATTACCCACATTTAATTAAATTAAACCCAATATAATTTTAAGGCCCAAATTGTACTAAATTAATTTATCCATCTCTTATTAAAATTTATTAGCCCACACAAATTAAATAATTATTTTGACCCAAAATAAATGACATCCAAAAATATGTTTTAAAAACAAGGTAATTTTTTATTATTTAATATTATTATTTTTTTTTTTTTTATTATCTTAAATGGAACCATAATCATATTTTAAAAATCAACTCATATTTATGTTATCTTACTAATTTTTAAAATAAATAAAAGACTTCGTTGAATTTATCTTTTTATACCTTGTTTTTTAATTATGAAAATGAGGAATGAAATTATAATAATGTAGCGAATTAGTGTCATGAATGAGAGGAAAAAGAAAGTGATCGGTTTAAGAAAATACTCCCTCCGTGCTGATTTTTTTTTCGAGTAAAGTATAAATTTTACATATATTAAGAAAGATAAAAATAGAGGAAAAAGAGTAAATAAAAATTTAAATTTCTCGTTAGTGGTCCTATAAGATTCATAAAATAATGAGTAATTTTATATTAATGGGTCTCACTAAATGACATAATTATCTTTAATTTTATATATTTTATTGAAAATTGATATTTTCATAACAAAATTGTCGCTATAAATCCTATAGCAACGGTTTTTACCGTCGTTATACATTTATAACCACACTTTTATTGTGAAAATATTAATTTTTTTAAATAAAAATATCAATTTCCTATTTTATTTTACCTTTTAAAGATAAAAATAATTATATCTTGAGCAATCATTTTGATAAGACGGACTAAATGTTTGAGAAAGGATTAAAATATATTTCATTCGTTTCATATTATTTGATCATTGTTAACTTTTTAATGTGTCAACTTAAAAGATTTTTAAACTTAAAATTGGCATAGATTTTTTTACTTTTAATCAATACAATGATAATTATTACTATAAATTATCTAAAAAGTGTTGCTCATTGTAAATTTTATTATTTCATAATTTTAAATTTGAAAATATTTTAATTTGACTGAAAAATTAATAATAATCATATAATTTTAAAAAATAATATTTTTATTTATAAAAATATCAATTCTATTTTTATATATTTTATTTCAGAACCAAAAATCTTTACTTGGAGGCCAAGTTTAGACCATGGTCACCACCGAAAGTAAAAAGTACTCCACTAGTTAATTTTAAGCATTATCAACTATATTAAGTATTTAAAATGATACTCCAAGTATTTAATAGAATTGAGTATACATATTAAGTATTCTAAATATGTATACTTATTTAGAATTAAGTATACAATATTTATACTTAATTAAGATAGTTTGTGTTTGGTAATAGAATTAAGTATACATATTTAGAATTTATGAAATTAGTTATCACTTAGTTTAAAACGAAAATAATCAAGTATATATATTATTAAAATAATAGCGTAATAAAGTTGATAATGCTATGGGCATCAATTTTTTTTAATTTTAAATAATACTTCTTTTGTTCTAAATTATAATATCATTATTGACTCTTTGAAAAAATTTAAAATATTTTCAAATTAAAAGTTGACATGAATTATTTTAATTTTAGTTAATACAATAATAAATATTGTAAAGTATTTAAAATGAATAAATTTATTGTATAATAATTTTTAATAAATTATCTCAATTTTATATTTAAATATGTTTTAAATTGATTTTTAATAACCAACAATAACCTTGTAATTTAAATTAAAAAAATATATTTTTTAATTTATGTGAAAAATATATTTTTAACACTTTTTTTTCTTCTTTCCTTTCAGGTAAAGTCATTAGTGTCTGGGTCACTATATGAGAGACCAATGCCACTGGGAGTGCACTTCATTTTCTCACTCTTTCTTGGAAACTAGTAGGAGAAAAGGAGTAAGGACTATACTACTATTATGCAAAACTTCATTAATGCATAAGCAAATAACTATTATACAAAACTTCCTTAATGCATAAGCAAATAACACGAATGGATATATATATATATTGGTAGTACATGACGAAAAATAAAAACAAGATCCTCTTTGAAACATTATCTTTACCCAAAAAATATAAAAATAAATAAATAAAAAGTATAAGTTGTATAAAAAAAAAATGTTTTTTCAGAGCTTAAAACATAATAGTTCGACTATAACAAAATATATGAGAATACATTAATTGAAAGATATTTCTTCTAGTATTCTTAGGGTCAAAATCTTCAATCAATTGATTAAAATCCTATTATATATATATATATATATATATATATATATATATATGTTGATGCCAGGATATTTTTTCTTTCTTCCTAGGTGTTTCTTACCCTTTATATTTTATATGTGAATTTGTTTGATCTGAAGGGTGAGATTTTTAGGAAAAAACCAACATATAATGTCGACGATTTGAAAAGATTTGATTTTTATTGGTCCGAATTAGACAGAGCCGCAAGTTGATATGAGTTAAATGGTTGTATCAACTCAACCGAGTTTTGAAAGGTTTTGCAATATGGCCCAATATTGGACTATGTTTAATTGTTCTTGGAAACCGAGATTCATAGAGTTCACGGAATTGATTAAGCGGAGAAAGATGTTAGGCATCCCTCGACTTCCGTGAAACACGATTACCACGCTTTTTATTCCCTAGTTTGTGTGTATGTGTGTGTATTGCAGTTAATTGGGCCTAAGTGCTTTATTTGAAAGTAGTGTTATGCATTTTTTGCGCCTATATACAAAGAGTTTGACTTATATAAAAGTTCAATTTTAATACTAGGCATATAAAGTGATATTTTGAAAACAAGTTTTCGAACTCTTATGCTCAATAGGAATTGAGGTACTTGATACTTATATTTTATTCCGTATTCGGTTTATTTTGATTTTATTCTCGAGATGCGAAGTATCTTCGACTAAATTATATATATAAGTGTCGGGCTCCTTATGGGCATGAAAGCCATTAAAATATGCTCGAGCACCAAACATAAGATTTTTATTATCACGGGGACCTTAAATCCGGATAACCGTTTTAAGGTCCTAGATTTACAAGTACAAATTTTACAAACTAGTTGTACAATTGAAAAGGGTCCATCATGAGAACCAGATCTAGATCCATCAGTTGGATCTTTGATCAGGTGGCTTCTAGGCTCACATAATATCACATAAATAGCATGCATAACAAATATACTGAAATAAAACATATATTTATACTAAATGTTGGAGTATGATTATTTGGGTTGTGAGAGAGTCCTTATTAAAGTAAGATTGTATTTCCTTATTTGGTGGGATAAGAAGGTTTAATTTGGGAAGAAATCTATTAGCCATTAATTGCAGTTATAAGATGATTCTGAAAAGGACTCCTACTTCTATCTATAAATACAACAATATGCAAGGGATTGAAGGAGGAAGGGCACAAGAGATACAACACAAATACACAACTTGTACTCCCAATATTATTATAGTAGATTACTCTCTCTCTCCGTGGTTTTTTCCCAATTGGGTTTCCACGTAAATTCTTGTGTTCATACTTTATATTTATTTATTTATGTTTATGTGAGTGTATTTCTTGAGTTTTATTTCACAACAATTACTCCATCAACCGTTGGCGCTATTTATTTTGGCTCATTGTTTTGGTGATTTCAATCGGCGTACAAAATCAAAGGCGTTAACATTGGCGCTGCCTCAGTGGGAAACAAGACACTTGTTACTAAAGTGTTTATTTAAAATCACCGATTCAATTTGAAGGAGATAAGTGATTCTTTTTTATTAAATTAAATATATACTTGTACGTGTGTATATATATATATATATATATATTATGCATGTGGTGGTAGTATTCACATGATGCATGTAAAATCTAAATATTAACACTTTGGTCTAGGTGATGATCATAAATTGGTGATGAGTCACCGCACTAGTAACGAATTCGTCCAGCGCAGAGATAAAAGTTTAAGTTTTTATATCGTTGAAGTGCTTTAAAGGCGAATTTGGTTTCATCATCAACCACAGACTGAAGAAAATTTGGAGGACATAAATTCGGAGGATAAAAATCCAGAGGATATAAATTCAGAGGATATAAATCCAGCGGATAAAAATCCAGCAGATATAAATCCAGCGAATATAAATCTAGCGGATATAAATCCCGCGGATAAAAATCCCACGAATATACATCCTGAGGATATAAATCCCGAGGATGATAAAAATCCCGAGGATACTTTTTGTACTCTCTTATTTTAAGTTATTTACAATTCCTTGTAAATAAGAGACTGGGGGGCAATGTTGGAGTGTGATTATTTGGGTAGTGAAAGAGTCCTTATTAAAGTAAGATTGTATTTCCTTATTTGGTGGGATAAGAAGGTTTAATTTGGGAAGAAATCTATTAGCCATTAATTGCAGTTATAAGGTGATTCTGAAAAGGACTCCTACTCCTATCTATAAATACAGCAATACAAGAGATACAACACAAATACACAACTTGTACTCCCAATATTATTATAGTGGATTACTCTCTCTCTCCGTGGTTTTTCCCCAATTGGGTTTCCACATAAATTCTTGTGTTCATACTTTATATTTTTTTATTTATGTTTATGTGAGTGTATTTCGTGAGTTTGATTTCACAACAATTACTCCATCAACCGTTGGTGCTATTTTGGCTTGCTGTTTTGGTGATTTCGTTAGGCGTACAAAATTAAGCGTTAACATTAATGTTCGGGAGCATTTTACCGATCTGTAAGTGGGCCGAAGGTCTGACACTAGAAGGGGTTAATGGGCCCATTGGGCAGAAACCTAGGGAAGAGTTCAGACGGTCCAGTCTCCCCATCCAAGAAATCAAGAAAGCCATAATGGTGAAGCACGGGTATCCGAAGTCCTTTGAAATTTGATACCCTATTCTGGAAAGGTAGGTGTTCGGGGTCGGGACTTCGAGTCCTTTGGGCCGAAGCCTGAACCAAGCAACAGGCTTGGTGGGGTTGGGCCTGTGCAGTGGGATGTCCTGCATGCAGAGTCTATAGACCAGGCCATATTGGAATAAGGTAACTCCAGAGGTGGTGTTGGAGTTGGATTCTACTTCCATCTTTTAATGAGATTATGTTGGACCCAAATATAGGTAACTACCATATTTAGGAGTCCTATTTCGACTCGGAGAAGGATTCTAAGGTGGTGAGAGTATTATAAATACAAGACCAAGGTTATAATTGACAGGTAATACATCTTTGGGCACTAAACACTTAAGCCTCCATTATTAAACCTTGTGAACGACCTGTACTTATTCTCACACCAGAGCTATCCCCGGCCAAGACTACCGTCAAGCTTCATGTGATATGTTATTATGCGAGTTTCATCGGTCGTGGATTCTGTGATTGAACACGCAGACAAAACTTGGCGTTAACATTGGCGCTAGAAGGAGGGCTTTTAGTGATTTTTTAGCAATCGCAACCAGTTTTTTCGGCAGAGGAATATGGCGAGTAAAGAAAACAATGCCTCTGCCCAAGAAAAGACAAAGACCAAAGATCCACGCCTGCACCACGCAGTGAGGGGTCTCATGAAGGATCGATCAGGGGTCTAAAATTCCGGAGGTTGAAGAGATACCAGCCCCTTCCCTCCGACGTAAGCTCTTCCATGACAGTCAACACACACCCCTTCAAGCGAGTCAGGCCAATGAGAATCACTTTCGGGCCCTCGCAAGACAAGAAAGAGGAGACGGCAGCCGAGACTAACAGGAGGTCATCCTAAAAAAGAAGATGGAGCAGAACAAGGATGCCATGTTGGCACTGCGGCTACAACAGGAAGAACTCGAAGCCCAGATGGCTAAAATAACCGGAGAGCAGGAGGCCTACTCGAAGAGGCGCAGACGCCCTAGCCAATCCCGATCACCAGGAGCAGACCACGGAGTCGTTCTCGAGAAGGACGGAGTCGAAGGAGGAGTCGATCAGATGATAGAAGATCCGGACACCCGGGAAGGTCGGATTAAAAGAGGAGGATCGCGTCCCCCGAATACTAGAGGGACAGACATCATTCGTCCCCTCGTAAAGGGGAGGCCGATCCCCTCGCCCGAAGAGTCGCAGAACTGGAGAAACTACTAGCAGCTAAAAGTCCGACGGGGACCTCTTCAGGATGTTCGGGATCGCCCTTCTCACCAGAGATCAATCAAGTCACAGCCGATCCGAAGAAAAAGATGCCCCCTATGGACACGTACGACAGGTTAGGGGATCCGTATGATCATTCAGATGGGTATGACTGTCTGATGTCTTACTACGGACACTCAGATGCGGCCAAATGTCATATGTTTGCCACGACACTAAAAAAGAGTGCCCGAGAATGGATGGGGACTTTGGCAGCAGGATCGATCGGGTCGTGGAACGATCTCCGAGATAAGTTCCATGCTCGGTTCGGTAGCAACAGGAGACGAGGAAAGATCACAGCGTCCCTCATGTAGGTCCGACAGAAGTCGAACGAAACATTAGGTCAGTACGTGAAGAGATTTTGAGAGGCTATGGGGTCGGTAGTAGAGTTGAATTCCCCGCAAGCCTTGGGATTTTTCACGACAGGGTTGGATATCGGGAGGTCCAAGAAACTGGTCAATGATTTGGTAATCAGCCCTCCTACAGATCTAACTGAAGCCTTTCATCGGGCCGAAGGGTTCATAGCAATAGAAGAAGCGATGGGAAATTTCAAACCGCACTCCCAATCCTACGAGAAGTCTAAGGATCGGGACAAACAAAGTTATCAACGATCGGACAACAATCAGTGGAGATTTGACAATCCGGGCAGGAAAAGTTATAACGGAGGAGAATCAGGAAGTAGTAGACCTCCACTGCCTAATCGAAGTGTCAGCAAAGTCTACACCCCCCTCACCACGGGTCGGGCGAAGATTTTGGAGGAGATGAAGAACCAACCCTTTTATGAACCATGGTCGAGGCAAACCAAGCCCGAAAGAAGGGGTCGGGATAAATATTGTGATTATCACCAGAGCACCGGGCACGCGACAGAGGCATGCACCCACCTGATGGACATGATAGAAAAGAATGTTCAGAACGGACAATAATCTGATATGTGATATGATGTAAGGGTAATGCGGTAGCCATAGCGCTAGAAAGAAAATAGAGATCCAGATCAGGACACCCTGCCTCAACAGAACCCCCCAGCCCGAGGCGTGATTGATGTTATCTCAGGAGGTTCTATAGGACGGGTAATGGGAAGAAAGAGAAGCGGGCACCTCGAGGTAGTATTATATGTTACGGGGTCAACTACTAGAAAGGATCGGGCATATCTGGGAACATCTATCTCTTTTTCGGATGAGGATTACCCTACGGACCTCATCGAGCCACATAACGGCGCACTGGTGATAACGGCTCAGGTCGGGATAGTGGATATGAAAAGGATGATGATAGACAATGGGTCCTCGGTCGACATCCTATATACTCATGCCTACCAGAGGCTGGACCTGTAAGGGAAGAAGATGGATTTGGGAGGCGAAGGACCCTTGTATGGCTTTAGCGGAGACCCGGTATATGTGTCCGGTACCATTGAGCTGCCTGTTAAGTTCGACACAGCACCCAATCAGGTCGAGATAATGGTCAGATTCTTCGTAGTCCAGGTGGACTCGGCTTACAATGTAATCCTCGGAAGACCGACCTTAGCAGCCTTGTAAGTAGTGATCTCTATACCCCACTTTAAAATTAAGTTCCCAACACTGAACGGGATCGGGGAGGTAAAAGGAGATTTAGATATTTCCCGAAGGTGCTACCGTAACAGCTTGATTTCCTCAGGGGTCGAGGTCAGTAAACAGAAACAGACAATGACCATCGAAATAGAGCCATTCACTGAAAGTAGTACAGAACCGTTTGCCCTGCCCGCCGAGGAAATCGAGGATGTAGAACTGGTGTCAATAAATAAAGAGAAAATAATCAAGATCGGGTCGGGGTTAGCGGAACCATTTCGGACAGGACTGATAGATATGCTCCGAGTCTACGCTGATATATTTGCATGGGAACCAAGTGATATGCCAGAGTAAGTTTAATCGGTGGCCTACTACATTTACACGTGGACCCGAAATGAAAGCGGTCATACTGAAAAACGAAGGGTTTTCACCCCAGAGAGACAGAAAATAATCGATGAGTAAATTACCAAACTCCTGGAGGCCGAATTCATCTTCGAAATTGATTACCCAGAATGGTTGGCCAACGTAGTCTTGGTCCATAAGCAGAACGGGAAGTGGAGGCTATGTATCGACTACACGGACCTGAACAGAGTGTGTTCGAAAGACTTCTACCCATTGCCCAACATAGATCACCTGATAGACGCCACTTCGGAATACGGTATGCTGAGCTTCATGGACGTGTTCTCGGGGTACCATCAGATTTCAATGAGTAAGGAATACATCCCGAAGACCAGTTTTATCACACATCGGGCAATATATGCGTATCGAAAGATGACCTTCGGGCTATTGAATGTAGGGGTGACCTATTAGCGAATGATGAACTTCGTATTCACGAAGCAACTAGGGAGAAGTATGGAGGTCTACGTAGACGACATGATCGTTAAAAGCATGTCAGTTCGTGACCATCTTGAAGATCTAGAGAACTCGCTTGAGATACCGGAGGGGCGCAAGTCGAGGTTGAACTTGGACCAAGTGCATGTTTGGATTGAGATCAGGAAAATTCCTGGGGTATTTGGTCAGCAAAAGGGGAATCGAAGCGAACCCGGAGAAGATCCAGGCGGTCTTGGATATGAAATCTCCAAAGTCCTATAAAGATGTACAAAGAATGACAGGTTGGATCGCGGCCCTCCGAAGATTTGTCTCCAAATCGGCAGAGAGATGCCTACCATTTTTTGACACTTTGAAAGGGCCCAAGAACGAGAAAAGTTTCCAATGGACTTCGGAGTGCGAAGACGCGTTCCAAGGGATCAAACAGTATTTATCTTCGGCACCACTGCTGATGAAACCGATCCCTTCAGAACCTTTATATCTTTATCTGGCAGCGAGTTCAATGGTGGTAGGGGCTGCATTAGTTCGGGACAAAGGGGGAAAACAGTTCCCAGTATACTACGTCAGCCATGTGCTTCGAGATGCAGAAACTCGGTACCCAAACCTAGAAAATATCGCCTATGCTCTGATCATTGCAAGTAGGAAACTTCGGCATTATTTCCAGGGTTGGGTGGTGGTGGTATACATGGATCAGCCGTTGAAGAAAATCCTGCACCGACCAGAGGTATCGGGAAGACTGGCAGCATGGGCAATGGAATTAACATAGTTTGCATTGGAGTATCTACCCCAAACAACAATCAAAGGGCATGCACAGGCCGACTTTGTCGTGAAATGTTCATTCTCAGAACCGGATGTGGGGTCTGTGACCGGAACACAACACGTGAGGACTTCATGGACACTATATGTTGATGGCTCATCAACCTCGGATGTCAGTGGTGTCGGGATCATACTGACGAGTCCCGAAGGGTTTAAAGTCCAACAAGCAATTCGGTTCCAGTTCAAAGCGACTAACAACGAAGCAGAGTACGAGGCCATTCTAGCCGGGTTGAAGTTGGCCCGAAGCCTATAAGTACAAAATCTAGTCATCTATAGTGATTCACAGTTGGTCATCAAATAGATATCGGGGGAGTATGAGGCCCCGGGGGCAAGAATGACGAGGTATTTAGCAGAAGCGAAAAGTAAATTGGCCTACTTCAGCTCAGTCAGCTGTCAGGGAGTAGATCGATCAGACAACACAGTGGCAGATGCCTTGGCTCGACTGGCAACGACAGAAGTAAGCTCCTTCAGGGGATCGGTATATCTGGAAGTATTGGAGCAGCCAAGTGTTCCGAAAGAGGAAGTACTATGTATTGATCGGCTGGACTGTTGGCTTACGCCATACATCTTCTACCTGGGCGACGGGGTGTTGCCTTTGGATAGCATTCTAGCAAGGACGATCAAGCACCGAAGTTTAAACTTTGTACTTATTGATGGAGATCTATATCGAAGGGCTTTCAGTTCTCCACTACTCAAGTGCTTAACACCGTCAGAAGCAAACTATACACTTCGGGAGGTACACGAAGGGATTTGTGGAGATCACATGGGGGCCAAGTCACTGACACACAAGATTTTGAGGCAAGGGTATTACTGGCTGACCATCTACATCGAGGCCAAGGAATTCGTCAGAAGGTGTCCCAAGTGTCAGCTGAATAGCAATATACCACATCAATCCCCCGAAGAGCTTTACTCGATCTTATCCCCGATTCCCTTCGCTGTATGGGGAATTGACATCCTAGGGTCTCTGTCGAAGGCCAAGGGGCAAGTCAGCTTGGTAATCGTGGCTATTGACTATATGACGAAGTGGGTCAAAGCCAAATTGCTATAGAAGATCACCGAACAAGAATGCTTGAAATTTCTAAAGGAGGGAATCGTTTATCATTTCGGCATTCCGAGGGCAGTGGTCTTTGACAATGGCGCATAGCAGGGGTGGGGTCAAGTTCGAAGTTTTACGAAAGAGTTGGGAATTCAGCATCGCAAGACTTCAGTGGCTCACCCTCAATCGAACGGCTAAGTAGAAGTGACCAACCGAACCCTACTCAACGGAATAAAAAGAAGGTTGGAGGAGTTAAAGGGTCGGAGGCCCGAAGAACTACTCAGTGTTTTATGGGCATATCAGACAACTCCGAGGACAACAACGGGGGACTCTCCATTCCGACTGGCATACGAAACTGATGCACTCATACCAGTCAAAATCGGATCCCCCACTCTTCGAGTCAGTTAATACAAGGAACTGTACAATGATGAAGGCCTGAAAACAAATTTAGATCTGCTGGATGAAGTTCCGGACTCTGCTATGTTGAGGTTGGCTATTTATCAGCAGAGAACAACCCGACACTACAACCAGAAGGTGAAACTGAGGAGGTTTGAGGTAGGAGATTTGGTGCTTCGGGAGTCAGAGGCATCAACCCCCCAGAACACAGGCAAGATAATGCCTAACTGGGAGGGGCCTTACGAGGTAGTGGAGGTGCCGAAGCCAGGGACTTACTGGCTTCGAGCTATGGATGGATCTGAGGTAAAGAATACATGGCATGTTGGAAGACTTAGAAAATATTACCAGTAAATGCATGTCTATTCTTCCCTTTACTTATGTAACCTTTACAATTTATCAATGAAATAAAAACTTCTCTTTGAGGAATACTTATGCTTCATTTAAATTCGCACTACTTTACCAATCAGACATGCTTCGGGCGTAAACTGATCAGACAGTCCGGAAGGACCTAACTGATCAGCAAAGGTCACAAGTATAACTGATTGACAAAGTGACACATCCGATCAGATAAGCTTGAAGTAAAATGATCGACAATCGAAAGAACTTAATCGACGGTGGCGCCATAAGTATAACTGATCGATAAAGTTATAAATTCGATCATGTAAGCTTCGGGCATAAATGGATCAGACAATCAGAAATGACTTAACTGTTCGATGAAAGTCACAAGCAAAACTAATCGTGATAACAACTAATAAAACTTACACTATTTCATTCATACTTTGAAATTTTTACAAAACCTGATCGCCTACGATTCGGGTGGAAAATAGCAGTTACAAAATTATAAGTCCTAACAAGAGCTATTCAGGAGGATGGTGTCTTCGGCTTCAACCTCAGATTCGTCATCCGATGAGTCAATGATAGAGGTATCGAGCCCAGCGGCCATCAACTTTGCCTTAGCCTTTTCCCGATAAGTTTCGTACCCTTACCCAAATTGGGCCATGACTTTACCGTTCAAGGCTTCAGACTCTTTATACTCGGCAATAGCCTGCTGCTTGGCCTTGGAGATCTTCCCTGGAAAGGAGTCAGCTTTGGCGGATAGGGCAGTGTTTTCCTTTATCAGATACCTCATCTTGGTAAGATTCTCAGCATATTTCTCTGTGATGGAGTCGACTGCCTTCTCCCGATCCTTGACCTCCAAAGCCAGGTGCTCCTTCTCCTCGATCAACTTCTTAGCATGACCCTCAAGATCGATGAACTCCTGTTGAAGTAGGGAGTATTGTTCTTTCAATTCATCGGCCTGACGTTGGGCCTGGGTGACCTTATTTTGGGTCTCAGCATGATGGTCCCTTTCATTCTTCAGGTTTGAGGTCAGACCCCGAACCTCAGCCTCAAGCAACATTAAATCCGTTCCCTGTTGAATTTCCTTTTTAATTGTTCGGGCTAGGGGTGGGATGGCCCGAGCAAGAATGACATTGGCCTGCAACAAGCATATATATCAACCATGGAAATCACAGACTCAGTAAGGAGATAAACGACCATGGAATTACTTGGCATTGGGCCCAGATGTACGACACCAGATAATCCTTAAAGGTGAATCCTCTGAACCGTTCGTCATCGCTCGAAATCTTGAACTGATCGAACAGGTGGAAAGGAAAAACGTCGGAAGGACTCTTCAGCCAACAAGTAGTCGGCGTCCCTTGAGAAGAGCTCGCTCGGGAAGGGGGAGTGGCAGCAGGGAGGGGGTCAGCCTTAATAACTCGTTGTTTGGAGTGTGGTGGCTTGGGATCTTGGGTTAGTCGCGGCTTTTTTGGTTGGGGCTCAAAAGGAACCTCCTCGGTATCCTCCAAATCCTCGACTACAGTGATTTGAGCAGGAGGGGGAAGAGTAGACGTTACCATTGGAAGGATGACCTTGGCGGGGACCTTTGCAGAAGGTTTAGAAAGCTTCTTGGACCTCTTCAAAAAGGCCGCTTTCTCTGCCCGGCTCATCTTTAAAGCCACCTTTTTGGTGGATGAGGGATCGGGATCTGAAGTGGACCCCACCGACAACTCGGTGATGGGGATGGTTTCTTCGTCAGGGACATCATCGGTTATCGACGGATGGATGGGTTCGGCAGGAGCAGGTAGAGGAGCTAGGGATTCAGCGGTCCCTTCAAGTTTAAAAATTGTCACTGCACAGAAGAAAACAGGATAAGACATGAAGTA
Organism: Panax ginseng; assembly: GCA_020205605.1. Taxonomy (NCBI): domain Eukaryota; kingdom Viridiplantae; phylum Streptophyta; class Magnoliopsida; order Apiales; family Araliaceae; genus Panax; species Panax ginseng. The sequence continues at coordinate 72,584,526 of CM035150.1, forward strand.
TCTGAGGCAAATGATGAAAAAGTAAGTGAGAATTGATCGGTAGGAAGGGAAATACTTACATCCATGTTTGTATAGCCAACCTTCACTAGACAAAACCGTCAGGTTCCACTCAGTTTTGCTCCATTTTTTGAAGAATGCCTTGAAGGCGTCGGCTCGATCCTTCGGAAACTTTAATACCTTGGCGATGGGGTCCTTGGGATGAGCCCAACGGGGAAGAAGTTGAAGGTTGGTCCCTCGAACAAAGATCCATTTATCGTGCCATCCTTTGTTACTCGAAGGGGTTTTGATGATGACGGGGCAATTGGCCCGTTTGTTTAATTGTCGCAAACCGGGCTCTTTCGAGCCGGTAATGGTGAAAAGAGCGAAAAAGAAGTCGAGACCAGGAGTAATCCCGATCTCGTGGCATTGGGCAATGAAAGAGATTAGATGGATGTATGAGTTCGGCACGAGTTGTGCGAACCCAAGGCCAGCAAAGTTCAGAAAGGATGAAATGAACTCATGAAGAGGGAATCGGATCCCATATTTCAGATTGTAAAGGGGGACGACAACCCACTCACCCTCAGGCCTCCAGAACATCTTCTCGTCGGGGCTTCGGGACTCGAAGCTTTTATTTGGGGGGGGGGATGTTGTAAAGGATCCGAACGTCGGAGAGCTGAGATGGGGTGATGGTGGATGGAGTGTGCAGATATGAAAACTTCCCTTGGGAGTGATAAGCGTTTCGGATCCTAGCCTCGGAGCTAATTGGAGTAGGCAGGACCGTGGAGGGAGTGGCGTCGGAAGGAGCCACCGGCAACTCAATTGGAACAAGGTCGCCGGTGGTGATGAAGGGAGGAATTGAGTCACTGGCAGGGGGATTAGTGTTTGAATCAGCCATTTGGTGTGACTGGAGGGGAATGAGACACAGATGTGATTGGATTGAAGAAGAAAATGAGTAGAAACGAAGTTTAAAGTGTGACAGAGTAGAAAAAGTCAGAGAAATTTGGGAAAGAAGTGAGCTCGCCTGAAAATTTGGACAGAGGTTCTGTAGAAGAGAAGTCTGGAAAAGTGATGGCAATTAATGGAAGGGGGTTTTTGTAGGTGTAGTCACACGCTACCCAAGGGCGGCTATTAAATGCCCAAAGTGAGACCGGACATGGGAAGGCGTGCAACGTTTCAAAGAACGAGGACAGACCGCTGGGATTCCCCAGACAACTCATCATTTGCTGTCGTGTCTCTTCGAATCCATGACCTCTTAAGTCTCTAATTATAAATACCTTATAACCAGATACTGGGGGGCAATGTTCGGGAGCATTTTACCGATCTGTAAGTGAGCCGAAGGTCTGACACTGAAAGGGGTTAACGGGCTCATTGTGCCGAAACCTAGGGAAGAGTTCGAACGGTCAGGTCTCCCAGATCAGAATCAGTAAAGCCATAATGGTCGGGTACTGGTATCCGAGTCCTTTGGGCCGATACCCTATTCTAGAAAGGTAGGCGTTCGGGGTCAAGCCTTCGAGTCCTTTAGGCCGAAGTCTGAACCAAACAACAAGCTTGGTGGGGTAGGGCCTGTGCAGTGGACTGTCCTGCGTGAAAAGTCTACAGACCAAGCCATATTGGAATAAGGTAACTCCAGAGGTGGTGTTGGAGTTGGATTCTACTTCCATCTTTTAATGAGATTGTGTTGGACCTAAATATAGGTAACTACCATATTTAGGAGTCCTATTCCGACTCAGAGAAGGATTCTAAGGTGGTGAGAGTATTATAAATACAAGGTCAAGGTTACAATTAACAGGTAATACATCTTTGGGCACTAAACACTTAAGCCTCCATTGTTAAACCCTGTGAACGACCTGTACTTATTCTCATACCGGAGCTATCCCCCGACGGCAGAACCTTCAAGATTTTGTGTGATCTGTTATTATTCAGGTTTCAGCCCATGGATTCTGTGATTGGACGCGCAGACGAAACTTGGCGTTAACACTAAACATAGCTAGACGAAGGATTCATCAATTAAATCCTCTTTAGCGAGTAGCCCATAGCTTCCAGTTTATTCTATATACACATATAGGGTCACATGGTTGCAAAAACTTTCAAAAACTAGAAAGAAAACTAGATCTATATAGAACTTAGCCATTCTAGATTCCAGGTTCAAGTTTTATAACTTTTGAACTGGTCAAAAGCTAGATTTGGCTATATCTAATACAGATCTAGTCAATAAAACTCAAATATTAACTATTTACAAGAAATGAACGATTAAAAATTTAGATCTGACGAATATTAACCGGTAAAAAAGTATATGTAACACTTATATACGTATTAGAGTAATTGGAAAAACTAGATCTGGTGAAATCTTACAGTGTTTCATGAGAATGGTTATCGAACGACTTCTGGCGCCTTTAGAAACAATTTTCACTAGTTAAAACTTGATATGTTGTAGTATATAAGTATAATAGTGTTTACAAAGAAGTTTTACAGGAATCAGAGCACGATTCGAGCTCCATTTAGCTATTTTAGCCTCTATTTCTCTCGTTTGAGCCCTCTTTTTTCCTAATCTTCTCTTAGAAGCCAAATGGGGGAGGGGGTATATATAGACCTAGGTTACCCACCTGCGACAGTCGCAGGTCTACCTGTGACTGGGCCTGGTGGGTTCTGTTGTCTCGAAATACGTGCACTCCAACCAATACGCAGTTTGTTTGAACCTTCATAACTTTCAATCTGGGAATCCGATGGAGGCGTGCTATACCTTTTTGGAAAGCCCTTTTCGAGAGCTACACAATGACATAGGATTTAACCTTTACCAAATCCAAAAAGGGTGCAAGACCATATCTTCGAGTTTTCGTAGTCTGTCCGTTGAGTTGTCTTGCGCTATTTTCACTCGGGCTCGATGTTATGGTTCTGCATGACATTCTTCATGGTAATTTAATTTGATATTATGTTGAGTTGACAAAATTACTCTTTTCCTTTCTGAGTTGGTTTTCGTGCTTGACGCAACTGCAGCTGTCTTCCCTCAGGGTTATCTCCGGGGTTTGACTGATGTTGACTTCTGTCTGTCCTCAGGGTTGTCTCTGAGGTTGATTTGATGTTTTCTCGGGACTTTCTCTGGGATTTGGTTTGGTTGTAAGACCCCAACTTTTTTAGGAATAAAGATTTTATTTTGTCTAAATAAGGTATGTATTTGATATAATGTTATAGTTGTAGGTAATATTTACAAATTTGGTAAAGTAAGCAAGTTATCATAAAATATTTGTTTGGTCGGGGAATATTCGTTTTATCAAGGAATATTCGTACGAGGACACAATCATTGGTGGACCCCATAATGAAATGACTGTCGGATATAGAAAGCGACATAAATAACCTTTTTATAAAAATAACGGCAAGACTTTTACCGTTAACTGTTGAAATACCTGGTGATAAAATTACAGTAATACGCGTGGTTGCACAGTAGCACACGGTATTGTATAATATCTTTGATTATTGATGCTTACGTAAGAAGCCACTTAGTTTTATTCAATTATTGCAATAGTAGTTGCTGCATAGTATCCCATATTATTGATACAATTATTGTCACAGTATTATCTACACAATATTTTATATTATTAAATCAATAATTGAGACGACACAGTTATTCATATTATTATTTGCATTATTGACAATGTCTCGAAAGTTCTGTCGAGGAAAGGTGTAAGACCCCAACTTTCATAAATAAAGATTAAATTTTTCTCGATATATATTTTGAATATTATGGTGTGGATTTGATATAATGTTATAGTTGTGGGTTATATTTATAAATTTTGCAAAGTATGCAAGTTGTTATAAAATATTCGATTGGTTGGGGAATATTAATTTTAACAGAAAATATTCGTACGACGACACAATCATTGGTGGACCCCACAACGGAATTATTGTCGGAGTTAGAAAACGACAGAAATATCTTTTTATAAATAACGGCGAAAGTTTTATCGTTAACTGTTGGAATACCTGGTGGTAAAAGTACAGTAATATGCGTGGTTGCATAGTAGCACACAATATTAATTATTGATGCTTAAGTGATCAGAGGTCACTAAGTTATACTCAAGTATTGCTATAGTAATTGCTGCATAGTATCTCATGTTATTTGATTCAATTATTGTCAATATTGTATATATTATTAAATCAATAATTGAGATGACAAGTTATTCATATTATTATCTGTGATGCACCCAAAATTAGGTATACATCACTCATTTTGAGTCGCCAGATACATGGTACAAAATTCAAATACAACTTCATTTATACAACTATTGAGCTGTCGTATAGAATACGACCACAGTTAACTATGAGTTTTAATACAAATGTATGTAACTCTCATGGTACCTCGACCACAACCTTACAATGATACTTTACATGAAAGTATAGTCAAACACTGTTTTAAAAATTAAAATATTTAGGAAGTGCTCAATGAAACCTTCGTACATGGGAGGCCATGCGTCTATGTTATGATAGATATCATATGTCCACACAATTATCCTTGGTTGACCCAATAGACCCCAAAGAAAAATGAGAAGATTACTATCATCCTCTTTCCAATGGTGAGTCTTCTCTTGGCATATAACTATCTCCACTGTCTCCAAGTGAAAATTATATTTTAAATAAATTCCAAGATCGTATAGGTAGTGCTCGTAGATATACTCAGAAAGTGTATGTGCACAATCCTATCTTATGATAACACGAGGTTGTATGTCATTAGACATCTTGTATGATAGTGGCAAAACACCTTTCCAAAGTTGGTTTCACCTCACCCTATTTGGTTCACCAAAATTAAATATCAAATGACGTATATAATACGACACACTTATTTAAAGTTCTCAATAAAATTATTTTCATACTATTTAGGGAGAACCTCAACAGCTATAGACCACCGTTTTATTCCCCTGTTATTCCCGCTCAACCCAGCTATACTCTTATTACCTGAAAGGAATTGTGAAGCAAAAAGGGTGAGCACAACTAGCCCTGTGACGCCCCAAAAACAGGTATACATCACCCATCTTGAGTCGCCAGATACAAGGTAATCAATTCAAATACAACTTAATAATACAATGCAATCATCAGTGTACAATACGACAAAACATAAACTGTGAGTTTGAATACAAATATTGTCTACTAGAGAGTATAAAAACTCAAAAGGAGTCCTCATTACAATTATTATCACACTATTTCACAGAATAGTGAGGACTAGTAATGCACCATCTAGGATCATCACTCTATTTCCCGACTAGTCCCAACTACGTTCTCATTTCCTAAAGAGAACAGTGAAAGAAAGGGTGAGCTCAACTAGCCCAGTAAGAAATATTATGACTAAGATAATGCAGAATAAATTATCATTAGCCATCAACGGTGTTAAACTGATTAAATATAATAAACATCAAGTTTTAGATCAAAAACTGCAGCGGAATAAGAAATCCATTAGAAGAGTCAAGTAAAGTATAAAATCTACTGTCTTCTATGATTTAAAAAGTTTTTCATCAACTTTATCGCTGAGACTCAGCTTAATAAATAAAATCGAATCATCCTCGCTCACGGCCAAGGATATTCATATAATCATCAATGGTCATGACTATACTTAGAATAATCTTCTCGTCATAATCATACCAACAACCGTCCACCAATGAACTACATGCCAATGATGACTTTTACCACATCATTCGTCACATTACGGTCATGATTATACCGAATAATCCCTGGTCATAATCATACTAAGTCCATCTATGCACGTAAGCTAAAGATGACTTTCAACATAATATAAGCATAAGGATGATGACAATTCAATAAAACAGGTTCAAGAATAAATTTTAAAGATTTATAAGTTAATTTATCTTGAACTCAATAACGTCCAAATTGTCAACACGATACTGCTTTGTGCAGTAAAATTCAAGAATGCTTAGAAGAATATTTTCATGAAAAGATACTGGATGAAGCACAAATATCAAGGATATTCCACTAATTTCATGGAGTATAGAAGCCAAAGCTTTAACCAATTGAGTATAATATAATATATAAAACTGCAAATGGATTTTCACCCGCCATGCGGTAATCCACATATACAGATCATTTCCACAATTTAATAAGGAATGAATACACATGATCATTCACCATGCATGTGGTAATCCACATAGACATGTTATTCTAACAGAATAATAAAGAATGGAATAATGTAAGGATTCACCATGCGTGCGATGCGATAAGAATGTGTTATTATTTAATGTAATAATAAATAATGGAACCCGGTCCCACAGTAACGCATGCATACATGATATTTCGACGAATAATAAAGAACGGAATATTAGAAGAATTTCACCATATATGCGTATTGTTATAAAACAGGTTATTCCAATAGAATAATAAGAATGGAATAACGGAAGAATTTCACCAAGTATAGGGTATCCCACGATCTGAGTTATTCCAATGTAATAATAAAGAATGGAATAACAGAAGTTCTCTTCATGAATAAGAAAGAAAGAATACCCCTTATGAGTACAACAAATAATATTCTCTACCTTAGAAAAACTAAATACTGGAGTAGTGAAGTAGCAGAATACTTTTCTTCTTTCTCTCTATAGTTTCTCTCTCTTGAGTTTCAGTGAATTCGTAAGAAATAATGAAGGAATGAGCTTCTATTTATAGGAGAATGGACTGAATAGTAACTAATTCATGAATGGTCCAGATTGATTTACTTTTAAACGGACGGTCCATATTGATTTACTATTAAAACTTAAAGCAACGGTCCATACTGATTTACTATTAAAACTTTAAACCAACGATCCATATTGATTTACTATTATAACTTTCCACCAGCGGTCCATATTGATTTACTATTATATCTTCAACCAACGGTCTGAAAAATTAGCACATCTCCTCATGGAATAATATTGTACCCAAAAATGATTTGGACCGAAAAGAAATATATCTTACGGGTGAATAGTACCCCATAAATAGTAACTCATGAATAGTAACTCGTAAGTAGTAACTCGTGAATAGTAACTTATGAATAGTAACTCATGAATAGTAACTTGTGAATAGTAACTTATGAATAGTAACTCATGAATAGTAACTCGTGAATAGTACTCTGACACAAAAAGTGCCCCAAATACTCGAGTGAACAATACTAGAGTGAATAGTAACCGGGTATTTTATGACAACTTATCTACTTTGAAAATTTTTCACATATCACCCTTAACTTTAAACTTTTATCAATTTAACTATTTACCAAAATAGAAAAATTGAATACTTTTATTTCATAAAATTCGAGGTCTTACAATCTCCTCTCCTTATGAAATTTTTCCCTCTAAATTTACGTACGTACCTGGTATGCTGAAGAGGTGAGGGTATCTTGACTTCATTTCAGATTCTAACTCTTGAGGTATAACCTTTGAGTGTCGAATATAATCATTCTTATCCAAGATTTTAACACGTATCTCTTCATACGTTAAATCATCCGCTATCTCTTCCGGTTCTAAATTAATAATGTGGTTCAGGTCATCCCCATATTTATGTAACGTCGATACGTTAAAAACGTTATGAACACGCGACATACTTGGCGGTAAAACGAGTCTATAGAACACAGTTCCTACTTCATCGAGAATTTCAAATGGGCCAATTAAATCGAGGGTTGAGATTTTGTCTCTTCGTCGATTCTTGCTTCTAGAATAACGCCCTCTTGAATCTTCTTAATTCTTCACATTCATCAGCTCTAGGTGTGTAGCTTGAGTGGATTTAACTTTATCGATTAAAGTCGATTCTACTCGTATATTTGTTATCTTCACGGGGGTTCGTATATTCGCACTTGTAAATGCATATGATCTTCTACTCAACGCGTCAGCTACCACGTTCGCTTTTCCACGATGGTATTGAATGATATGATCGTAATCTTCAACAGCTCGAGCCAATGTCTTTGGCACATGTTACGTTCATTTTAGTTGAAGAAATATTTGAGGGTTTAAGAAATGGGTTTTGTACTGGGGTCAATACAAAATTCGATTTCACGCTCTAAAGGTAGGCTAAGAAGTCTTCAAGAATACGTCAGGAAATTTATTAACAATAGAAACATCATTCAAAACCGTGACTCTCATCCAAGACTTGGATAGCACATGAAATGATGGTTTCTACTAACAAAGTTTCAACCAATAAGTCAAAGTCTAATCTTTCCGGAGTCAAATTTAAATGTTGAGCGCAAGCAAGAGAGATAAAAGAATGGGTAGAACCGGTATCTAATAAGGTATAGACTTCGCAAGAATTTATAATTAACTAACCCGTGCTAACTTTGTTCGGGTTATTCGCTTTTTGAGAAGTCACAAAAAACGCTCTTCCTGAAACCATCGACTTTGTTTTGTCCAGTATCCGCTTTTGGTGCCACCGCTCCAATTTGGACTTGACTTCACTATACGACAAAATCGAGCTAAATGACCTTCTCTTCTTGAAATTTCCACTTCTATTATCTTGGCCATGATTACCACCGAAGTGGTTACGATTCTTCGCATTATAATTTCCCCCACGATGGTTATCATTGTTGCCACTGGTACAATTATTATCGTGTTGTTGGTCATTACCTTTTGGTTGAGCTAACTCAACGGTATCATGTACTTCATTGTTTATCTCAGCATTTTCAGATGCCATTTTCAAACACTGTCACAAAACAAGGGTTAATTAACATGTCACATATTATCCCTATACTCTAGCCAACCGGCAGGTTAAATACCAAATAAACTTAGGGAGGTCATACTAGCGAAGGAATTCCCGTCTCTCCCTCCTAGTTCTTGTCTCACATCTCGGCCAGGGATCATATCCTAAGCTTTGATACCAACCGTGGCGCCCTAAAAACAGTATACATCACCCATCTTGAGTCGCCAGATACAAGGTAATGAATTCAAATACAACTTAATAATACAAATGTAAGTACAATACGACAAAACATAAACTGTGAGTTTGAATACAAATATTGTCTACTAGAGTATAAAAAACTCAAAAGGAGTCCTCATTACAATTATTATCACACTATTTCACGTAATAGTGAGGACTAGTAATGCACCATCTAGGATCATCACTCTGCTTCCCGATTAGTCCCAACTACGTTCTCATTTCACAAGAAACAAAGAAAGAAAGGGTGAGCTCAACTAGCCAAGAAGAAAAATATTATGACTAAGATAATGCGTAATAAATTATCATTAGCCATCAACTGCAAGTTAAACCGATTAAATATAATAAACATCAAGTTTTAGATCAAAAAGCTGCAATGAATAAGAAATCCATTAGAAGAGTCAAGTAAAGTATAAAATCTACATATTCATGATTTAAAAATTTTTCATCAACTTTATCATTTGAGACTCAAATTAATAAATAAAATCGAATCATCCTCGCTCCACTACCAAGGATATTCATATAATCATCAATGGTCATGACTATACCGAATAATCCCTGGTCATAATCATACCAACAACTGTCCACCAATGAACTACATGCCAATGATGACTTTTACCACATCATTCGTCACATTACGGTCATGATTATACCGAATAATCCCTGGTCATAATCATACTAAGTCCATCTATGCACGTAAGCTAAAGATGACTTTCAACATAATATAAGCATAAGGATGATGACAATTCAATAAAACAGGTTCAAGAATAAATTTTAAAGATTTATAAGTTAATTTATCTTGAACTCAATAACGTCCAAATTGTCAACACGATACTGCTTTGTGCAGTAAAATTCAAGAATGCTTAGAAGAATATTTTCATGAAAAGATACTGGATGAAGCACAAATATCAAGGATATTCCACTAATTTCATGGAGTATAGAAGCCAAAGCTTTAACCAACTGAGTATAATATAATATATGAAATCGCAAATGGATTTTCACCTACGCCATGCGGAATCCACGATATCTGAGATCATTTCCACAATTTAATAAAGAATGAATACAGGATCATTCACCATGCATGTAGTAATCCACATGACAAAGTTATTCCAACGAATAATAAAGAATGGAATAACGAAGGATTCACCATGCGTCAATAGATCTTGCAAACCAGTGTTTATTCCCAATGAATAATAAATAATGGAACCAGTCCCACAGAACGCATGACGCATGTGATATTCAAACGAATAATAAATAATGGAACCGGTCCGGCGTAAATGCGGTGAGATGTGATATTCGACAAAATAATAAATAATGGAACCCGGTCCCAAAGTAACGCATGCATGAGATATTACGATAGAATAAAAAGAATGGAATATTAGAAGAATTTTTACCATGTATGCGGTATTTGGCGTAAGCAGGTTATTCAAATGTAATAATAAGAATGGAATAATGAAGAATTTCACCAAGTATAGGGTATCCCACATTATCTGAAGTTATTCCAATGAATAATAAAGAATGGAATAGCAAAAGTTCTCTTCATGAATAAGAAAGAAAGAATACCCCTTATGAGTACAACAAATAATATTCCCTACCTTAGAAAAACTGAATACTGGAGTAGTGAAGTAGCAGAATACTTTTCTTCTTTCTATCTATAGTTTTTCTCTCTAGAGTTTCAGTGAATTCGTAAGAAATAATGAAGGAATGAACTTCTATTTATAGGAGAATGGACAGAATAGTAACTAATTCATGAACGGTCCAGATTGATTTACTTTTAAACGGACGGTCCGTATTGATTTACTATTAAAACTTAAAGTAGCGATCCATATTGATTTACTATTATAACTTTCCACCAGCAGTCCATATTGATTTACTATTATAACTTTCCACCAGCGGTCTATATTGATTTACTATTATATCCTTAACCAACAGTCTGAAAAATTAGCACATCTTCTCATGGAATAATATTGTACCCAAAAATGATTTGTACCGAAAAGAAATATATCTTACGGGTGAATAGTACCCCGTTAATAGTAACTCGTGAATAGTAACTCATGAATAGTAGCTCGTGAATAGTAACTTGTGAATAGTACTCTGACACAAAAAGTGCCCTAAATACTCGAGTGAACAATACTAGAGTGAATAGTAACCGGGTATTTTATGATAACTTGTCTACTTTTGAAAAATTTTCCAATATCACCCTTAGCTTTAAACTTTTATCAATTTAACTATTTACCAAAATAGAAAAATTGAATACTTTTATTTCATAAAATTCGGGGTCTCACAAGCCTAGTAAAGAATATCATGACTAAAGATAATTAAATTATCAATAGCTTTCATCAATAATAAATCGAGATTTAGAACATATAGTAGATGATAAAACTTTTCAACCATAGTTTAACAGTAACGAGCAATCCATTAGAAGAGTCAAATAGACCATCGGATCTATTATCTTCTCTATGTTAAAAGTCCACCGATAATGTTTTATCCTCGTAACATCAATCAACAATTCCCATCCCACAATCATATGAATAACTCATAATCATAATCGTGGTTTCTAAATTCCTCTTCGCACCTGTGATCGAAGATAATTTTCATCACCCATCTTTACAAAACATCAAAATCATGGTTATACCAAATCACAATTTACGCTTTCATAATCATACTAATTAAATCATCTTTGCACCACGACCAAAGATATTCATTATTATCACATCCATGAATTAATACTTCATTCTTTGAGACTCACCAATAATTAATCCACATCATCGAATCATCCCCGCACTACAGGCCGAGGATATTCTTTAGTATCACGACCACGAATTATCCATGCACTTCACGGGCCAAAGATAATTGTGTTTTCATCAACTATCCCCGATCATGCCATAAAACAATTCATCTTTGCACCCTTGGTCAAGAGAATCCATAGCCATAATCATACCAAAAAGCGCCCATCAATGCACTACTTCTGACCAATGATGACTTTTTCCACATCATTTGTAACATTACGATCATGATTATACTTAATAATCCTCGGTCATAATCATACCAAGTCCATATATGCACTCTGGGCCACATACGACTTTCAACATAATATAAGCATGAGGATGATGACAATGACATAAAGAATCAATCAAATGAGATAAATGATAAATATTAAACTTTTATAATACAATTTATCCAAATACTCAATAATAACCAAATGTTATCAATCACTTAATAATCTCATAATCTAATATCATTAATATTATAACAATATTTTAATCGGCTCTTAAACTTATAAACAATTTATTTCAATTATTTACACTTTACCAAATAATGCATTTAATCATTCAAAATGCCATACTCATAAGATTTCATCATCAATGATCAAATCCCTCATCAAAAATCTGCATATATCTTATATAGGATTCCCAAGCCATAAAATCCTATTTTCCAATTTTATTACTTCACATAACATATTTAATTCATTTACTCATAACTAGTTCATTTTCATGAAAAATACCAAATCACAAAAAATATTTCTTTTACGGGATTTAGCGAATATAGTCCCATCTTGAACATATATTTTTCTCAGAATTTTTAAAATTCATTTACTATTTTTCATATGGCTAAAACTGCCGAATATTTAGACATTTATCATAAATTGTTCTTTTGTCCAAAAATTCTGAAATTTACAGGGTATACTCTTGTTATATACATGTGCTCCCAATAAAAATTTTACCAATTTTGGAGTTAACCATAAGGAGTTATAAGGGTTTACTTTTAAAATAGTCTTTTCCCATAAAATCCATAACTCCTAATCTATACATCCAAAAATCGTCATTTTTGGACATAATCTAGAAAACTCATCAAATTATCATTTCAAATTTTTCCAGAATTTTTGAGGGTCAGAAAAATTACGAAACTGCCCCTGGAAGAAACCCCTTTTTAATGAAAATACTATTCGTATGAATACGAAGGATCATTTACCATGCATGCGGTAATCCACATAGACAAGTTATTTCAACAGAATAATAAAGAATGGAACGAGGTCATCCGTAAACGCACAGACATGATATTCCAACAGAATAATAAATAATGGAATAACAGAAGAATTCACCAGGCATGCGATAGATCGCTTGCAACGAGTTATTCCAATGAGAATAATAAATAATGGAACTGTGTCATGCGTAACGCACGCATACATGATATTCGATGACAGAGTAATAAAGAATGGAATAATAGAAAAATTTCACCATGTATGCGTATAGATTGCATAGATAGGTTATTCCAACATAATAATAAAGAATGGAATAACGAAGAATTTCACCATGTATACTGATGGTCACGCATTATCTGAGTTATATAAAAAGCTTTTCTGTTTTATTACATTAATAATACTAATAAAACAAAACTCATCATCATTATTATTATTCACACTATTAATCGACCAGGTCGCTCTCGTGAAAGAGGGGGCTTTTCAATAAGGATATCTCCCTATCAAGCGCATGATTAGTGACCAAACCTCTCGATGTAAACTTCTAGACATCGTTAATATTGTAAATAATAATCTTAATAAATTTGTCATCTCAATTAGTGATATAATAATATATAAAATATCGACAATAATTGAATCAAATAACGTGAGATCTTATGCAAGCAATTCATCGTAGTAATAATTGAACAAAACCGAAAGACTTCTCACGTAAGCATCAATAATCAATACCGTGTGCTACTATGCAACCACGCCAGACATTCGTACTTTTACTACTGGTGTAGTTCAACAGCTTTAACTATAAAACTTCCGTAGTTATTTTCATAAAAATATTTTTATCATTTTCTCAATCCGACAATAATTCCATTGTAGGGGTCCACCAATGATTGTACCATCGTATTTAATATTCCCTAAAAAAAAATATTCCCCAACTAATCGAATATTCCCCGACACAACGGATATTTTATATTAACTTGCTTAGTTTGCAAAAAATTTCACATATTACCCTTAACATTAAACTTTTATCAATTTAACTATTTACCAAAATAGAAAAATTGAATACTTTTATTTCTTAAAATTCGGGGTCTCACATTATCTGCATAATTAATAATGTCTAGAAAGTTCTGTCGAGGAAAGGGGTTTGGTCACCTAATTACGCGCCAATAGGGAGAAATCCTTATCGGAAAGCCACCTCTTTCCTGGGAACGATTTGGTTGTTAATATTGTGAGTTATAATAATGATGAATAAATGTTGTTCAAAATATTGAGGGAATTTTTATGAAGTATTTGTTGTAAATTTTGCTCATTATTTGGACCCCCATTTACCCATTTTTCAAATTAATCGGTAGAAAGTTATTCAGTATATATATATTATAAATGGTGGGGCTCACATGTGATGATGACATATGGTGGGGCCCACATGTGGAGGACTTTTGGGGGGAGGAATCTGAAAAATGTTTCATGGGTGGGAAGCTTTTTCAATATAACATGTGTTTATATATATTTATATATTATAAAATTTAGTTTTATTTGATATTATTGAAAATCTGGTGTATGAATTCAGCCCGTGAGTTATTTAACTATTGATCAGTGAAAACTTTTCTAAATAGTATCCTTTCATTCTCCTATAAATAGGATGCTTAGTTTAGAATTGAAAATCACACCAGAATAAGAGAATTCTTCTTCTATAATCTTGAATGTATTTCTTTAGAGTTTAAGAAAGCTTTGAGTGTAGAAAAAATAGTTCAAGTTTTCTTCAAGAATATCTCCACTATACCAGTTGAAATACTCATCTTTTTAAGGTAAGGGATATTATTTTTGTTCAGTATTCATATGAAATAATATTTTTTTCCATACTCTGTAGTATGTATGTAATATTATTTCAATTCAGATTTCGATTTCCACACTCTTTTTGTTAAGTTTTGACTTCTATACTCCATGAAATTAGTAGAATATCCTTAAAATTTGCACTTCATCCAGTATCTTTTCATTGAAATATTATTCTGAACATTCTTGATAAGTTTTAACTTTTTCATACCGGAGTACTATTCACTTGGTTACTATTCACCCGGGGTACTATTCACTCAGTTACTATTCAACCAGAGTACTATTCATGACAAAAATTGATTTCTTTTCCGTCCAAATCATTTTTGATACAATATTATTCTTGAATTTTACTCCACAAAGCAGTATCATGTTGACAATTTGGACGTTTTTGAATTCTGAATAAATTAAATTATAAATCATTAGAAATTTATCCTTTGTTTTCTTTTAATTGAATTCTTATATCATTGTCATCATCCTCATTCTTATATTGTGATGAAAGTCATCTTTGGCTTATATGCATAGATGGACTGTTGATTGGTATGAGTATGACCAGGGATTATTCAATATAATCATGACCCATAATGTTACAAATGATGTGGTAAAAGTCTTCATTGGCCCGTAGTGCATTGATGGACAGTTGTTGGCATGATCATGACCATTGGTGAAAACATGAATATCCTTGGCCCGTAGTGCATGGATAATTCATGGTCGTGATACTAATGAATATCTTTGGCCTGTAGTGCAGGGATGATTCGATGATGTGGTTTATTTATTAAGCTGAGTCTCAGCGATAAAATTGATGATAAACTTATTAAATTATAGAAGATAGTAGATATCATGCTCTACTTGACTCTTCTGTTAGATTGCTTATTCCCCTGCAGTTAAACTTGATGTTTATTATATTTTATCAGTTTAACACTGTTGAAGGCTAACGATAATTTATTCTGCATTATCTTAGTCATAATATTTCTTACTGAACTAGTTGAGCTAACCCTTTTGCTTTCATTGTTCTCTTTAGGAAATGAAAAGTAGCCGGGACTAGTCAGGGAATGGAGTGACGGTCTGAGATGGTTGTTTTAGTAGTCCTCACTATTTAGTGTGATAACAAATGTAATGAGGATTGAATTTGAGTTTGGATACTGTCTGTGAATCAATATTCGTGTAAAAACTCAGCTATGTTTTGTCGTATTTTACACGACATTTGTATTAATTAAGTTTGTATTTGAATTCTGTACTATGTATTTGGCGACTTAGAATGGGTGATGTATACCTATTTTGGGGGTGTCACAGTTGGTATCAAAGCTTAGGGATATGATCCTTGACTAAGATTTGAGACTAGAACTAAGGGGGAGAGATGGGAAAATCCTTCGCTAGTATGACTTACCTAAGTTTAATTGTTATTTAATTGGTCTGTCAGAATATAGGGGTATTATGTGGCGTGTCAATTAACCCTTGTTTTGTGGCAGTGTTTGAAAATGACATCCGAGAATGTTGAGATAAGCAATGGAACACATGAGACCGTTGAGTCACAAACGATCAATACCCAGGATAATGTGCATCAGGAAGGAAATAATCCTCCGGAAAACAATAACACTGACCAAATGATGAACGATGGGATGTTCAGAGGATTTATGCAATTCATGCAACATCGGTGAGAACGACTCATCCCAAAATACAGTGGAAACACTTGACTCTTCGACTGGTCACCGCTAAGCAGTTCAAGGAGTTGGGACCACCAAAGTTTTTGGGAGAGCCAAAACCACTTAAGGCGGAGACGTGGATAAAGCAGATCACCAAGATATTTGATGTCTTGGGATGCTCCGATGAGCAAAAGGTTCCCTTTGCCACCTTCATGTTGAGAGGAGAGGCAGATTACTCGTGGGAATCCGTAAAGCGTACTCTCAACCTCTGCTTGACCGAAGATGTCTTGGGAGAAGTTCCAAGAACTGTTCAACGACAAGTACTTTCCCGAAAATATTCGTCACATGAAAGAGGTGGACTTTATCAAGCTGGAGAAAAATAATATGACCATGTCGCAATACGAAGCTAAGTTTGCCGAGTTGTCCCGGTTTACGTCCCACTTGGTTGATATTGAGGAGAGAATGACGCGAATGTTTCTGCGAGGTTTGAAACCTGAAATACGTCAATATCTCATTTCTCACAAACTGTGTTTGTATTCAGATGTTATAAATATGGTTCAGTTATTGGAGCGTGATAATGAGTTAACCCAACCAAGAGAGAGCAGCCGGCAAAATGATAATACCAGTGGTAGCAGTCATCGAAGCGGTGACAACAAACGTGGAGGAAGTCAACATACCAGAAATGGTAACCACTTCGGTGGTAATCATGGCCAATGCAATAAAAGTGGAAATTTCAAGAAGAGGAGATTCAATAATGATGGAAGGACGTCATCACCAGCACCCATTGTTAAAGAAGGAGAACGATCACCGATCGTATGCTACAAATACGGAGGGGAGGGACACATCAGTCCAAACTGTACGCAGCAGTCCAAAATGTGACGCCCCCAAAATAGGTCCACACGACCTATTCTGAGTCGCCAGATATCACACTATAAAAATCAAATATAAACTTCGTTTATACAATCGTTAAACTGTCGTGCAAAGTACGACAACAGATAAGCTGTGAGTTTTAATACAAATATATATAACTCTCGTGGTGCCTTGACCACAAGACCTTACAATGGTACCTTACATAAAGGTACAGTTAATAATTATTTTAGAAATTAAATCTTTGGAAAATATTCAGCCTTCGTACATGGAAGACCATGTAACGACCGAGAAATTCGGATCCTTTGTAAAATATTTGAAAGAATTAAATAATGAATAAAATAATATTATTTGTTATTATTATGTGTTAATGAGATATATGTCGTTCTATAACCTAGAAACGTCGGGACAATGTGGTATTTGAACCACGTGAAGTTGATACAGATGCATCTCATAGTAGTTCAAGACAGACAGAAGAAGTACGCAGACTTACATCGAGAGAATAGGGATTTTGAGGTAGGCTCGTACGTATTTCTAAAGGTATCTCCCTGGAAAGAAAAGATACGCTTTGGGAAGAAGGGCAAACTAAGCCCAAGGTTCATAGGACCTTTTGAGGTATTAAAACGGGTAGGTGAGGTAGCGTATATGGTAGCATTACCTCCAGACCTAGAGCGAATACTCAACGTATTTCACGTTTGATGCTACGACCGAGAAATTCGGATCCTTTGTAAAATATTTGAAAGAATTAAATAATGAATAAAATAATATTATTTGTTATTATTATGTGTTAATGAGATGTATGTCGTTCTATAACCTAGAAACGTCGGGACATTGTAGTATTTGAACCACGTGAAGGAATTAAAATGTTTGAATTTGCAAGACGAAAATAATATTTTTCTGAGAAAGTTTACGAAAAATACTATTCACCATTTATCGCTCGGGAATTATTTTTGAACTTCTGAGAAATACGTAACTTTATAATATCAAGGCGAGATGGATTCTGTAATAATAATCTAAGTATGGAAAACGTAATATTTCTCATGCGGACTTAAATTGAGAATGTATATATTAATAATCTAATGAAATGAAGTAATGTAATCTTGTACGAAGAATAAGTCCAATAACATTAAAGATGTAAACCTATGTGGGATTAATATTAAGCCCAAGTAGTTAATAAAGAGAAGCCCAAAGGAAATTAATACAATCCCACAAGGATAATCTAATTAGTTAAATCTAAGCCCAAAGGATGATCCAATGGGTAAAGCAAGATCCATGGGACAACCCATGGGTGAATTGGTAACCAAGCACTTTGTGTGATGAGCAGGAACTTTGTTTAATGACCAAGTAAGGGATAAGAGTTGTGGACAACAAGTAATGAATAGTAAAGAGGATAACTAAGGAGGTGGGATGTCCTAATTACCTTAATGCCCTAAGTTTAGCCATCTTATAAATACCCCACTTGAATTCATTATTTGGTTGTTAGTTTTCATCCATTATATAATCAACTTATTGGTTAGAGAGAATAAACACTATTGAGCTTAACCTTCCATTGATAGATTTCCAAAGCAAGAGAAGCTAGTCTTCAAAGGTAAATGATTTTATCTCTTCTATCTCTATCATACTAGGATGATAAGAGAAGTGTAATCTAATGAACTTATATGTTAAGAACATATGAGGAGTGGATAAGTAATGGACTTAAGCCGAGTAAACAAGAAATAAACAAGTTAAACCTAAGTAAGTTAGGAACATAAGATGATCATATATACACTTGTAATATAATGAATGAAGTTAATATGCTAATAAGATGCAATAATGTTGCTTAAAGGACTTGAACCAAGAATAAGTCATAAGGAAATGACAATCATGTATTGAAGAATTAATAAGTTATGAACTTATAAGAATTAAGCTATAACCTAATTTGAATATAGGTTGTTGTATCATGTAAGTTAAGATGTCTAGATAATGAAATGAATGTATTTGGAAGGATGAACAAATCACTGGTAATGAAGTTTTGCCGAAATTCACACGATTGGATGATAATCGTCGAATTCGTGAAATTCTCGGAATGAAAGTCATATTTTGTGTTTGAACTCGGAAACATTGGTTTTTGATGGAGGCAAGTCGTATTTGGCATTATAGAGTCGTGGACTCAAAAATGACCAGATTCGACTTAGAATGAAGAAACGAAGCTTTGAACGTTCACGAACGCTTATCATTTTGTTAAAATGGACTAATAGGTGAAATTTTAGCAAACGAAGTCGAATAGATAAAATTCTTGCATGAACACATAGAGTATGTAATTTGTGAATCATAGGCTCTTGAACGAGCCAATTCGGACTTATAACGAAGAAGTTACGAGTTCGGGAATCTCACAAGTTTGAAAATCAAAACATTTCAACAGAAGTTCAAGCAGCTGCGTACTCCAAGTCAAAAGTCCGGGTGCACAAATACCAAGTGGCCATAGTCCTCACTAAAACTCGCATAAGCATCGCGACAAATAACAAAGTGACTCATAGTTCAGCTCCTAGTCCGGTTTTGGGAAATAATGGGTGCCACATTATTCGCGACACTAAGAGTAATAGCCGCAAAGCCATATACCAAATCCTCATAACTAGATAGTGAAAAATGTTTACATGTTGAGCATGAAGAATAATTGATGAACACTTAACGAAGGATCTTAATGAAACATTGTTAAGACATAATTAAGCCTTAAGTATGATCACTTAGGGTTAAAGAAAAAGTCAATTACTTATGAACGTAAGAATGATGTAACGAAAGCCAAACCAATAATAACAAATTTAATACGTAATTAGATTGAGAAGAAGGGTAAGATTCTTTAGAAACCATGTATGTTTATTCATGACCTAATGTGTTATGTGATGTTATCATCTACTGTAGAAACTTAAAGACTTAAAGTGCATGTGTTATAAACTGTAGCAGACGCTAAAGGCAATTACTCTAACCCTTGTTCCAGTTTGATCTGGACAAGTCTTTGTGATTCATGTATTCTTCACATGAGTTAATGTCTAATGAAGTCAAAGCCAATTCTTTCGGCTAGACTTATGTTATGTGGGATTTCTTATAATCTATTAAGTATTGACAAGGATTTACCAAACTAATATTGTGGTGGTTTTCAAAAGGAGACTGAGTATGCTAAATTGTTTTGTCGTCAAACGACAGGCACGTGAGGTTGCCACAACTTAAACGTATATACGCTTAATGAATGTAGTGTTGATCAACATAGAGTACTATAGGCGATCACCTAGACGCGTTTCGTCGTAGCTATCTTTTTGACTTACGGACTTAGTGTTGGGACGCCTTTTCAAAGTACTTATGAAATGCTCACTATCTTAAACCGGAATTGATGTTTTACTGAATATTGTTGTTGTAAAATGTTTTGAATGAAAAGAAGTGCTATTTTGAATTATCGATAGTACTTTGTAACTATTGTTCATTTATTGAAGATATACGATTCCTATGTTTCAAGCATGATAGTTTTATTAGAATTGTTGTACTTGTTGAGCTAGTTAGGCTCACTCTTACTTGAACCATATGAATGCAGCTAAGATCGAACGGACCGATGGATCCGACAAGGAAAAAGGGAAGGCGAAGGCGAACCCATAGATTACATATGTAATAGTATAAGTTTTGTAAGAATAATATTTGATATTATGACAAAGACAATTGTATTGGTGGTAAAAAACCTGGGGAATGTAAATATTCTTTTCATATATATATAAGACATAACCGTTCTTTTGAGGCCTTTCAATTGAATGTTTATGTGAACTATGAACCGCAGTAAGACCATCTGTCGGGGTTGGAAGATACCCAATTTGGGGCGCCACACGAAGTTGGTATCAAAGCATTAGGTTATAAAACTTAAGGGGGGGATTTAAACCTTAAGTCATAACCTTAAGAAAAGTCAAAGAATAAAAGATGGAAATTAACTATATAAAAATGCATTATATATGTTATGTGTTTTTTTTTATTATTCTACCGACGTGTACTAATCAAACTTTTGTGTTGTTGTAGATGTCGGGAGAAAATAGAGACGTCAGGTGTAGTCGGCCAAGGGCTCAGAATCGATAGAAATTATACCAACCCCATAGCAAAGAAATCCCAAAGTGGTAGTGGTTGAGTCTGGAGACTCGGAGAGTCTAGATCTCATGTCCGTGTTCAACGGCATGTTGGAAGAAGGGGTGGAAGTAGTGTCCTTCAACCCTGTAGCAATAGCAGCAGAGATGGCTCCAGGAGTCAATGATGTCATTTATTTATGTCGGTATTGGATAGAAACATCCACTACTTGTCATCAGAGGTTAAGGAGTCAAGGCGGAGCTCCAAGTTATTATAGAAGACAAGACGGACGTGGAGTCCATGTGGGAACATGAGCATGATGAAAGGGTTTTGGCTAAGGACAAGGTCCATGAGCTGAAACAGGAGGTCTTTGAGCTCAAGGGGGAGCTAAAGACCAAGAAACAAAAGATAGGGAGAATGTCCTATATCCATAGGAGTTCTCATGCAGATTTCCAATTACAGTAGCTAGTTATCCCAGTAGAGAGACAGGCGCATACACGACATACTATCACCGTGATATTATTACTTATTCTTGCCAAGGCGGATTTTGAGAATGCCTTAAGTCAGCATGTGATCTAGTAGTGGCTAGAGTAGGTTAGATATTTAAATATTTTGTATCTAGTAGTGACGTAAAACCCTCTTTTGTATAACAAAGGGTAGTCTTTTGTAAATCCCAATTTTTGGAAAGTAATTGCGGAAAGTAATGTAATCCACTTTAAGGTGTGTAATGTAACCGATGTAGTGTTATACTACGATAAATTAATATAAGTTTTTTTTTCGAAATATATTGAGTAATGAATGTTTGAGTTATTGTTTAAAATTAAATAATAACTAACTAACAGGAAATGAATAATAACGAAATGTGTTGTTTATTGTAACAGCAAAATGCCACCAAGAAGAGTACCACGTAACCAAGGTGCGAACACAAACCAACCGGAGGGAGGTCCTGATTAACCCCATCAAGAGTTAAAATCTATTAACCACCACATTTAATAGAACTCGCCTAACATCCCCAGAAATCTCAGTGTAGTACGAGCTACTACGTTTAAGGAATTCAAGAGTGTGGGTCCGCCAGAGTTCAAAGGAACTACAAACCCTATTGATGCCCAAACGTGGGTGAAGGAGATCGAGAAGGCATTTGTGATAGCAAATGTTGATGAGGCCCAGAAGGTTGCCTTTGCAACCTACATGATGAAGGGAGAGGCCAACTTTTGGTGGGAGGCCAATCAAGCTAGGGCCGGGATCGAGGTTCTAACGTGGACAAGGTTTAAAGAAATATTTTTTGAGAACTACTTTCCCACGAGCATGTAAGAAAGAATGGAGATGCGGTTTTTGGAGTTGAAGCAAGGGGACATGACGGTTCCCCAATACGCCGCCAAGTTTAATGAACTGGCAAGGTTCACTCCACACTAAGTGGATACCGAGGTGAGGAAAGCTCGACGGTTCGAGCATGGCTTGAAACCCTGGCTCTATAACCGTATTTCTGTGTTCCAAAGTACTTTGGAATCATTTTAGAGAAGGTAATAATTACCGAAGGTGGCAGCGAGACATTGAGCCAATACCACAAGGATAAGAAAAACAAGGGGAAGATGGATGGGGGAGTGAAGGTTGAAGGTGCCAAAGGAGTGGCGAAGGTATAAGAGGAAGGTGGTTAGCTCTGGGAATACTGAGAGTGAAACAAGGAGACCAAGAGGATGGAGGTCTGCAGAAAACATGGGAAGACTCACTTTAGAGTCTGCTCAAAGGTAAGGCCGTGTGTTATAATGTGGATAGGAGGGGCATATTACGCCTAACTAACTAGAGTCCGAAGAAGAACCATGGATGCTTTGTGTGTGGGTCAACTAACCACATGGCAAAAGAACTACCAAGAAGGGGATGGACGGAATAAGGGCACCAATAGTGGTAAGTTAACTATTGGGGTCCAAAGCAAATTGGGTAGAAGTCGATGGCCCATACCTTTAATATGACCATCCAAGACGCGATGGCCTTGGGGGACGAGTCGCAAGTATTATTCCGATCAACAACCTAAATGCATACGTAGTTGTTTGATTCGAAAAGCTACTTGCTCGCTTTATCGCATGTGATTTTGCTGAGATGATTAGGATTACTTCCCAAAAAGTTGCCTATACCTTTAAACATTAAGGTAGCAAACGAAGAGATAATTCATGTTGAAGATATTCATAGGAGTTGTTGCGTAGATATACGAGGTTGTAAATTATCAGTAGATCTGGTACCGATAAAGTTAGGAGAATTAGACGTAATTCTCAGAATGGATTGGTTGATTAACCATGGAGCAATTATAGATTGTCAAAAGAAATGTGTAAATATTAAAATAGTAAGACAACCTCATGTAATATTTTACAGTAATAAATCACCGGGACATTCGTGTTGTCTTACCATGACACAAACTAGGAAATTATTGAGAAAAGGGTGTGTAGGGTATTTGTGTCATGTGGTTGATACCCAGAGAGTGGGAGCGAAAATGGAACAAATACCTATAGTGAGTGAATTCATGGATGTATTTCCGAGTGAATTGTCTCTTCCACGGATAGGGAGACCGAGTTCAGTAATAGACATTGTGCCGTGAGCAAGACACCAGCTTTCAGGCACTTGCACCGTATCGTATGGCGCCAGTGGAGATGAAGGAGTTGATGGTGCAGTTGCAAGAATTGTTAGACAGAAAGTACATACAACCGAGTGTTTCGCCGTGGGGAGTGCCGATATTGTTTGTCAAGAAGAAGGACGGATCGTTAAGATTGTGTATCGACTACCGAGAGTTGAACAAGTTGACAATAAAGAATAAGTATCCATTGCCCAGGATCGATGATCTTTTTGATCAGTTGAAAGGGGCAAAGTATTTTTCCAAAATAGATTTGCGGACGGGGTATCATCAGCTAAAGGTTAGGAATGAAGACGTGCCGAAGACAACATTCAGGACTCGTTATGGACATTACGAGTTTCTGGTGATGTCATTTGGGTTGAGTAATGCACTAGCTGCATTTATGGATATGATGAACAGAGTGTTCAAACAATATTTGGACAAGTTCATCGTGGTGTTTATCGATGATATTCTAGTCTATTCTAAGACGCCAGAAGATCATGTTGAACACCTAAGAATAGTGTTGGAGACACTAAGGAAGGAGAAGTTATATGCGAAGTTCACTAAGTGTGAATTTTGGTTAGAGAGGGTACAATTTTTAGGTCATGTCATTGACCACGAGGGGATTTCCAGTAGATCCAATGAAGGTGGAAGCCGTGATGAATTGGGAACAACCAAGACACCGACGAGTGCGGAGTTTCTTAGGATTAGCGGGTTACTATCGGAGATTTATTCAGATTTTTCAAAGATAGCTACTCCATTAACTAATTTAACAAGGAAGACGGTGAAGTATGTGTGGACGGAGAAGTGAGAAGGCAGCTTTTCAAGAACTCAAGAAGAGATTGAGTGAAGCGCTTTTTTTTATCGTTACCGATGACTCATGAAATTTTGTAGTTTATAGCGATGCTTCAGATAGAGGACTTGGTTGTGTGCTCATGCAAGATGGCAAGGTCATTGTGTATGCATCTAGGCGAGTTGAAGGATTATGGAAAAGTTTACCCTACTCATGATCTGGAACTAGTCGCGGTAATGTTTGCCTTAAAGATATGGCGACATTATCTTTACGGGGAAAAGTGTGAGATATACACGGACCACAAGAGTCTAAAATATATCTTCACACAGAAGGAGTTGAATATGAGACAGAGGAGATGGCTGGAGTTGATAAAGGATTACGACTGTGAAATCCTGTATCACCCTAGAAAAGCCAATGTAGTTGTCGACGCCTTAAGTAGAAAGGGTCGGGATAAGTTGTCTATGTTAATAGCTCAAACTGAGTTAATAACAGAGATGGTTAGGATGGAATTAGAGGTGAAGTTGCCGAGAGAGGCAGAGAAGAGGCTATTTGCGACGGAGATCCAATCTACCATCGTAGAGAGAGTCAAGGAGGTGCAGCTCAAAACTGATGAGTGTGACCAGATGAAGGAGTGATTGACATATGAAAAAGATATTAAGTTTAGTCTTGATAATGAGGGATTATTAGGATTTGAAGGAAGAATTTGGGTTCCGAATGAGGCAAAATTAACGGAGCAAGTTTTACAAGAGGATCACAGTTCAAGGTACTCGATTCATCCTGGTAGTACTAAGATGTATCAAGACCTTCGACAGAGTTTCTGGTGGCCAAACATGAAGAGAGAAATAGCCGAGTATGTGAGTAGGTGCTTGACTTGTCAGAAAGTTAAGGTCGAACATCAACGACCAAGTGGCTTACTACAGTCATTAGAAATTCTAGAGTGGAAGTGGGAGCATTTCACGATGGACTTTGTGGTGGGACTTTCGACTACTCAGAAAGGATATGATGCTATTTGGGTAATAGTGGACCGGTTGACGAAGTCGGCTCACTTTTTGCAATTCGGGTTAAGTATAACTTAGATCAATTAACAAAACTTTATATTAAAGAAATTATTTCCAGACATGGAGTACCAGTTTCTATTGTGTCAGATCATTACCCACGATTCACGTCGAACTATTGGAGAAGTCTGCAAGAGCAGTTAGGAACGCAATTGAAGTTGAGTACGACATATCATCCACAAACCGATGGACAAAGCGAGAGGACAATTCAGACGTTAGAAGATATGTTAAGATCTTGCGTCATAGATTTCAAGGGTAGTTGGGATGATCATCTACTATTAGTAGAGTTTGCATATAACAACAGTTATCATGCAAGCATAGGTATGCCACCTTATGAAGCTTTATATGGGAGAAAGTGCCGAACGCCATTGTGTTGGGATGAAGTGGGAGAACGCCGAATGCTAGGACCAGAATTGGTACAGCAAACATTGGATATAGTGAAGTTGATACAGATGCGTCTCGTAGTAGCTCAAGACAGACATAAGAAGTACGCAGACGTACATCGAGAGAATAGGGAGTTTGAGGTAGGCTCGTACGTATTTCTAAAGGTATCTCTTGGAAAGGAAAGATACGCTTTGGGAAGAAGGGGAAACTAAGCCCAAGGTTCATAGGACCTTTTGAGGTATTAAAACGGGTAGGTGAGGTAGCGTATATGGTAGCATTACCTCCAGACCTAGAGCGAATACATAACGTATTTCACGTTTCAGTGCTACGTCCTTACAAACCAGATTATAAACATGTGATAGAATTTGAGCCTATTCAAATCGAGAAGGATTTAACATACGAAGAGATGCCGATTCAAATCATCGATAGAAAAGAGCAAGTTCTACGAAACAAGGTTATATCATCGGTAAAGGTATTATGGAAGAACCACGATGTCGAGGAAGCAACGTGGGAATTGGAAGAGAAGATAAAGGAGGATTATCCTTATTTGTTTGCGTAGTGTAAGGCGAGATTCTGGGGACATAATCTTTATAAGGGGGGAAGAATGTAACGACCGAGAAATTCGGATCCTTTGTAAAATATTTGAAAGAATTAAATAATGAATAAAATAATATTATTTGTTATTATTATGTGTTAATGAGATGTATGTCGTTCTATAACCTAGAAATGTTGGGACATTGTAGTATTTGAACCACGTGAAGGAATTAAAATGTTTGAATTTCTAAGACGAAAATAAAAGTTTTTCGAGAAAGTTTACGAAAAACACTATTCATCGTTTATCGCTCGGGAATTATTTTTGATTTTTCGAGAAATACGTAACTTTATAATATCAAGGCGAGATGGATTATGTAATAATAATCTAAGTATGGAAAATGCAATATTTCTCATGCAGACTTAAATTGAGAATGTATGTATTAATAATCTAATGAAATGAAGTAATGTAATCTTGTATGAAGAATAAGTCCAATAAGATTACAGATGTAAACCTATGGGGGATTAATATTAAGCCCAAGTAGTTAATAAAGAGAAGCCCAAAGGAAATTAATACAAGCCCACAAGGATAACATAATTAGTTAAATCTAAGCCCAAAGGATGATCCAATGGGTAAAGCAAGATCCATGGGACAACCCATGGGTGAATTGGTAACCAAGCACTTTGTGTGATGAGCAGGAACTTTGTTTAATGACCAAGTAAGAGATAAGAGTTGTGGACAACAAGTAATGAATAGTAAGGAGGTTAACTAAGGAGGTGGGATGTCCTAATTACCTTAATGACCTAAGCTTAGCCATCCTATAAATACCCCACTTGAATTCATTATTTGGTTGTTAGTTTTCATGCATTATACAATTAACTTATTAGTTAGAGAGAATAAGCACTATTGAGCTTAACCTTCTATTGACAGATTTCCAAAGCAAGAGAAGCTAGTCTTCAAAGGTAAATGATTTTATCTCTTCCATCTCTATCATACTAGGATGATAAGAGAAGTGTAATCTAATGAACTTATATGTTAAGAACATATGAGGAGTGGATAAGTAATGGACTTAAGCCGAGTAAACAAGAAATAAACAAGTTAAACCTAAGTAAGTTAGGAACATAAGATGATCATATATACACTTGTAACATAATGAATGAAGTTAATATGCTAATAAGATGCAATAATGTTGCTTAAAGGACTTGAACCAAGAATAAGTCATAAGGAAATGACAATCATTTATTGAAGAATTAATAAGTTATGAACTTATAAGAATTAAGCTATAACCTAATTTGAATGTAAGTTGTTATATCATGTAAGTTGAGATGTCTAGTTAATGAAATGAATGTAATTGGAATGATGAACAAATCACCAGTAATGAAGTTTTGCCGAAATTCACCCGATTGGACGATAATCGTCGAATTCGTGAAATTCTCGGAATGGAAGTCGTATTTTGTGTTTGAACTCGAAAACATTGGTTTTCGAGGGAGACAAGTCGTATTTGGCATTATAGAGTTGCGGACTCCAAAATGGCCGAATTCCGACTTAGAACGAAGAAACGAGCGTTGAACGTTCACGAACGTTTATCGTTTTCGTTAAAAATGGACTAATAGGAGGAATTTTAGCAAACGAAGTCGAATAGATAAAATTCTTGCATGAACACATAGAGTATGTAATTTGTGAACCGTAGGCTCTTTAACGAGCCAATTCGGATTTATAACGAAGAAGTTACGAGTCCAGGAATCTCACAAGTTTGAAAATCTATCAAACATTACTGTGGCTCAGAGTCCGCGGCTCACTCGCGACTCCAAGCCAAAAGTCCGGTCTCAGCAGCCACCAAAGTGGCCATAGTTCACTCGCAAAAATCGCATCATGACATCGCGACAAATAACAAAGAGACTCATGGCACAGCAGTACAGTCCAATTTTTGAGCACTAATATGTGTGATGCCGCAATGCGACACCAAGAGTAATAGCCGTACCATGAAGCATGAACCTCAAAAACTAGATAGTGAAAAATGTTTACATGTTGAGCATGAAGAATAAATGATGAACACTTAATCTAAGATCTTAATGAAACATTGTTAAGACATAATTAAGCCTTAAAGTATGATCACTTAGGGTTAAAGAAAGTCAATTACTTATGAACGTAAGAATGACGTAACGGAAAGCGGAACCAATAATAATAAATCTAATAATGTAATTAGATTGAGAAGAAGGGTAAGATTCTTTAGAAACCATGTATGTTTATTCATGACCTAATGTGTTATGTGATGTTATCATCTCTTCAGTAGAGACTTAAAGACTTAAAATGTACGTGTGTTATAAATCAGTAGCGCACGCTAAAAGGCAAGTACTTTAACCCTTGTTCCATTCGATCTGGACAAGTCTTTGTGATTCATGTATTCTTCACATGAGTTAATGTCCGATGAAGTTAACGCCAATTCTTTCGGCTAGACTTATGATATGTGGATTTCTTATAATCTATCAAATATGGAAATGGATTTACCAAACTAATATTGTTGTGGTTTTCAAAAGGAGACCGAGTATGCTAAATTGTTTTGTCGTCAAACGACGCACGCGAGAGGTTGCCACAACTTAAATATATACACGTTTAATGAATGTAGTGTTGATCAACATAGAGTACTATAGTCGATCACCTAGACGTGCTTTCGTAAGCTATCTTTGGACTTACGGACTTAGTGTCGGGACGTCCTTTTCAAAGTACTTATGAAATGCTCACGGTCTTGAACTGGAATTGATGTTTTACTGAATATTGTTGTTGTAAAACGTTTTGAATGAAAAGAAGTGCTATTTTGAATTATCGATATTACTTCGTAACTATTGTTCAGTTATTGAAGATATATGATTCCTATGTTTCAAGCATGCTAGTTTTATTAGAATTATTGTACTTGCTGAGCTAGTTAGGCTCACTCTTGCTTGAACCATATGAATGCAGCTAAGATCGAATCTGACCAATGGATCCGATAAGGATAAAGGGAAGGCGGCGAAACCCAGTAGATTACATATGTAATATAGTATAAGATTTATGTAAGAATAATATTTGATATTATGACAAAGACAATGTGTATTGTAATCAGTTATAAAGAACACAGGGAATGTAAATATTCTTTTCATATATATATAAGACATAAGATTACGTTCTTTTGAGGCATTTCAATTGAATGTTTATGTAAACTCAAGATCATATAGTGTAGTGCTCGTAGCACCATCTGTCTTATTATAACACGAGGTTGGAAGATACCCTCGTAATAATTTTGATGTCTAGGGGTTATATTGATAAATCGGGTAATTTATCGGATAAATGAGCAATTAATTGCTACTAATTCACATGTTTATATAACTATTTGTTCACATGTGTGTACTATTGAATCAAATTCATGTACTATTAGGGGAGTTGGTGCAAAATTGATAATACTTGCATGACTAAGTTAAAAATGGAGGTATAGATGAATGTACTATACTGTAATTCATATTTTTTACATGATTATACTATTGATTCACATGATTGAACTATTGATTCACATTATTTACTATTAGGGGAGTTGGTGCAAGTTTGATAATACTTGCAGGACTAAATTAAAAATAAAAGAAAAGTTGGAGGTATTGTACTGTAATTTTTTGAGCCCCAAAACGTGCAATTATCGA
Organism: Panax ginseng; assembly: GCA_020205605.1. Classification (NCBI taxonomy): domain Eukaryota; kingdom Viridiplantae; phylum Streptophyta; class Magnoliopsida; order Apiales; family Araliaceae; genus Panax; species Panax ginseng. The sequence goes on from CM035150.1 coordinate 72,614,806, forward strand.
AACTATATTTTCCTATAAATAGAAGCTCATTCTTCCTTCATTTCTCACCAATTCACTAAAGCTTTAGAGCGATTATTATAGAGAGAAATTATAGAGAGAAAGAAGAAGAGAATTCTGCTACCTCACTATTCCAGTATCCAGTTTTCCAAGGTAGGGAGTATTATTTCTTTCTTATCCATGAAGAGAACTTCTCATTATTCCATTCTTTATTATTCTATTGGAATAACACGATACACAAAGCTACCCTATACTTGGTGAAATTCTTACATTATTCCATTCTTTATCATTCTGCTGGAACATCCTGCCTACATGCGTTCTGTGGGACTGGGTTCCATTATTTATCATTCATTGGAACATCCCGTGCATGCGTTTTACTGACGGACTGGTTCCCGTTATTTATCATTATGTTGGAATAACTTTGTCATCGCGGCACCGCATGCATGGTGATTTTTGTTGTTGTTCCATTCTTTATTATTATGCTCAATATCCCATGCATGCGTTTATCTTTGGGACTGGTTCCATTATTTATTATTTTATTGGGAATAACTTTCATGCGTGCGGTCTATCGCACGCATGGTGAATCCTTCTGTTATTCCATTCTTTATTATTCTGTTGGAATAACCTGTCTATGTGGATTACCACATGCATGGTGAATGATCCTTTGTATTTCATTCCTTATTAAATTGTGGAAATGATTTGTTTATGTGGATTATGATGAAAGTCATAATAAAAGCATTGGACTGATGAAAATCATGGGTATTTGTGGTATTAGTAAGTGTTATGATGAGTTATGTTGGTTATTATGTGAAGATATGAAAGTTTCTTAGAAATCACAAAGGGTTGAAAAATCAGATTTTGGTGAAAATGGAACATGAAATTCAATTAACCATATCTCCTATTATATTTCGAATTTTTGAGTGTGGTCAAGTTCTAGAGTTAGGTCTATGAGTTTTGTAACTTATCCAAGTGGAATCACTAGAAAAGGTGTTGTAGATTTTCGTGTGGACTGATTTTAGCAAAGTACGAAAAACTGCAAAATATGAAAAAGGCTGCTGCCACGATTTTAAAAGGGCTGTTTCGGCCACTTAATTTATGAGAAAAATTCTGGCCTTTTGGGACATGAAAGTATATGGTATAAAGTACCTCCTGTCCAAAAATGAGCTCATTCCAACTTAAAATGAGCAAGTTATGACCATTTCAATATTTAGGTTTTTCCGATGAAAAACGCTTTAACCGGAATTCTATAACTCTGATGACCATGAAATTTAAACTGGAAGCTCACGTTAACATGTGTAAGATCCTGATAAGATTTGGGAATTTTTGGATTTAAACTTAAGGTATCTAATTTCTTAAGGAATTAATTAGAAATTGATTTTTGAAAAATATTAAATGAATTTTAAAAATTCCGAGAAAAATATATGTTTAAAATGGGACTATATTATGCTTAATCCCAGAAAAGAATAATTTTTGGGACTGATTTGGTATTTTTATGAAAATAATCTAGTTACGAGTAAATGAGACGTTATTAGTTCTTGGTTAAATTAATTCTTGAACTTGTTTTATTGAATTCTTATATCATTGTCATCATCCTCATATTTATATTTTGTTGAAAGTCATCTGTGGCCTGTAGTGCATAGATGGACTTGGTATGATTATGACCAGAACTCCGTCTTTCTTCACCACTTGCATCCGTAACCACCCTACACATAAAATGACATGAAATAAGTGAAAACGAACACAAAACAAAAAGATAACTACGAATTTAAACTTGAAATGAATATTGATTTGTGTATATTAAATCCACTTATCAAAATCCCCCAAACTTAAACCGTGCTAGTCCTCGAGCACAAAACAACTACATGATATGCAATGCAATGAAATGAAATAAATAAAATCTAAATGCCTAAGAATCCAATAATATCGCAGAAACTAACTTATCCCATCGGCCTCAGAGAAAACAAGCAACTTTACAATAAGAATGACCAAAACCAATCCACACTTTCGTCTTAATTCTCAAATCTTAAACAATTATCACTGATATAGTGTGCGTGTGTGTTCAACATCTATGAAAACTGATACGGACTCCAATTCAACACATAAATAATTTCTTAGAAAGACTCATACAGTGCAAACTAAAAAATGTCAAAAATAGGCATATTACAATTAAAACTAAAACTACGCAATACCAAATTCAAGGGTTCATGCAAGGTACTGATACTTCTTTTATTTCAATTTTTTTCTTTTCTTTTCTCTTTTTTTTCACTTTCTTTTTTTTTCTCATGGGGGCTTTTTGCTCTTTTCCCATTTTATTATTATATATATATATATATATATATATATATATATATAAATATACATAAGTGATCGCGGCAATGTCTCATCCCATTAGGCTAACAGCTTTTACCCTCAATGAAGCTTTCACCAACGACTCCTGCACCATAAAAAAGATCTTAGAGCGCTAGGTGTAAAGACAATCCCCTCGGGCATACTTGCTCAAGTAACAAAGGCCCCAAAACAAGACTAGACACCATGTATACCTTTTTGTTTTTATATAAATAGATAATGTACCCCACATATACTCCCCCAAACTTAGGTTCTTGCCTAATTTTAGCCTTTACTGCCTATCCTTGTCGTTATCTCATTTACTCTAGCATAATCCTTTAGAACCTATCTATGTATCAATTGGAACTGATCAGTCAACAAAGATGTTATTAGTGCTAACCTTTTATAACAGTTTTAAACAAGTCCAAGATTCGATTCATAACAAAAATTGTATCACAGTTCTAATAATCAATACTGTATTGGTTAACTTGTTCACAATCTCATCATTGGCCCACGAATAACATAAACTGCAGTACCGTTAGACATATGCAAAACACAATATTTAACTAAATTTTTTATTATTATTATTATTTTTTAAACTGAAAATAACACTTATGAAAACAATGCAAAATCCTAACTACTATGCAAACACCTAATCTATATGCAAACTAGAAATGAAAACAAAAATAACAAAATGCATGCAACTAAACAATTAAATCCCCCAAACTTAAGTAACACAATGCCCTCATTGGATAAAAATAAATTTAAATGCATGAGGACTTCCCTAGAATCGCCTAAGTCTGAGGAGGTGGTTGGTCCTCTTCATCATCTGAATCACTTGGAGGAAATCGAGGCAGTGGTCCGGGTTGTTGATATGGATAGTGAGCCGCCGGATTAAAACTTTGGACTTTATGTTGAGTAAGGCGAAAGATGCGTTCATAGCATCAAACATGTGATCTTGTCGCATCGTCAATCGCCGCATTTCCCGGTGTGCTGCCCTATTGTGTGCAGTCATCTGATTTTGGAACTCAAGGAACTGAGGACTGGATATTGCCTCGGTCTGCGGAACCTGCTCGGTTCCTTGATCTCCCATAGCTTCATCCTCATCCCCCGAAGTATCTTTTGCATCGACTTCGTCTTCCGACGCCGATGGAAAAATAAAACCCAGACCTCGTGGATGTGACTCGCCTCCTGCCCATACAGAATACCGCCCTATCATTCTAGAATCAAGCAAAGCGAGCGGCATTTGAGTAGGCTCATCATCGGACCATCTCACCCCTGCATTGCAACACAACTGACAGATGAGTGATGGGTGTGGCAAGCCACCCGAAAAATTTCCACGTAAGCATCGGTGGATGGAGAAACTGATAATTGCCCCGACGTCAATGATGAAATCTTGCACAATTGCGTACAACAGTAACGCCTTCTCTTTGGTGACGTCTGAAGTGTGTTGGGACGGAAGAAATTTAGCACATAAGAAGGCGTACCATATTTTTCCATACCGGCTAAGGTCCTTGCTATGGAACACTGTACCTCCATTTCGACCTTTGATCCACGATGTTCCCGGCTTTGTCATGTTCGTAATAACTTCCTCGTAGTCAGGGTCAAAATCACTCAATTTTTTATACTGACACTGTCGTAGCACCTGCAACTGATAATAGGCATTAATGGCATCATCACTGAACGGGACCATGCAACCCCGCACAAACGCATTGAATGGGGCTTTGTCTTCGGCGTTTGAATAAAATTCCTTGACAATGTTGACAACGGCAGGGACCGGATGTTCGGTGAGTTTGAGCCACCCCTTTTGATAAATTTGAGACATCATCTCCCCATCATTTCCCTCGGGGGCCAATCCACGCTCCGTCGTAAGGACTTTGGTAAGCATGTAGTCATACCGGTCAGCGGCGGTGGCACTCACAAATTTTCATCGATCATATGTTCGTGTCGGTGGAGCGGATCTTGAACTCTCTCCCCTTTGGTGTTTGGAAGTCGGTTGTGAAGCCATTGAATTCCGAATGTTAAAACTTGCTAGCACACACTACCTTCCCCTTACACTTGGTTCACTCAATATATCAAACACTTGGTGTGCACGGTTCGTTCTTACCCCAAAGCTTCAATACTTTCTATGGTACTTCAGTGGAGAGAAGATGGAAACTCAATAAGAAGGTAACTTACTCTCAAGTGTGCTGTGTGTTCTCTAATTTCCTGATGAATTCGAAATTTGTGGTGATGAATATGGGAGGTGTGTGGTAGGGTTTATATATAGGTGATAGGGGAGAGGAATTCGTGGGCTTGATGGTGTGGGGTAGTGGTTGCAATTGATTTAGGTTTGGTAATGGGGTGAGAGGGTGAATGCTTGTGTAATCGTGGGTAGAAGGAGTGGGTAGAAGGAGTGGGTCGAAGGAGTGGGGCGAATGAGTATGGAATGAGATAGAAAGAGGCGTGTGTTTAGGGAAATAAGAAGGTAGCGTGTGTATAAGTTCTAACGTGTTCCGCCTGAATTAAGGACCCCGACACGGGGTGGTGGTATAATATAATAGTTTGCCTTTGGGCATGCCCAATCGACTTGATTTTTTTGGCCCAAAATTTGGTGATGCAAAATTCTTCGATTTTCCTTCCTTTCTTGCCTGTTATTGCTCTTACTCACTTTTAACCCCTCCTGCAACCATAAACATGCAAGATGTTAGATTATTGATGACTTGGAGTAGGATTGAGAGTTTCAACAAAATTTTTATGCTATACTACCTACCTAATACTTACTAAAAGCTACATTCTAACAATTATAAATAAAACTATGAAAAATAACAAAATATTGGGTTGCCTCCCAATTCGTGCTTGATTTTAAGTCGTTCAAATTTGACTACTCCTTTGCTTTACTATGTATTGGCTATGGTGATGTTGATTTACATCCCGCTTTGATTTTTACCCCAAGAATGCTTTATCCATTGACCATTGACCTTAAACGCCTCTAATGGATTACGAATCGTAGAGTTCAATGACGCCATGAGGGAATACTCGCTTTATAGTGAATGGTCCGGACCATCTCGACTTAAGCTTTCCTGGGAACAATCGCAGCCGTGAGTTGAACAAGAGGACTGATTGTCTCAGCTCGAATGTTCGATGCACAATCTTTTGGTCGTGCCATCTTTTAACCTTTTCCTTGTAAAGCTGGGCGTTCTCGTATGCATGAAGTCGAAATTCGTCGAGCTCATTAAGGTAGAGTAGCCTCTTTTCTCCTACGGCGGATTGATCAAAATTCAATTTCTGTATTGCCCAATAGGCCTTGTGCTGTAGCTCCACCGGTAAGTGACATGCTTTTCCGTATAGGAGTTGATATGGTGACATCCCGATTGGTGTTATGTATGCAGTCTGGTAAGCCCATAATGCGTCATCCAACCGAAGTGACCAATCTTTCTGACTCGGATTTATGACTTTTTCCAAAATCTTCTTAACTTCTCTATTTGATACCTCAGTCTGTCCATTTGTTTGAGGGTGATATGTTGTAGCCACCTTGTGGTTAACCCCATACTTAGCCAACCGAGCTGTAAAGGACTTATTGCAAAAGTGACTACCTTCGTCACTGATTATTGCTCTTGGCGTGCCAAACCTCGTGAAAATGTTTTTCTGTAGGAATTTGGGGACCACCTTGGCATCGTTAGATGGTAGTGCTACAGCTTCAACCCATTTCGAGACGTAATCCACCGCGAGTAAAATATACTAATTGCTCATGGACGAAGGGAATGGTCCCATGAAATCGATGCCCCATACATCAAATATTTCCACTTCAAGAATTGTTTGTAGGGTCATCTCATTCTGTTTAGAGATGTTTCCCACCCTTTGGCATCTATCACAGGTTTTCACAAATAGGTGGGTGTCTTTGAACAATGTCGGCCAATAAAACCCGGTTTGAAGCACTTTTGTCGCGGTGCGCTCACTCCCATAATGTCCCCCATATACCGATGAATGGCATTCAGTATGTTGTGCACTTCACTGTAGGGGATACATCGTCGAATCATCTTGTCGTCGCACTGTTTGAATAGATAAGGCTCATCCCACATGTACCACTTGACATCATGAAGAAACTTCTTTTTCTGTTGTCGTGTAAGATCAGGGGGAAGCATGTTGCTCACCAAATAATTCACGAAGTCTGAATACCAAGGAAATTCTGCATTTAACCCAAATAGTTGCTCATCCGTGAATAACTCATTAATTGCGCATCTATCTTCATCCTTTTTCTCCGAATTTTCCAGCCTTGATAAATGGTCGACAACTTGATTCTCTGTCCCCTTTCTATCTTTAATTTCTAAGTAAAACTCTTGAAGTAGGAGAATCCATCGGATAAGGCGTGGCTTAGCATCTTTTTTTGCTATTAGGTACTGAATCACCGAATGGTCCGTGTAGACTATCACCTTAGTTCCGATCAAATATGCCCATAATTTGTCAAATGTGTACACCACTGCAAGCAATTCCTTTTTCGTGGTAGTGTAATGCATTTGAGTCTCTGTGAGTGTTTTGTTTGCATAGTATATGGCGTGAAACACTTTGTCTCGTATTTGTCCCAAAAAAGCCCCAACCGCATAGTCGCTCGCATCACACATAAGCTCGAATGGCATATTCCAGTCCGATGCGACTATTACAGGGGCCGTAGTTAATTTCTTCTTCAACAATTCAAAAGCTGACTTGCATTCCGCAGTAAAACTGAACGTGGCATCCTTCTCTAAAAGACTGCATAGAGGTTTTGCAATTTTATAGAAGTCTTTTATGAACCTCCTCAGAGAACTCAAAGATGCCCCGTAAAACTTCTAATACCTTTAACTGAACTCGGTGGAGGCAGTTTCTCGATCGTATCCAGCTTTGCTTTGTCCACCTCCAATCCTTGAGCCGACACCTTGTGGCCCAAAATTATGCCCTCTTCAACCATGAAGTGACATTTTTCCCAGTTGAGTATGAGTTTTGTATCCTTACATCGTTGCAATACTATGACCAGATTCCCTAGGCAAGTATCAAAGTTGTCTCCATAGACTGAGAAATCGTGCATGAAGACTTCAACATTTTTCTCCACCATGTCTGAAAAAATGGCCATCATACACCATTGGAAAGTTGTAGGTGCATTGCATAACCCGAATGACATCTTCCTGAATGCAAATCTGGCATAAGGGCATGTAAATGTTGTCTTCTATTGATCCTCAAGAGCGATGTCGATCTGGTTATAGCCTGAGTATCCGTCCAATAAATAGTAGTACTCATGTTTCGCTAATCTGTCTAATATTTGATCAATAAAGGGCAGCGGGAAATGATCTTTTTGGGTTGCCTTATTCAATCTCCTATAATCGATGCACACCCTCCATCCTGTAACTGTTCTTGTTGGAATTAACTCATTGTCCTCATTCTGTACCACGATTATTCCCCCTTTTTTTGGCACATAATGAACCAGACTAACCCATTTACTGTCGGAAATTGGATATATGATACCGGTATCCAATAGTTTCATAATTTCCTTCTTTACCACTTCCTTCATAATTGGGTTAAGTCGACGTTGATGCTCCAACGACGGTCTTGCATCATCCTCCATCAGAATCTTGTGCATGCAGAATGACGGGCTAATTCCCTTTATATCTACAATCGTCCATCTAATCGCTAATTTGTGATCCCTAAGCACCCTCAGCAACTTTTCTTCCTACAATTCGTTAAGTGCAGCAGAAATAATTACAGGTAAAGAATTTGAATTGCCTAAGTACGCATACCTAAGATGTTTAAGGAGTGGCTTAAGTTCCAATGTTGGTGGCTCCCAATGACGGTTTTAGTTTTTCTGCAGCTTTTTCCTCCGTGTGCAAAGGTTCAAACGGTGCTCTGAAGCGGCTAACTCGTGGCAATGAGTCTAGCATCTGTAAGAGGTCCACAAATTCTGGGTCGTCCTTTTCTTCATCCCCCAGTAAGGTTGTTTCTAATGGATCAATGACCAAACTCTTGCTCATATCTTCACTGATGATTTGCTCAATTAAATACATCCTAAAACATTCTTCCTCATCCATAGGGAATTTCATGGCCTTGAACTCATTAAATTTGATTTCTTGATCTTGGACTCTTATAGTAAGTTCTCCTTTTTGCACGTCTATGAGTGTCCTTCCCGTAGTCAAGAAATGTCTCCCTAGGATAATCGATATGTTCTTATCCTCCTCGAAATCCAGAATGATAAAGTCCGCAGGGAATACAAACTTATCCACTTTTACCAGAATGTCCTCTACTATGCCTCTTGGATATGTGACTGACCTATCCGCCAACTGCAATGAAATATTCATAGGCTTTGGCGCGGACAAACCCAATTCTGTGTATACTGACAATGGCATGAGGTTCACACTCGCCCCCAAATCACATAGACATTTGTTAAATGACATTTTCCCGATCGTGCATGGGATAGTAAAGCTCCCTGGGTCTTTAAGTTTTGGTGGTAGCTTTTGCTGTAACACCGCACTACACTCCTCTATTAGTGTCACTGTTTCAAATTCTTCCCATTTCTTTTTCCTCGATAGAATTCATTTCATAAACTTCACATAACTCGGCATATGCTCTAGGGCCTCCGCGAATGGGATGTTAATCTGGATTTTCTTGAACACGTCTAAAAACCTGGCGAACTGCTTATTTGATTTTTATTTTTGGACCCTCTGCTGAAATGGTGGTGGAGGATAAATAATTGGCTTATTGTTTAACTGTGTTTCATCGCCTTTGTTACCTTCCACCACGTTACTGTCATCAACTTTTTCCCCCAGTGTCACTGAATTTTCTGCATTATTACCGCCAAGATGTTTTCTACTTCTCAACATAACTGCTTGACATTGCTCATGACTACCCTTCAGATTTCTCTCAGTGTCGCTAGGTAATGTTCCTTGTGGTCTATTATTCAATGCCAACGCAATTTGACCTATCTGATTCTCTATATTTTTGATAGCCATAGCTTGATTTTTTATAGCCAAATCGTTGCTAGTCATTTATTTTGACAACACTTCCTCCAGATCGGATTTCCTTTCTTGATATCGAAATGGTTGTTGCTTTGTTCTCAAATCCCGTGGATATGATTGTCGTGAAGCTTGATTTTGCTGGTTGTTGCTCCATGAGAAATTCGGATGATTCCTATTTCCTTGATTGTATGTGTTCTGATATGTGTTTTGCAGAATTTTGTTGTAGTTACCGATGAACTGCACAACTGCTGGATTAATCGCACATTACTCTGTTGGGTGCTCTTCCGCGCACAACTCGCATATTATTGCCACTTGTTGTACTTGATGTGTTTGTTGTGCTTGTGCTGCTGTTACCGACTTCAACATCTTTGAAAGTGCAGATATTTGTGCTTGTATCGCTGTCATACTATCTACTTCTAACACCCCACCGCCTTTCGCCAGGTCATTCTTCTTGGCCAGGCCACCGGGTAGTTATTAGCCGCCATGGTTTCAATCAACTCGTATGCTTCCTCGTAACTCTTAGCCATGAATGCTCATTCCGACGCTGCATCAATACTTGTCCTGAGATTCTTATGTAGCCCATTGTAAAAAGTGTTCATATACAGCCACTTGGGCAATCCATGATGTGGGCATTTTCTGAGCAATTCTTTGTATCTCTCCCAAGCCTCATATAACGACTCCCCATGTTGTTGTTCAAACATCGTTATCTCGTTTCTCATCTTTGCAGTTTTCACCGGTGGAAAGAATTTTGCGAGGAATTTCTGAGCTAAATCCTCCCATGTAGTTATCGAACAGGATGGTAAAGAATGTAACCAGCTCTTCGCCTTGTCTTGTAAAGAGAATGGGAACAATCGAAGTTTCATAGCTTCATCCGACACCCCATTGAACCTAAAGGTGTCGCACAATTCCAAAAAATTGACTAGATGCTCGCTCGATCGCCATTTGCCAATCCCCAAATCGAACTAAATTCAATCATTTGTATCATCCCCGGCTTAATTTTAAATGTATTCATTGCTATTATGGCCCGGTGATGCTTGATTGCGATTCACCACCTTGATGCGTGGCGTAGTCCCTTAATGCTTTTCGATCTTCTACCGCAATTTCCTCTTCTTTCTCGTGTGTTTCAAAATTTTGTCTCGCTTCCTTTATCCACTTGCTCAACCTCAAAACCTTTATCAATGTCGCCAAAAGGCAGCAAATCTGGATTTTTGGACTGAGTTTGCATAAACTGCTTCCACACCTGAAATAGAAGAATCAAAACAAAAATAAAAATGTCTAAGTAAAACTGGATTAATTAAACTGATATTGTAAAACTATTAAGATTTATACTAAATAATCTCTGGCAGCGGCACCAAAAACTTGTTGGGTAAAATCGATACGCACAAAACACGCAAGTGTACGTGGTCAACAAGTAATACAGTGATGAATAGAGTATCGTTCCCACAGAGACAATTTAATAAGAAACTTAACTTCACAATTATCAATTTCCTATTAATCCTAATTTTATTAAACTATCCAATTCAATGATTAAAAATTATAGAAACTAAATTAAAAACAAATAAAATACCACAAACCAATCACCAATATCAAAATCTGGAATTCAAACAATTAATGGAGAATTAGACTTATGATTTCACCCTGAGTTTCACTCTGATTTTCACACCTTTATTCTAATTCAATTCACTATCCCAGTTTATTAATCAAGAACACAAACGTAGTATTAACCACCTCTCGATGCACTAATACTGTATTAACGTCAATCCACAATTAAGATAGAAATCCGTTAAACACCTAAATCAACCAACTCACTATATCTCTATGTGAACTTCAATTAAAGAAGGTTTAAGCTTAAGTTCTCTACCCGATTACATGTGATGTAAAGCATATCTCTACCTTAACAATAATCAAAAATCTGCTATTCACAAAATTAATGACACATGCTACATTAACTAGGTCTAGATTTGAATATCCTCTCTCAATTCCATTCAAATCCACGAGGAATTGTTGATCAAGCAATTCATAAATTCACGCTCAAATTAACATAGATAAACTGAAAATACTTTATTTAATTGGAAATCAAGTTATAAAATCATCGTTTCACCCAAGGATCCATCACAAGTCTAATAAGCAAATTAGTTCATAACAAATGAATTAAAAACTGAATAATCTAATGAAACCATCCTTTCAATTACAAATAAAAGACTAAAGAGAAGAAGAATAATGAAAACCCCTTCACGTAGCTTAGAATCACAACCGTAACGAAAATCACTCCAATTTACTCATCCAAAGCTCGCACTTTAATCCTGGAATTTATCTCTCTATTATGCTCCTTGTGTTGTATGATTCCCCCTTTTCAACGTAATATTCAGCTCTCCTTATATTCTGCTCGAAGTCTCCTATTATAGAGTCCAGGCGCCAAACAAAACATCCAAAAACCGAGCACCAGCAAAGTTCAAAACGCATCAGGAGAGTGCAAGATTCGAGACCCCCACCCCTACGGGGTACAGAAGTTAAAAGGCCCACTTGTAATTATAGCTACTACTAAAGGAAAATTCCAACTTCAAGCATTTTTCCACTTTCGCTCCAAAACTCCGTCTTTCTTCACCACTTACATCCATAACCACCCTATACATAAAATGACATGAAATAAGTGAAAACGAACACAAAACAAAAAGATAACTACGAATTTAAACTTGAAATGAATATTGATTCGTGTATATTAAATCCACTTATCAGCTGTGTAAAGCCGGGAACCTGCATGAAATACAGATCAACATCAGAATCCTTTACTCCTCGTCAATAGGAAAGAAGGAAGATCAAGATCTAACGTCATACCTCGTTAGCATGTAAGCACATCGAGGGATGTCTGCTCAAATCACCTAGAAGCTCTTGGTTTGCCACCTGAATACAAGGGAGCTCCCTACGGGGAACATGTGCAGCAGGAGCGGGGTCCTCAATTGGAATATCCTCATCCTTGTCCTCGACGTTCGGCACATCAGCCTGGACTGGACGTATCACTACCTCCACCAATCGACGAGACTATCTAACAGAACGGGGTCGAGGCACTTCAGAAGCCCTCCTCCGTACACCAGAAGTGGTCCTACGGGAACTACTCGGCTGATCTGGATCCATAATATTTGGACAACAAGTCTCCAAATCACCTCAGAAAGGGTGTGGTATTTCCTGACTTGGAGCTTTTCAAAATGCATTTTATGACTACATGCATGCATGCATTACTTTAACATACATCTACAGTAGAGTTAAAAATGCATGAATAATTAAATGCCTACATTTTGAATTTTTTTTTTGCCATAGTCCCCTTTGTAAATAGGACTATCCACATGCACATAGGCATGACTAGGTGGCCATTCAGTAGCACACCTGCCCCAAAGTCATATACATAATATATGCATTAAAAATCAAAAACATCCATCTATAAGGTTAACCTCAATACCAGGAGAACTTTGCCTTTTACCTTTTGTTCATTTGTCCTCAAATAGGATAAGAAATAGCAGAAAAAGGTGCCAATTTGACTGTCTCAAAAGTCAAAAATTTTCACACTATTATGTTTAGCATGGTTTAATACTAAAATTTACTATGTTGAATATTTTTTATCAAGTCATTTGAGCATACATAATCACTACTATGTGTTTAAATGCATTTCATGCGATAATTCATTTTCCAACGGATAAAAACTGGAAAAAATATATGCATACGTTACCAGGATAGTGCAGAACACTTGTACGGTGACAGAATTTGCAGAAAATCACCCGAACTCAGCAGATCTGAAGGAGAGCTCTCGGATTTTTCTTCGCGACATAAGTTGAAAGTGACTTGTGAGACCAACCTGCAGGATATGAATATCCATAGTTGGCCGCAGGTCCACCTGTGGCTGAAGCAGGTTTACTTGCGATACCCCTATGTGGGCCCCACCCCTCTGGCTCGGTCTAGTTCGAGTTGCAAAGGAGTTTTTGCAGATTGAAAAGGTGAAATCGGCAATAAAAATGTTACGTGATTGAGCAAAACAGCCTGCAATCCTGGCCTTCTCAGATGGAACTTTGAGTATGTACATCACTCATTGGTAGTCGCCCAAACACGAGGTATACCATGCCAATGATCTCATTTGTTACAAATCACATTCGACAATACCTTATACAGGTCCAATGCCGCCAATTCCGGGTCATTACCCTAAAGATCAATGTGATCCCCGACAGGGGTTACAACGTGGAACCCCGGCGGGGTTACAATGCGTGTTCATCCATTAACACACACATCAACGAAGGTCAAACAGCCTTGACATCATTAAAATAGTTGGTTGTAAATCCAATGGAGCATCGAAAGCCATCTGATGACCAGCCGCTGCTATACACATCAGCGAGGGTACAAAAGGCCTTCCCCGGCGGGGATTATAACGTACTCCCCGGTGGGGGTCACCACGCATTGTCATCCATTGATGTACATATCAATGAAGGTCAAGCAACCTTGACGTTATTTCAGCCGATGACAAGTAAACCCATCGATGCATCGAAGGATATTCGATGATTTAATCTGTTAGTATCCATAAGTCCCCAGTGGATCCCCGGCGAGGGTCACAACGCAATGTTCCGTTGATTCACACATCAGCGAAGGTCAAGCAGCCTTGACAGTCTACCCCACAGGGTGTTCATCCATTGATTCACACGTTGGCAAAGTACACATCAACGAAGGGCATGCAATCCTGACAGCATCTGCTATTGGCAGTAAATCCAACAGAATCTTGACATATCCTGGCGATACAAACCAGGAAAGGTCAACATCATCAAAGAGGATTGATGATGGAATATGTTATACACATCCTCAAACAGACAAAGCTTTATCCCCACAGATCTCTTACACATAAGAGGTGCCTCTTCAGAATTAAGTCTGTATCAAGGCTTCAGGACTTTGGTGATAACTCCAACATCAACATCCTAACAGATTCGGATCACACGACAGATCAGGTCATAGTTGTCAATCGTCGATAAACATTACAAGGATCCAGTAATCATCCCCAGCATGTTGGGCAACAACCCTGTACACAAGCATCATACATTTGCATCATGTTGCTACATATAGTATCATGTTTGTCTTATGGCATTTCAAGTGTCTAGGATTCTTTATCCTACCCATGCATTGCATTGCATGAGTATGATAAAGAGGGCATCTGTAAACACTGAAATTTTCTCGCTTTTTATCGCTAATATTACAGGAGAAACAGATTTGTCTTTCAAGAGGAACCACGGAAGATGGCGCTTCATATCCATTCCAATACTAACGGAATTCAAAGATCAACCCCGAAACACACAATCGTGAATAACAATTCCAACCTCAGAGATAACCCCAAGGCGTGAAGATCCAATACCGGAACACACACCGGAGAAGACCGATTAATCTTGGATAACCCCGAAAATGCAGTTCTGGCGATAACCCCGGAAATGCAGTTCCGGTGATCACCCCAAGGAATGCAATTCCGGCGATAACCCCGGAAATGCTTGTTTTAAATGCAACCAGCTTCAATCTCGGCGCTCACAACGAGACACCCAGCCAATCTGGAGATAATATCGGGAGGACAGACACACCTCAGAGTTGACACTGAGGACCTTCAACATTTACAACAGTCCAATCTCAGCAATAACCCTGAGTAACGTCTGCTTTATCAGCCCAAACTGGCGATAACTCTGGTGAGGGGCCAAGGCATCATCTCGCCACTCTAAAGCCACATCACGTCGTCTAAATATTTCATACATACATCTTTACACAACGATGTCCCACAAGAATCAAGGAGAACCAATCTCGAGTGACTATTGTGCAGGGTAACGAATATAATTTGAAGCTTGAAGACCGAAGGGCACCGTCCCATCTTCATGACTTTGTACAACCTTTAATCCCATGCCATTGTACAACTCTCGACAACGGCAGTCCGAAATAGGTCCTATATACCTCAATCGGATGCCCAAATTGCAATTCTGAAAGTTCGAGCGGACATTACAGTGCCTACGTGCATGTACTGCAAGATGACCCGACCCGAGAAACCCGGGGCAACCCGGGCAGCCTCAGGTACACCTGCGGCTCCCCCCTCTATAAATAGAGGGCTTGGGGTGGCCATTTTAAGGAGAGAAAGAGCGAGGAAGCCATGTCAAATTTGCTTTATACTTGCAATATATTGAGTGCTTTCCCATTTTAAATACTTGTGAGCTCACATATAGCTACTTTTGTATCGGTGGGAGCCAAATTTCATCCACTATAAAGATATAAAAGTCTTCTTTGGTAGCTCACTATAAGCCTTCTCACACATTTTAAAGTCTTTCTCTTCATCTTTGCACACACCCTTCTTCACGTTGAGAGTCATGTTGCGTGTGTTTGCCCGGACTTCGGTCCGTGGTTTTATTTCAGTTTGTATATATATATATATATATATATATTTATATATATGGACTAACATTATCGAGTTATGCCTCGGTTGAGCTGAGACTTGATGCAGGAGCGTTTATTTGCTTTTTATATATATATATATATATATACTATATATATATATATATATATATGAGCGTATGTCTGGACTTTGTTCGATGAGCCTGAACTTGATGCGGAGGCGTTTCTTGCTTTAATATATATATATATATATATTAAGCGTGTGTCGACTACATTCGATGAGCCTGGATTTTACATCCGGTGCGTTTACTGGCTTATATATATATATATATATACTTATATATATGAATTGTTGTCGAACTCTGTTCGATGAGCCTGCATTTTACATCCAGTGCGTTTATCGCTTATATATATAAGTATATATATATATACATATATATATACATTTTTCGTCCCACTTGGAGTTTACTTCGTGGTGGTTGATCGCTTTTACAGCTTTCTTTACGTTTCGTCGTGCCTGGAGTTTACTTCGTGGCAGTTGATCGCTTTGTACATCTTTATTTACGTTTCATCCCGCCTGGAGTTTCCTCGTGGCGGTTGATAGCTTTTACAGCTTTATTTACATTTCTGATCCCCCATGGAGGTGCTTCGTGGTTGGTGATCATGTCTGTATATATATACTTACAGCTTTTATATATATACCTGCTTACTACTTTCATACAAATTGCGGTATTATATATACCAGAAATCATGTGATCACAGATTCAACCTATTGGATCTAGATTCGGTTCCGTGATGGACATTTTCAAATTGTGGCGACTTGTAAATTATTCTGCGGTGTCTGAATTTCCTCAGATGGTTCTCATACCCACGAGGAAGTCGACATTATTTTGTACATTATTTTCTTACAGATGTTTCGCATCTTGGAAATAAAATCAATCAAGCCGAACACTTAATAAAATGGAAGTGTAAAAGGTCTCAATTACTATTGAGCATCAGGGTTTAAAAAACCTCTTTTACAAAACATCACTGCCATATCTTGCTAAAAACTAAATATTTACATAAATTCAAACCCTGTGTATATAGGTGCGAACGAGGCCTCGCACTACTTCCAAATAATAGCACATTAACCCACACACACACACATATTTAGATAACAGTTTCTTGAAAAGAGGCGGTCACCATGGTAACACGGATGTCGGGGGGTGCCTAACACATTCCCTACGCATAATCAAATCCCCAGAGCCTAATGAATCTCGGTTTCACCGACCCGTTTAGCAGTGTCACATCACTGGGTCAATGTGCAAACCTTTTCTTGGTTGTGTTGGTACAACCATTTAAAAAACCAATTGGCGACTCTTAACAGTCCATCGTCGACATTATACATGTCGGACCTTTTTCACTTGTTTTTTCAAACATATCTCACCTAAAATGAGAACACCAAAGAACAAGTAACGGAAAGGGACAACTAAAAATCCCGACATGGACAGTCAATATTGCAAATAATAATATAAATAACTTTGTCGTCTCAATTATTGATTTAATAATATAACATATTATGCGGATGATCTTGTGGACAATAATTGAATCAATAATATGAGAGATATGATCACGAAATTATCATGTAGCAATAATTGAATATAACCGAGTGACTTCTTACGTAAGCATCAATAATCAATACAGGTGTCTTACTATGTAACCACTCATATTCTTTATACTTTTACTAATGGGTAGTTCAACAGTTTTAACGGTAACACTTTCGCCGTTATTTTTATAAAAAGATAAGTCTGTCGTTTTCTAACTACAACATTACTTCCATTGTGGGGTCCACCAATGATTGTGCCATTATACGGATATTCCCTGACAAAAAGAATATTCCCCGACCAAACGAATATTTTATAACAACTTGCTTACTTTGCAAAATTTTTAAATATCACCCTTAACTTTAACCTTTATCAATTTAACCATTTATGAAATAAAATAATAATTATAAGAAAATTGAATACTTTTATTTCATAATTTCGGGATCTCACACAAAACATGTTACAATTGTGGAAGAGAAGGTCACCTAGCTCAATTTTGTTGTGCAGTAAAGCCAAGTCCAGCTGGGATGGAGACACCAAAGGTCGTCCCAGAGAAGTTAAACCCGGTAGTTCAAGGGAGAGCGTTTGTCGTGACCTCCCAAAAAGCGAGGAACCCGAACGAAGCCATCACGGGTAAGCTAATCATAAACTCAAGTAAAGTCTATGTTTTATTTGATATCGGTTCTACCCATTCTTTTATTTCTCCTACTTGCGCTCAACGTTTAAATTTAACTCCGGAGAAATTAGACTTTGACTTATCTGTTACAACTCCGTTGGGAGAAACCTTCATTACATCCACTATTTATAAGTCTTGTTTGGTTCAAATCGGTACCCTCACATTACCTGTCGATCTTATTTCTTTGAAAATACTTGCATTTGATGTGATTTTAAGGATTGATTGGTTAACTACTCATCGTGCAAAAATTGATTATTTTCGTAAGGTTGTTAGCTTTCATATTCCTAACCAACCTATTATGCGAATTCAAGCAACCAAACCACTAAAGTCAATCACTATCATATCAAGCCATAAAGCTATTGATTTATTAAAAAAACGGATGTTAAGCTTTCTTATCCCATGTCACGGATTTAAAC
This sequence comes from Panax ginseng, assembly GCA_020205605.1. NCBI lineage: Eukaryota > Viridiplantae > Streptophyta > Magnoliopsida > Apiales > Araliaceae > Panax > Panax ginseng. The sequence continues at coordinate 72,633,152 of CM035150.1, forward strand.
AAAAATACGTCAGATTTGAATGATATTTTTATTGTTAATAAATTTCCTGACGTATTCCCTGAAGAACTTCTTGGCCTATCCCCGGAGCGTGAAATCTATTTTGGTATTAACCTTGAACCCCGGTACAAAACCCATTTCTAAAGCCCTGTATCGAATGGCTCCTATTGAACTACAGGATTTGTTAGACATCGGTTTCATTCATCCTAGTACGTCTCCTTGGGGTGCTCATGTTCTATTCGTAAAGAAGAAAGATGGGAGTATGCGACTTTGTATTAATTATCGGGAGTTGAATCATGTCACCATCAAAAATAGGTACCCAGTATCTCGTATTAATGACCCGTTTTGACCCGGCCAGTGAGGAGCCAAATTCTTTTCAAAGATCGATCTTTGTTACGATATCATCGATTAAAGATTAAAACCGATGACATTCCAAAGACTTCTTTCAACTTCGATGCGGGCATTACGAATTCCTAGTCATGTCTTTTGGATTGACTAATGCTCCCTGCCTTCATGGATATGATGAACCAAGTATTCAAGGAATATTTGGATCACTTTGTGGTCGCCTTTATTGATGACATCCTCATTTACTCCAAAAGTCAGAAAGATCATGAGCAACACTTGAGGTATCGATACTCCAAAAGCTTCATGAAAACAAGTTATATGCCAAGTTGAAAAAATGCGAGTTCTGGCTTAAGGAAGTAAAATTCCTTGGGCACGTGATATCAAATCACGGAATATCTGTTGACCCAGCGAAGATTGAAGCAATACAAAGCTGGGAGTAACCTAAGTCAGTGACCAAAGTACGTAGCTTTCTCGGCTTAGCTGGTTATTATCGGAGATTCGTGGAAGAATTTTCTCGAATCGCTACTCCATTAACTCAGCTGACTCGAAAAGATACAAAATTTGGTTGGAGCGAGGAATGTGAGAAGAATTTTCAAGAAGTCAAGAGGAGACGCATTTCAGCACCTGTTCTGACAATACCATCTGGTTCAGAGGGATTTTGTGACGCCCGTAAAATAGGTATACATCACCCATTCTAAGTCGCCAAATACATGGTACAAAATTCAAATACAACTTTATTATACAACTGTCGTGTAAAATACGATAAAACATAAGCTGAGAGTTTTAATACGAATATTGTCTTCTAGACAGTATTCAAAATCAAATGAAGTCCTAATTACATTTATTATCAAACTATATCACTGAATAGTGAGGACTACTAATACAAATAAGGGTGTAAATGAGTCGAACCGAAGCGAACAGAGAGCTACTCAGATTTAACTCGAAAAATAAATTGTTACTCTCAAGTAAACAAATTGAATTATATTTGAAAATTCCTACTCAGATTCGACTCAACTCAGAATATTTATTACTCAAATTCGATCCGATACGACTCGAATATTTATTCAAACTACTCGCGAGCTTCAAATTCAAGCTTGAATTCGAGTCTCCACATAATAACTAGTTTTATAATAAATATAATTATAAATTGAATTTGTTATTTTACTTAAAAATGAGAAAATATATTTATTATTACACTTTACAAATATAACATCACAATTAAAATTAAAACAAAACAAAATAATAACTAATTATCCTAATTTGATTTAAATTTGTATATATTATAAGAGAATGTATTGAACATCTAATCGAATATGTATTGACCAAGTATGTATCGAATCACAATAAAAAATTCGAGTAGTTTGAATCAAATTGAGTTAGTATAACCTTGCTCGATTCTACTCATATTTTTATTCTAACTATTTTTTAATGCTCAGATTTGGATCATATTATTAACGAATCCGAGTCTCGTTCGTATTTTTTTGAGTCGAGTCTAAATCGAGCCCGAACTATGTTGGCTCATTTACGGTCTTAAATACAAACATCTGGACCAGTCATCCGGTTCCCGAACTAGTCCCAAATATATTCTCATTTCACAGAGAAACAATGAAAACAAAGGGTGAGCTCAACTAGCCCAGTAAGAAATATTTTGACTAAGATAATGCAGAATAAATTATCGTTAGCCTTCAATAGTGTTAAACTAATAAAATATAATAAACATCAAGTTTAACTGCAGCGGAACAAATAATCCATTAGAAGAGTCAAGTAGAACATGAAATCTATTATCTTCTATGATTTAAGAGTTTATCATAAATTTTATCGATGAGACTCAGCTTAATAAATAAACCACATCATCGAATCATCCCTGCAGTACAGGCCAAGGATATTCATTAGTATCACGACCACGAATTATCCATGCACTACGGGCCAATGATATTCGCGTTTTCACCAATGGTCATGGTCATTCCAACAACTGTCCATCAATGCACTACGGGCTAATGAGGACTTTTACCACATCATTTGTAACATTATGGTCATGATTATACTGAATAATCCCTGGTCATTGTAATAACCGTAAAAATTTAAGATCAGGTATAGTCTGGACCAGCTAGCCAAATTATATATCAAGGAAATTATCTCGAGACATGGCGTACCAATATCTATTGTGTCGGATAGGGATCCGCGATTCACGTCAAACTTCTGGAAGAGTCTTCAGGAAAGAATGGGGACGCAGACTACGGATGAGTACCACGTATCATCCATGAGCCGATGGGCAAAGCGAGAGAAACGATTCAAACACTTGAAGACATGCTCGGAGCTTGTGTGATGGACTTGAGGGTAGTTGGGAGGATCATCTTCCATTGGTAGAGTTAAGTATACAACAATAGCTACCACGCCAAAGACGGAATGCCGCCAGTCTGAAGCAATCGTATGGAAGGAAATGTAGAAACGCCCTTATCTTTGGGACGAAGTGGGTGAACGCGTAATTTTAAGTCACCATGTATGTATGTACATTTTTTTAAACTTTGTGTTATATATGGATACATACATTTATGGATTTCATTAAAAATGAAAGCCTTGTGACCTAATTATACATTAGGTAAGGATATTAAATAACCTAAGGGTTATGGTAACACGAAAAAGTTAGTATTTTATATATATACTAACTTAAGTGGGTAAACTTAGTATTTCAAGTGACTAATAATTTTAAACCTAATTCTTGTAAATCTAATTAGGTTATGAGATAAAATCATATGTATAAGTAATTAAACTTCATATGATTGGAGATGAAAACCCTAAATTATCAAATTGGGTAACATTATTAAAATTGTTGGACTATGTTTTTATCTAGCCCAAATCAATTAAAAGAAAAGCCCGAGGAAAATAAAATGTAATCAATACTTAGCCCACTTGATTGGGGTATTATTCTAGACATTTGATTAATCAAAAATTTGGCATTTAAAATAAAAGCTAAATGGTGGATATTATGAGGATCCTAAGTGGAATAATTAATCTAGCTTGTCCATTAGTAGACATGATTAAACATAAGGACAATGTTGTAAGGCTCCCATTGGTTGCCACTCCATTATGCACATTTAATCATGTTTAGCCTAAGGTAAGTAATAATACAAAGTGTCTTACCTAATGGGCAACAAAATGATTGTGGGAGAATTAATAATGAATTGCCCATTACATTTTGAATGCATCTCATTCTTCAACACTTCATTAAGTATTCCAACATTTCTTTTCTCTCCATCTTCTTCATCTTCTTCTTCTATCTCTTGCTCCCAAGCTAGCCAACTTCAAAGAGAAAAAGAAGAGAATTTTGACCATAGGAAGAAGAATTATAGGAGTTCTAGTGGTTTATGCCCCTAAGTTTATTAGTTACTTTGGAAAATCAAGGAAGGTAGCCACTAAGTCAAGGTATAATGTACCTTCATCTTCTTCTCTTACCTTGTTTTGATAGCTTGAGTTTTGATGGGGTTATGTACAACTACTCAAGATACACTAGTTATACATACCATCATGCATGGAACTAAGTATCTTGAGTGTTGGATCTAAGGCTTAGAGGAAGAAAATGAGCATATGTTCTCCAAGGGTGAAAACTCTTGTTTTCTCCCACTAAATCTTGTGTAACTCAAGTTCTACAACTTGGAATTATGATCCGTCGAAGGGGGGTGCTAGATACATGAGTTATCTAGTAAACCCAAGTGGTGAATCACAAATCTAGTAAGTTTTGAAACCTTTGAGATTTTTTTTACAAAAAGCAGTCCACTTTATATGCTAAAGCTTTGAAATCCTAAATCAGCTCTTGACTTGTTTTTTCATGAGGCTGTTTCGGTCAGTTCCTTGTCTTGTAAAAATCTGGAAAAATATTACAGAGGTACCTTATGAAGTTATCTACAGCGTAGGAAAAAAAAACGGACACGTTTGAGTTATATATTGTGCGTAATGACTATTTAGTAAAGGACTCCATAAATATTATCCTACGAATATCTCACTGTGTATACACTGGAAAATTCCAAAATTTTTACAGTAGCTTCATATATGTTAAGAGAGCATACCCTGAACATTTCAGATTTTTCTGAGTAAAACTCAATTTATGAAAAATAGAGCAAGATCGAGTGTTTTGGACACTTTAAAAATAGTAAATCATTTTCTAAAATTCTAGAAAAATTAGAGGATCATTGTTGGTTCATATTCTGTTAAAATCCAGAAGCTGAGAATTTTGGAATCAGTTTGCTATTTTTCCTAAAATGATTAGGTTATGAATAAAAGAAATAAATAGTTAAATGATGCCTTTAATGAGAAAAATATGATTTTATGCTTGAATGCTCATAATATATTATATCATGACTATCTTAGGGCATTTTGGTAATTTATAATAATAAATATTACTTATGACCTTTTATGGATATTAAATAAGAGGTTATTAAAGGATGAACAATTAGAATAAATTATTTATTAATTTAATAAATCATTGGAATATTATTATAATACTAATAATATTATAATATGATGTTGTTATGTAAATAAAAATATTAGATTAGAGTATTATTATTAAATAATAATATTATTAAATTAAATAAAATATTATTAAATGATTAATAATATTAGTAAGTGAATAAAATATTATTAAATGATTAATAATATTAGTAAGTGAATAAAATATTATTAAATGATTAATAATATTAGTAAAGGGATAAAATATTATTAAATGATTAATAATATTAGTAAGTGAATAAAATGTTGGTAAATGATTTAAAAGTATTATTAGTGAACCAATAATACTAGAAGGTGAATTAATATTATCTAAGTTAATAATATTATGTGAATTAAAGGTAATCGTTAATTAATAATAACACTATCTAGGCATGATAATGTTTATAAGAACTTATTGTAATGTATGATATCTATGTGATTACATAATCGATGTTATGCATTGACTAATTGAAAGACTAATTATAGGTCTCTCGAAGGAAGATAATTTAACTACATAGTGGATAGAAATTTATTTAAATGGCTGTAACCTCTGATCGATCGAGGCAAGTTTCTAACTTCGACTTGAGTTATTATTTTCAAAGCATGTTAGTGAATAATTATTGATGATTATTCACGTCTTTATTGATTATTGAAATTAGCACTTTGTGCTGATCGAATTCAGATTCTACTTGCCGTTGAGCGTGAATTAAATTAAAGTTCTTTATTTATGAGCTGTTTATGGGATAGATCTATACTAATTATATCGGCTAGATCAAGTATGTCTAAATTTGTTAAATCAAATGGGTTTTAAATAAGCTGTTCTTATTAATTGATATGGTAAGAACTCTTGGTGAAAATGGACAAATTTGATTAAGGCATGATATCGATGTCGGATTATTAAGTGTTTATGCATAAATCACGGGGTATGAAAAATTTGATCCTTGAATACCAAAACTTATTAAAAGGTCGATTTAAATCCTTTGAGCACCTTGGCAAATGTTCATGGTTATTCAAAACCACTCGATTCATGTTATTCAATTATCGAATATTCAATTGTTGATTATTAATTCATGTTCCTCCACAATCTTATATTATTGTTGAACATTGAAGGCAATATTTCTTTCTAAGTCATGATATATATCCTTTGTCTTTATAAACTTGTGAAGCAAATTAGTTGCTTACTCTTGCTATATCATGACCTCTATTTTCAGCTAAGTCCGAAGGATCTAACGTGAAGGACAAGGACAAGGGCAAGGGCAAGATCCAGGAGTAATTTTAGAATGAATGTTAAATTAGTTATTATCTAATGGAATTTCTTAAGTAAACTATTTGTATTATAAATGGTGTATTTAAAGTTAAGGTTATGGAGACCTTGGGACCATATTATGAGACCTTATTATAATGAACAATGTATGTTTATTATTTCAAAATAGTTATAGAATGCTTATGATGATGATAGGATCGTGAGCCTTTGAATGCGAGGTTAGAGAACACGGATTTGGGGCGTCACGGGTTGGTATCAAAAGGCATGGGTTATAAACATTAGGAATCTGAAACCTAGGTTATAACCTTAGTAGAAAACTCTTATAGAGTATGTTAGGAGATGGATTATGGAAATTCATCAAGTTTGTGTTGTACTTAATAAAATATTATTTCATTTCATCAATGAATATATTTTATTGTAGTGCTTGACGTTGACTTTATGGTGTTTGTAGGATGTCGTGGCGCCAGTAGTTACTTTCGATTTGGCGAGGAACCCATTGAGCATGAGGTCACCCAAGATGTCCCTCATGGTCCTCCGGTGAGGGACTTGTTGAGAGAATCGATCGATTAGAAGGCGAGTGGAGGAATTAGAAGTGAAAACCACACCTCCAATTTCTTGAAGAACAATACAAGGATGAGGCTCATCAAGCCGGATGGAGAAAGTCGAGCGAAGGAAAAATTGGATGAGTCCATTTGCAAGTTGAGATCTTTGAGAGTGCAATAGAGAATGAAAAGGCAAAGTTTGGAGAGGTGAGCATAAAGCATTTGGAGATCTGGTTTGAGTTTGATGTAGAAATTGCCGATAAGATCTTGGGTGGAAGAGGCACTCCATGAGTCGGATGGTTTGGTGGGGCAATTAAAGATCGAGCTGCAGAGCCATAAAAGGTCGAGTAGAAACTTTAGGGTGGCCCTTGATCTCGGCGTGAGGGCCCGGTAGCGATTAGAAGCTAGGAGGGCACACTATGAGATAGGAGAGCCTAGTCGATCAGATTCGGCGTAGAAATCTGCGATGGTTGCTTCCCTAGGAGCTGTCTGGGTGACTGGCGAGAGCCACCGATGGTGATGATGTGATGGCCCGAGTTGTAAATAGATGCATTAGTACCTTTCTTGTTGTGTAATAAGGTTTTATGTTGATGTAAACCTCAGCGGTGTGAGGTAGTAAATGGTTAGATACTTTCCCTAATTGTGTTTGTAGGGAGGTATCATTATGAGTTAATCCATCTTTTGTGTTAAAATGGGATAGTAGCATTTATAAAATATACTGTATTAATCATGTAAGTCACTTTGAAGATTGGTGTATGAATATAAATGCGATATTATTATGATATGTGTTGGAAGATTTTAAATAGTAAATTTTCTATTTAATGTTATGTGAATCCGATGGGCGATTTGGAAAATGTTCTTTAAAAACAAACTTAACCCACTAAGCGGGAGAAAGACTTTGAAATCTAGGTAACTTAAAACTCTCACATAATGATCATCGATTGTTTAAATAAATAGCGTGTTACATCTTTAAGTAATCATATGATAATAAATCCGAGTAGCGTGTTAGAATTTTGTTTCACTAGATAATGGCGCGATGAGCGTGGTGAGGAACCAAGATTGAAGAGTCGATTAATAATGTAGCGGGATCTCAACAAAACCCGATGCAAGATTTTATCAACATGATGATTTGAAGCCATGAGGAATCAAGCTCAACTGCGAAAATCGGTGAGGCACCCAACTAGTCGACTTTAAAGACTTCAAAGGCGGTGGGACCATGGGAGTTGAGGAGAGCAATGAGACCAGATAGAAGCCCAAATGTGGGTAAAGGAGATTGAGAAGGCCTTCGTTATTGCTAGAGTAGCGAAGAAGAACGAAGACCATTTTGCTACCTACTTAATGAAGGGTGAGGCTAACTATTGGTGGGATGCCAACGAGAACAAAAGCGGAGCTGGAATCGTGACTTGGGAAGCATTCAAGAAGTTGTTCTTGAGAACTACTTCCACGAGGCGTTCAAGCAAGAATGGAGATCAAGTTCTTGGAACTAAAATAGGAGAATATGTCGATGTCGGTATCTTTGCGAAATTTAATGAATTGGCGGATTCGCTCCCACATCAGGTGGACACGAGAGGTGAGAAGCGAGAAGGTTTGAAAATGGACTAAAAGCAGTGGATTTATAGTAAGGTAGCGGTTTACAAATCCCATCATTCTCAACTCTGTTGGAAAAAAGCTCTTATAAGCGGAAGGAGGAAGCGAAGCGGTCTCGAAGATCTGATCGGGAGAAGAATAAGAAGAAATCGAAGGTGGGAATCAAAATGTTAGCGATGGCGGTAGTAACAATAATAAGAAGCGGAAATGGAAGCGGTGGGGGTAGTAATGCGGAGATCTGACGAGAAGTGTCTGCAACAAAAAAGAAGTCGATTGTGTGGGAGCTGTGGAAAGGTCACTCGAAGTGCTTGAAAGGAAAAAGCGATATATTATACATGTGGGCAAGAAGGGGCATACCTCACCCAATTGTACTAAGGTGAAGAAAGGAGGTTGCTTTAATTGTGGTGAAGTGGGACATCGGATCAAGGATTGCGAAGAAAGAAAAAGCACGGATGGCGGAAATGGCAGCAGAAGCGATAACACTAAGACAACGGTGGAGGACCCATTGACCAAACAAAGCCGGCAACGTACGGACATTCAATATGGCGGTGCAAGATCTTGAAGTGGCATCCGGGGAGGTGGTGTCGGTATAATTCCGATCAATGATATAAATGCCTATGTGTTATTAGATTAAGGAGCTTCATGTTCTTTTGTATCGATGAATTTGCTCAAAGATTAAGTTTACCTCATGAACTATTAGAACACCCTATGAATGTAGAAGTAGCAAACAAAGAAATTATCCTGTAGACTACATCTATAGGAGCTTTGTTGTGCTAATGTAAGAGGTTTAAACTTAACGTGGATTTGATCTGGAATTAAATCTTGGAGAGTTTGATGTAATCCTTGGGATGGATTGGTTATCAAGTCATGGGCGGTCATTGGTTGTAAGAAAAAGTCATTATACCTAAAGACTCAAGAATAAGTCGAAGGTGGTATTTCATGGCGATAAATCGCCAAAGACAATCTTGTTGTCGGCGATGATCTGCAAGACAAGAAGTTGCTTAGGAAGGGTTGTATAGGTTATTTGGCTCACGTTGTGGATACCCATGAGAATCGAGGTGGCTGGGTCAAATACCTATTGTAAGGGAATTAGTTGGCGTTTTCCCGGAAGAGATTAAGGATTGCCACGGATAGAGATAGAGTTTGTTATCGATTTGGCGCCGGGGACATCACCGGTATCAAAAGCGTAAATGTCGTATGGCTCTGTAGAAATGAAGGCCCGATGGTTCAACTACAAGAGTTGTTAGATAAAGGATACATTCGACCAAGCGTATCACCATGGGGAGCACCGGTCTTATTAAGTAAAGAAGAAGGATGGGTCATTAAGACTTTATATCGACTCTGAGAGTTGAACAAGGTCACCATTAAGAATAAATACCGTTGCCGGGATCGGCGATTTGTTTGATCGGTTGAAGGGGCAAAATACTTTTCAAAAATTGACTTGAGGTGGTTATCACCAAGCTGAAGGTGAGACATGAGGATGTTCAAAAGGCGGCATTGAACTTCGGTATGGACACTTTGAGTTTACGGTAATGTCTTTTGGGTTAACTAATGCACCGGCTGACATTCATGGATTTGATGAGCAGTGTTTAAGCGATATTTGGATAAGTTTGTTGTCGTGTTCATCGACGACATTACGGTATATTCGAGAGAGCGAGAGAGAAGATCACGCTGAACATCTAAGGAAAGTGTTGGAGGCGTTAAGGAGGGAAGTTGTATGCAAAGTTCTCCAAGTGTGAATTTTAGTTGCGGAGAGTGCGGTTTTTAGGTCACGTTATCGACAAAGATGGTGTTTGGTAGATCCGGCCAAAAGTAGAAGCGGTTATCAGCTGAGGAGCGACCAAAGACAAGCGAAATTAGGAGTTTCTTGGGATTAGCGAGGATCTTATCGAAGATTCATCCAAGAGATTTTTCAAAGGTAGCATCGCCGCCATGACCAACCTTACTAGAAAGAGCGGTGAAGTTTCGTTTGGGCGGAAAAATGTGAAACGAGTTTCATGGAATTGAAGAAGAGGCTCGATCGAAGCACATGTGTTGGCTTTCTGGGACAACACGGGAGGATTTATAGTGTATAGTGATCGTCACACAAGGGTCTTGGTTGTGTCTTGATCACGACATGGCAAGGTCATTCTTGTCGCTTCCGTCGTCGACTAAAGGACTATGAGAAGGGTTATCAGACTCATGACACAGAGTTAAGCGATGATGGTTTTGCCTTGAAAATTTGGAGCACTATTTGTATGGAGAGAAGTGTGAGATATATCTGAGATCATAAGAGTCTAAAGTATATCTTCACGAAGGAGCTAAATATGAAGCGTGGCAATGGCTAGAATTGATCGAGGATTATGATTGTGAGATTACATACCATCGAACAAAAGCAAATGTAGTGGTGATGCCTTGAAGCGAAAAAAAAGAGAGAGAAGTTATTGAAGTTAACCATTCAAGAGGAATTGGTGAAGGATTTGAGCGACTTGACTTAGAGGTTAAGTGTCAGATGGAGATCAATGAGAAATTATTCTTTGTGTGGCGTGAGCCCTACTTTATTAGATAAGGTTAAAGAGGCTCGAGAGAAGGGCGAAGATTGCGGCAACATCAAAAGCGGTTAGTGAAGGGATGAATTGAAATACAAGATTGATGGCCGGGATTGCTAAGATTTGAAGGGCGAATTTGGAGTGCAGATTAATACGAACTAAGAAGAGATTACGCAAGAAGCACACAATCTGAGTACTCGATACACCGGGAAGCACAAAGATGTATCAAGACTTACGTCGACACTTTTGGTGGCCAAACATGAAGAGAGAGGTTGCGAGAATGTGTGGATGATCTAACTTGTCGAGAGAGTCGAGCGAGCATCAACGGCCAAAGTGGATTATTCTGACCTTTAGAGATTCGGTGTGGAAATGGGAGCACATCACGATGGATTTTGTGGTGGGACTTCCAACAACATAAAAGGACCACGACGCCATATGGGTGATCGTAGATCGTCTTCTGAAGTCGGCTCACTTTTGCCGATCGAGATCGGTATAGTCTGGACCCGGTAGCCAAATTATATATCAAGAAATTATCTCGAGACATGGCGTACCAATATCTATTGTGTGGGATAGGGATCCATGATTCACGTCAAACTTGGAAGAGTCTTGAGGAAAGAATGGGGAATGACTACGGATGATGAGTCTGCGTATCATCCATGAGCCAGATGGGCAAAACGCGAGAGAAACGATTCAAACACTTGAAGACATGCTCGAGCTTGTGTGATGGACTTCAAGGGTAGTTGGGAGGATCATCTTCCATTGGTAGAGTTCGCATACAACAATAGCTACCACGCCGACATCGGAATCTCGGCAAATCTGAAACCTTTATATGGAAGGAAATGTAGAACATACCTTATCTTTGGGATGAAGTGGGTGAGCGTCATTTGTTGGGACGGAAGCTGAGTGCGGCGAGACCGTAGAGACCATTAAGGTGATTAGAGCCGTGGTAGCGACTCAAGATCGCCCGGAAGAAGTATCTGGACTTACATCGCGAGCGAGATTTTGAGGTGGGAAGCTATGCATTTTGAAAGTATCTCCTTGGAAAGGAAGATAAGGTTTGGAAAGAAAGGTAAAGCGAGTCAAGAGATTTATTGGACCTTTTGAGATCTGAAGAAGATAAGAAGTGGCGTCTGAGGTAGCTCTACCTCTGAAATGGGAACATATTCATAATGTATTTCATGTGTCGATTTCTACGACCATATAAGCTGATTACAAGCATGTGATATCGTGCGAGCCAATTCGGTCGAAAAAGATTTGTCGTGCGAGAAATTCGATCGAAGTTTTAGATAGAAAAGGAGCGAAATTGCGAAATAAGGTTATACATTACATAAAAAGTTCTTTGGAGGAACCACAATCTTTGAAGAAGCTACGTGGGAACTTGAAGAAAGGATAAGAAAATTACCCACACCTTTTGAGTAACCTTATATGTAATTAGGGGGCGAATTCTTATAAGGGGAGGATGTAATAATAGTAAATTTTAAGTCACCATGTATGTATGTACATTTTTTTAAACTTTGTGTTATATATGGATACATACATTTATGGATTTCATTAAAAATGAAAGCCTTGTGACCTAATTATACATTAGGTAAGGATATTAAATAACCTAAGGGTTATGGTAACACGAAAAAAGTTAGTATTTTATATGTATACTAACTTAAGTGGGTAAACTTAGTATTTCAAGTGACTAATAATTTTAAACCTAATTCTTGTAAATCTAATTAGGTTATGAGATAAAATCATATGTATAAGTAATTAAACTTCATATGATTGGAGATGAAAACCTAAATTATCAAATTGGGTAACATTATTAAAATTGTTGGACTATGTTTTTATCTAGCCCAAATCAATTAAAAGAAAAGCCCGAGGAAAATAAAATGTAATCGAATACTTAGCCCACTTGATTGGGGGTATTCTAGACATTTGATTAATCAAAAATTTGGCATTTAAAATAAAAAGCTAAATGGTGGATATTATGAGGATCCTAAGTGGAATAATTAATCTAGCTTGTCCATTAGTAGACATGATTAAACATAAGGACAATGTTGTAAGGCTCCCATTGGTTGCCACTCCATTATGCACATTTAATCATGTTTAGCCTAAGGTAAGTAATAATACAAAGTGTCTTACCTAATGGGCAACAAAATGATTGTGGGAGAATTAATAATGAATTGCCCATTACATTTTGAATGCACATCTCATTCTTCAACACTTCATTAAATATTCCACATTTCATTTTCTCTCCATCTTCTTCATCTTCTTCTTCTATCTCTTGCTCCCAAGCTAGCCAACTTCAAGAGAGAAAAAGAAAGAGAATTTGACCATAGGAAGAAGAATTATAGGAGTTCTAGTGGTTTATGCCCCTAAGTTTATTAGTTACTTTGGAAAATCAAGGAAGGTAGCCACTAAGTCGAGGTATAATGTACCTTCATCTTCTTCTCTTACCTTGTTTTGATAGCTTGAGTTTTGATGGGGTTATGTACAACTACTCAAGATACACTAGTTATACATACCATCATGCATGGAACTAAGTATCTTGAGTGTTGGATCTAAGGCTTAGAGGAAGAAAATGAGCATATGTTCTCCAAGGGTGAAAACTCTTGTTTTCTCCCACTAAATCTTATGTAACTCAAGTTCTACAACTTGGAATTATGATCCGTCGAAGGGGGTGCTAGATACATGAGTTATCTAGTAAACCCAAGTGGTAGAATCACAAATCTAGTAAGTTTTGAAACCTTTGAGATTTTTTTACAAAAAGCAGTCCACTTTATATGCTAAAGCTTTGAAATCCTAAATCAGCTCTTGACTTGTTTTTCATGAGGCTGTTTCGGTCAGTTCCTTGTCTTGTAAAAATCTGGAAAAATATTACAGAGGTACCTTATGAAGTTATCTCGCGTAGGAAAAAAAAGCGGACACGTTTGAGTTATATATTGTGCGTAATGACTATTTAGTAAAGGACTCCATAAATATTATCCTACGAATATCTCACTGTGTATACACTGGAAAATTCCAAAATTTTTACAGTAGCTTCATATATGTTAAGAGAGCATACCTGAAAATTTCAGATTTTTCTGAGTAAAACTCAATTTATGAAAAATAGAGCAAGATCCGAGTGTTTTGGACACTTTAAAAATAGTAAATCATTTTCTAAAATTCTAGAAAAATTAGAGGATCATTGTTGGTTCATATTCTGTTAAAATCCAGAAGCTGAGAATTTTTGGAATCAGTTTGCTATTTTTCTAAAAATGATTAGGTTATGAATAAAAGAAATAAATAGTTAAATGATGCCTTTAATGAGAAAAATATGATTTTATGCTTGAATGCTCATAATATATTATATCATGACTATCTTAGGGCATTTTGGTAATTTATAATAATAAATATTACTTATGACCTTTTATGGATATTAAATAAGAGGTTATTAAAGGATGAACAATTAGAATAAATTATTTATTAATTTAATAAATCATTGGAATATTATTATAATACTAATAATATTATAATATGATGTTGTTATGTAAATAAAAATATTAGATTAGAGTATTATTATTAAATAATAATATTAGAAAATTAAATAAAATATTATTAAATGATTAATAATATTAGTAAGTGAATAAAATATTAAATGATTAATAATTAGTAAGTGAATAAAATATTATTAAATGATTAATAATATTAGGGATAAAATATTATTAAATGATTAATAATATTAGTAAGTGAATAAAATGTTGGTAAATGATTTAAAGTATTATTAGTGAACCAATAATACTAGAAGGTGAATTAATATTATCTAAGTTAATAATATTATGTGAATTAAAGGTAGTAGTTAATTAATAATAACACTATATCTAGGCATGATAATGTTTATAAGAACTTATTGTAATGTATGATATCTATGTGATTACATAATCGATGTTATGCATTGACTAATTGAAAGACTAATTATAGGTCTCTCGAAGGAAGATAATTTAACTACATAGTGGATAGAAATTTATTTAAATGGTTGTAACCTCGATCGAGGCAAGTTTCTAACTTCGACTTGAGTTATTATTTTCAAAAGCATGTTAGTGAATAATTATTGATGATTATTCACGTCTTTATCAATTATTGAAATTAGCACTTTGTGCGATCGAATTCGTTCTACTTGCCGTTGAGCGTGAATTAAATTAAAGTTCTTTATTTATGAGGCTGTTTATGGGATAGATCTATGCTAATTATGTCGGTAGATCAAGTATGTCTAAATTTGTTAAATCAAATGGGTTTTAAATAAGCTGTTCTTATTAATTGATATGGTAAGAACTCTTGGTGAGAAATGGACAAATTTGATTAAGGCATGATATCGATGTCGGATTATTAAGTGTTTATGCATAAATCACGGGGTATGAAAGGTGATCCTTGAATACCAAAACTTATTAAAAGGTCGATTTAAATCACTTTGAGCACCTTGGCAAATGTTCATGGTTATTCAAAACCACTCGATTCATATTATTCAATTATCGAATATTCAATTGTTGATTATTAATTCATGTTCCTCCACAATCTTATATTATTGTTGAACATTGAAGGCAATATTTCTTTCTAAGTCATGATATATATCCTTTGTCTTTATAAACTTGTGAAGCAAATTAGTTGCTTACTCTTGCTATATCATGACCTCTATTTCTATTTTTCGACTAAGTCAAGAAGGATCTAACGTGAAGGACAAGGGCAAGGGCAAGATCCGGGAGTAATTTTAGAATGAATGTTAAATTAGTTATTATCTAATGGAATTTCTTAAGTAAACTATTTGTATTATAAATGGTGTATTTAAAGTTAAGGTTATGGAGACCTTGGGACCATATTATGAGACCTTATTATAATGAACAATGTATGTTTATTATTTCAAAATAGTTATAGAATGCTTATGATGATGATAGGATCGTGAGCCTTGAATCCTTTAGATAACTTGAGATCTAACTAAGTATCCTATTTATAGGAAAATGGAAAGATACTATTTAGAATTGTCACGGACTTCACAATAGAAAATCGGACGAAATCATTCACGGGCGAAAAAACTTCTGATGCTTCTTTTTTTTTCTTCAACTTAATAATATAATATTCAATAAAATATAATATATTCCATTTTTCATAAAAAACAAAACTTATTATAATATATATATATATATATATAATATAACTCCCTCCACTCCTAGCAACATCCCCCCCATTTCATAACTGTAATTTATATATATATATATATATATATATATATATATATATATATATATCTTCATTCCACTCTTCCACACATCACTTTCACCAACCCACACACATCCAATATATATATATATATATATATATATATATATATATATATATTCACACCCACACACTCACATTCACCAGCACACACAAAAATTCCCTCCACCACACGCCACTAATAAAAATTATAATATATATATATATATATATATAATCACATGCCTGCGGTATATATATATAAGAAAAATTGAGATTACTTTCTCCCGATGATTTTGAAAAATGAGAAAGTAGGGGTCCAAATAATACGCCAAAATTTACAACAGATACTTCATAAAAATCTCCTCAATATTTTTAACAACATTTATCATCATTATTATAACTCACAATATTTTACAACCAGATCGTTCCCAGGAAAGAGGGGGCTTTCCGATAAGAATTTCTCCCTATTGGCGTGTGATAAGTGGATTTTATATACACTTATCCGGTATCTTTTACTTGAATTAGTTGCTTATATTTATGTGTCTTAGTTACTTTTCATGCATTTTGTGTTCATTTTGTAGGTTATATGTTTGGGAGCCAAGTGTGACTATCGTAAGGAAAAGCAAGGAAATGCAAAGAAAAGCAATCCTGGATATCATTTGGGGCTATCTTGTTCATTTCATGTTCTTGGCTTGAACTTGGACTATGTTGTAGAGCTTCTTCTAAACTTTCCAAATATCTTGAATCATTCCAATCGGTTTTCGGATGCAAGAGTTATGATCTTTGTACCAACTGACGTCGAACTTCATTTGCTTTGGTTAGCCATTTTATATAGCTACTTCCAGACCACTTTCAGCCTTCATCCGTCCAAAATTTCTTAAACATCAAAGAATTAAAGTTATAGAGATTGTCGATAATTTTGATTTGATAGGTGTGAACCCGTAAATCTTCCCGTGGATCAAAAGTTATGGCCATTTTACCAGAGAGCACACCGCAAAGAAAAAATCAACCTCGTATGCGTATGATTATTTGCTACCACATGGATTCAAAGATAGCAAAAAGATGCGATTTAATACTAGTGCGTGGTACGAACCCAACTTTAGGCCAATTCTTGCGCCATTGGCCACTTTCTAAGTTGACAAAGTCGACTTTTCATTAAACAAAGGCAATTGAAGCGTATGCTTAGAGAGGGTTCAATTAGGGCTTATATATTAGCGTATTTTCATTATGTAAGATTCATTCCACCCCTTGAATAAACTAAACCATCAAGTACTTTCTTCTTCCAATATTCGATTAGATTAGATTAGAACCCTAGATTAGCTAAGATTTGGGGATTGAAGGAATTGAAGAACATTGGAAGTTCGTAAGTGAAGAAGAGAAGAAACCTCGGATTTGTTATTCTTAATCCCTAACTCTCTTACTTCTATTTGTATCTTTCAATGTATATTCAATTGTGGATCATGGATTCTAATTCAACTATGAGTTAAATTCTATTTTGGGATTGCAATGGAATCTATTGCCTAGTTTATTTTGACATAATTCATTGTTAGCCTTATTGATTGCTATGGGATTGTCTATTAAGATTCATGCTTATTTACTTAGTTGATTGGCCATCAATTACTGGGATAACCCATATGAACTTGAAAGACGGAGTATGGGTTTAGATTTGATCTTGATAGCATGTGTTTGTATGTTCTGCATGGTGATGGAATATATGATTCGTGCTTAGGATAGACATATACCGAAGCACCACTCGTAGTCAATTTAGAACTTGGGCTTAAACCCTAATTATTTGTAAATCACATAGACATATAGTGGTTTAGGTAATTTGGGTGTTCATGTGTATTCTTTCAACTGGGGATTATATTTGATATGGGTATGGTACATTGAGATATGGATGTACTTTACTTTCGTGTTCTCATTAGCAATCCAAAGGTAAGTAATTTGGCTTAACAGGAGTCGTTGATTTAAATTATTCAATAGATGAAATTGTAATCTCGGGTCTTCATTATCTAGTCTCACTCTAGAAATAGTTAGGTTTATTTAATTTAATAGTTTAAATATAAAATATAATATCATTCGCTTAAATAAGACTGAGATGGTTATGAGTTAATGCTTGGTGAACTTTATTAGTTAATTCTTCGTGGGAACGATACTTTACTTACTCTTTATTACTTGTTGACCACGTATACTTGCGTGTTGTGCGTAACTAGAATTTACCCAACAACGCGCAATTAGGTGACCAAACCTCTCATCGATAGAACTTTCTAGACATCGTCAATATTGCAAATAAAAATATAAATAACTTTGTCGTCTCAATTATTGATTTAATAATATAAAAATATTGACAATAATTGAATCAAATAACGTGAGATACCATGCAGTAATTACCGTAGCAATAATTGAATAAAACTGAGTGACTTCTCACCTAAGCATTAATAATCAATACCGTATGCTACTATGCAACCACGCGTATTACTTTACTTTACCACCGGGTATTTCAACAGTTTAACGGGAAAACTTCTGCCATTATTTTTATAAAAAGATATTTATGTCGTTTTCTCATTCCGACAATAATTCCATTATGGGGTTCACCAATCGAATATTTTATAACAACTTGCATACTATGCAAAATTTATAGATATTACCCACAAATATAACATTATATCAAACTAACTTCATAATATTCAAGAATGATAATTATAGAAATTTCATCTTTATTCATAAAAGTTGGGGTCTTACAGATTTGTCATCTACAGTGATGCTTCAGGCAGAGGGTTAGGATGTGTTCTCATGCAACTTGGGAAAGTCATAGCCTATGTCTCACAATAACTCAAAGAATATGAGAGGAATTATCCTACTCATGATCTAGATTTAGCATTTTGTCGTTTTTTACTTTTAAGATTTGGAGGCATTACCTGTATGGAGAGAAGGTGGAAATCTATACGGATCATAAAATCCTCAAATATTTCTTCACTCAAAAGGAACTCAACATGGGACAACGACAATGGCTTGAGCGATTGAAAGATTACGATCATACCATTCAATACCATCCTAGAAAAGTGAACGTAGTAGCTGATGCATTGAGTAGAAGATCATATGCGGGTACGAGTTCGATATTGTCAACGCAAAGGCCCATTTTGTATGACTTACAAAGGATGGAGATAGAGTTAAAGACTCCAGGGACCCATGTGATGATGAAAAATATACGAGTAGAACCAACTTTAATCGATAAAGTTAAAGTTGCTCAAGCTACAGACTTGGAGCTAATGCGTATGAGGAAGAAAGTGCAAGAAGATGTTATTCCGGAAGCAAGAATCGATAAAGATGGAATACTTCGAGTCAACTCCAGACTTTGTGTTCCTAACGATTCTGACTTGAAGTATAAAATCATGATGCAGGCGCACAACACACCGTTTGCAATCCATCCTGGGAGTACCAAAATGTATCGTGATATTCGACATACATTTTTGTGGAGCAATATGAAGAGAGAGATAGCGAGGTTTTATCTCAAGGTGTCTAACTTGTCAAAGAGTCAAAGTGGAGCATCAAGTGCCGAAAGGTCCATTGCAACCACTTGAAATTCTAGAATGGAAGTGGGAGCACATTATCATGGATTTCGTTACTGATCTTCCCAAGGTTTCTCAAGGCATAGATGCGATTTGGGTCATTGTTGATAAATTAACCAAGTCTGCTCATTTCTTACCGATACGAGAAACTTATACACTTGAACGTCTTGCTCGTACGTACATAAACGAGATTATAAGATTGCATGGTATGCCAGTATCCATAGTTTTTGATCGACACCCAAGATTCACTTCATGATTTTGGGTTAGTTTACAAAAAGCTATGGGCACAGATTTACGATTTAGTTCGACATCTCATCCTCAAACGAATGGGCAGTCAGAGATGACTATTCAAACTCTTGAAGATTTATTAAGACTCTGTGTCCTTGACTTCAAAGGAAGTTGGGACAAGTTCTTACCAAGTTTTCCTACAATAACAGTTATCAAGCAAGTATTGGCATGGCCCCATTTGAGGCGTTGTATGGAAGAAAGTGTCGTTCTCCAGTATGCTAGGATGAGGTGGGTGAAAGCAACGTTGTTGGGATTTGAGTTGAAATACGTATGACTCTGAAATGATTCAAATGATCCGACAACGTATAAAAACCTCACAAGATCGATAAAAGAGTTATGATGATCTTCATCGAAAGGACGTGGAATTCAATATTGGAGATCATGTGTTGTTACGTGTTGCTCCATGGAAAGGAGTTACGAGATTTGGAAAGAGGGGGAATCTCAATCCTCGATTCATTGGCCCATTTATAATCCTCGATCGAGTAGGAACTTTGACCTATAGACTCGCCTTACCGTCAAGTATGTCTCATGTTTATAACTTTTTTCACATATCTATGTTACGTAAATATGTGAAAGACCCGAACCACATTATTGAATTAATACCGGACGAGATAGCAAAAGATTTAACGTATGAAGAGGTACCTGTTAAAATCTTGGATAAGAAGGATCATATTCTACGCTCCAAGGTTATACCTCAAGTCAAAGTTTTGTGGAGAAACCACGATGTTGAGGAAATGACCGGGAGTTAGAATCAAATGAAGTTAAGGTATCCTCACCTCTTCAACATACCAGTACGCACCCTAATTTCGAGAGGATGAAATTTCATAAGAAGAAGAGGAGGTTGTAAGACCCCAACTTTTATGAATAAAGATTAATTTTTCTCGAAATATATTTTTAAATATTATGGTATGGATTTGATATAATGTTATAGTTGTGGGTATTAATTACAAATTTTGCAAAGTAAACAAGTGGATATATAATATTCGATTGGTCAGGAAATATTCGTACAACGACACAATCATTAGTGGACCCCACAACGGAAGTATTGTCGTATATAGAAAATGACATAATTATCTTTTTTATAAAAAATAACGGCGAAAGTTTTACCGTTAAACTGTTGAACTACCCGGTGGTAAAGTACAATGAATATGTCTGGCGTGGTTGCGTAGTAGCACCAGTATTGATTATTGATGCTTACGTGAGAAGTCACTCAATTATACTCAATTATTGCTACAATAATTGCTGCATAATATCTCTCATATTATTGATTCAATTATTGTCACAGTATCATCTGCATAATATTTATTATTATTAAATCAATAATTGAGATGACAAAGTTATTCATATTATTATTTGCAATATTGACAATGTCTAGAAAGTTCTATCAAGGAGAGGTTTGGTCACCTAATTGCACGCCAATAGGGAGAAATCCTTATCGGAAAGCCTCCTCTTTCCTGGGAATGATCTGGTTGTTAAATATTATGAGTTATAATATTAATGATGAATAAGTTCGTGTTGATTAAAGATGAAATTGATATTTCTATTGTGTTGGGATTATTAGTGTTAGTGGAAATCGACATCTATTCCGATAATAATTGATGTCTGGATGTTATATTGACCAATCGGGTAATTAATCGAATAAATGAGCAATTAATTGCTATTAATTCACATGCGTATAACTATTTATTCACATGTGTGTACTATTGATTTACATGTATATACTATTAGGGGAGGTGGTGCAAGATTGATAATACTTGCATGGCTAAATTAAAAATGGAGGTATAGATGAATGTACTATACTGTAATTATTTTTTTCATATGTATAGAACTATTGATTCATATGAATGTACTATTGATTCACATGATGGACTATTAGGAGAGGTGGTGCAAGATTGATAATACTTGCAGGACTAAATTAAAAATGAAAGAAAAGATTAAGGTATTATACTGTAATATTTTGAGTCCCAAAACATGCAATTATCGAAACTATGTTTTCCTATAAATAGAAGCCCATTTTTCTTTCATTCTCACCAATTCACTAAGACTCACAAGAGCAATTATAGAGAGAAAAGCTATAGAGAGAAACAAGAAGAGAAGTCTGCTACTTCACTATTCTAGTATCCAGTCTTCTTCCCAGGTAAGGGATATTATTTTTTTGTATTCATAAGGAATAATATTTTCTTCCATACTTTGTAGTATGTGAGTAATATTATTTCGTCTCGTATTCCTAATTATACCCTCATTTCATTAAAATATTGCTTCTATACTCTATGAAATTAGTAGAATATCCTTGAAATTTGCGCTTCATCTAGTGTCGTTTCACAAGGATATTTTCTGCACATTCTTGTTAAATTTTAAACTTTTTCATGTCGAAGTACTGTCCATGAGTAGTATTCATTTTTACGGTACTATTCATAAAGAACTATTCATGGGGTACTATTCATAAAGTACTATTCACAAAGTACTATTCATGGGTACTATTCACAAAGTACTATTCACGAGTACTATTCATAAAGTACTATTCACAGGGTAATATTCTCGAAGTATTATTCACGGGGTACTATTCACTCGGATACTATTCACCCGGGGAATTATTCATGACAAAAATTGATTTCATTGTTGTCCAAATAATTTTTGATATAATATTATTCTTGAATTTTACTCCATAAAGCAATATCATGTTGACAATTTGGACATTATTGATTCTGGATAAATTAAGTTATAAATCTTTAAAAATTTATCCTTTGCATTCTTTTAATTGAATTCTTATATCATTGTCATCATCCTCATGCTTATATTGTGATAAAAGTCATATGTGGCTTTACGTGCATAGATGTACTATTGATTGGTATGATTATGACCGGGGATTATTCTTAATAATCATGGCCGTATTATTACTGAAATGATGTGGTAAAATCCTCATTGGCATGTAGTGCATTGATGGGCGATTGTTGGGTATGATTATGACTGAGAATTATTCAAGATAATCATGACCATTGATGATTACATGAATATCCTTGGCTCGTAGTCAGAGGATGATTCGATGATGTGGTTTATTTATTAAGCTGAGTCTCAGCGATAAAATTGAGGATGAACTTTTTAAATCATAGAAGATAGTAGATATCTTGCTTTACTTGACTCTTCTAATGGATTGCTTGTTTCGCTGCAGTTAAACTTGATGTTTATTGTATTTTATCAGTTTAACACTGTTGAAGGCTAACGATAATTTATTCTCGCATTATCTTAGTCATAATATTTCTTCTTTGGGCTAGTTGAGCTCACCCTTTTGCTTTCATTGTTCTCTTGAGAAATGAGAACGTTGTTGGGACTAATCGGGAACACGAGTGATGATCCAGAGATGGTGGCTATAGTATTCCTCACTATTTTATGAAATAGTGTGATAATAAATTTAATGAGGACTTCATTTGAGTTTGAATATTGTCTATGAGAGAATATTCGTGTAAAAACTCTAAGTTACGCTGTTGTCGTATTGTATAAAAGAAGTTTGTATTTAATTTATGTACCATGTATTTGGCGACTCAGAATGGGTGATGTATACCTATTTTGGGGGCGTCACAGCATAGATGGACTGTTGATTGGTATGAGTATGACCAGGGATTATTCGGTATAATCATGACCCATAATATTACAAATGATGTGGTAAAAGTCATCATTGGCCCGTAGTGCATTAATGGACAGTTGTTGGCATGGTCATGACCATTGGTGAAAACACGAATATCATTGGCCCGTAGTGCATGGATGATTCGTGGTCGTGATACTAATGAATATTCTTGGCCTGTAGTGCATGGATGATTCGATGATGTGGTTTATTTATTAAGATGAGTCTCAGCGATAAAATTGATGATAAACTTTTTAAATCATAGAAGATAGTAGATATCATGCTCTACTTGACTCTTCTAATGGATTGCTTATTCCGCTGCAGTTAAACTTGATGTTTATTATATTTTATCTGTTTAATATTGTTGAAGGCTAATGATAATTTATTCTGCATTATCTTAGTCATAATATTTCTTACTGGGCTAGTTGAGCTCACCCTGTTTTCATTGTTCTCTTCAGGAAATGAGAATATAGTTGAATCTGCAAATATTTCTTAAAATTGAACTTTATACAAATCAAACCCTTTGTATATAGGTGAAAATGGGGCATATCACTACTTCCAAATAAATGCACTTAGGCCCAATTAACACACACACACACACACACACACTTCAGATAAATTAGGGAATTGAAAAGACGCGGTAACCATGTTTTCATGGAAGGCGGGAGGTGCCTAACACTTTCCCCCCGCTTAATCAAGCCTCCGAACTCTATGAATCTCTGTTTCCAAGGCCTGTTAAATAGAGTCCAACAATTGGGCCTTTGTGTAAACCTTTTCAAATTCGGTTGAGTTGGTACAATAAATTCAAAACTACCAATTGGCGACTCTGAATTTTCAAATCGTCGACATTTTGTGTCAGTCACTTTTCAAACTCGCCCTTTCAAACAAAATTCAACACATAGAAAACATAAAGGGTAAAAAGAGGAATTTCAAGAAAAGAGAAAAAAAATTCTGACGTCGATAGGTGGCGACTCCGCTGGGGATAGTAGAGGGCTTAAGCCGTATTTCAAACTTTTTAAAAACCCTTTTTATCTACTTGTGTGTGAATGTTGTCTTTACATGAATGGATATAAATGAATGCTTTATTTACTTCACTTTAGTACCTCGCACAATCTCTGCATTTTGTAATACTGCCTAACACAATTTCATCATTTCATACGGTGAGACACGATGTATGTGAATGTATGTTGTGCAATTCCTCCACCAGGAGGCAAACCCATCGGTGTTTGATTACTGGACTCAATGGAGAATAATCCCGCGAGGCTCAGGAAAGGCACCACTCAGATCTGCTCCAATAGAAAGATTAGATTAACTTCTCATCCAGTAAATTGTGATGATCTGGGGACCTTCATGCCGAAAAGCCACGAGAGTAGCCTAAGATAGGTCAGCCTTTGATAAACCAAACGCGAAGGGGAGTCTCTTCATACCTTTCCCTTTCAATTCCATTTTGGTTCAATGTAAATTACAATTCCATTTAAATAAAAGAAAAATGAGAATATACATTCCATTCCCTATCAAAACCTGTCATGTTATCCAGTCATCAAAACAATTGACATCTGTTTTGCAGGAAAACATTTAAAACCCCTTAAAACAGATACATCACATAGCATACAAACTATTAGTTTTTATCCAGACTAAACTACATAATCTATTTGTAGGAAATTAATTGGTCCCATTATCCATTCAAAGTCTAAAAAGGTACTAAGCTCACTTTCAGATATGGCTGTAAGTGCCCAACCTGAATCTACTCCTGTTTCTCGAGAAGAGTTTGAGTGACTAAGAAACCAGATAGCAGAAATAGCTGTCTTTTTGAAAGAACAAAACAAAAAGACTCAGGGTCAACAAATACCCACTCAAATAGAAACCTCTGCATAAGGAAGAAGTTAGGGTACTGACAAAAAAGAAAAGAATATATATATAAGACCCCAACTTTTATAAATAAAGATGAATTTTCTATAAATATCATTTTTGAATATTAAGGAGTGAATTTGATATAATGTTATAGTTGTGGGTAATATTTATAAATTTTGTAAAGTATGCAAGTTGTTATATTATATTCGATTGGTCGGGGAATATTCGTACGATGGTACAATCATTGGTGGACCCCACAACGGAATTATTATCGAAATGAGAAAACGACAGAAATGTCTTTTTATAAAAATAACGGTGGATGTTTTAACGTTAACTGTTGAAATATCCGGTGGTAAAAGTACAGTAATACTCGTGGTTGCATAGTAGCACATGGTATTGATTGTTGATGCTTACGTGAGAAGTCACTCAGTTTTATTCAATTATTGCTACAGTAATTGTCGCATCATATATCTCTATATTATTGATTCAGTTATTGTCACAAAGATCATCTCGCATAATATTTTATATTATTAAATCAATAATTGAGACGACAAAGTTATTAATATTATTATTTGCAATATTGACGATGTCTGTAAGTTCTCACGAGGAGATATTTGGTCACCTAATTCATGCTAGCCAATAGGGAGAAATCCTTATTGAAAGCCCTTTTCCCGAGAACGACACATTGTTTGTTCAATATCACAATTATAATAATGATGATAAATATTGTTAAAAATATTAAGAGGATTTTATAAGTATTTGGGTAAATTTTGCTTATTATATGGACCCCCATTTTCCCATTTTAAAATAATTGGTAGAAAGTTATTCAAGATATATATAATGTGACCCACCTATGATGGTGAAATGTTGGTGGGAGGGGAACACGTGGGGCCCACGTTGGAAGAAATTTTTTGTTGGGGGAATCAAGGAACTCACGGGTTGTGAGTTTTTTTCTTTATGGCATGTGTTTATATATATATATATATATATATATATATATATATTATAAACTTTTGTTTTGTTTGACTATTATGTTAGCATTTGAAAAGTGGGCGTCTGGTGATCAACAAAGTATAGCCCATGAGTTCCTACTGTTGATCCGTGAAAATTTTTCTAAATAGTACCCTTCCATTCTCCTATAAATAGGATGCTTAGTTAGAATTGAAAATCACACCAGAATCAGAGAATTCTTATTCTATAATATTGAGCGTATTTCTTTCGAGTTTTAGACAGCTTTGAGCGTACAATATAGTGAAAGTTTTCTTCAAGAATATCCCCGCCCTACTAGTCGAAATACTATTCTTTTCAAGGTAAGGGATATTATTTTTGTTCAGTATTCGTATAAAATAATATTTTCTTCCATACTCTGTAGTACTAAGTAATATTATTTCGTTTCAGATTTTGAATTCTATACTCGTTTTGTTAAGTTTTGGCTTCTATACTCCATGAAATTAGTAGAATATCGTTGATATTTGCACTTCATCCAGTATCTTTTCATGGAAATATTATTCTGAGCATTCTTGATAAGTTTTAACTTTTTCATGCCGGTGTACTATTCACGGGGTACTATTCACTCGGGGAATTATTCATGACAAAAAATCTATTTTCTTTGTTGTCCAAATCATTTTTGATACAATATTATTCTTGAATTTTACTCCACAAAGCAGTATCATGTTGACAATTTGGACATTATTGAATTCTGGATAAATTAAGTTATAAATCTTTAAAAATTTATCATTTGCTTTCTTTTAATTGAATTCTTATATCATTGTCATCATCCTTATGCTTATATTATGATAAAAGTCATCTGATTGGCTTACGCAAGATAGATGTACTATTGATTGGTATGATTATGACCGTGGATTATTCGGTATAATCATGACCGTAATGTTACAAATGATGTGGTAAAAATCCTCATTGGCATGTAGTGCATTGATGGACGTATTGTTGGTATGATTATGACAAGAGATTATTCTATAATCATGACCATTGATGATTACATGAATATCCTTGGCCGTAGTGCGGGGATGATTCGATGATGTGGTTTATTTATTGTCGAGTTTCAAAGAATAAAATTGATGATAAACTTTTTAAATCATAGAAGATAGTAGATATCATGCTCTACTTGACTCTTCTAATGGATCGCTTGTTAAAATTATGCTTAAACTTGATGTTTAATATATTTTATCGTTTAACACTGTTGAAGGCTAACGATAATTTATTCTCGCATTATCTTAGTCATAATATTTTTATTTGGGCTAGTTGAGCTCACCCTTTTTGCTTTCATTGTTCTCTTCAAGAAATGAGAACGTAGCCGGGACTAGTCGGGGAATGGAGTGACGGTCCGAGATGGTTGTTTTAGTAGTCCTCACTATTTAGTGTGATAACAAATGTAATGAGGATTGAATTTGAGTTTGGAAATTGTTTGTGAGACAATATTCGTGTAAAAACTCAGCTATGTTTTGTCGTATTTTACACGACATTTGTATTAATTAAGTTTGTATTTGAATTCTGTACTATGTATTTGGCGACTCAGAATGGGTGATGTATACCTATTTTGGGGGCGTCACAGTTGGTATCAAAGCTTAGGGATAGGATCCCTGACCAAGATTTGAGACTAGAACTAAAGGGGAAAGATGGGAAAATCCTTCGCTAGTATGACCTACCTAAGTTTAATTGTTATTTAATTGGTCGGTCAGAATATAGGGGTATTATGTGGCGTGTCATTTAACCCTTGTTTTGTGGCAGTGTTTGAAAATGACATCCGAGAATGTTGAGATAAGCAATGGAACACATGAGACCGTTGAGTCACCAACGATCAATACTCAGGATAATGTGCATTAAGAAGGCAATAATCCTCAGGAAAACAACAACACTGACCAAATGATGAACGATGGGATGTTCAGAGGATTTATGCAATTCATGCAACATCAAAGTGAACGACTCTCGTCCAAAATATGTGGAAACACTAAAACTCTTGATATCCACCGCTAAGCAGTTCAAGGAGTTGGGACCACCAAAGTTTTGGGAGAAGCCAAAACACTTAAGGCGAGACGTAGATAAAGCGCAGATCACCAAGATATTTGATGTCTTGGGATGCTCTGATGAGCAAAAGGTTCCCTTTGCCACCTTCATGTTGAGAGGAGAGGTAGATTACTGGGGGAATCCATAAAGTGTACTCAACCTGCCGCACTGAAGATGTCTTGGGAGAAGTTCCAAGAACTGTTCAACGACAAGTACTTTCCCGAAAATATTCTTCACATGAAAGAGGTGGAGTTTATCAAGCTGGAGAAAAATAATATGACAGTGTCGCAATACGAAGCTAAGTTTGCCGAGTTGTCCCGGTTTACGTCCCACTTGGTTGATAATGAGGAGAGAATGACGCAAATGTTTCTACGAGGTTTGAAACCTGAAATACGTCAATATCTCATTTCTCACAAATTGTGTTTGTATTCATATATTGTAAATATGGCTCAGTTATTGGAGCGTGATAATGAGTCAACCCAACCAATAGAGAGTAGCCAACAAAATGATAATACCAGTGGTAGCAGTCATCGAAGCGGTGACAACAAACGTGGAGGAAGTCAACATGCCACAAATGGTAACCACTTCGGTGGTAATCATGGCCAATGCAATAAAAGTGGAAATTTCAAGAAGAGGAGATTCAATAATGATGGAAGGACGTCATCACCAGCACCCGTTGTTAAAGAAGGAGAATGATCACCGATCGTATGCTACAAATGCGGAGGGGAGGGACACATCAGTCCAAACTGTACGCAGCAGTCCAAAACATGTTACAATTGTGGAAGAGAAGGTCGCCTAGCTCAATTTTGTCTTTCAATAAAGCCAAGTCCAGCTGGGATGGAGTCACCAAAGGTTGTCCCAAAGAAGTCAAAGCCGGTAGTTCAAGGGAGAGCGTTTTTCGTGACCTCCCAAAAAATGAGGAACCCGAACGAAGTCATCACATGTAAGCTAATCATAAACGCAAGCAAAGTCTATACCTTATTTGATACCTGTTCTACCCATTCTTTTATTTCTCCTACTTGCGCTCAACGTTTAAATTTAACTCCAGAGAAATTAGACTTTGACTTATGTGTTGAAACTCTGTTGGGAGAAACCTTCATTACATCCACTGTTTATAAGTCTTATTTGGTTCAAATTGGTAACCTCACATTACCTGTCGATCTTATTTCTTTGAAAATACTTGCATTTGATGTGATTTTAGGGATTGATTGTTAACTACCAATCATGCAAAAATTAATTATTTTCGTAAGGTTGTTATCTTTCATATTCCTAACCAACCTATTATGCGAATTCAAGCAACCAAACCACTAAAGTCAATCACTTTCATATCGTTTTCAAAAGCTATTCGCTTATAGAAAACGGATGTCAAGCTTTCTTAGCCCATGTCACTTGATTTAAACAAAAATACGCCGATTTGAATAATATTTCTATTGTTAATAAATTTCCTGACGTATTCCCTGAAGAACTTCCTGGCCTACCCCCAGAGCGTGAAATCGAGTTTGGTATTGACCTTGAACCCGGCACAAAACTCATTTCCAAAGCCCTATATCGAATGGCTCCTATTGAACTTCAGGAATTAAAAACCCAACTGCAGGAGTTGTTAGACATCGATTTCATTCGTCCTAGTATGTCTCCTTGGGGTGCTCCTGTTCTATTCGTAAAGAAGAAAGATGGGAGTATCCGACTTTATATTGATTATCGGGAGTTGAATCATGTCACCATCAAAAATAGGTACTCGTTACCTCGTATTGATGACCTGTTTGACCAGTTGCAAGGAGCCAAATTCTTTTCAAAGATCGATCTTTGTTCCGAATATCATCAGTTAAAGATTAAAACTAATGACATTCCAAAGACTGATTTTAAAACTCGGTACGGGCATTACGAATTCCTAGTCATGTCTTTTGGATTGACTAATGCTCCTGCTGCCTTCATGGATATGATGAACCGAGTATTCAAGGAATATTTGGATCACTTTGTAGTCGTCTTTATTGATGACATTCTTATTTACTCCAAAAGCCGTGAAGATCATGAGCAACACTTGAGGTTGATACTCCAAAAGCTTCGTGAAAACAAGTTATATGAAAAGTTGAAGAAATGCGAGTTCTGGCTTGAGGAAGTAGCATTCCTTGGGCACGTGATATCAAATCACAAAATATCTGTTGACCCAGTGAAGATTGAAGCAATACAAAGTTGGGAGCAACCTAAGTCAGTGACCGAAGTACATAGCTTTCTCGGCTTAGCTGGTTATTATCAGAGATTCGTGGAAGGATTTTCTCGAATCGCTACTCCATTAACTCAGCTGACTCAAAAAGATACAAAATTTGGTTGGAGCTAGGATTGTGAGAAGAGTTTTCAAGAACTCAAGAGGAGAATCATTTCAGCCCCTATTCTGACAATACCATCTGGTTCAGAGGGATTTATCATCTACAGTGATGCTTCAGGCAGAGGGATAGGATGTGTTCTCATGCAACATGGAAAAGTCATAGATTATGCCTCACGACAACTTAAAGAATATGAGAGGAATTATCCTACTTATGATCTAGAGTTGGCAGCTGTCATTTTCGCACTTAAAATCTGGAGGCATTACCTGTATGGGGAGAAAGTGGAGATCTATACGGATCATAAAAGCCTCAAATATTTCTTCACCCAAAAGGAACTCAACATGCGGAAACGATGTTGGCTCGAACTGTTGAAAGATTATGATCATACCATTCAATACTAACCTGGAAAAGTGAATGTGGTAGCTGACACATTGAGTAGAAGATCATATGCGGGTACGAGTGAGATATTGTCATCGCAAAGGCCCATTTGGTATGATTTACAAAGGATGAATATAGAGATAAAGACTCCAGGGACCCACGTAATGATGGCAAAGATATGAGTAGAACTGACTTTAATCGATAAAGTTAAAGCTGCTCAAGCTACCGACCAGGAGCTAATGCGTATGAAAAAAGAGAGTGCAAGAAGGTGTTATTCTGGAAGCAAGAATCGATGTGGAAGGAATACTTTGAGTCAACTCCAGACTTTGTGTTCCTAACGACCCGGATTTAAAGTATAAAATCATGTGGAGGAGCACAACACACCGTTTGCAATCCATCCTGGGAGTACCAAAATATATCGTGATCTTCAACATACATTTTGGTGGAGTAATATGAAAAGAGAGATCGCAGAGTTTATATCAAGGTGTTTAACGTTTCAACGAGTCAAAACGGAGCATCAAGTGTGAAAAAGGTCCATTGAAACCACTTGAAATTCCAAAATGGAAGTGGGAGCACATTACCATGGATTTCATTACTGGTCTTCCCAAGGTTTCTCAAGGCATAGATGCGATTTGGGTCATTGTTGATAGATTGACCAAGTCTGCTCATTTCTTACCTATACGAGAAACTTATACACTTGAACGTCTTGCTCGTATATACATAAATGAGATTGTAAGACTGCATGGTATGCCAATATCCATAGTTTTTGATCGAGACCCAAGATTCACTTCACGATTTTGGGTTAGTTTACAGAAAGCTATGGGCACGAATTTACGATTTAGTTCGGCATATCATCCTCAAACGAATGGGCAGTCGGAGAGGACTATTTAAACTCTTGAAGATCTATGAAGACTCTATGTCTTTGACTTCAAAGGAATTTTGTGACGTCCCCAAAATAGGTATACATCACCCATCTTGAGTCGCCAAATACATGGTACATAATTTAAATTCAAACTTCTTTTATACAGTACGACAAAACATAGCTGAGAGTTTCAACACGGATAATGTCTCGTAGAGAGTATCCAAACTCAAATAAAGTCCTCCTTACAATTATTATCACACTATTTCACTGAATAGTGAGAACTACTAACGCAAACAGCTGGATCGTCACTCTGTTCCCTGACTAGTCCCAGCTATATTCTCATTCCCTGAAGAGAACAATGAAAATAGGGTGAGCTCAACTAGCCCAGTAAGAAATATTATGACTAAGATAATACAGAATAAATTATCGTTAGCCTTCAACAGTGTTAACCTGATAAAATATAATAAACATCAAGTTTAACTACAGCGGAATAAGCAATCCATTAGAAGAGTCAAGTAGAGCATGATATCTACTATCTTCTATGATTTAAAATGTTTATCATCAATTTTATCGCTAAAACTCAGCTTAATAAATAAACCACATCATCGAATCATCCTGCGCACTACGGGCAAGGATATTCATGAAATCATCGATAATCATGATTATAACAAGAATAATCTCTTGTCATAATCATACCAACAACTGTCCATCAATGCACTACATGCCAATGGGGATTTTTACCACATCATTTGTAACATTACGGTCATGATTTTACCGAATATTCCCTGGTCATAATCATACCAATCAATAGTACATCTATGCATGTAAGCCACAGATGACTTTTATCATAATATAAGAATGAGGCTGATGACAATGATATAAGAATTCAATTAAAATAAAGCAAAGAATAAATTTGTAAAGATTTATAACTTAATTTATCCAGAATTCAATAATGTCCAAATTGTCAACATAATACTACTTTGTGGAGTAAAATTCAAGAATAATATTGTATCAAAAATGATTTGGACAGCAAAAAAATCAATTTTGGTCATGAATAATTCCCCAAGTAAATAGTACCCGAGTGAATAGTATCCCGTGAATAGTACACTGGCATGAAAAAGTTAAAACTTATCAAGAATGCTCAGAATAATATTTCCATGAAAAGATCTTTGGATGAAGCGCAAATATCAAGGATATTCTACTAATTTCATGGAGTATATAAGCGAAACTTAACAAAATGAGTATAGAATTGAAATCAAAGCGAAATAATATTACTTAATACTACAGGTATGGAAGAAAATATTATTTTATACGAATACTGAACAAAAATAATATCCCTTACCTTGAAAAGAATAGTATTTTGACTAGTAGGGCGGGGATATTCTTGAAGAAAACTTTCACTAGTTTCTACGCTCAAAGTTGTCTAAAACTCGAAAGAAACACGCTCAATATTATAGAATAAGAATTCTCTGATTCTGGTGTGACTTTCAATTCTAACTAAGCATCCTATTTATAAGAGATTGGAAGGATACTATTTAGAAAAAAATTCACGGATCAACAGTACGAACTCACGGGCTATACATTGTTGATGGGCTATACATTGTTGATCACCAAACGCCCACTTTTCAAATGCTAACATAATAGTCAAACAAAACAAAAGTTTATAATATATATATATATATAAACACATGCCATAAAGAAAAAAACTCACCACCCGTGAGTTCCTTCATTCCCCGCCCCAAAAAAAAAAATTCTTCCAACGTGGGCCCCACGTGTTCCCTCCTACCAATATTTCGCCATCACAAAGGGTCCCATTATATATATTCTGAATAACTTTCTACCGATTATTTTAAAAATGGGAAAATGGGGGGTCCATATAATAAGCAAAATTTACACAAATACTTCATAAAAATCCTCTTAATATTTTTAACAATATTTATCATCATTATTATAATTCGCAATATTGAACAACCAGGTCGTTCCCAGGAAAGAAGGGGCTTTCCAATAAGGATTTCTCCCTATTGGCGCTGCAATTAAAGCGACCAAACCTCCTCCTGAGTAACTTCTAGATATTGTCAATATTGTAAATAATAATATTAATAACTTTGTCGTCTCAATTATTGATTTAATAATATAAAATATTATGCAGATGATACTGTGACAATAACTGAATCAATAATATGAGAGATATGATGCAGCAATTACTGTAGCAATAATTGAATAAAACTGAGTGACTTCTCACGTAAGCATCAACAATCAATACCGTGTGCTACTATGCAACCACAAGTATTACTGTACTTTTACCACCGGGTATTTCAACAGTTAATGTTAAAACATCCACCATTATTTTTATAAAAAGACATTTCTGTCGTTTTCTCATTCCGATAATAATTCCGTTATGGGGTCCATCAATGATTGTACCGTCGTACGAATATTCCCATACCAATCGAATATAATATACCAACTTGCATACTTTACAAAATTTATAAATATTACCCACAACTATAACATTATATCAAATTCACTCCTTAATATTAAAAAATGATATTTATAGAAAATTCATCTTTATTTATAAAAGTTGGGGTCTTACATATATGTACTTCCTTTTCTTTTTTGTCAGTACCCTAACTTCTTCCTTATGCAGAGGTTTCTATTTGAGTGGGTATTTGTTGACCCTGAGTCTTTTTGTTTCATTCTTTCAAAAAGACAGCTATTTCTGCTATCTGGTTTCTTAGTCACTCAAACTCTTCTCGAGAAACAGGAGTAGATTCAGGTTGGGCACTTACAGCCATATCTGAAAGTGAGCTTAGTACCTTTTTAGACTTTGAATGGATAACGGGACCAATTATTTTCCTACAAATAGATTATGTAGTTTAGTCTGGATAAAAACTAATAGTTTGTATGCTATGCGATGTGTCTGTTTTAGGGGGTTTTAAATGTTTTCCTGCAAAACAGATGTTAATTGTTTTGATAACAGGATAACATGACAGGTTTTGATAGGGAATGGAATGTATATTCTCATTTTTCTTTTATTTAGATGGAATTGTAATTTATATTGAACCAAAATGGAATTGAAAGGGAAAGGTATGAAGAGACTCCCCTTCGCGTTTGGTTTATCAAAGGCTGACCTATCTTAGGCTACTCTCATGGCTTTTCGGCATGAAGGTCCCCAGATCATCACAATTTACTGGATGAGAATTTAATCTAATCTTTCTATTGGAGCGGATCTGAGTGGTGCCTTTCCTGAGCCTCGCAAGATTATTCTCTAGTGAGTCCAGTAATCAAACACTGACGGGTTTGCCTCCTGGTGGAGGAATTGCACAACATACATTCACATACATCGTGTCTCACCATATGAAATGATGAAATTGTGTGAGGCACTAATACAAAATGCAGAGATTGTGCGAGGCACTAAAGTGCAGTAAATAAAGCATTCATTTATATCTATTCATGTAAAGACAACATTCACATACAAGTAGATAAAAAGGGTTTTTAAAAAGTTTGAAATGCGGCATAAGCCCTCTACTATCCCCAGCGGAGTCGCCACCTGTCGACGTCAGAAATTTTTTTCTCTTTTCTTGAAATTCCTCTTTTTACCCTTTATGTTTTCTATGTGTTGAATTTTGTTTGAAAGGGCGAGTTTGAAAAGTGTCTGACACAAAATGTCCACGATTTGAAAATTTAGAGTCGCCAATTGGTAGTTTTGAAATTATTGTACCAACTCAATCGAATTTGAAAAGGTTTACACAAAGGCCCAATTGTTGGACTCTGTTTAACAAGCTTTGGAAACTGAGATTCATAGAGTTCGGAGGCTTGATTAAGCGGGGGAAAGTGTTAGGAAACCCCCCCCCCCCCCGCCTTCCATGAAAACATGGTTACCGCGTCTTTTCAATTCCCTAATTTACCTGAAGTGCGTATGTGTGTGTGTGTGTTAATTGGGCCTAAGTGCATTTATTTGGAAGTAGTGATATGCCTCATTTTGACCTATATACAAAGGGTTTGATATGTATAAAGTTCAATTTTAAGAAATATTTACAGAAATGATGTTTTAAAAATAGGTTTTCAAACCCTTATGTTCACATAGTAATTGTGACAACCCCAAAATAGGTTCATTCCATCCAACCCATTCTGAATCGCCAAATACATGGTACAGAAAACAACTACAACTTTATTACAACAATTGTCGTGCAAAATACAACAACACATATGCTGTGAGTTTGGATACAAATATATACCAACTGTGACACTCATCCCAACCTTGGATAGCACGTCGCAATGACACCTTACATAAAGGTATAGTCAAAAATTGTTTTAGAAATTAAAATCTTTGGGAAGTGCTCAAGGAAACCTTCGTACATGGGAGGCCATGCATCTAGGTTATGATAGATATCATATAATACCACGAAATTATCCTCGGTTGACCTAATAGACCCCAAAGAAAAATGAGAAGATTACTATCATATTCTTCCCAATGGTGAGTCTTTTCTTGACATATCATTATCTCCACTGTCTCTAAATGAGAATTATACTTCAAACAAACACCAAGATGACACGAGGTTGTATGTCATTAGACATCTTGTATGATAGTGGCAAAACACCCTTCCAACATTGGGTTCGCCTCACCCTAGTTGATTCACCAAATATAACTACTAAATGATAATCACCGTTCTATTCCCTCACTACCCCCGCACCCAACTACTACTCTTATTACACGAAAGGAATTGTGAAGCAAAGGGTGAGCACAACTAGCTCGATAAAGAATATCATGACTAAAGATAATTAAATTATCAATAGCCTTCATCGATAATAAATCGAGATTTAGAACATATGGTAGATGATAAAACTTTTCAACCATAGTTGCGGTGAATCGAAGCGATCCATTAGAAGAGTCAAATAGACCATAAAGTCTACTATCTTCTCCACATTAAAAGTCCACCAACAAAGATGTTTTATCCTCAGTAATATCACTCAATGACTCCTTTTCACAATTATATGAATAACTCATAATCATAATTGTGATTCTAAATTCCTCTTCGCACCGTGATTTAAGATAAATTTCATCACATGTCTTTACCAAAAATATCAAAGATCATGGTTATACCAAATCACAGCCTCTGTTTATAATCATACTAACAATTTCATCTTTTCACTACGGGCCAAAGATATTCATCGACATACCATCTTTGCACTACAGGCCAAAGATATTCAACAACGTGTCATCTTTGCACTACGGGCCAAAGATATTCATCAACAATTCATCTTTACACTACAAAGCCAAAGATATTCCTCAACAGTTCATATTTTTGCACTACAAAAGCAAATATATTCATCAACAGTTCATATTTAGACTACGGACCAAATATATTAATATCTCAAGAAATATATAATAATTTGAATTTATATAAACAATAATTATAACCATGTTGATCATTTCACCTTTGCACTTAAGCTAAAGATATTCAATTATAAATTGATGGTCAAGCGATCATACCAACCAACAATTCAACTTTGCCTTCTTGGCAAAAGAGAACCCATAGTCATGATCATACCAAAAATCTACCCATCTTTACACTCAAGTCAAAGAGAAATATCATCATTAGGGTTATAAAAATGTTATATATGATAATAAAAAAAATATGATCAACATACAGTTTTAATCTCAAGAGTAATATTCATAAATCAACTATAATTTGGTTAGAAAAAGAAACCAATTTTGTTATGAATAGTAACACGTGAATAGTAACCCATGAATAGTAACTTCGTGAATAGTAACTCATGAATAATAAACTCGACACAAAAAAGTAGAAATTATACAATAAAATCCATACCAATATTTTGATATAATGATATTAAAATAACATTTCTTAAACTTATAAACAATTTATTTTAATTGTTTACACTTTACTAAATAATGCATTTAATCATCCTAAAATGCCAAACTCATAATATTTCATCACCAATAACCAAAACCCTCATCAAAAATCTGCATATACCTCATATAGGATTCTCAAACCATAAAATCTTATTTTCCAATTTTCTTACTTCACCTAACATATTTAATTCATTTACTCATAACTAGTCCATTTTCATGAAAAATACCAAATCAGTTCCAAAAATATTTTTTTTCTGGGATTTAGCAGAATATAGTCTCATATTGAACATATATTTTTCTCAGAATTTTGAAAATTCATTTACTATTTTCATATGGCCAAAACCGCCGAATATTTAGACATTTATCATAAATTGTACTTTTATCTAAAAAATTCCGAAATTCACAGAGTACACTAATATTATATAGATGTACTCCCAATAAAAATTTCATCAATTTTGGAGTTAACCATAAGGAGTTATAAGCGGTTACTTTTAAAATAGTCTTTTTCCGTAAAATTCATAACTCTTAATCTATACATCCAAAAATCACTATTTTTGGACACAATCAATAAAACTCATCAAAATATCATTTCAAATTTTTTAGAATTTTATGAAGGACTAAAGAAGTGCGAATGAAAAACATAATAACCCTTAAAATCCTTTACCTCAAGAGAAGCGATTTTACATCGGAATATCGGATGAAAACCGAAGGAAACTTCTACTAAATAGCAAATCTCAAAGTATCTAAATATTCTCAAAAATATGTTTGATAATATAGAGAGAAAGAAAACTTGTTTCTAGTGTGTCAATTCTAACTTAAGCTTCTATTTATAGGAAAAAATCTTTAGAAACGCCAAAAAGGAGACTAAAATAATATAATAATATTATTTCTTTTCTTCCTTCTACGCCACTTCACCAACCAAGCCACCAGCAGCCATTAAGGAAGAAAATTCAGTAGCCCACATGCTTATAACATAAGTGGGTCCCACCCATAATTTAATAAAAAATTATTATATCCATTCTGACGGGAATCGAATTCTCTACAACTTTGCAGAAGAAAGTTTTTCCAAATTCCAGACCAAAAATATCCAAAATCCATAAACGGATGATTTTTAATACCTTTACACCGACAAAATACTGATAAAATACCTCAGCATTAATTCCTTCATTTTTATCCACATAAAAATAAATATATCCATCATTTATATCCACATAAAATAAATATTTTCTTATCATATAAATCAATAATTAATTATTCGCAAATAATATTACGAATCACAATTATGACAACCAAAGTTCTCTTAGGAAAGAGGGGCTTTCAATAAGAATTTCTCCTTCTTGGGCGCATGATTAGGTGACCAAACCTCTCTTTGTGAACTTTCTAGACATTGCCAATAATGCTTTATCTAATAATATTATTCAAATAATATGAATTATTGATCCGATAATGGAAAATATCATGCGTTGATAATTATTGAAACAACAATAATATAAAATATCCACGCAACAAATTATTGAATCAATAAAATAAAATATTGAACAAAGAATTACGTAACAATTATTGAGTAGTGCCTTTTATATAAGAATCAATAATTCAAAAATATTGTGCATCCACGCCAGACATCGTATTTTAACCACTTTGGGTATTCCAACAAAGTTAATTTGTAACAACTACTGCCAATTATTTATAAAACTCAATTTTTATCATTTTTTCATCCGCGGGCGCTTATTCGTTATGGGGCCTACAAATGGTTTTGCACTGTCGTCTTTAATATTCCCAACAGAAAAGAATATTCCACGCACCAAACGAATATTCCCAACAACAATGAATATTTTATAACCACTTGTGTATTTTGAAAAAAATTCATATATCACCCTTAACTTTAACCTTTTATCAATTTAACCATTTACTGAATAGTTATTATAAGAAAAATTGAATATTTTTATTTCATAAAATTCGGGGTCTTACAGTAATTGAGGCCTTTGATACTTCCATTTTATTCCTTATTCGACTTGATTTGATTTTATTCTTAATATGCGAAGCATCTTCGACAAAATAATATACATGTAAGTCTCGAGTTCCTTATGGGCATGAAAGCCATCGAAGGATATCCAAAAGCCACAAATATGATTTACAAGCTAACTGTATAGCTGAAAAGGGTACATCATGGGGACCAGATCTAGATCCGTCAGCTGGATCTTAGATCCTGTGACTCCTAGGCTCACATAAAAAAACTAGAAAGAAAACTAGATTTAAATAAATTTTAGCCATTCTAGTTCAACGGTTCCTGTTTTGCAACTTTGAACCGGTTAAAAGTTAGATATGGCTAGATTTAGATAAATCTAGTCCACAGATTTAAATATTATGGATTTACATTGAATGAGAAATTAAAACAGATATTTAAACGCAGTAAACAGTTTATGTATATATATATTAAAGCAATAAAAGGTCACAAATTATCAATCCAGGCCAAACAGATAAATATAAATATATATATATATATACATATATATACGGTCCGTCTCTAAAGCGAACCTTAAAGAGCGAACTAAAGACGAACTGTCGTCTTTGGTGTCTATGGCGACGGTTCGATCCGTCGCCATAGCCATGTAGTCTTTGGTGACGGGTCGAATCGTCGCCATAGACACCAAAGACGACGGTTTGTCTTTGGTTCGCTTTTTAAAGTTCGCTTTAGAGCCTCTCCATATATATATATATGAAAGCATGTAAAAGCTACAGATAGTCGATTCAGGGCTCAATTGTTCGATTAAAGTCTATATATATATTTATATATATTAAAGAGAGAAAAGCCACTGGATCGATGATCCTGATGTAACTAATCTGAGAATAATATATATATATATATATATATATATATATATATATATATATATATATATATATATCAAAGCAATAGAAAGCATCAAATCAAAAAAATCTTACGATTGTCTTTGCGAAAGAAGGCTTCAGACTACTTTTGGAGCTTTAAATCTCAGTTTCCACATGTGACGCCCCCAAAATAGGTATACATCACCCATTCTGAGTCGTCAAATATATGGTACCGAATTTAAGTATAAACTTCTTTTATACAATACGACAAAAGTGTAGCTGAGAGTTTTTACACGAATATTGTCTTCTAGACAGTATCCAAACTCAAATGGAGTCCTTATTATATTTATTATCACACTATTTCATAGAATAGTGAGGACTACTATAGCCACCATCTCGTACCATCACTCCGTTCCCCGACTAGTCCCGACTACGTTCTCATTTCTTGAAGAGAACAAAGAGAACAATGAAAGCAAAAGGGTGAGCTTAACTAGCCTAGTAAGAAATATTATGACTAAGATAATGCAGAATAAATTATCGTTAGCCTTCAACAGTGTTAAACTAATAATAAACATCAAGTTTAACTGCAGCGGAACAAGTAATCCATTAGAAGAGTCAAGTAGAGCATGATATCTACTATCTTCTATGATTTAAAAAGTTTATCATCAACTGTATCGCTGAGACTCAGCTCAATAAATAATCCTCATCACTGAATTATCCATGCACTACGGGCCAATGATATCTATTAGTATCACGTCCATGAATTTTCCATGCACTTCAGGCCAAGGATATTCGTGTAATCATCAATGGTCATGCCAACAACTGTCCATCAATGCACTACGGGCCAATGAGGACTTTTACCACATCATTTGTAACATTACGGGTCATGATTATACCGAATAATGAATGTTCATAATCATACCAATCAATAGTCCATCTATGCACTACGGCCAAAGATGACTTTCATCATAATATAAGCATGAGGATGATGACAATGATATAAGAATTCAATTAAAAGAAAGGTAAAGGATATATTTTTAAAGATTTATAATTTAATTTATCCGAATTCAATAATGTCCAAATTGTCAACATGATACTGTTTTGTGGAGT
Source organism: Panax ginseng (assembly GCA_020205605.1). NCBI lineage: Eukaryota > Viridiplantae > Streptophyta > Magnoliopsida > Apiales > Araliaceae > Panax > Panax ginseng. Next base: position 72,674,840 of record CM035150.1, read on the forward strand.
AAAATTCAAGAATAATATTGTATCAAAAATAGTTTGGACAGAAAAGAAATCAATTTTTATCATGAATAGTACCCCGGGTGAATAATACCCAAGTGAATAGTACCTTGTGAATAGTACTTTGTAAATAGTACCCCATGAATAGTACTTTATGATCCCTATGAATAGTACTTTGTGAATAGTACCCCATGAATAGTACTCGGGCATGAAAAGCTTAAAATTTAACAAGAATGTTCAGAAAAATATCCTTGTGAAACGATACTAGATGAAGCGCAAATTTCACGGATATTCTACTAATTTCACGGAGTATAGAAGCAATACTTTAACAAAGTGAATGTAGAATTAGGAATACGAAACAAAATAATATTACTTACATACTACAGAGTATGGAAGAAAATATTATTTCATATAAATTTTGAACAAAAATAATATCCCTTACCCTAGTAGAAGACTGGATACTGGAATAGTGAAGTAGCATAAGACTCTTCTTCTTCATATCTATAGTTTCTCTCTCTATAGTTGCTCTTATGAGTCTTAGTGAATTGGTGAGAATGAAAGAAGAAATGAGCTTATATTTATAGGAAAATATAGTTTCGATAATTGCACATTTAGGGGCTGGAATTATTACAGTATAGTACCTTCATCTTTACCTCTATTTTTAATTTAGTCCTGCAAATATTTTTAATCTTGCAACACCTCCCCTAATAGTACATGCATGTGAATCAATAGTTCCACACGTGTGAACCAATAGTAATTTGCATGTGAACCAATAGCAATTAATTGCTCATTTATTCAATTAATTGCCCATTTGGTCAATAAAACAAGCCAATCACAAAAATACCTCCTTTGAGGGTAATTGGGTCACGGAAGAATTAAAGAAAACTAAATGAACAAACATTTCTAATTAACACAAACTTATTCATCATTAATATTATAACTCATAATATTTAATAATCAGATCATTCCCAAGAAAGAGGGGGCATTCCTATAAGGATTTCTCCCTATTGGCGCAATTAGGTGACCAACCCCCTTTCCTCGACAGAACTTTCTAGACATCGTCAATAATGCAAATAATAATATGAATAACTTTGTCATCTCAATTATTGATTTAATAATATAAAATATTATGCAGATGATACTGTGACAATAATTGAATCAATAATATGAGAGATATTGTGCATCAATTACTGTGGCAATAATTGAATAAAACTGAGTGACTTCTCACGTAAGCATCAATAATCGAGATATCGCATAATCTGGTATCTACTTTATGCAACCACGCGTATTAATTTACTTTTACCAAGGGTATTTCAACAGTTTAACGGTAAAACTTTCGCCGTTATTTTTATAAAAAAATATTTTTGTCGTTTTCTAACTCCGACAATACCTCCATTGTGGGGTCCACCAATGATTGTGCCATCTTACGAATATTCCCTGTTAAAACGAATATTCCCTGACCAATCAAATATTTTATAACCACTTTCTTACTTTGCAAAATTTGTAAATATTACCCACAACTATTATATCAAATTCACACCATAATATTCAAAAATATATTTAAAAAAATAATCTTTATTCATAAAAGTTAGGGTATTACACCACCGGTTAAAATTTGATATGTCGTAGTATATACATATACAAGTGTTTAGAAAGAAGAATATTGAAGTTTGGAACACTATAGGAGGGGCTAAGAGCTGAAATTGACAAAGTTTTCTCTCTTTTTTCTCCTATTTTTTCTTTTTGGCTGATGGGGGGGGGGGGGGGTTTATTTATAGACCAAAGTAGCCGTGGGTGTAAGACCCCGAATTTTACGAAATAAAAGTATTCAATTTTTATAATTATTATTCTATTTAGTAAATGATTAAATTGATAAAATGTTAAAGTTAAGGGTGATAAGTGAAAATTTTTCAAAGTAAGCAAGTTGTCATAAAATAATCGGTGATAAAAGTACAGTAATACGCGTGGTTGCATAGTAGCACACGGTATTGACTATTGATGCTTACGTGAGAAGTCACTTAATTATACTCAATTATTGCTACAGTAATTGATGCATCATATCTCTCATATTATTGATTCAATTATTATCACAGTATCATCTGCATAATATTTTATATTATTAAATCAATAATTGAGACGGCAAAGTTATTCATATTATTATTTTTAATATTGACAATGTCTAGAAAATTCTGTCAATTGCGCGCCAATAGGGAGAAATCCTTACAGGAAAGCCCCCTTCTTTCCTAGGAATGATCTGGTTGTTAAATATTGTGAGTTATAATATTAATGATGAATAAGTTCATGTTGATTAAAGATAAAATTGATATTTCCATTGTGTTGGGATTATTAGTGTTAGTGGAAATTGACATCTATTCCGATAATAATTTATGTCTGGAGGTTATATTGACCAATCGGGTAATTAATCGGATAAATGAGCAATTAATTGCTATTAATTTACATGCTTATAACTATTTGTTCACATGTGTGTACTATTGAGTCACATGCATTTACTATTAGGGGAGGTGGTGCAAGATTGATAATACTTGCATGACTAAATTTAAAATAGAGGTATAGATGAAGATACTATACTGTAATTATTTTTTTCACATGTATAGAATTATTGAGTCACATGATTGTACTATTGATTCACATGATATACTATTAGGGGAGGTGGTGCAAGTTTGATAATACTTGTAGGACTAAATTAAAAATGAAGGAAAAGATGAAGGTATTATACTGTAATATTTCGAGCCCCAAAACGTGCAATTATCGAAACTATATTTTCCTATAAATAGAAGCTTATTCTTCCTTCATTCTCACCAATTCACTAAGACTCACAAGAGCAATTATAGAGAGAGAAGCTATAGAGAGAAAGAAGAAGAGAAGTCTGCTACTTCACTATTCCAAAGATCCACCTTATTACGAGGTAAGGGGTATTATTTATTTCATATTCTGAAGAGAAATTATTTTTCGTATTTGTATGACTATTATTTTCGTTTAATATTCGTAAGGGGTATTATTTCTTTCGTATTCATGAAGAGAGTTATTTTCTTTCAATACTGTAAGGGTTGTTATTCCATTCTTTATTATTACATTGGAATAATCAGATATCGTGGACTCTGTGTATGCATGGTGAAATTCTTCTATTATTCCATTCTTTATTATTATGTTGGAATAACCTGTATACGCGGACTACCGTATGCATGGTGAAATTCTTCTATTATTCCATTCTTTATTATTCTGTTGGAATAACCTGTCTATGCGGACTACCGTATGCATGGTGAAATTATTCTGTTATTCTATTCTTTATTATTCTGTTGGAATAACCTGTTTACGTGGACTACCGCATGCATATTGAATGACCCTTCGTATTCATTCTTTAATAAATTATGGAAATGATATTTCTACGTGGATTACTGTATGGCGGGTGAAAATCTATTTGCAATTTTGTATATTCTATTATATTCGTATGAGATATCATTTCTTTTGTACTAGTCATGGAATAAGGTTTTCTTTTGTATTTTCCTTTTATGAGTACTATTCACGGAGTAATATTCATGAGTTACTATTTACGGGTTACTATTCACCCGGTTATTATTCACTCGGATATTCGGGACACTTTTCGTGTTGGAGTACTATTCACGAGTTACTATTCATGGGTTACTATTCACCCTATTTATTATTTACTAGAATATTATTCACTTTCGGGTATTTGGGGCACTTTTTATGTCTGGGTACTATTCACGAGGTACTATTCTCAAGTCTTATTCACAAGTACTATTCACAAAGTACTATTCACAATTCAAAATATATTTCTTTTCTCATCCAAATTATTTTGATACATGAATATTATTCTTGAATTTTACTCCACAAAGCGATGTCATGTTGACAATTTGGATATTTTTAAACTCTGGATAAATTTAAAGTCTTTAATATTTATCCTTGAATTCGTTTGATTAATGCTTATATCATTGTCATCATCCTCATGCATATATTGTGATGAAAGTCATCTTTGGCTTACGTGCATAGATGGACTGTTGATTGGTATGATTATGACCAGGGATCATTCGGTATAATCATGACCTTAATGTTGCAAATGATGTCCTCATTGGCCCGTAGTGCATTGTTGGACAGTTTTTGGTATGACCATGACAATGGGTTCTCTTCGGCCAAGGGTGCAAAGATGAATTATTTTATGGCGTGATCATGATCGTTGATGAAAACACGATTATCCTTGGCCCGTAGTGCATGGATAATTCGTGGTCGTGATACTTAATGAATATCCTTGGCTTTGAGTGTACATGGATAATTCAAAGATGTGGATTATTTATTATGTTGAGTCTCAGCGATAAAATATTGATAATAAAATTTTAATTCGTAGAAGATAGTAGATATCATGCTCTACTTGACTCTTTTTAAATACAGTTGCATGTCTTTGGCCTGTAGTGCAAGGATGAACTGTTAATGAATATCTTTGGCCCGTAGTGCAAAGATGAATTTATTAGTATGATTATGAACATAAACTGTGATTTGGTATAACCATGATATCTTTGATGTTTCAGGTAAAGACGGGTGATGAAAATTATCTTCGTCCTAGATGCGAAGAGGAATTTAGAACCACAATTATGATTATGAGTTATTCACATGATTGTGGACATGAATTGTTGATTGATGTTACAGGGATAAAACATTGTTGGTAGACTTTTAACATGGAGAAGATAATAGACGTTATGGTTTATTTGACTCTTCTAATGGATTGCTCGTTCCGCTGCAACTATGGTTGAAAAGTTTTTTCATCTACCATATGTTCTAAATCTCTGATTTATTACTAATGAAGGCTATTGATAATTTAATTATCTTTAGTCATTGTAGACAATCGAAATTTTACGTACTCATCATCACTAACATTGCGGGAGAGACAGATTCGCCTTTAAGAGAGACCACGAAGACAATCCAAATCCATACCGATACTACTGGGAAGTTCAAAGATCAACCCCAGATCACACTTTGGGAGTAATAATTCCAACCTCGGATGTAACCCCGAGGTGTGCGATCAATACCGAACACACACACCTGCAGAGAAGACCGATTAATCTCGGAGATAACCCCGAGGTATCCGGTCTCGATCCCAACCATAGGAATAGCCACCAACCTTGGTGATAACCCCAAGGAATGCGATTTAAGCGATAACCCCGAAATGCTTGTTTCAAATGCGACCACTTCAATCTCGACGCTTACAACGAGATACACCGCACCACCCAAAGAATAACATCGGGAAGACGAGGCACACCTCAAAGGTGACAATGAGGACCTTCAATAATTGCAAGCATCCAATCTCGGTGAAGTCTAAGCAACGTCGCTTTATCATTGAATCCGCGATAACAACACCCGGTGAGGGTAACATCGCCATCTCGTTAACATGATGCCACGTCACGTCTCTACGCAACGATGTCCCCAAGGCTAACCAATCCGAAAGTGACTATTATGCGGTGGTAACGGATGAAAGTTGAAGCTTGAAGACCGGAGGGCATCGTCCCATCTTGATGACTTCGTCTGAAACTCTAATCCCATGCCATCGTCTGACTCTCAACAACGGCGGTCCGAAATAGGTCCTGTATACCTCAAACGGATGCGGTTGCACTTCTAAAAGTTCGAGTGGACATTACGATTGCTCGAGTGCACGTGCTTGAGATGACCCGGGCAAACAAACTGGGCCAACCCGGGTTGCCTCTTTCCGTACACTATGGCTCAAATTAGCAGTACACTATGACTACTTTGCCTATAAATAGAGGGCTTGGGCAACCCATTTTGTAAGAGAAAAAGGCGAGAAAGCCATACCCAATTTGCTCTGCACTCACCCCATGCAGTGTACTTTCCCCTTCTAAACACCTGTGAGCTCATATATAGCCCTTTTGTACCTATAAAAGTCAGTGTTTACCCACTCTAAAGATATAGAAGCCTTCTTTAACAGTCAGCTGTAAGCCTTCTCACACACTTTGGAGTCTTTCTCGTCATCTTTGCACACACCCTTCTACACGTTGAGAGTCGTGTTGCTTGCTTTTGCCCTTTACTTCTATCTGTGGTTTCATTTCATCTGTATATATATATATATATATATATATATATATATATATATATATATATATATATATTGACTAACATTATCGAAGTTATGTCTCGATTGAGCTGAACTTGATGCGGAGCGTTTATATGCTTTAATATATATATATATATATATATATATATATATATATATATATATATATAACTGTGTGTTGAACTCTATTCGATGAGCCTAGACTTTGGTCTGGTGCGTTTACTGCTTTAATATATATATATATACATTTATATATATTAACTGTGTGTCGAACTTTGTTCGATGAGCCTAGACTTTGGTCTGGTGCGTTTACTCGCTTTTATATATATGTATATATTTATATATATGAACTGTGGTCGGACTCTGTTCGATGAGCCTGGGTTTTACATCCGGTGCGTTTACTCTGCTTTTATATATATATACTTATATATATGAACTGTGGTCGAACTCGCTTACGATGAGCTGATTTTACATTCTATGCGTTTATTGCTTATATATATATATATATATATATATATATATATATATATATATATTCCGTCCCACACCGGAGTTTACTTACGTGGTGGTTGATCGCTTACTGACTTTCTTTACGTTTAAATCACACTGGAGTTTACTTTGTGGCAGTTGATCGCTTTGTATAGTTTTATTTACATTTTGTCCCGCCTGGAGTTTCCTTCGTGGCGGTTGACCGTATTTACAGCTTTATATATATTTCGTCCCGCCTGGAGTTTCCTCCGTGGAGATTGATAGCTTTTTACAGCTTTATTTACATTTAATTAACATGCTACAAACAGCCAACATATCTATCTCCATGTAATGAGAAATATTAAGAGGTGTGTACACATACATATTTTAATTAACATGCTACAAACAGCTGACATCTGCTGTGCAGGATAAAAATTCCTAAATGGGACACATCACATAGCATGTTATTGTATACATTCCCTAAAGACTAAACTATACAAGTCTTTCGCGAGGAATCAATCGGACCTACTACCCGCTTCAAAGTCCAAAAAATGACAGACCTACAAATCGATCATGTCGTCATCCGGCATCGAATGAACTTAATCCGCTTTCTCATGATGAATTCTATGGATTAAGCAAACAAATTCTGATTTGGGTCGTTTACTACTAAAAAGAATTACACGATCACATAAGGTCAGAAAATACCCGTACATGTTGAATCTTCCACACAAGGAGGAATCTCGGTCATTACCATACCTGAACTGCAGTTGGATACGACTAACAAAACTTATTATGCTGCCCATCCCACTGGAGATCCAGACACTGGTGACATCAAAAAGAAAGTCCTCCAAATGGAAGAGACCCTTTGCGATATCAAAGGAATTGGAATACACGGGAGTGTTTCATATGTTGATCTGTGTATTTTTCCTGGTGTTCATTATCCAGAAAATTTTAAAACTCCTAATTTTGAAAAATATGACGGGTTAGGAGATCCTTACACACATTTAAAAGTGTTTATTGGAGAACTTGGATCTTATGCAGAGGACGAAAAGCTCAGAATGTAATTATTCCAAAAGAGTCTAACTGGAGAAGCCCGTTCGTGGTACACAAGATTAGACAACTCCAAAATCCATAGTTGGGAAGAGCTAGCACATGCTTTCCTCACTCAATCAACTTTTCAAACTCGGATGGCTCTTGATCGGTATCAAATTACCAAGATCAAGAAACGATCAAGGAGTCTTTCAGAGAGTATGCCCAGGTGGAGACGCCTTTGGTGCCCAAGTTAGTCCTACCATGACAGAGTCGAGAAATGGTCATGACTTTCATGTACATCTGAGGCTCCCTTCTATGAGAGAGTTTTAACCAAGCATCAAAAACCATTTTCCGAAATGGTCAAACATGGGGAGATGGTTTGAGATGGGATTGAAGGCAAGAAAGATTCAAGACCTAGCTTGCACTCAAAGTCGTCTTTGATCACATCTAATCTGGAAATTATGGGAACAACCCCGTAGGTCCATAAAAAGAAAGAGGAAGATGTTTCCACAGTACTATCTTTGGGGCAAAAAGGCGTCCGAAACATGCCTATTCAAAGGAGAAACTACACTCCTTTCTAGCACGATCAGAAACCCTCCAATCTTAAAAGGTGGAGAAGTCAAACGCCTCTCGGTGTTTACACCCTTAGGGGATACCTCAAAACATTCTTAATCTTCCGACAACACGTAAGAAAATTATGCATCTTCTTCCACCACCACTCTAATGGATCGGGGTTTCAATCTTTGCTAGAAATGTGCTTATCATGCCGGGGCACCTAGACATAATACTCAGGATTGTTGGGCCTTAAAACACAAGATCCAGGACCTGATAGACAATGGGGAGATCGTGGTCACCAAACCAGATCAGCCTCATGTTCAAGACAACCCTCTTCCGCAACACAAAGAAGAAGAGGTCAACATGATTAATTGGAGCAGTGGACAGAGTTCCAATTTTAGCTGTGATTCCTCCCAGACCATCAAAGATGGTGATGACAGATGGGATTATGCCAAGTTCTAATTCACAATGGAACGGAAGATGAAAGCTCTCTGCAAACAAATTGAACAATTGGCGGAACTGGTGACTTATCAGCATCAAGTGACTCGTCAGTTAATTAGCTAGGAGCATGCCAGTCTCCTACCCATTGTCATGAATATTCCCTCGTCACTTTCAGAAAATGAAATGCTGGAAGACAAAGTGACAAAGAGAGCAAATACCAAAGCCCGTCGGGATTTCGCCAACAAAAGGGAATTCACCTATTTGGGCCAACCTATGGAGGAAATCCTTCATATGTTAATCAATGAAGGAAGGATCAGTTCCCTTCTACCTCCAATCAACCCCCGCTTCGAGATGGTACAACTCGATGAAGTATGTCAATATCACTCCAGGTCTAAGTGGTCACAAAGACGAGAAGAATGTTGGGCACTCACCACCTTATTCAAAATCTAATCGACAAGGTGGTGTCCTGCGCTGTGCAGAACAACGTCTGATGTTACGTGCAAGTGAGGATCGCGAGCCCTACTAAGTGGAAAAGCGTGGTAGCGATCGTACCGTGGCCCGATGGGATTAATACATTGCTCACAATGCCAACAATTCAACTCGAGGGAGGCAACAATCCTTTGAAAGTGGTCGCTCCGAGCCAATCAACTTGTCGTGCGAGAGCATAATATCCTATTGTTAGCTTCACAAGAGGTTCCGTGGAATTATAGAGAAGGTGAAGGATCCACCTCACATACAATCGCCGATGCAGTTGTCGAAGGAAAATCCACTGTATCTTCCCCAACGGATGATGAAACCTACCATCAAATCAAAGGGGAAAATACCCATGGAGAAGATTGAAAAATTCCTCCGCACTATGGGTCATAACAAAGCCACGGTGGTTTTAAGCTTGAAAGAAGCTCTACAACAAATATCAATTTTGGACTTGGTCCTAACTTCCGAGAATCACCGGAAGGTCTTGTTAAAGGTTCTAGAAGAAGCTTATCTTCCGCCATCAGTGGATACGGAAAAATTTCAACATATGGTTGATCACATTTTCAACAACAATGTGATATCCTTCACTGATGATGACATACCATCCGGCGGACCCAATCATTCGCAAGTCGTTGCACATTGCGGTCTTGTCCTCCGGATATATGGTAGCCGAGTCTTAATAGAAGGAGGTTCCTCTCTCAATATCTCCCCACATGCTACCTTGGTGAAGATGAACATCAATCTCAACCAAATTCGAGATAGCCATACTATCATCAAAGCTTTTGATGGAGCCGTAAATAACTTTCCTACTAGGAGTAATTGAGCCGCCAATCGAAAGTGGTCCTCACACATTCTGCGTATCTTTCCATGTGCTCAAGATTGATTCGGGATACAACCTGCTCTTGGGACGACCATGGATTCATATGGTCAAGCGGCCCCTCCACTCTTCACCAACAATTGAAATACATTATCAACAATAGCCTGGTCACAGTCAACGCTGAACTGGAGATTCCTCAGCACGGAGACATGCCATTCATCAATGCCAATGTAGATGTAGAACCAGTCAGTTTTCATGCTTTGGAAATAAGCAACACCAAATACCATGCTATTGGAGCACCATTGACCGAACCCAAGATTTCTGCCGAGGTAATGTCGGCCACTCAAGAAATGATGTCGTTGGGTCATAAACCGGGACAAGGGTTGGGTAAAGATTGCCAGGGTATCAAGTACCCAATTCGCTTAACTAGGAAAGCTGGAACAGCTGGGCTAGGCTATTCTGCCAGTTCTAGTCACATGAATCCTCATAAACATCAGCAGATTTCTTCAGCTCTAACCATGTGGCGTTTATCTTCGCCTTCAAACTCTGAGTCCGCACAACCTCCCGTAAAGGTGTCAGCCAATGTAATGGCTATGTTATGTCCCAAGCCGGTACTGGTGAAAGGAAAAGAAATCTTTGTTCCAAATCCCGCAGTGGAAGAAGATGAACGAAGAATCAAGCAAGACGTCATCCGAATGATGTCCGGTATACGCATCATCGTTCATGATGAACATACCAACAAATACACCCCAGATGATGATTGCCCAGACGTAATGGCCATCATTCGGGACGAGGGAGGACGATGACAATCCCTCCATCGTCATTGCCCACCGGACTTTGCCTTGCCAATTGGAACAAAGATCCTCAGATTGGTCGTCGAGGGTAAAGCGGTGAAACTCTTTCGCCATGTAGATATAATAACCGCTTACTTTTACATGCAAATATTAGCGGTTTATTTTGCCGATATATGCTAACACTGTGTATGATCAACACATTTCATATATATACTAAGTGAAAGCATATTTTGTTTCAGACTCAATTTAGATGTGCTCAGATTTTAACGTCACGGTGCCTCTTCTCCACAAGGATTGTACCTTTGATGTAGAGATGAATTCAGCCTGGTGGACATACAAGATGACATTGAAGTGCCTCCAGAAATTCAAGAATGGGTCAAAGACAAACCTAAACCCAACCTTGATCAAACCACTTCTTTCAATCTCGGAACCTTAGAAAGCCCTAAGTTAATCCCGATTGGTTGAGACCTTACCCCAAACCAACGGAATGACATGGTTACGCTATTAACCCAATTCCAGGATGTGTTTGCATGGTCTCATGAAGATATGGTTGGTTTGTCCACTGACATTGTCCTTCATCGCCTTCCCATTAAAGAGGGATTTAAGCCAGTCAAGCAGAAACTCAGGCGATTGAAACCTGAATGGAGTTTAAAAATGAAAGAAGAAATTGTGAAACAATTTCAAGCTGGTATCATCATGGTGTCTACATATCCTGAGTGGATATCCAACATCGTGCCCATACCTAAACCTGGAGGGAAGGTGCGAGTTTGCATGGATTACCGGGACTTGAACAAAGCTTGCTTAAAAGATAGCTTTCCCGTGCCATTTATCCACATTATCATTAACAATCTCACTTTGATCGACATGTACTCCTTTCTTTGATTGCTTTACGGGGTATCATCGATTATGGTTGCTAGGAAGATCGTGAGAAAAACCGCTTTCATCACTCCTTGGGGAACTTTTTGCTATAGACGGTTGTCATTCGGCCTCACCAATGCCGGAGCTACCTATCAACGAGCTATGATGGCTCTTTTCCATGACTTAATGAACAAAGAGATCGAGATCTACGTAGATGACATCATTGTCAAGTCCCGGAAGGAGGATGACCATATAGACCATCTCAAAAAGTTGTTCAACAAGTTGTGTAAGTACAACTTGAAGTTTAATCCAACTAAGTGCGCCTTTGGCGTTAAATCAGGCAAGTTGCTAGGATTTCTAGTCAGCCACAAAGGGATAGAGCTGGATCCTGCCAAAATCCAAGCCATCACTGAAATGCCCATTCCTCAGACAGAAAAAGAAATACGGGGATTTTTAGGAAGAATCAACTTCATCAGCAGATTTATCCCCCAACTCACAGCAACCTGTGAGCCAATCTTCAAGCTATTAAGGAAAAACTCCTCCATGAAATGGAATGATGAGTGCCAGAATGCCTTCCTTACAATCAAGAAATAGCTAGTCAAAGCTCTCGTGTTGGTACCACCCGTGGATGATGTTCCCCTGCTCATGTACTGTCCATAAGTGATAATGCCATGGGATGCATCTTTGGGACGTAAGGACAATAGAGGCGAAGAACGAGCCATCTATTACCTCAAAAAAAGGTTCAAAGACGAAGAACACAAGTACACTCGATCGAAAAAGACGTGTTGTGCTTTAGCATGGGCTTCCATGAGGTTACAGCATTACCTTCATAGTCACACAACCCATCTCATATCCCGTGTGGATCCTCTCAAGTACGTGCTCAACAAACCTATATTAAATTACCGGCTGTCCAGATGGCAATTAATCCTATAACAATTTGACATCGTATATGTGACTCAAAAGTCCATCAAAGGTCAAGGAATCGCGGATCAATCGTACCGCGACCTTCAGCCGGATTTTAAACCCTTGAAACATATTTCCCAGATGAAGGAGTAATGACGATCAAAGAACACCATCAAGACGATACACGCCAATCATGGAAGATGTATTTTGATGGAGTATTAATATGGAAGGTTCGGAGCCGAGTCGTTTACTAGTATCGATACGGGAAACAGTATCCGTCGCCGTAAATTACAAATTTGTCAAGACCAACAATACGGTACCGAGTATGAAAGGTCATCTCTCATGGGGTTAAAACTTGCCTGCTCAATGGGCATCGAAGTGATTAGCTTCGCCTTTGGAGATTCCGAGTTCGTGTCGGATAATCCACCTAAATCTATCGAGACAAGGAATTACATTTGCTGCCTTACCATCGGCAGGTTTTGAAGATGGCTTTGGAGTTCGAAAAAATCTCCTTTCTACATGTTCCTCGTAATAGGAATGATTTTGCGGACACATTAGCAACTTTGGCCTCCCTGATTCGCATATCAGATAAAGAACATTTGCTTGAGCATCACAATTTCCTGCAAGAGGCCCCAAACTTATGGGAATTACGTTGGAGAAGTATCGGATGAGCTACCTCCCATCCAACATCCTTGGTATCAACATATCAAGGAATATCTACGAGATGGATCTACACCCGCTGAGGCGAGCCCAACTGAGAAAAGGCGGATCCATAGACTTGCTATGAAGTTCTACCTGAGTGGAGATGCGCTCTACAAAAGAGATGCAGGGCTAGGTCTCCTCAGATGTTTAGACAAAGATCAAGCCCAAATGCTTATGGATGAAATCCATGGTGGAGTCTGTGGCCCCCACATGAGTGGCCCCCTCCTTGTCTAGAAAGTCTTTAGGACGGGACATTATTGGCTATCTCTCAAAGCTGACTGCAATGACCACGTCCGAAGATGCTATCAGTGCCAGATTCATGGGAATGCTATACACGCCCCTCCACGGGAACTCCACAATATGAGTTCGCCTTGGCCCTTCTCAATGTGGGGAATGGACATTATCGGGCCCATTGAGCCTAAAGCCAGTAATGGTCATCGGTTTATTTTCACCATGATCGACTACTTTACTAAGTGGGTAGAAGCAGCCTCCTTCCCCAGGGTTACTAAAGAAGTCATCATTGCTTTCATCAGAAACAATGTCATTTGTCGATATGGACAACCAGAGGTGATTGTGTCAGACAATGACAAGAACCTCAACAACAAAATGATGGAGGAATTATGCAGTAAATTCCACATCAAACATCTCAACTTTGTCATCTATCATCCGAAGATGAACGGTGCTATTGAAGCGGCTAACAAAAACACCAAGAAGATTATGCAAAAGATGTCCGACAACCACAAAAAATGGCATGACCTATTGCCTCTGACTCATAGCCTCTGAACCTAGATGCGTGATTTCAACCGGGAAACCCCTATGCTTTAACCTATGGGATGGAAGCAAAGCTCCCCATAGAAGTTGAGATGGAATCTCTCGAGTCTTGATAGATGCTCAATTTGGATGAAGACCAATGGGTACAAGACAGGTATCACCAATTATGCCGTGATAGACGAAAGAAAGGCGAACCGCGGCTATCTTCCATGGTCGGGCTATATCAACAAAGGATCGCCAGATCCTACAACAAAAAAAGTCCTACTCTGGCGGTTTAAACAACATGACTTGGTTTTAAAAAAATCCTTGACAACCAAGATCGATCTAAAGGAAAATTCGCTCCTAACTGGGAAGGCCCGTTTGTTGTCAAAGAAGTATCGACAGAGGGCGCCTCTCGGATTGCAAGAAATGGACTGGCGATGAATTTCCACAACTCATCAACTCGACGCCGTGAAATGGTACTATGTCTGAAGTAATTCGCAAACACCATGGTGCAGAATCATCAGGTCACCAGTTATTCCGGTTCTTTAACCCTTTACCACCTACAACTTTCCTACACTTTGCCCCTCAGGGAAACATACATTTCAAGCCGGCACCGGCTTTCTCTCCGCATTCCTAAAACTTAGGTCATCCCACCGCGGATCGAACCTCTTGCATTTGCAGTTTGGCTACCCATACATGGGATCAAATTTCATACATACCTGCAGTTTATCCTCAACCTAGGATTAAACTTTCTCCTCCCCGCACTGACTGCCGCATGGGATTACGCTTTTCATCTACGAGGGGCGAACTACGTCGACCGATCTCCTCTTCAATAGAGAGTCGTGAGGCAACCATGTTACATGGCGGTCACGCATAAAACAAAAACCACAAAAACATTTCTACCCTCTTCTCAAAAACAAAAACAACCAAAAACATTCCTACACCATGTCAGCCATATACGGCGTTGAACCTCTTACACCAGGTTTGAACTACGCACACCTGATCTTCTCTTCAATAGGAGTACGTAGGCAGCCATTCATGGTGCGGTCTCACCCCCTACCAAAACATAAACACTTGTCAGTTGGTACTGGGATCATCCTTCAATTCACCACATTTCATTTGGCTTCAGACCAAAGGGATGGAATTACCTGAACTCCTTCCAAATAGGAGATTCGACGACCATCTAAGCTGTGGTCTTACCTCGAAGAGCAACACCAATCCATAAGAGATGGAATTAACTAGGCTTCTCCTAAATAGAAATCTTGGCGACCATCCGTAGTGCGGTCGATCTCGAGAGGAAAGCCACACTCCTCTCCACATTTTCATCCTCGAAACCAAATCCCAAGACACCAAAGATGGTAGGGATACACAAAAAGATCGATGATCCATTCTCGACTATCCAGAGACAACTCAATGTCCATCCACCCGGGAGGAATTCGTAATACATCAAGACCACAAGCCCTCAAGCAAAGAAAGCAAAATATCAAGCAAATAATAAGGCATATCTAAAAGGGAAGTGATCCAAAGATATATTTCCCAGCCATATATATAATGCTGTTTGAGGTATACAATGTAAACTGTACATGACAAAATGGTTAAGCTAGTCTATGCAGGAAAATACAATCTCATCTACAAGTCAGGATATATGCGAGCTAACAAGCCCAACATGGTATCCCTCTCAGAAGACGGAGGCGAAGCTATGGTCTCTTGTACGAGAATATCCACACGACCCAATAGATCTGCCGCCATCTACATGGTGACCATATGATCATCAATATATGCGCTCATCTCGCAATCATGCCAAAGGGTAAGGATCTCACCGCAAAGATTATCTCGATGATGACCACATCCCGGCGGATATAAGACTATCCCGCTCAACTATCAACTGCATCTCCGGTGATATAGCCTCATCTCGCTTCAACAACAAGATCTCTCGCGATCTAATGCCTCGCCTCTCTCAATAGAAGCGTCCCCCTCACATCAAGAGCGATCGACATCATAGATCGAATCGATCTCTCACAAAGGTCATCGATGAAGACTCTACTCTAAGTCTCGTCTTGAAAGTCTTTGAATCACAAAAGTACTAGTACTTAGGAGAATCTGAAGAAATGTTGGCAACCCAAAGAAATGGCCTCCTCCTCGATGTAGGTATCAATGTCCTCCATAGGCTCTACATCGCCTAACTCGCTCTCCCAGATCGCAAAATCTCGCTGCAAATAGATAAAATCTCTGTCTCCATCCATGCGGAATACTCTGCAGAATAACCGGATGACCGATGTAAAAGCACTATCTCACGATCCTAACAAGCATACACACGGATCGGTCCTCTCGCGAGAGATATCGAGAAGTCGAACGATGACCTATCCCCCTCAAAAGGATGGAAATCTCGAACCGGTCGAATCAGCGACATCACGGCCAAAGGGTGATAAGTAGTCACGCCTCAATCCAAATGGAGGGAGAAATCCATGCTCGGAGCATGAGTAATAAAGTCAGATGGTGAGCAAAGCCTCGAGCACGGCAATATCTTTCGAATGGATCTCGATATCTCGCCAAAAATGCGACTAGGATCGAGAATCAGACACTCCGGTTGGGTGAAAGGGAGTATGACATGGCCACATCATGGGAGAAGCAATACCCATGTCTTCTAAGGGTACCAACCGGTCTCAAGTGTGACATAAACCACACGTACAACATGACCGAACTCCCAGTGAACACTCCTGTAGGATACGTACAACAATAGGATGTCGACCGCAGGGTCTCTGCCACAATCATAGGTACAATGGTACGACCCTCTCTAAGAGCTCTCACAGCCATGATCACACCAATGTCTATATCGTCCATATATCGTGGCATATAAACATACGACAGTACGCATAACATCAGTACATCAATCCTGGCCAAACGCCAATGGTCCTCCGGTGCGGTGAAATCCTCGGAATGTCGTGAGTAGCTATCCTCTGAGCCAAATCTGTCATACAGAAAACGCTGGGATATCACATGGCTAGATATCAGCTCGTCCTGCACGACTCTGCGTCGCAATCCTGTGAGAGTCATGAATCATCTACTCATGTCTCCCAAAGCCAAATACACACAAGGTCTGTCTAAAGGCAGCATCGTCAAACGTGCATACTCCTCCAGAGTAGGAGTCAACTCATGGGTGCCAAATTGGAATACCCTACCACTAACAGAGGCCTATCAAAAGATATAGCAAGAATGGGGAACAGCCACCCAATATCTAACAGAGGCCTATCAAAAGATATAACGAGAATATACATCAGAAGAAAACCAGGGTCTCAATGTCTACATCCTCAATCATGTCCACCTGATGTAACTCCTCCTGAGTCACTGGATCTCTATCAACAGGGATACCAGGCCTATAAAGAGGAGGATCTATGCTTAAGAAAACCAAATGGATCGTTCGAGGGCCAAAGACTGAGCCGGAAGGAACAAATGACTCGCCTCACGGATCTCTCGCCCAAATGTCGATATAAATGTATGTGCTCGATCCAACCGCCAGTCAAGCTATCAATCTAGGTCATATGAGTCGAGCTCGTATACGAGCTACCCAATCCATCATCATCAAAGATCCTCGAACCATATCCCCATGAATCTGCGTGGCACGGATCGGGCTCCAATAAGTACGAGGGGACCACCACCGTGAAACATCTTCTTCGAGTACATGGACCCTCCGATAATGCAAAACTCACAACCCCAACAATGGGATATCGGTGATTTCGGTATGATACGAGCCAATGACGCTGACAGGGGGCAAGATCGGACACGGATCTCCCCCAGAGTGCTCCTAATAAAGACGCTTTCTCCTAAATAGAGCTCCCACCTCCATCGAAGTGAAGAGAGGAACTCTCCTAGTAGAGATCAAATACTGACTCGGCCGGATGTCCATCCTCAAAGCCGATGGTCAAATGCTCCCTGAATAGGGAACCCATAATAATAGTACCTACCAAGAATCTCCAAATGCATGCGGCGCAAGAGTGAATCCCTCAATTCTGTGGACCTCCGGCAAAATAAAATGGTGCCATCGTCGTCCTCGTGGATAGGTATCTAAACCTAACACACTCACAGGACACAAACATGGGAGCCTCTTAGGCCCAAAACTGCCAACACAATGGCAAAACATCTGCTATCAGTAAACACTCTTAACCTATGAATGGTAAAAGACAAGAGAAATACTCACCAGCAGAAATGGGTAAAATCCTAGCCAAGCCTCAGTCAAACCCTGTGAGCGCATACGCATGCCCCAGAGGAAATAGGCAAATGTATAGGAACCCCAATCATACTCTCCTATACGGTCCACATCGCATGTGGCGCTGACCAAAGCGAAAGATACCGTGGAAGAGTTATCTGCTATGAAGCATCCTCGAATGATCATCGTGAACAATCGCCACGTAACGCGATCCCCGATCCCGACATCATCGTGCATGGGCTCACCAATAGCCCGCCATAACATCTACGCCAAAGGACCCGAACGGACGGCCCCGCGCTTTTCGAAGTGCCTCCGTCGAAATCCTAATAAGGATCTCGACGGTAGAGGGTAATATTCGCCACGCAAGGCAATCGCCCCCTCCAAACTCC
The DNA here is from genome assembly GCA_020205605.1 of Panax ginseng. Taxonomy (NCBI): domain Eukaryota; kingdom Viridiplantae; phylum Streptophyta; class Magnoliopsida; order Apiales; family Araliaceae; genus Panax; species Panax ginseng. Next base: position 72,693,321 of record CM035150.1, read on the forward strand.
ATACCGTGATAAATCGCCAATCCATAGGCGCCATCATCACCTCGCAATCCAAACAGATGGAGTGATCGAAGTCGATGAAACCATCGCTAGACAATGCCCCGAGATAACCCGTGGACAACGGACGGGAAGGATGGAGAAGAATGCCCGAATCCCCACTCATGCACTACCGCCTATATAGTCGGGGATGAAGCGCTTTAGACATGGAGTGAATGCTAAACCGCCCTCCTCGAGGTCGTGTAAATCATGGAACCCGCATGAAATATGATCAACATCGTAACCCTTTAATCCTCATCAATAGAAAGAAGGAAGATCAAAGTCTAACGCCATACCTCGTTAAGATGCAAATACATCGATGGATGTTTGCCCAAATCACCCAAAGAACTCTAGGTTCACCACCGAATGCTAGAAGCTCCCATGCGAGGACACATATGCAGCAGTAGGGGATCCTCAATCGAATATCCGCCTCGCCCTCAACATCCGCACATCCGCCTTTGACAGACGTATCACGGCCTCCACCAACCGACGAGGTCGTCCTCGATGTAATCTGGACGAGGCACTTCAGAAGCCCTCCGCCATGCGCCAGAAGCGGTCCTGTAAGAATTGCTCGGCTGATCTGGATCTATAATATCTGGACGACAATTCTCCAAATCACCTTAGAAAGGGTGTGGTATTTCCTTACCTGGAGCTTTTTTAAAAATGCATTTATGACTATATACATGCATGCATTTACTTTAACATACAATAGAGTTAAAATGCATGACTACCCAATGCCTACATTTGGAAAAATTTTGCCATAGTCCCCTTTAAAAATAGGACTATCCCCATGCACATATGCATGTCTAGGTGGCCATTCAGTAGCACACCTGCCCCAAAGTCATATACATAATATATACATTAAAAATCAAAATCATCATGCATAAGGCCAACCTCAATGCTAGGAGTACTTTGCCTTTCTACCTTTTGCTCATTGGACCTCAAATAGACAAAAATAGCGAGAAAAAAGGTGCCAATTGACCGTCTCAAAAGTCAAATTTTTTTACATCATTATGTTCAAAGATGGTTTAATACTAACATTTACTATGTTGAATATTTTTATCAAGTCATTTGTGCATACATAATCACTACTATGTGTTTAGATGCATTTCAGTGTAATAACTCACAATCCAACTGATAGAAACTAGAAAAAATACATACATATGTTACCGTGGATAGTGTATAACACTTGTACGGTGGATGTAATTTGCGTAGAAAGCGGCCAACTCGTGAGATCCGAAGATGGCTCACGGTTTTCTTTTCTGAAGCAAGTTGAAAAGTGACTTGTGAGACCAATCACTGGAATTTATCATCCACGATTGGGTCAGAGCCCACTGCTGGCTGCAAAGCAAAGTAAATCAAGCAGACTTTATGTGGGTCCCACCCCTCCGGCTTGGACCAGTTTGAGTTGCAAAGGAGTTCTTATGGGCTAGAAAGGTCAAATCAAGAATAAAAATGTCACGCGATTGAGCAAAACATCATAAAATCCTGGTCTTCTTAGATGAGACTTTGAATCTATACATCACTCATTGGTAGTCTCCTGAACACAAGGTATACCCTGCCGATGACCTCAGTTGTCACGAATCGCATACGGCAATACCTTATACAGGTCCGATGACGCCGACTCCAGGTCGTTACCCTACGTGAGTCCCCAACGGGGATTACAACGTATCTCCCCGACGGGGGTTACAACGTATGTTCCCGATGGGGGTTATAACGTATGTCCCCGACTGGGGTTACAACGTGAGTCCCCGACGGGGGTTACAACGTATGTCCCCGACGGGGGTTACAACATGAGTCCCCGACGGGGGTTACAACGTAGATCCCCGGTGGGGGTTACAACACGTTTATCCGTTGACACGTCTATCAACGAAGGTCGCCTAGACGTTATTCCAGCCAATGGTAAGTAAACCCATCGAAGCATTGAGAACCGTTCGATAGTTGCGTACATACTCATGAGTCCCCAGTAGGTCCCCGACGGGGGTTACCACATATATATCCGGAGGGAGTAACAACGCATGCTCAACCGTTGACACACATATCAACAAAAGTCAAGCAACCTTGACATCATTTCAGCCGATAGCGATTAAACCTATCAGAGCTCTGGAGCTATTCGAGGTTTTCATACCCAATCGCCAGATTCCCCAAATGGATCCCTACGGGGTCACAATGCAATGTTCTGTTGATCTACACGACAACGAAGGTCAAGCAACCTTGACAATCTACTCATAGAGCCTCAGCCGTTAATTCACACGTCAACGAAGGTTGAGCACTTGATGACAAGATATCCCACAGATTTCGGTATTGATTCACACATCAACGAAGGTCGCATCCCCGACAACATCCGTTGTCGGGCAAATCCAACAGGATCTTGACATACTCTGGCGATACTACCCAAAAAAGTCAATATTATCAAAGAGGATAGATGATGGAATATGTTATACACATCCTCAAAATAGGCTAAGCTTTATCCCCACAGATCTCTTACACATAAGAGGTACATCTTCAGGATCAAGTCGTTATCAAGAACACAGGAATTTGGTGATAACTCCAACATCAACATCTTAACAAATTCGGCTTACACATCAAATCTGGTCAGCATTGTCAATCCCCAGTTGAAGTAACAGGGATCCCGCAATCATCCCCAGCATGTTGGGCTACAACCCCATACATATGCATCATACATTTGCATCATTTTGCTACGCATAGTACCACGTTCATCTTGTTGCATTTCAAGTGTCTAGGATTCTTTATCCTACCAATGCATCGCCATGCATGAGTATGATAAAGAGGGGCATTTATGACACTAAAAATTTTTTATCTTCATCACTACTAACATCAGCGGGAGGACAAATTGCCTTTTTTAGAGAGAGAACCCCGAAAGACAATCCAAATCCATACCCTGATACTACCGAAAGTTCAAAGATCAACCCCAGATCACACTTTGGGAGTAATAATTCCAACCTCGATGTAACCCCGAGGTGTGCGAGATCCAATACCGTAACACGCCCGGAGAAGACCGATTAATCTTGGAGATAACCCCAGAGGTATCCAGTCTCAGTCCCAACCATGGGAATAGCCACCAACCTTGGTGATAACCCAAAGGAATGCAGTTTCGACGATAACCCCAGAAATGCTTGTTTCAAATGCGACCAGCTTCAATCTCGATGCTCACAACGAGATACACTGCACCAACCCGGCAATAACATCGGGAAGACAGGCACACCTCAAAGGTGACAATGAGGACCTTCAATAATTGCAGCAGTCCAATCTCAGCGAAGTCTGAGCAACGTCTGCTTTATCAGCCCAATCCGGCAATAACACGGGTGAGGGGCAACATCGCCATCTCGTTAACACGATGCCACGTCACGTCTCTACGCAACGATGTCCCCAAGGCTAACCAATCCCGAGTGACTATTGTGCGGGGTAACGGATGAAAGTTGAAGCTTGAAGACCGGAGGGCATCGTCCCATCTTTAATGACTTCGTACAAACTCTAATCCCATGCCATCGTACAACTCTCGACAACTGGCCATCCTCAAATAGGTCTTATATACCTCAAATGGATCTCCATTTACTTTATTTCTACTGCAGTAGTACCTACTACTGCTACTTTGCTTTATAAATAGAGGGCTTGGGCAAATTTATTTTGTAAGAGAAAAGGCGAGGAAGCCCTCGCCCAATTTGCTCTGCACTCACCCCATGCAATGTACTTTCCCCTTCTAAACACCTGTGAGCTCATATATAGCCCTTTTGTACCTACAAAAGTTAGTGTTTACCCACTTTAAAGATATAGAAGCCTTCTTTAACAATCAACCGTAAGCCTTCTCACCACATTTGAGTCTTTCTTTCATCTTTGCACACACCCTTCTACACGCTTGAGAGTCGTGTTGCTTGGTTTTGCCTGCACTTTGGTTCGTGGTTTCATTTCATCAGATATATATTATATATATATATATATATATATATATATATATATATTTTTACATATATATTGACTAACATTATCGAGTTATGCCTCTATCGAGCCTGACTTTGATGCGAGCGTTTATTTGCTTTAATATATATATATATATATATATATATATATATATATATATATATATATATACATTTATATATATTAATCGTGTGTCTAACTTTGTTCGATGAGCCTGAGACTTTGGCCCGCAAGTGCTTTACTCGCTTTTATATATATATATATATATATATATATATATATATATATATATATATATATTAATTGTGGTCGAACTCGCTCGATGAGCCCGGTTTTACGTCCTATATGCGTTTACTCGCTTTTTATATATATATATACTTATATATATGAATCGTGGTCGAACTCGCTCGATGAGCCCAGATTTTATATACATGCTTATTGCTTTATACATATATATATATATATATATATATATATATATTCCGTCCCACCTGGAGTTTACTTCGTGGTGGTTGATCGCTTTTACAGCTTTCTTTACGTTTCGTCCTGCCTGGAGTTTACTTCGTGGCAGTTGATCGCTTTGTATAGTTTTATTTATATTTTGTCCCGCCTGGAGTTTCCTCTATGGCGGTTGATAGCTTTTTACAGCTTTATTTACATATTTGATCCCCCCCATGGAGGTGCTTTGTGGTTAGTGATCCTGTCTGTATATATATATATATTTACAGCTTTTATATATATACCTGCTTACTGCTTTCATGCAAATTGCGGTATCTTGTGCGCCTAGGAATCATGTGATCATAGATTCAATCTATTGGATCTAGATTCGGTTCCCGTGATGGATATTTTCAGCTGTAAGCAGCTTGTAAATTATTCTGTGGTGTCTGAATTTCCTCATATGGTTTTCATACCCACGAGGAAGTCGGCATTTTATTTGTACATTATTTTCATACAGATGCCTCGCATTCATAAAATAAAATCAATCAAGCCGATCACTTAATAAAATGGGAGTGTAAAAGGTCTCAATTCCTATTGAGCATCAGGGTTTGAAAACCTCTTTTATAAAACATCACTGCCATATCTTGTTAAAAACTGAATTTTTACATAAATTCAAACCCTGTGTATATAGGTTCGAATGAGACCTAGCACTACTTCCAAATAATAGCACATCACCCACACACACACACATTCGGATAATAGTTTCTTGAAAAGAGGCGGTCACCGTGGTAACACGGATGTCTGGGTGCCTAACACCTTCCCCCGCGATAACCAAGTCCCCTGACCTAATGAATCTCGGTTTCACCGATTCGCTTAGCGATGTCACATCACCGGGTCAATGTAAACCTTTTCTCGGTTGTGTTGGTACAACCATTTAAAAACCAATCGGCGACTCTTAATCATCCATCGTCGACATTATACATGTCGGACCTTTTTACTTATTTTTTCAAACAAATCTCACTTAAAATGAGAACACCAAAGAACAAGTAACGGAAAGGGACATCCAAAAATCCCAACGTCGACAGTCATGATATTCTTTACTGGGCTAGTTGTGCTCACCCTTTTGCTTCACAATTCCTTTCAGGTAATAAGAGTGTAGTTGGGTCGAGCGGAGGTAACAAGGGATTAGAACGTTGGTCTATAGCTATTGAGGTTCTCCCTAAACAGTATAGAAATAATTTTATGAGAACTTTAGATAAGTGTGTTGTATTTTTATATGACATTTAATAGTTATATTTGGTGAATCAAATAGGGTGAGGCGAACCCAACTTTGGAAAGGTATTTTGCCACTATCATACGAGATGTATAATGACATACGACTTCGTGTTATCATAAGACAAGGTTGTGCACATCCACTTGCTGAGTATATCTATGAGCACTACCTATATAATCTTGGAGTTTGGTTGAAGTATAATTCTTAATTAGAGACAATGGAGATAATTATATGTCAAGAGAAGACTCACCATTGGAAAGAACATGATAGTAATCTGCTCATTTTTCTTTGGGGACTATTAGATCAACCAAGGATAATTCTCGAGTCATATGATATCTATCATAACTTATATGCATGGTCTCCCATGCACGAAGGTTTCCTTGAGCATTTTCTAAAGATTTTAGTTTCTAAAACAATTATTGATTGTACTTTTATGTAAAGTACCATTGTAAGGTGTTGTTGTCGAGGCACCATGAGAGTTACATATATTTATATTAAAACTCACAACTTATGTGTTGTTGTACTCTGCACGACAGTTCAACAGTTGTATAAATGAAGTTTGTATTTGATTTCTGTAGTGTGATATCTGGCGACTCAGAATGGGTCGTGTGGACCTATTTTGGGGGCGTCACAGTGGATCTACCAGCGATAGTCGTGAATCTACCTGCGGCTGCCTGGGTGGGCCCGAACCCCGTGGGTCCCGTAGTCTCGAAGTACATGTACTCGGACCACCGCGCTGTCCACTCGAACCTTCATAACTTTCAATTCGGGAATCCGGTGGATGCGTGTTATACCTTTCCGAAAAGCCCTTGACGAGAGCTAGACAATGATATGGGGTTTGACATTTTCTAAATCTAAAAAGATGGGTCCATGACCAAATCTTTGAGTCTTCACAGTCCATCCGTTAAGCTGCCTTGTGTTGTTTTCACTCGGGATTAAAGTTATGGTTATGCATGATTTCTTTTGCAGTGATTTGGTTGAATTGATGTTAAATTGGCAAAATTACTATTTTTGCCCCTCTTAGATTGGTTCCGGGCTTAATGCAGTTGTAAGTGTCTTTTCTCATGGTTGTTTCCAAGATTGGAATGTTGTTGCCTTTTGACAGTCCTCAGGGTTGTTTCTGAGGTAGGTTTGATTTCCTGGGGTTGTCTCCGGGCTTTGAACTTGATCTCTCGGGGTTGTCTCCGGGGCTAGATTCAATCTCCTGGGTTTGTCTCCGGGGTTGGATTCGATCTCCCAGGGTTGTCTTTGGGGTCTGGATTTATTCTCCCGGGGTTGTCACCGGGGTTGAATTTGATCTCCTGGGGTTATCTCCGAGGCTTGGTTTTGGTCTCCCGGGGTTGTCTCCAGGATTATATTTGATCTCCCGGGGTTGTCTCTGGGGCTAAATTTAATCTCTCAGGGTTGTCTCTGGGGCTAGATTTAATCTCCCGAGGTTGTCTTTGGGGCTTGGATTTTATCTCCCGGGGTTATCTCTGGGGTTGGATTTGATCTCTCGGAGTTGTCTACGGGGCCGGATTTGATCTCCTGGAGTTGTCTCCGAAGATGGATTTGATCTCCCGGGGTTATCTCTGGGGTTGGATTTGATCTCCCGAGGTTATCTCCGGGGTTTGAATTTGATCTCCCAGGGTTGTCTACGAAATTTGGCTTAATTATTTTGACTTCTAAAATTGTCTCTAAAAGATAAAAGACGATTCCACCCTCCTGCATAGTTAGTAACAAGAATACAAAATTTTGACTTTTAAAATTTTGTATTGTAAATGTAGACACTCAGAATTTTCTGCACACCTGTCACTAATATTGCAGGAGAACAGATTCGTCTTTCAAGAGGGAACCCTGGAAGATAATTCATATCCATTACGGATACTACCAGAAGTTCAGCATCAACCCCAGAACACACACTGGGAATAACAATTCCAACCTCGGAGATAACCCCGAGGTGTGCAGATTCAATATCGGAACACACGCCGGAGAAGACCGATTAATCTTGGAGATAACCCCGAGGTATCCAGTCTCAGTCCCAATCATGGGAATAGCTACCAACCTTGGTGATCACCCCAAGGAATGCAGTTCCGGCGATAACCTTGGAAATGCTTGTTTCAAATACAACCAGCTTTAATCTTGGCGCTCACAACGAGACACCCAGTACCAATCCAGAGATAACACCAGGAGGACAGGCACACCTCAGAGTTAACACTGAGGACCTTCAACATTTGCAGCAGTCCAATCTCAGCAATAACCCTTAGCAACATCTGCTTTATCAACCAAACCGATGATAACTCCGGTGAGGGGCCAACGCATCATCTCGCCACTCTAAAGCCACATCACGTCATCTCAACATTTCATACATACATCTTTACACAACGATATCCCACAAGAATCAAGGAAAACCAATCCCGAGTGACTATTGTGCAAGGTAACGGATAGAATTTGAAGCTTGAAGATCGGAGGGCACCGTCCCATCTTCATGACTTCGTACAACCTCTAATCCCATGCCATTGTATAACTCTCAACAACGGCGGTCCGAAATAAGTCCTATATACCTCAATCGGATGCCCGGATTGCAATTCTGAAAGTTCGAGCGGACATTGCAGTGCCTACATGCACGTACTACGAGACGACCCAACCCGAGAAACCCGGGGCAACCCGGGCAGCTGCAGGTACACCTGCGGTTCCCCCCTCTATAAATAGAGGGCTTGGGGTGGCCATTTTAAGGAGAGAAAGAACGAGGAAGCCCTGTTAAATTTGCTCCGTACTTGCAATATATTGAGTGTTTTCCCATTTTAAACACTTGTGAGCTCACATATAGCTACTTTTGTGCTTTCCCATGGAGGTTCTTCGTGGTTGGTGATCATGTCTGTATATATATACTTACAGCTTTCATATATATACCTGATTACTGCTTTCATACAAATTGCGATATCATATGCTTTAGGAATCATGTGATCACATATTCAAATTTATTGGATCTAGATTCTTTCCGTGATGGACATTTTCAAATTGTAGTTAGAACTTGTAAATTATTCTCAATGTCCGAATTTTCTCGATAGTTCTCATACCCACGAGGAAGTCAAGATTATTTTGTATATTATTTTTTTTACAGATGCTTCAGATCTTGGAAATAAAATCAATCAAGCTTTAACACTTAATAAAATGGAAGTGTAAAGGTCTCAATTACTATTGAGCATCGTGGTTTGAAAAACCTCTTTACAAAACATCACCGTCCATATCTTGCTAAAAACTAAATTTTTACATAAATTCAAACCCCGTATATATAGTGCAAACGAGGCCTCTCACTACTTCCAAATAACAAAGACATCGACTCCACCCACCCACACACACATTTAGATAACAGCTTTCTTGAAAAGAGGCGGTCACTGTGGTAACACGGATGTCGTAAGTGCCTAACACCTTCCCTCCGCATAATAAAGTCCCTAGACCCTAATGAATCTCTTGCCACCGAATTCGCTTAGCAAAGGTCACATCACTAGGTCAATGTGTAAACCTTTTCTCTCGGTGTGTTGGTACAACCATTTAAAAGACCAACTGGCGACTCTTAACAGTCCATCGTCGACATTATACATGTCGGACCTTTTTCATTTGTTTTTTCAAAAAATCTCACCCTAAATGAGAACACCAAAGAACAAGTAACGGAAAGGGAGCACTAAAAATCCCGACGTCGACAGGTGGCGACTCTGCTGGGGACACCAGTAAGAGGACTTAAGCCGCTATTACAATTTTTTTAAAACTGTTATCTACTTGTGTATGGATGTTTCATTTACATTTATGATGAATGTGTACGAATGCATTTATTTATTGCACTTAGTGCCTCGCACCATATCTGCTTGTGATATTAGTGCTTCGCACATGTCATCATTTCTATACGATGAGACGCGATGTGTATGTAAATGTATGTTGTGTGGTCCCTCCACCAGAGGCTATCCCGTCGATGTTTGATTACCGGACTCGTAGGGAAGACTAATTCCATGAGGCTCGTGAGAAAGGCACCACCCAAATTCGCTTCCAGTTGAAGACCAGATTAATTTCCCGAGTAAATTGCGATGATTTGGGGAACATTCATGCCAAAAAGCGCGCTGACAAGAAACCTAAGATAAAGTCACCGATAAACCCAAAAAGCGGAGGAAAGTCTCTTCATGCTTTCTCATTTTTAATTACTTGTAAGTACAATTACTTGTAAGTACAATTACTTGTAATTTCATCCATATCTATCTCCATGTAATGAGAAATATGAAGAAATGTGTACACATACATATTTAAATTGACATGCTACAAACAGCTGACATCCGTTTTGTAGGATAAAATTCCTAAAATGGACACATCACATAGTATGTCATTATACACACATTCCCTAAAGACTAAACTATGCAAGTCTTTCGCAGGGAACCAATCGGACCTACTACCCGGTTAAAATCCAAAAAGGTCGTAAGTCTACAAATAATCATGTCATTATCCGACCAGATCGACCTTAATCCAGTTTCTCGCAAAGAATTTGATGGATTAAGCAAACAAATTACAGATTTGGATGTTCTACTCAAAGAACTACACTACCTACTCAGGTCCAAAGATACCCGTATATGTCAAATCCTCTACACAAGGGGAGCCCAGTGTCATTACAATACACGAACTGCAGCTGGATATGACCAACAAAACTCATGATGCCATCCATCTCATAGAGATCTAGACACCAAAGAACATCAAAAAAGAAAGTCCTCCAAATAAGAGAGACCTTCGTGTTATCAAAGGAATTGGAACACACCGAGTGTTTCATATGTTTGATCTTTGCATTTTCCCCGGTGTTCATTATCCGTAAAAGTTTAAAACTCCCGACTTCAAAAAATATGACGGGTTAGAGATCCTTACACACATTTGAAGGTGTTTATTGGAGAACTTGGATCTTATGCAGAGGACGACGAAGCTCGTAATGCAACTGCTCCAAGAGTCATTGGACCGAGAAGCCTGCTCATGGTATACCAGACAGACAATTCAAAGATCCATATTTGGGAAGAGCTAGCACATGCCTTCCTCACTCAATACGCTTTTAGTCTCAGATGGCTCTGACCCAGATCGATTACCAAGGTCAAGAAATAGTCTAACGAGTCTTTCGTAAAGTATGCTCAAAGGTGGAGACGCTTTGTCGCCCAAGTTATTCCTTCCATGATGTAATCGTAGATGGTCATGACGCTCATGACATACAAGAAGCTCCTTTCTATGAAAGAGTTTTAGCTGAAATCAGTAAACCATTTTCCTAAATGGTCAAACATGGGGAGATGGCCGAGATGGGATTGAAGTCCAAAAATTCAAGACCTAGTCGCTTTTAAAGTCGCTATTGATCACATCCAATCCGGAAATTATGGAAACAACCCCCGGAGGGTCCATAAAAAGAAAGAGGAAGATGTTTCCCTAATACTGCAGGGTCAAAAAGGCAATCAGAACATGCCTATTCAAACGAGAAAGTACACTCCCTTTCAAATACAGTCTTTGAACCCTCCAATACCAAAAGGTGGAGAAGTCAAACGCCCTCGAGTTTTCACACCCTTAGGGGACACACTCGAGAATATTCTCACTCTTCTGACAACGCAGAAGAAAATTACGCATCTTCTTCCACCAGCCAGCCCTAATGGACGGGGTTTCAATACTGCTCGGAAATATGTTAATCATGCTGGGGCACTTGGACATGATACTCAGGATTGTTGGGCCTTAAAACACAAGATCCAAGACTGATAAACAACGATGAGATCGTGGTCACCAAACCGTATCACCTCACGTTCAAGACAACCCTCTTCCTCAACACAAAGAAGAAGAGGTCAACATGATCAATTGGAGCAATGGACAGAGTTCCAATTTCAACTGTGAGTCCTCCCAAACCCCCAAAGACGGTGTTGACAAGTGGGATTATGCCAAGTTCTAGTTCGCAATGGAACGTAAGATGAAAGCTCTATGCAAGTAAATTGAGCAATTGGCAGAACTGGTGACTTATCAGCATCAAGTCACACGCCAGCTAATCAGCCAGGAGTATGTCAGTCTCCTGCTTCTTGTCATGAATATTCCCTCGTCACTTTCAGAAAATGAATGCTGGAAGACAAAGTAATAAAGAGAACGAATGCCAGAGCCCGTCGGGATTTTGCCAACAAAAGGGAATTCACATATCTGGGCCAACCTATGGAGGAAATCCTTCATATGCTAATTAACGAAGGAAGAATCACTTCCCTTCTACCTCCGATCAATCCCCGTTCAGGACGGTACAATTCTAATGGAGTGTGTCAATATCACTCCCATTCTCGCGGTCACAGCACAGAAGAATGATGGGCACTCCGCCACCTTATCCAGAATCTCATTGACAGTGGTGTCCTGCAACTAGCAAATGATGATACTGTGCTACGTGAGAATGAGAATACATGTCCTACTAAGTGGAAGGGATTGGCAGCAGTTATATCTGTTGAGGCTGATGACATTGTCAAGCCGCTCACAATACCAACAATTCAACTCAGAGGAAGCAACAATCCTTTGAAACTGGCTGCTCCCAAGCCAATCAACTTACCATGCAGAGCACAATATCCTATTGTTAGCTTGCACAAAGTTCCGTGGAATTATGGAGAAGGTGAAGGATCCACCTCACATACAACTGCTACAGTGTCGAAGGAAAATCCACTTATCTTCCCCAATGGGTGATGAAGTCTACCATCAAATCAAAGGTGAAAATACCAGTGGAGAAGATTGAAAATTTCATCCGCACTATGGGTCATAACGAAGCCAAAGTGGTTTTAAGCATAAGAGAAGCTCCACACCAAATTTCAGTTTTGGACTTGGTCCTAACTTCCGAGGAACATCGGACGATCTTGTTGAAGATTTTAGACGAAGCCTATCTACCAAAATCAGTTGATACGGAAAAATTTCAACACTTGGTTGATCACATTTTCAACAACAATGTGATATCCTTCACTGATGATGACATACACCTCAAGGAACCGGGCCATCGCAAGCCGTTGCATATCATGCGGTCTTGTCCTTCTGGATACACGCTAAGCCGGAGTCTTGATAGATAGAGGTTCATCTCTAAATATCCGTCCATACGCTACCTTGGTGAAGATGAATATCAATCCCAACCGAATCCAGAAGCGACCCATACAAATCATCAAAGCCTTTGACGAGCCCACCAAATTCTATTTCTAGAGTAATTGAATTGCCAATCAAAATTGGTCCCCACACATTCTCATCAGATCTTCCATGTGCTCAAGATAGATTCGGATACAACCCGCTTCTTGGGACGACCATGGATTCATATGGCAAAAGCGCCCCCTCCACCCTTCATCAACAATTGAAATACATTATCAACAATAGCTTAGTCCCTATTAACGCCGAACCGTAGTGTCCTCAACACGGGGACATGCCATTCATCAATGCCAATGCGGATGTTGAACCTGGCCATTTCATGCCTTGTAAGTAAGCAATACCCAATACCATGCTATTGAACGCCATTTCCTAACCCAAGATTTACGCCGAGGTAATGCTAATTACTACAAGAAAATGATGTCATTGGGTCATCAATGGGACAAGGGTCAGGTAAGATTTACAGGTGGTATCAAGTACCCAATTCAATTAACCAAGCAAATCGAATAAATTTGGACTAGGCTATTCTCACCGTTTAGTCATAGGAATCTTCATAAGCATCGCAGATTCCTTCACTTTCAAACGCTACAGCAGCTTATCTTCGCTTTCAAACTCGAGTCCGCACAACCTCCTCAGAAGGTGTCAACCAAGATATGGCTATGCTATTTCCCAAGTCGGCATAGTGAAGGAAAAAGAAGTCTTTGTTCCAGATCCCGCAATGGAAGAGGAAGAACAAAGAATCAAGCAAGACGTCATCCGAATGATGTCAGGCATACGCATCATAGATACACCCCGGACGATGATTGCCCAGACGTAATGGCCATCATTCAGGAGAAGAAGGACGAGGACAACCCCTCCATCACTGCAGTCTACCCGGACTTTGCCTTCGCTTATTGGAGCAAAGACTACTGTGCATTGGTCGATTAGGGTAAAACGGCGCAGAAACTCTTTCTGCCCTATAGATATCATAATTGCTTACTTTTCTGTACAGTATTAGCAGTTTATTTTGTCAGTACATGCCAACACTGTGTATAATCAAAATGTTTCATATATACTAAGTGAAAGCATATTTTATTTCAGGACCACGAATTTAGATGAGCATGTATTTAGCGACATTTGCCTCTTCTCCACAAGGATTGTACCTTTGATGTAGAGATGAATTCAGCCTTGATAGAAGTACATTAGGACATTGAGGTGCCTCCAAAAATTTAAGAATGAGTCAAAGACAAACCTAAACCCAACCTTGACCAAACCACTTCTTTCAATCTCGGAACCTTAGAAAGCCCTAAGTTAATCCAGATTGGTTCAGACCTTACTCCAAACCAGCGGAATGATATGGTTACGCTACTAACCCAATTCCAGGATGTGTTTGCATGGTCTCTTAAAGACATAGTGGGTTTGTCCACTAACATTGTTCTTCATCGCCTTCGCATTAAAGAGGGATTCAAGCCAGTCAAACAAAAGCTCAGGCGATTGAAACCTGAGTGGAGTTTAAAGGTAAAAGAAGAAATTGTGAAACAATTTCAAGCTGGCATCATCATGGTGTCCACATATCCTAAGTGGATATCCAACATTGTTCCCGTGCCTTAAACCCGGGAGGAAGGTGCGAGTTCATGTGGATTACCGGGACTTGAACAAAGATTGCTTAAAAGATAGCTTTCCGTGCCATTTATCCACATTCTCATCGACAATAATGCTCAATACTACATGAACTCCTTTCATTTGATTATTTTAAGGGTACCATCGATCATGGTTCTTTGAAGATCGTGAGAAAACCGCTTTCATCACGCCTTTGGGGAACATTTTGCTATGTATAAATTGTCATTCTACCTCATCAATACCGAGCCACCTATCGCTGAGCTATGATGGCTCTCTTCCACGATTTAATGCACAAAGAGATCGAGATCTATGTGGATGACATCATTATCAAATCCCGTAAGGAGGAAGACCACTTAGACCATCTCAAAAAACTTTTCAACAAAGTCACAAAGTACAACTTGAAGTTGAATCCAACCAAGCGCGCCTTTGCTAAATCGTGCAAGTTGCTAGGATTTCTAATCACCACAAAGGGATTGAAATGGATCCTACCAAAATCCGTGCCATCACGGAAATGCTCATTCCTCGCACGCAGAAGGAAATACGGGGTTTTGGGAAGAATCAACTTCATTAAAGAAGTTTATCTCTCAACTCACAGCAACCTGTGAGCCAATCTTCAAGCTATTAAGGAAGAACTCCTCCATGAAATGGAATGATGAATGCCAAAATGCCTTCCTCATAATTAAAGAATAGCTAGTCAAAGCTCCCATTTTGGTACCACCCAGGGATGATGCTCCCCTGTTCATGTACCTGTCCATAAGTGACAACGCCATAGGTTGCATGCTGGGACAGAAAGACGATAGAGGCCATGAACGAGCTATTTATTACCTCAGCAAAAGATTCAGCAGCAGTGAACACAAGTACACTCTTATTGAGAAAACGTGTTATGCTTTAGCATGGGCATCCATGAGGTTACAACATTACCTCCATGGTCACACAACCCATCTCATATCCCGCGTGGATCCTCTCAAGTACGTGTTCAATAAACCCATGTTAAATTGCTGGCTTTCCAGATGGCAGTTGATCCTACAACAATTTGACATTGTATATGTGACATAAAAGTCCATCAAAGGCCAATGAATTGCGGATCAACTGGCCGCTGCACCTTCAGGGGACTTTAAACCCTTGGAAACCTATTTCCCCGATGAGGGAGTAATGATAGTTATCAACACCATCAGTACGATACACGCCAAGCATGGAAGATGTATTTCGATAGAGCTGTTAATATGGAAGGTACTAAAGTCGAGCGCTTCTAGTATCTCGCACGGGAGCAAGATTACGTCAGCCACAAATTGCAGCTTTATCAAAGACCAATAACACAACCGAAAATGAAGGTCGCCTCATGGGGCTAAAACTTGCCCGCTCAATGGGCATCGACGGTTAACTATCTTTGGAGATTCGTAGTTGGTAATCGACAATCCACCTAATCTATCAAACCAAGGAACTACATTTGTCGCCTTACCACTCCAGTTTTTACTTGATGGTTTTGGAGTTCAAGAAATCTCCTTTCTACACATTCCTCATAATAGAAATGACTTTTCGCACGCATTAGCAACTTTGGCCTCCTTAATTCGCATATCGACATAAAGGACACTTGTCAAGCGCCATAATTTCCCTACACAAGGACCCAACCTATGGAATTACGTTGAGAAGTATCGGATGAGCTACCTCCCATCCAAAGATCCTTGTATCGACATATCAAGGAATATATACTGAGATGGATCTACACCCACCGAGGCGCAGCCCGACCGGTGAAAAGGCGGATCCATCGAATTGCTATGAAATTCTACCTAAGTGGAGATGCGCTCTATAAGAGAGATGCAGGACAAGGTCTCCTCAGGTGTTTAGACAAATATCAAGCCCAAAGGCTTATGGATGAAATCCATGGTGGAGTCTGTGGCCCCCACATGAGTGGCCCCCTCCTTGTCAAGAAAGTCCCCAGTACAGGACATTACTGGCTATCTGTCAAATCTGACTGCAATGACCACGTCAAGAGATGTTATCAGTGTCAGATTTATGGGAATGCTATATATGCCCCTCCACGGGAACTCCTGTAACATTCCAGATTTTATAAATGTAAATTATAAATATTTATTGGATGTGTTTATTATTGAATAAATAATTATTCAATTTGATTGAGTTGATTTAGTTAATTATCTATTTGTTAAATAATTAATGTGATTAGTTAATTATTTATTTGTTAAATAATTAATGTGTTATGTGGAATGAGTTATGTCATTAAGTAATTTATTTAATAAATTGTTATTAAATAAAGTGTATCAAATAATTATATTATAAAGAGTTATTAAAATAAATTAAGGTAATTTAAGTTGGTTTTATCCAAACAATGCTTAAGGTTATTAAGTGTTTAATTATAAATTAGTTAAGCGAAACAAAGCCTACGCTTTTGGATTTTGAAATTTAAATGATTAATAAAATAATAATATAATATATCGTTAGTTTTGTAACTGATATGTTATTAAATTAGACGTATTAAGGTTAGCGGTTTTATTTTACGCATTATAGCTATCGGTTGTTTTCTTTTTATACATTCTAGTTGTTGAGAAAAGAGAGAAGAACACTAAGAGAGAGTTTCAGAGAAAGTTTAAGAGAAAAAAAGGCTCTGTTTTTTAACATAAGTTCTGAGTTTGTCAAAGCTATTCTCAGTGATTAACAAGTGTTGTCGGAACAAATTAAAGGTAGGTTGTATAAACCATATCATATATGTTTACATTATATAGTTTTTGAGAAATTGTATGTCTCTGTTTTTCTTGAAATAACCGTGTATAAGTTTTTACCAAATTTGTCTGTAAACCTTGTTCTAGAATTGTTTTGGTATTACATATTTTGTTGTTATAATTGTTATAACTAGCATGTATATATATATATATGTATATATGAGTGGTATTTTAATCATGTGTTAAAGAAAAAGAAATAGTTTTACTGTGAACATAAACATGTATGAATGTATGTTTTTCAGAGTACCAAAATTTATACTCATATTGTATGATAATCATGGAATTTAATTGTGATTATATGAATTCGGTAAGAATTAAATTTAACTAACCCGTGATACCTTCGTTCAAGTTCCTCGCGTTTTGGGCGAGGCCACGACAAACGCTTCTTCCAGAACCGATTGACTTTGACTTGTTCAGTATCCGCCTTCTGTGCCACCGTCCCCAATCGGACTTAACTTTGCTATAGAGTACATTCCACCCGCTATTGCTTCATTCAATTCTCGATCCATGATTTCAATCATTACTCTCCGATCCATATCGAATTGGGGTTGATCGCTCAGCATAGGGTAATTTCGAACTCGATGTTAGATTCTCCCAATTCTTTGCCCAAAAAGCGAAATCCATTTCATCTATTTTGGCCTTATCGGATCTGGACGTCTTTTTTCTACAATATCAACGTGTCGTGTAGCTTTTACCTATGCATCCTCCATTCTCATTCGCTTGGTCAGCTTTTTTTTCATCGAACTTTGATCATAGCATTCTCGGATTACGTACTCTAATATCTTAGACTTCGCCAAAGAGTGCTTCGCTCAAGCATCGCGACATCGGGTAACACAATTTAGAATTGTTGCATCTCTTTGCTCCACGACATCACCGTCGTTCTTCACCGCTTCTTCTTCTAACTCATGAATACGATTTTGTAATTCTAAATTTCGATCATAAAATTCTTCTAATAAATTCTCCTCGAGTTCCTCTTCTTCCTCTTCTTCCTCACTCTCAGCTGTTACCTTTACGACTAGCTTGAGTGCAACTTTTAATTCCTCAATCACCACATGGATATCTCTAATCACATTAACCTGGTTGATGATTAGAGGTGTCTCCACGGTCTCATTCACTCTACTGTTAACATTCTCAGTTGACATTCTCAAATACTGCCATAAAACAAGGGTTAATTTAACAAATTAACAAATCACATAATACCCTATATTATGATTTCCACCAACAAATAAGCTTAGGTAGGACACACTAGCGAAGGATTTACTCATCTCTCCCTCCTAGTTCTATTCCCCGATCTCCGCTGAGATCATATCCCTAAGCTCGATATTAATCATGGCGCCTCATATGTAGGTATACAACACCCATTCGAAGTCGTCAAAATATATGGCATGTAAAAAACAACTACAACTTTATTAATACAACATAAAAACGTGAGTTTAAATACAAATATTGTCATCTGACAATATTCACACTCAAATAAGTCCTCATTACAATTATTAATACACTATTTTTACAGAATAGTGAGGACTACTAGAACCACTTCTAGAATCATCATTCCACACCCCGACTAGTACTCGCTACATTCTCGCCTCCTGAGAAGAAAAATGGAACAACAAGGAAAAGATTGAGCTCAACTAGCCCAGTAAAGAACATCATGACTAAGATAATATAAAACAAATTATCATTAGTCCTCAACAGGGAAAAATCTAATAGAATACAATAGACAATAAGTTTGGAATCAATATTCGCAGCGGAAATAATAATTCATTAGAAGAGTTAAGTAGAGAATAAAATCTACTATCTTCTATATATGAATTTAAAAGTCCATCGTCAACATTTTATCCCTGTAACATCAATCAATATATATCTGGAATCAAATATTCATCTTTGCACTACAGGCCAAAGATATTCATCAGTTGGTCATGTTCATCTAAACACATGTTCATCTTTGCACTACGGACCAAAGATATTCCTCAGAAATCATTCATCTTTGCACTACAGGCCAAAGATATTCAGTAATATCATCATTTACGACTGAGGATGATGAAAAATATTTTAAAGAAAATGAATCCAGTGAAACAAAAGGACAAAATATTAAGGATTCGTACTTTAAACAATCCAAGTTCAAAAATACTTCATAAATAACCAGAATGGAGTAAAATTCAAGAATGAAAACCAAAACATAGATCCAATCAAAGATAGGAATCATAACAGACAATCTTGGACACAGAAAAGAAAATTTTAATTTTTCTGTGAATAGTGTCGTATTCGTGAATAGTGTCGTATACGTGAATAGTAACTCCGACACTAAAAGATAGAAATTTCATAAAAAAATCATCATGCTTCGTGAATAGTACTCGTGAATAGTAACTCATGAATAGTAACTCGTGAATAAGAACTCATGAATAAGAACTCTGAATTGTAACTCATGAATAAGTAACCCGATATGAAAAATTTTCAAATTTGATAAAAAGTTCCAACCAATATTTCGGCGATAATGATATTGAAGAAATAATATCACTTACGAAGAAAATAACATCCCTTACCTCGAAAGAATAAGATTTACACTTGGAATACTCGGGTATAGTCTTTGAAGGAACTTGCACCGATAAAGAACACTCAAAGTATCAAAATACTCACAAGAATACGCTCAATATATCGAGAGAGAGAGAGAGAAAACTTCAATTTACGGTGTGATTTTCAATTCTAACCTAAGCACCCTATTTATAGAAAATGCTTAGAACACAAGCAAAATGTAAAATTTAATATAATATTAATATATATATATATATAAATTTTCAAGCCCACCTTTTGAAATCGGATCTTAGCATTTCCCATGCCAATCTTCTAGAAAAAGTAAAAAAAACGTTTTTCATAAATAAAATATTTAAAACTTCTAAAAATCAATTATTTTGGAACTACGAAACTTCAATAATTCATAATAAATAGCCCTTTTGTCTGAAAAATTTGAACCACATGTCCTTTCCATAGGAAATTTCATTCTCTACAACTTTGCAGAAGAAAGTTTTTCCAAATTCCAAACAGATATTGACCGAAATTCATAAATGCAGACGATTTTACATGCTATAATCAAATTTCAATTAAGAAATGGGGTCCAAATGACACACAAAACATGTGTTAATCATTTAATGCAACAAAAATACTCTTTCTCCTCATATACTCATATATCCCACATTCATTGTAAAAATATCACCATTAATATATTATTAAAATAATATATTTAAATGAATTATTTTATCAGAAAGAGATAAAATATTAATTTTCAACAATTGTCACATTAAAAATTTTCTCCATCTATATCCACATAAAATCAATATTTTCCTCATCATATAAATTAATAATTAATTATTCACAAATAATATTACAGAATCACAATACCGACAACCAAGCGGTTCCTGAGAAGGGGCTTTCGAATAAGAATTTCTCCTTCTCGGGCGCCATTAGATGACCAAACCTCTCCTTAGATGTAACTTTCTAGACATTGTCAATAATGTTATATACTAATATTATTCCAAATAATCAATTATCGATCCGATAAAGGAGATCTTTAAATGACGATAATTGAAACAACAATAATATAAAATATCAATACAGCAATTATTGAATCAATAAAATAAAATATTGAATAAGAACTATTGTGACAATTATTGAGTAGGGCCTTCTTACGTAAGGATCAATAATTCAACAATACTTGCTCAATACCGTATGCCATCTTCTTGTCAACGCCAGACATTTACTTTACTTAACCAGCGGCCTCAGGAAAGAGGGGGCTTTCCAATAAGAATTTCTCCTCATCGGTAGCGCGCATTAGGTGACCAAACCTCTCCTTGATGTAACTTTCTAGACATTGCCAATAATGTTATCTAATAATATTATTCGGATAATATGAATTATTGCTTCGATAATGGAAAATAATCACAGAAGTGACAATTATTTAAACAACAAGAATATAAAATATCAACGCAACAATTATTGAATCAATAAAATAAAATACTTTGAGCGAATTAACATCAGAATAATTATTGAGTAAGTGCCTTCACGTAAGAATCAATAATTGGTGCAATACTGCAGTGCGCCACGTGCAATAACGCAGACATCGTGTTTTAACCACCGTATTCCAACAAAGATTAACGATAACAATCGCTACCAAGTATTTATAAATAACTTATACTTGTCGCTTTCTTCATCCAATCGCTTTCCAAGTTATGGGGCCCACACAAGGTCAAGCTTGGCCGCATTTAATATTCCCAGACGTTAAGAATATTCCATGACCAAACGAATATTCTCCGATAAAAATGAGTATTTTATAACCACTTGCTTATTTGAAATATTTGCGCATTTTACCCATAACTAACCACATTAATCAAATCAACCCTTACTATTTCAAAATGATAAATAGAGGAAATTAAATTTCATTTATTAATAATTTGGGGTCTTACATTATACATGTTAATTGGTGTTAGAATTTAAGACATAGTAGCTTGGTTTGGTTTCTGGTTTTGGGTGTTCTGTAGATCGAGACTCCAAATCCAAATTTTGTGCCTCAAATACCAAAAAATAGGGCGAGTTCACACCCCAAATACTGAATTCGCATATTGACGCTAAACTGCCTCGCTATTAAACGCTAGAAAAGTGGTCTGGGTCGGACAGTTTTGACCTCCTGTAGTAAAATGGCCATAACATTTTTATACAAACTCCGATTGAGATAATTCAAGATGATTCGAAAAGAGGATAAATAGGCCTATAACTTTTATTCTTTAAGGTTTTCAATTTGAAATCGTTATGAAGGGTCAAAATGGCCATCTTTAGGACTGTTGTGTATTTGAAGCCAATCGAAGGGCGTCGGGATGCGCGAATGCAAGTGCAACCCTTTGTGTATTAGTATAACTTAATGATAACATGTTGGACATGTAATAGGATGTTGTATCAAGTTGTTAATGTGCATGTGGTGCAATAACATGATCACTTAAGTAGTTGTAATAAAGCTAAAAAAAATATAATGTTCATGAAAAGATGTGATGTTGTTTAAACCTAAACTTAGTTAGTAGCTATACTAAGAGTAATAAAGTAACTCATAAAGGTAATGTTAGTGTAACTAATGTGTATTGTCAATACATATGGTATGTGTAGGACTTGGGGTAAACGTGAGTAGTAATTGTTTAACCTACGCACGAGACAAGTTCTCTAACTCTACTTTTATAATTGTGCAAGTATCTAGCTATCTTTGAGCAAGTTTTCTAATCTATTATCTTGTCAATTCAATTATAATATAATGATGTAAGTTATTCTGGAGCAATTTATTCTTGTATTTAACTTGTTGATTAGCATGCACAACTATATATACTAATGTCGAACATTTCTATCATTCAAATTACTATGCATGCTTAGTATTCAATTCTAATTAACCTTGGCTTAGTATTGTTCAAGCAAGGTATGCTATAGTTATTCAAATTGTATGCTATTAGATTATTCCTAAAGCATGACTTTAGTTTACTATGATTGATTCAATCACGATTATTCTATAGTATAGTGTTATTGGTTTTATTCAACTACTCCTTAGTTGATGTTCGTTGAATTCCAAATTACCTTGAAAGCTTATCCAAACCAAACTTCCTTTGGTGCGGACTTGTACTCTAAATACTGAGATGAACAACCCTATTGTTATGATTAGGGGTTAACTTACGCATAGCGTTAAAATGTTTGTGCACAATATATTGTACGAAGGGCTGATCCCCCTAAGTACGAGGTCCTTATAGTCTTATGACTGTTAAAGTTGGAGTTGAAAGATTACTTGCAACTGTTGACGCAGTTCATGGTCTTACGACCCTCAGTGATGTATATTCTCCATATTTTGGGATTTCAGTTTCTGATTATTGTTGATAGAGTACTATTCACTTTTGATGAGCCTATTTCGACAGTTATTATTGTTATACTCCTGGTTATTCCATGTTATATCTAGTGAGCAATTGTTTTTCTCACTCTTGCATATTTAAAAACTCATTGCAGCTAAAGAAGAGAAAGTAGGTGAACCTTCGACTAGCAAAGGAAAGGGAAAAATGTACAAGTGATGAAGACTTGTAATAGTTTTGATAGTTTTATTATCAGACTTTGATTTAAAGATTGTAATGAAGTTTATTTAATTTTCCGCATTTGAATGACGTTTAAAGGTTAGATAACCTGGGAGATTTTTATTTAAGTTTAACTCAGTGTGGCGGTTTTTCTTTTATAATTCAATTCTATTATGATTGGGTAGTTAGAAATGAATGTTTGATCAAGTGAACACCAAATCCTGTGGGAATGAAGTACCTGGGTTTGGGGGTGTCACAAGTTGGTATCAAAGCTATAGGTTATGAACCTTAGGTGGGGAAAAAGCCTTAGGAAGTAACCTTCGAGAAGATAGTGATGATAAACTCTTATCGAGTTTTAAGGAGGAAGTAATAAAACACTTATGTGATTATGTGTTTATAACTTATGTGCTCGTGAGAGTCGAGTAGTAATGATTAGTAATTAAAACTTAAACTTTGGTTGACAGGATGACAAATATAGGAGGATCTAGTCAGGCTAGTGAGGAAGGACCTCAGATGCCTAGAGAGGAGGAATCTCGTGACATTCAAGTGGTTTGGGAACAACTACTTCCACGAGAGTCAGCCCCATTGCTCACGGTGGTTGAAGATGATGATGATGTAGAAACAGATGAGGAAGATCCCGTAGAGCTGCCACAGACGGATGAAGAGGACGAGGAGGAAAGGATTCCACTTAACTCGATAGCTGGCCGTATATACGATGAGGTGTATGACCGCAATGTGGAACTTCAAGATACTGTCGAGGAGTTACAAGAGATAGTAGCTGAACAACAGACCTCGATGGCACAGAAGGACGACAAGATCCAGGATCGAGAAGAACGATCCGAACAATGTTGAAGAGAAGCCGGTTCACACCAAGAAGAGAAACGACCAAAATGAGAAGAGAGGTGGCGAGTTGAAGAGCAAGTTGAGATAAGAATCTGCAAAAAGGGCAAGAGCCGAAGACGCGTACAGTGAAGTTTATCAACAAGCCAAAATAGCAAGGGGAGACGCACAAGCAAAGAGAAGGAAGATGGAAGAAATGGATAACGTGTTCAACATCGCGATTAATCGAGCTCAAGACCGGGTCATGGGTTATCCAATTCAGTTCAAGACGCTACCCTCGTTCATACTAGATCGTCGAACCATGTTCCGAGTTATGGAAGAAGAGTGTCGTAAGGCTTTGCAGTATCTTAACAGCGCATCGTAGGGAGTGTACTTGAATTATGTTATGATAAATAAATTGTAAATCCCAAGTGTTATGCAACCTATGGAATATGATGATGATGTCCTGAAACTTTAGTAGTTCAGGAAAATAATGTAAATAGCAGTGATGCTATTGATATGATGTTTTCAAAGAAGTTATGAATAAAAGTTATTATTTTCTTTTATCCAAAGTGTTATGTGTTATGAAGTAATTACTTTTATGGGGGGGGCAAGTTAAGTAGAAATTACTTGAAAAGAGTTGAGTAATAATCTAATAAATGTATTCTTAACAGAAAATGCCTCCAAGACGTCAACCACCTCGTCAGAGAACCATCGAAGGAACCAACAACGATAATGCTGAAGCTAACTCCGTTCAGCAGCTGGTGACGTTACTGACAAGTGCACTGCAAAATCAACCGCAGAATCGACCTCAGAACCAAGGTGCTACGTTTAAGGACTTCAAGGCGGTTGGACCACCAGAATTCCGTGGGTCCATGAACCCGATTGAGGCACAGACCTGGGTCATGGAGATAGAGAAAGTGTTTGATGTTGTGGGAGTAGGGGAAGATCAGAAGACTGCTTTTGCAACATTCATGTTGAAAGCAGAGGCTAGTTATTGGTGGCAAACCAATAAAACTCGGGAGGGACCAGGAGTTATGAATTGGGATAGGTTCAAGGAGATGTTTTTCGAGACCTACTTCCCAGAGAGTTCAAGAGTCGATTGGAAGTACAATTTTAGAATCAAGCGAGGAACGATGACGGTGTCCTGAGTATCTTGCGCGAAATTCAATGAGTTATGTAGGTTTATATATCAAGTCAAAGATGCCTGAACGGCAAGGCTAAGAGAAGAGGTTTGAACAGGGACCGAAGCCCTGGTTGTTTAGTAGGGTTTCTTTGTTCCAATTGAAGACGTTTGCAGCCGTGATGGAAAAGGCAATTCTCGCCGAACGTGGAGGCGAGGTTGTAACCAAGTTCAGTCAAGAACAGAAAAAGAAGAAGAATGAAGTGGAGGTGAAGAATGGAGGTGGTGGTAATGGAAATGGTAACAACAACTTGAAAAGAAAGTGGAATGGAAATGTGGGTGCTTTGAATCAAAGAGGTAACCAAAGCAGAATAAGAGTTTGAAGCATGTGCTTTACATGCGGGAAGTTTCACAAGGGTGTATGCTTAATGGGAAACGAGTATGCTTTAATCAGGGGCTGGGAGGGTCACATCGCCCAAATTGAAATCACCCAAGAAGAATGTTTGCTACACTTGCGGGTCCAAGGATCACTTTGCTCATGAGGTGCCCCAAGAAGAAAAACCGGAGAAATAACGGGAATCAAGGGAGGAAGCGGTGGAGGTACTTGGGCCATTCTTTGAATGACGACATCAACCAAACCCACGGCCGGAACCTTGAACACGACCGCAAGATGTCAGGCAATCAAAGGATGTGGTGTCGGTATTATCCCGATCAATGATATTGATGCTTATGTATTATTTGATTCGGTGCTACTTGCTCATTTATATCTCGATGAATTTGCTATGAGATTAGGATTGCTTAGTGAAGAATTGAATTTCCTTTAAACATAGAAATTGCGAATAATGAAGTAGTTCTTGTTAGGTTCATATACTGAGAACCGTAGGGTGAATATTAAGGGAAATATATTGATGGTAGATTTGATTCCGATCAGGCTAGGAGAGTTTGATGTTATTTAGGGAATGGATTGGTTGTTCAATTATGGAGTGATAATTGACTACCAAAAAAATGTGTAAACCTTATGACTCCGTCAAAGGTAGTATTCAATGGTAGCAAATCACCTAGACAAATGAGATGTCTGACGATTATGCAGGCTAAGAAATTGTTGAGTAAAGGTTGTGTGGGTTATTTAGCTTACATAGTCGATACTCAGAAGAAGGGTGCGAAATTGGAAGAAATACCAATAGTTAGGAATTTGTGGACGTCTTTCCGGAGGATTTGCCAGGACTTCCGCCTGACAGAGAGATCGAGTTCGTGATCGACTTAGCACCAGGAACCGCTCCGATATCGAAGGCCCCATACAGAATGGCTTCGGTGGAGATGAAAGAACTGATGGTACAACTACAGAAGCTGTTGGACAAGAAATATATTCAACCGAGTGTGTCATCGTGGGGAGCCCCAGTGTTATTCGTAAAGAAGAAGGATGGGTCAATGCGTCTTTGCATTGATTATAGGGAGTTAAAAAAAGTCACTATTAAGAATAAATATCCATTGCCGAGAATAGATAACTTGTTTGATCAATCAAGGTATTAGATATTTCTCGAAAATAGATTTGAGAAGTGGGTATCATCAATGAAGGTAAGAAAGGAGGATGTCTTGAAG
The DNA here is from genome assembly GCA_020205605.1 of Panax ginseng. Classification (NCBI taxonomy): domain Eukaryota; kingdom Viridiplantae; phylum Streptophyta; class Magnoliopsida; order Apiales; family Araliaceae; genus Panax; species Panax ginseng. The sequence goes on from CM035150.1 coordinate 72,720,093, forward strand.
ACGGCATTTTAACTCCAGTATGGACATTACGAATTTTTGGTGATGTCTTTTGGTTTAACAAACGCCCCTGCAGCGTTCATGGATTATATGAACAGGGTGTTTAATCCATTTTTAGATAAGTTTGTGGTGGTGTTTATCGACTATATTCTGGTGTACTCTAAAACTCAAGAAGAACATGTGGAACACTTACGTCTAACGCTGGAGACGCTTAGAAAAGAAAAGTTGTATGCGAAATTCTCTAAATGTGAATTTTGGCTGGAACGTGTACAATTTCTTGGGCACGTAATTGACAAGGATGGAATTTCAGTGGATCCATCAAAGGTTGAAGCTATGATAAATTGGGAACAACCAAGAACTCTATCAGAAGTGAGAAGTTTCTAGGGATTAGCAGGGTATTACAGACGGTTTATCCAGGATTTCTCCAAGATTGCCACTTCGTTGACAAATTTGACGAGGAAATCTGTAAAATTTGTTTGGACGGAGAAGTGTGAAGAAAGCTTCCAAGAATTGAAAAAGAAGCTAAGTATGGTACCTGTGTTGTCATTACCGGATAATATAGGAAATTTTGTGGTGTATAGTGACGCTTCACATAAAGGATTAGGATGTGTCCTTATACAGAATGGGAAAGTTATTGCGTATGCATCAAGACAATTGAAAGACTACGAAAAAGGGTATCCGACTCATGATTTAGAGTTGGCGGCGGTTGTGTTTGCTCAAGATATGGAGGCACTATCTCTACGGAGAGAAATGTGAGATTTACATGCACCATAAAAGTCCAAGTATATTTTCACACGTAGGACCTCGAATACATGCGTTAAAGAAGATGGATGGGCCGATAAAGATTATGATTGTGAGATCTTTTATCATCTAGGCAAAGCAAGCGTGGTTGCAGGATGCCTTGAGTAGGAAAGGCAAGGAAAAGTTGATGTTGTTAATCGATAAGGAGGAGCTTATTACAAAGAATGTCGAGGTTAGAATTGGAAATCAAATTTCCAAAAGAATCGATGAAAAATTATACCAGATGGAAGCCGGTCAAACTTTGGTGGACAAAGTGAAGAATGCTCAACCGCAGGATGAGGAATGCGTAAAAATAAGAGAAAGTGTGGTCGAGGAAAAGAAATAAAGTACATAGTTGATCTGGGGGATCTTTGAGATTTGAAGGACGAATATGGGTTCCAAAGATTATCAGGATATTAAAGAAGACATCTTGATCGAAGCTCATAACTCGAGATATTCGATTCATCCAGAAGTACGAAAGATGTATCAAGATTTGCGATTTACATTTTGGTGGCCAAATATGAAAAGAGACATCACGAGAATCGTTACAAAGTGCTTAACATGTCGAGAGTCGGTAGAGCATCAAAGACCAAGCAGTGTTACTTCAACCGTTGGAGATACCTAATGGAAATGGGAACATATCACAATGGATTTTGTGGTAGGTCTTCCAACAACTCGTAAAGGATACGATGCGATTTGGGTGATAGTGGATGATTGACAAAATTTGCACACTTTTTACCAAAAAAGATTAGATTCAATCTTGATCACCGGTGGCAAAACTATATGTTAAAGAGATCGTTGCAAAGACATGGAGTTCCAAAGTGTCAATTGTGTCGATGAGATCCGAGGTTCACATCAAACTTCCGGAAGAGACTACAAGAATGTATGGGAACACTTCACGAATGAGTACGGCATATCATCCGCAAAACGGATGGCCAAAGCGAACGAACGATTCGGACATTGGAAGATATGTTGAGAGTATGCGTCGTGGATTTCAAAAGAAGGGATGAACAATTACCATTGGTGGAATTTTCCTACATAACAAGCTACCACGCTTAGCATCGGCGTCATGCTTACGAAGAAGAATTATATGGCGAGGAAGTGCGAAACTCCACCGTTAGGGACGAAGTCGGTGAACGCCAACCGTTAGGACCAGAATCGGTTTAAAAACTACCGAGGTTGTCCAACTCATCGTAATAAGATTGATAAACCGCTCAAGATGCATAAAAAGAAATATGTTGATTAACACGACATAAGATCGTGCATTTGACATAGGAAATTACGTATTCCTAAAAGTTTCTCCTTGGAAGGGGAAAATTCGATTTGGTAAAAAGGGGAAACTAAGTTCGAGGTTTATTGGACCCTTTGAAGTGCTGAGAAAAGTTGGAGAGGTAGCTTACGAGGTAGCTCTACCTCCAGAATTGCAAAACATTCATAATGTTTTTCACGTGTCGGTGTTACGACCGTATAAATCTGATTACAAGCACGTAATTGAGTACGAACCATTGCAGTTTGAGAAAGACTTGTCTTATGAAGAGATTCCTATCCAGATAGTCGACAAGAAAGAACAAGTGCTCAGGAATAAAGTGATACCTTCTGTGAAGGTCATATGGAGGAACCACAATGCTGAAGAAGCTACGTGGGAACTCGACGAGAAAATAATGAAAGAGTACCCTGAGTTATTTGTTTAATTTGTGTCTTTGATTCTGGGGACAGAATCTTTGTAAGTAGGGAAGAATGTAATGAATGTGTTGTTTGAGTTGTGATTCTGGGGACAGAATCCTTATAAGAGGAGAATGATGTAACATTCCAGATTTTATAAATGTAAATTATAAATATTTATTGATTTATATAAATATTTATTGGATGTTTTTATTATGGAATAAATAATTGTTCAATTTGATTGAGTTGATTTAGTTAATTATCTATTTGTTAAATAATTAATGTGATTAGTTAATTATTTATTTGTTAAATAATTAATGTGTTATGTGGAATGAGTTATGTTTATTAAGTAATTTATTTAATAAATTGTTATTAAATAAAGTGTGACAAATAATTATATTATAAAGAGTTAGTAAAATAAATTAAGGTAATTTAAGTTGGTTTTATCCAAACAATTCTTAAGGTAATTAAGTGTTTAATTATAAATTAGTTAAGCCAAACAAAGCCTACGGCTTTTGGATTTTGAAATTTAAATGATTAATAAAATAATAATATAATATATACGTTAGTTTTATAACTGATATTTTATTAAATTAGACGTATTAAGGTTTGTAAGACCCCAACTTATTATAAATAAAATTAAATTTTCTCTAATTATTATTGTGAATAATAAGGTATTAATTTGATATAATTCTCTGGTTATGGGTGAAATGTGCAAATTTTGCAAAATATGCAAGTGGTTATAAAATAATCATTGTTGTTTGGGAATATTCATTTGGTCGTGGAATATTCTTGTTGTCGGGGAATATTAAATGCACTGCCAGATCATTTATGGGTCCCATAATGTAATAATTGTCGGATGAAGAAAACGATAAGTTTGAGTTTTTATAAATAACGACGTAGTTATTACTGCTAACACTCTTGTTGGAATACCCTTGGTGGTTAAAATACGATGTACGGCGTGGATGCAAAGTATTGATGAATTATTGATCCTTACATAAGAAGGCACTACTCAATAATTGTTACAAAGTAGTTCTTTGCTCAATATTTTATTTTATTGATTCAATAATTGCTGCGTTGATATTTTATATTATTGTTGTTTCAATAATTGTCACCGCATGATGATTTCCCATTATCGGATCAATAATTCATATTATTTGAATAATATTATTAGATAGCATTATTGGCAATGTCTAGAAAGTTCTCACATCGAGGAGAGGTTTGGTCACCTAATTGCTACCAAGAAGGAGAAATTCTTATTAGAAAGCCCCTTTTACGGGAACTACCGGTTGTTATAAATGTGATTACGTAATATTATTTGTGAATAATTAATTATTGATTCATATGATAAGGAAATATTTATTTTATGTGGATATAAATATTGGATATATTTATTGTGGTTAAAAATGAAAGAGTTAATGTTGAGGTGTTTTATCGATTTTTTTCGGAATGAAGGTATTAAAAAATTAAACGGTATTTTTTAGATATATCATGTGAGTTATAATTTTTAATCCGACTGTTGGATCGTTGTAATTTTTGGATATGTTATACATATATAAGTTGAGTATATGTCCATAAATTTTGAACCGTTAAAAATGAACGTATGATTTTTTATGAATTTTTAAGAGGTGACTGGTTCAGAAATTGTTGAAGCATCCGAATTTAGCATTTTGGTGAAAAATTCTAGAATTGAGTGGGCCCCACTTGTGGTTGGTGAAGAAATGTGCTGAATTTTATTTCAAAAGTGGTGGATGGGAATAGTAGCAGGTAAAGCCATCAGGTTGCAGGTCAAGTCTGCTAATATTTTCCTATAAATAGAGGGCTAAGTTAGAATTCAAAATCACACCAGAAACATAAGCTTTCTCTCTTTCTCTCTCTAGATTATTAAGTGTATTTTGTGAGTATTTAGATACTTTGTGAGTTTCTATTCATCAGTGCAAGTTTCATTCAGTCTTATACCGATATTCCGATCAGAAGTACTAATATTTTGAGGTAAGTGGTGTTATATTCTTCTTAAAATGATATTTTCTTCAATATCATTATACCGAAATGTTGGTATGAACTTTTTATCAAATTTTGAACTTTTTGTGTCGGGGTTACTATTCACGTATACGGCACTATTTACGTATACGACACTATTCATGAATACGACACTATTCACCAAAAAATGAAATTTTCTTCTTTTTGTCCAAGATGTCTATTATGGTTACTATCTTTGATTGTATCCATGTTTTGATCTTTATTCTTGAATTTTGCTTCAAAATTGGTTATTATGGAGTATTATTGATCTTGGATAAACTGTTATACGAATCCTTACTATTTGTCCTTCTATCTCACTGGATTCGTTTTCTTTAAAATATTTTTCATCATCCTCAGTCCTAAATGATGATATTACTGAATATCTTTGGTCTGTAGTGCAAAAATGAATGATTAACTGATGAATATCTTTGGCCCGTAGTGCGAAGATGAACAGGTGTTGAGATGAACATGACCAACTGGTGATACAAATGAATATCTTTGGCCTGTAGTGCAAAGATGAATATTGATTAAAGATTTATATTGATTGTTGTTACAGGGATAAAATTGATGATGGACTTTTAAATCTTAGAAGATAGTAGAACTCATTCTCTACTTGACTCTTCTAATGGATTGTTTTTTCCACTGCAGTTGTTGATCTAAAACTTGTTGTCTATTATATTTTATCAGATTTTTCCCTATTGAAGACTAACGATAATTTGTTGTATATTATCTTAGTCATAATATTCTTCTTGGGCTAGTTGAGCTCACCCTTTTCCTTTTTGTTTCATTTTTCTCGGAGGTGAGAACATAGCGAGAACTAATCCGAGTGCGGAGTGATGGTTCTAGAAAGATGTTTTAGCGATCCTCACTATTTACAGCAAATAGTGTTTGAATAATTGTAATGAGGACTTATTTGAGTGTGGATATTGTCTAGAAGACAATATTTGTATTTAAACTCATAGTATGTGTTGTCGTATTTTGCACGACAATTGTATTATTGAAGTTGTAGTTTGCTTTCTGTACCATGTATTTGGTGACTCAGAATGGGTGTTGTATACCTATTTTGGGGGTGTCACAGTTGGTATCAAAGCTTAGGGATATGATCCCTGGCTGAGATGTGAGACAAGAACTAGGAGGGGAGAGATGGGGAATTCCTTCGCTAGTATGACCTGACTAAGTTTATTTGGTATTTATTTGGTCGGTCAGAGTATAGGGATAATATGTTAATTTATTTAATTAACCCTTATTTCATGGAAGTATTTAAGAATGGCAGCGGGAAAAATTAACGATGGAGTGAATGAGACAGTGGAGACACCTTTAATCACCACCCAGGGGAACGTGCAACAGGAAGACAATATTCCTCCTGTAAACAACACTACCGAGCAAACGATGAATGATGGAATGTTTAGAAGTTTTTTGCAATTCATGCAAAATCAGACGAAGGAGACTCGTGCACAAAATACGGGTGGAAATGATAGCAACGCACGGCTTGTTACCGCTAAGCAGTTCAAGGAGCTGGGACCACCGGAGTTTTTGGGAAAGCCAGAACCACTTACGATAGAGACGTGGATAAAGCAGATCACCAAGATATTTGATGTCTTGGGATGTTCCGAGGAGCAAAAGGTTCCCTTTTCCACCTTTATGTTACGAGGAGAGGCAGATTACTGGTGGGAATCGGTAAAGCGTACTCAACCTGCCGCACTGAATATGTCTTGGGAGAAGTTCCAAGAATTGTTCAATGACAAGTACTTTCCCGAAAGTATTCGTCACATAAAGGAGGTTGAGTTCATCAAGCTGGAGCAAAACAATATGAACGTGTTGCAGTACGAAGCTAAGTTTGCCGAGTTGTCCCGATTTGCATCTCATTTGGTTGATAATGAGGAGAGAATGACGTGAATGTTTCTGCGAGGTTTGAAACCCGAAATACGTCAATACCTCATTTTTCACAATTTTGTTTATATTCAGATGTAGTGAATAGGGCTAAGTTATTGGAGCGCGATAATGAGCCAGCCCAACCGAAGGATAACAAGCAACAACACGATAATAATCGTACCGGTGGCAACGTTCATCGGAACAATGATAACCATCGTGGAGGAAATTATCATGCCAGAAATGGTAACCACTTCGGTGGTAATCATGGCCAAGATAATATAAGAAATGATTCAAGTGAAAATTTCAAGAAGAGAAGGTTTAACGATGACGGGAAGACGTCGGCAACAGCACCAACAACAAATTCTAGGGGAGGAGAACGACCGCCAGTTAGATGTTACAAATGCGGGAAAGAGGGACATATCATTGGCTGTCCCAACAATCCAAGGTATGTTACAACTATGGAAAGGAAGGCCACATAGCTCGGGATTGTTATAGCCAAACCAAGTTCAACGGGATGGTGACTCCAAGGCTATCCCGGATAAGTTAAAATCAGCGGTTCTGGAAGAGCGTTTGTCGTGGTCGGCCAAACGCCGAGGAACCCGAACAAGGTGATTACTGGTAAGATAATCTTGAACTCTTGCGAAGTTTATACCTTACTTGAATCTTAGCTCTACCCATTCTTTTATCTCTCCTACCAGGCTCAACGTTTAAACTTGACTCGGAGAAATTAGACTTTGATTTATCGGTGGAGACTCCATTGGGTGAAACTTTCGTTACATCCACAGTTTATAAATTTTGCATGATCCAAGTTGGAACTATCACATTACCTATTGATCTTATCTCTTTAAAGATACTTGTTTTTGATGTGTTTTTAGGAATTGATTGGTTAACCACTCATCATGCCAAAATTGATTGTTTTCGTAAGGTTGTTAGTTTTCATATTCCTAACCAACCTATCATACGAATTCAAATAACTAAACCACTAAAATCATCACTATCATATCAAGCCATAAAATTATTCGTTTATTGAAAAAGCGGATGTCAAGCTTTCTTAGCCCATGTTATGGATTTGAACAAAGTGAGTTGATTTGAATAATATTTACATTATTAGAGAATTTTCTCGATGTATTTCTGAAGAACTTCCTGGCCTACCCCCGAGCGTGATGTTGAATTCTTTATTGACCTTGGTAAAGATACAAAACCCATTTCTAAAACCCCATATCAAATGGCTCTATTGAACTTGAGGAGTTAAAAGTCCAACTACAGGAATCGTTAGACATAGGTTTCATTCGTCTAGTACATCTCCTTGGGGTTCTCCTGCTTTATTCGTAAAGAAGAAAGACGGGAGTATCGCGACTTTAGATTGACTCTGAGAATTAAACCATGTCACCATCAAGAATAGTATCCGCCACCTCGCATTGATGACCTATTCGACCGATTCTGAGCACAATTCTTTTCAAAGATCGATCTTAGCTTACGGATATCATCAATGAAGATTAAAACGAGGATATTCCAAAGACGCCTTGAAACTTCGATGCGGGCATTATGAATTCTTAGTCATGTCTTTTGGATTGACTAATGCTCCTGCTTCTTTCATGGATATGATGAACCGTGTATTCAAGGAATATTTGGATCAGTTTGTTGTTGTCTTTATTGATAACATCCTCATCTATTCCAAAAGCCGTGAAGATCATGAGCACCATTTGAAGCTGATACTTGAAAGGCTTCGTGAAAACAAGTTTTATGCCAAGCTGAAGAAATGTGAGTTCTGGCTTGAAGAAGTAGCATTCCTTGGGCACGTGGTGTCAAAACATAGAGTATCTGTTGACCCGGCAAAGATTGAAGCGATCTGACAAAGTTAGGGAGCAACCAAAGTCGGTGGCCAAAGTCGTGAGCTTTAAAGGCTTAAATTGGTTATTATCGGAGATTCGTGGAAGGATTTTCTCGGTTGCTACTCAGATTAACTCGGTGACTCAAAAGATACAAAATTCGTATGGAAGCGAGGAATGCGAGAAGAGTTTCCAAGAGCTCGAGAGGAGACTCATTTCGGCACTGTTTCAGCAATACCATCCGGTATAGATGGATTTGTTATATCTGACGATGCTTGAGGCAAAGGGTTAGGATGTGTTCTCATGCAACATGGGAAAAGTCATAGCCTTTATGCCTCACGACAACTCAAAGAATATGAGAGAATTATCCTACTCATGATCTAGAGTTAGCGGCCAGATCGTATTCAAGGTGGAAAATTTGGAGACACTACTTGTATGGGGAGAAAGTGGAGATTTACACGGACCATAAAAAGCCTCAAATATTTCTTCACCCAAAAGAACTCAACATCGCGAGAATGACGTTGGCTTGAACTATTGAAAGATTACGATCACACTATTCAATATCATCCTGAAAAGCGAGCGTAGTGGTAATGGCGTTGAGTAGAAGCTCATATCTGAGTACGAGTCTGATATTGTCGATCTGAGCCCATTCTCAGATGACTTGCAAAGGATGGAGGTAGAATTAAAGACTCGAGGGACCCACGTGATGATGGCGAATATACGAGTAGAACCGACTTTAATCGATAAAGTTAAAGATGCTTAAGCTACGGACATGGAGTTGATGCGTATGAAGAAGAAAGTGCAAGAAGGTGCTATTCCAGAAACAAGAATCGACGAAGAAGGAATACTTAGATTCAACTCCAAACTTTGTGTTCCTAACGATTCTGACTTGAAGCATAGAATCATGATGGAGGCACACAACACACCGTTTGCAATCCATCCTGGGAGTGCCAAAATGTATCATGATATTCGACATACATTTTGGTGGAACAATATGAAGAGAGAGATCGCAGAGTTTATCTCGAGGTGTTTAACTTGTCAACGTGTAAAGGCGGAGCATCAAGTGCCAAAGGGTCCATTACAACCACTTGAGATTCTAAAATGGAAGTGGGAACACATTACTATGGATTTCGTTACAGGTCTTCCCAAAGTTTCTCAAGGCATAGATGTTATTTGGGTTATTGTTGATAGATTAACCAAGTCTGCCCATTTCTTGTCGATACGTGAGATTTATTCCCTTGAACATCTTGCTAGTATGTACATGAATGAGACTGTGAGATTGCATGGCATGCCAGTATCCATAGTTTCGGATCGTGACCCAATATTCACTTCACGATTTTGGGTTAGTTTACAGAAAGCTATGAGCACGCAGTTCTGATTCGATTTAAGATACCATCCTCAAACAGGACGAACAATCGAGAGGACTATTTAAACCCTTGAAGATCTATTAAGACTTTGTGTCTTAGATTTTAAAGGAAGTTGGGATAAGTACTTGCCACTGGTGGAATTCTCCTACAATAACAGTTATCAAGCAAGTATAGGCATGGCTCCATTTGAGGCGTTGTATGGACGAAAGTATCGTTCTCCAGTATGTTGGGACGAGGTGGGAGAAGCAACGTTGTTGGGACGAGTAAATGCGCATGACTACGTAAAAGATCCAAATGATTCGACAACGTATTCAAACCTCACAAGATCGACAAAAGAGTTATGTTAATCTTCATAGAAAGGACGTGGAGTTTAATATTGGAGATCATGTATTGTTACGTGTTGCTCCATGGAAGGAAGTTACAAGATTTGGAAAGAGAGAAAGCTCACTCCACGATTTTTGGTCCATTTGAGATTCTTGATCGAATAGGAAATGTAGCTATAGACTCGCATTACCCTCCAAGTATGTCTACGTGTTCATAATATTTTCACATATCCATGCTTCATAAATATGTGAAAGACCCAAACCATATTATTGCGTTAGAACCAGACGAGATAATAGAAGATTTAACGTCTGAAAAGTACACGTTAAGATCTTGGATAGGAAGAAGCATGTCCTACGCACCAAGGTTATACCACAAGTTAAGTTTTTGTGAAGAAACCATGCTATTGAAGAAATGAACTGGGAGTTGGAATCAGAAATGAAAGCGAGGTATCCTCACCTTTTCGAAACACCAGGTACGTATGTCAATTTCGAGGACGAAATTTCATAAGGAGGGGAGGTTATAAGACCCCAACTTGTTATAAATAAAATCGAATTTCCTCTAATTATTATTGTGAATAATAAGGTATTAATTTGATATAATTCTCTGGTTATGGGTGAGATGTGCAAATTTTGCAAAATATGCAAGTGGTTATAAAATAATCATTGTTGTCGGGGAATATTCGTATGACGGCGCAATCATTTATGGGCCCCATAACAGAATAATTGTCGGATGAAGAAAACGACAAGTTTGAGTTTTTATAAATAACGGCGTGGTTATTCACGAAGTAACATTGTTAGACTACCCGATTGGTTAAAATACGATGTCTGGCGTGGATGCACGATGTTGATGAATTATTGATCCTTATGTAAGAAGGCACTACTCAATAATTATTATAGTAATTCTTTATTCAATATTTTATTTTATTGATTCAATAATTCTTTGCATTGATATTTTATATTATTGTTGTTTCAATAATTGTCATCTTTACAATATTTCCCATTATCGGATCAATAATTCATATTATTTGAATAATATTATTAGATAGCATTATTGGCAATGTCTAGAAAGTTACACGAGGAGAGGTTTGGTCACCTAATTGCGCGCCAGTAAGGAGAAATTCTTATTAGAAAGCCCCTCTTTTTACTGGGAACGGCCTGGTTGTCATAAATGTGATTCTGTAATATTATTTGTGAATAATTAATTATTGATTCATATGATAAGGAAATATTTATTTTATGTGGATATAAATGTTGGATATATTTATTGTGGTTAAAAATGAAAGAGTTAATGTTGAGGTGTTTTATCAATATTTTTATCGGAATGAAGGTATTAAAAAATTAAACCAGTGTTTTTGAGATATATTGCGTAAGTTATAATTTTTAATCCGACCGTTGGATCGTTGTAATTTTTGGATATGTTATACATATATAAGTTGAGTATATGTCCATAAATTTTGAACCGTTAAAAATGAATGTATGATTTGTTATGAATTTTTAAGAGGTGACTGGTTTAGAAATTATTGAAGTATCCGAATTTAGCATTTTGGTGGAAAATTCTAGAATTGAGTGGGCCCCACTTGTGGTTGGTGAAAAAATGTGCTGAATTTTATTTCAAATATGGTGGGTGGGAATAGTAGCAGGTAAAGCCATCAGGTTGCAGGTCAAGTCTGCTAACATTTTCCTATAAATAGAGGGCTAAGCTAGAATTGAAAATCACACCAGAAACATAAGCTTTCTCTCTTTCTCTCTCTAGATTATTAAGTATATTTTGTGAGTATTTAGATACTTTGTGAGTTTCTATTCATCGGTCTGAAGTTTCTTTCAAATTTATATACCGATATTAGATTAAATCTTGATATTTTGAGGTAAGGGATGTTATATTCTTCTTAAAATGATATTTTCTTCAATATCATTATCTGAAATGTTGGTATGAACTTTTATCAAATTTGGAACTTTTTGTGTCGGGTTCTTATTCACGATAATCGACACTTATTCACGATATGACACTTTATTCACGAATCGACACTCAATCGAAAAATGAAATTTTCTTTTTTTGTCCAAGATGTCTATTATGGTTACTATCTTTGATTGTATCCATGTTTTGATCTTTATTCTTGAATTTTGCTTCAAAATTGGTTATTATGGAGTATTATTGATCTTGGATAAACTGTTATCTGAATCCTTACTATTTGTCCTTCCGTCTCAATTTGGATTCGTTTTCTTTAAAATATTTTTCATCATCCCGAGTCCTAAATGATGATATTCTTCAATATCTTTGGCCAGTAGTGCAAAGATGAATGATTAACTCGATGAATATCTTTGGCCGTAGTGCGAAGATGAGCAGTGTTGAGATGAACATGACCAACTGGTGATATAAATGAATATCTTTGGCTTTGTAGTGCAAAGATGAATATTGATTAAAGATGTATATTGATTGTTATTCTGGGGATAAAATTGATGATGGACTTTTAAATCTTAGAAGATAGTAGAACTCATTCTCTACTGACTCTTCTAATGGATTGTTGTTTCCATTGCGAGTTGTTGATCTAAAACTTGTTGTCTATTATATTTTATCGAATTTTTCCTGTTGAAGACTAACGATAATTTGTTGTATATTATCTTAGTCATAATATTCTTTCTTTGGGCTAGTTGAGCTCACCCTTTTCCTTTTTGTTCCATTTTTCTCGGGAGGTGAGAACATAAGCGAGGAACTAGTAAAGTACGGAGTGATGGTTCTAGAAAGATGTTTTAGCAGATCCTCACTATTTACGTAAAATAGTGTTTGAATAATTGTAATGAGGACTTATTTGAGTGTGGATATTGTCAGAAGACAATATTTGTATTTAAACTCATAGTATGTGTTGTAAATATATTTTGCACGATAATTGTATATTATTGAAGTTGTAGTTTGCTTTTACGTATCATGTATTTGGCACTTTCGAATAGGTGTTGTATATCTATTTTGGGGGCGTTACATTAGCGGTTTTATTTTACGCATTATAGCTATTGGTTGTTTTCTTTTTACACATTCTAGTTGCTGAGAAAAGAGAGAAGAACACTAAAAGAGAGTTTCAGAGAAAGTTTAAGAGAAAAAAAGGCTGTGTTTTTCAAAATAAGTTCTGAGTTTGTCAAAGCTATTCTCAGTGATTAACAAGTGTTGTCGGATCAAATTAAAGGTAAATTTGTATAAACCTTATCATATATGTTTATATTATATAGTTTTGAGAAATTGTATGTCTCTGCTTTTCTTGAAATAACTGTGTATAAGTTTTTACCAAATTTATACATAAACCTTGTTCTAGAATTGTTTTGGTATTACATGTTTTGTTGTTATAATTGTTATAACTAGCATGTATATATATATATATATATATATATGTGTGTGTGTGTGTGGTATTTTAATCATGTGTTAAAGAAAAAAGAAATAGTTTTACCGTGAACATAAACATGTATGAATGTATGTTTTTCAAATGCAAAAAATTTATACTCGTATTGTATGATAATCATGGAATTTAAGCATGATTATATGAATTGGGTAAGAATTAAATAGAATATAGTTAGAATAAATCAAATTGTTTTCTAACTATGATTACAATCTTCTTTATGTGAACAATGGAGTTTTGGTTTTAAAATATGTTATTCTAGTATTTAATTTTTCTAGAATAATGGTTTAGGTTAATGTTAATTTAGTAATTGTATGCTTGGTGAAGTTTATGTAAATTTGCATAAGTTATACATGTTAATTGGTGTTAGAAATTAAGACATAGTAGTAGCTTGTTTTGTTTACGGTTTTGGGTGTTACAGTAGTTCAGTAGCCCAAATAAAATTTATCACTAAAAAAAAAAAAAATAGGCCAAGTTAGTGCTTCCCATTGTTTGAATTCGCGCTACAAGCGCCATCTATCTCGCCTTGTTATGAAAAGTGGTGCAGGTCAGACAGCTTTTGATCTCCTGTAGTAAAATGGCCATAACTTTTTCATACGAACTCCAATTGAGGTAATTCAAGATGATTCGGAAAGAGGACGAATAGGCCTATAACTTTTATTCTTTAAGGTTTTCAATTTGAAATCGTTATGAAGGGTAAAAATGGCCATCTTTAAGACTGTTGTGTATTTGGAGCCAATCGGAGGGCGTCGGGATGCGCGAATGCAAGTGCAACCCTTTGTGTATTAGTATAACTTAATGATAACATTTTGGAAATGTAATAGGATGTTGTATCAAGTTGTTAATGTGCATGTGGTGCAATAACATGATCACTTAAGTAGTTGTAATAAAGCTAAAAAAAAATATAATGTTCATGAAAAGATGTGATGTTGTTTAAACCTAAACTTAGTTAGTAGCTATACTAAGAGTAATAAAGTAACTCATAAAGGTAATGTTAGTGTAACTAATGTGTATTGTCAATACATATGGTATGTGTAGGACTTGGGGTGAACGTGAGTAGTAATTGTTTAACCTACGCACGAGGCAAGTTCTCTAACTCTACTTTTATAATTGTGCAAGTATCTAGCTATCTTTGAGCAAGTTTTCTAATTTATTATCTTGTCAATTCGATTACAATATAATGATGTAAGTTATTCTGGAGCAAGTTATTCTTGTATTTAACTTGTTGATTAGCATGCACAACTATATATACTAATGTCGAACATTTCTATCGTTCAAATTACTATGCATGCTTAGTATTCAATTCTAATTAACCTTGGCTTAGTATTGTTCAAGCAAGGTATACTCTGATTATTCAAATTGTATGCTATTAGATTATTCCTAAAGCATGACTTTAGTTTACTATGATTGATTCAATCACGATTATTCTATAAAGTATAGTGTTATTGGTTTTATTCAACTACTCCTTAGTTGATGTTCGTTAAATTCAAATTACCTTGAAAGCTTATCCAAACCAAACTTCCTTTGGTGCGGACTTGTACTCTAAATCTTGAGATGAACAACCCTATTGTTATGATTAGGGGTTAATTTACATATCGTTAAAATGTTTGTGCACAATATATTATGCGAAGAAGTCGATCCCCCAAATACGAGGTCCTTATAGTCTTATATTTGTATTAAAGTTGGAGTTGAAAGATTACTTGCAACTGCTGGCGTAGTTCATGGTCTTCTGACCCTCGATGATGTATATTCTCCATATTTTGGGATTTGATTTTATTATTGTTAATAGAGTACTATTCACTTTTGATGAGCCTATTTCGACAGTTATTATTGTTATACTCCTGTTGATTCCATGTTATATCCAGTGAGCAATTGTTTTGCTCACTCTTGCATATTTAAAAACTCATTGCAGCTAAAGAAGAGAAGGTAGGTGAACCTTTGACTAGAAAAGGAAAGGGAAAAATGTACAAGTGATGAAGACTTGTAATAGTTTTGATAGTTTTATTATCAGACTTTGAATTAAAGATTGTAATGAAGTTTATTTAATTTTCCGCATTTGAATGACGTTTAAAGGTTAGATAACCTAGGAGATTTTTATTTAAGTTTAATCCTGTATGGGCATGTTTTCTTTTATAATTCAATTCTATTATGATTGGGTAGTTAGAAATGAATGTTTGATCAAATGAACACCAAATCCTGTGGGAATGAAGTACCTGGGTTTGGGGGTGTCACAACTCCACACTATAAGTTCACCTTGGCCCTTCTCAATGTGGGGAATGGACGTTATAGGGCCCATTAAGCCTAAAACCAGTAATGGACATCGATTTATCTTCACCATGATCGACTACTTCACCAAGTGGGTAGAAGCAGCCTTCTTCCCTAGGGTTACCAAAGAAGTCATCATTGTTTTCATCAGAAACAATGTCATTTGTCGATATGGACAACTAGAGGTGATTGTGTCAGACAATGCTAAGAACCTCAACAACAAAATGATGGAAGAATTATGCCATAAATTCCACATCAAACATCTTACCTCTGTCATCTATCGTCCGAAGATGAATGGTGTTGTTGAAGCGGCTAACAAAAACATCAAGAAGATCATGTAAAATATGTCCGCCAACAACAAAGATTGGCCTGACCTATTGCCTCTTACTCTTTTAGCCTACAGAACCTCAATGCGTACCTCCACTGGGGCAACCCCCTACGCATTAACCTATGGGATGGAAGCGGTGCTCCCCAGTAGAAGTAGAAATAGAATCCCTCGGAGTGTTGATAGACGCCAATTTGGATGAAGATCAATGGGTACAAGGCAATATCACCAATTGTCTCTAATAGATGAAAAAGCGAAACCGCTACTATCTTCCATGGTCATTATATCAACAAAGAATCGCCAGATCCTACAACAAAAAGTCCGCTACTCTGCGGTTTAAATAACATGACTTGGTTTTGAAGAAGATCATTGACAACCAAGATCAATCTAAAGGAAAATTCGTTCCTAACTGGAAGGCCCGTTTGTTGTCAAGGAAGTATTGACAGGAGGCGATCTCAGATTGCAAGAAATGGGCGGCGATGAATTTCCACAACTCATCAACTCGGACGCCGTGAAACCAGTACTATGTCTAAAGTTACCATCAAGCAAACATCCCGGTGTTGGACCATCGAGATAACCAAATTCCTGGTTCTTTAACCCTCTTTACCACATACTGACTCTTCCACGCTTTTCCCTCGAGGAAACATACTTTTCAAGCCGCTGACTGGCTTCTCTGCAATTCCTACGACTTAGGTCATCCCACTACTGGATTGAACCTCTACGTGTTTTGCGGTTTGGCTACCCATACATGGGATCAAACTTCTCATACCTGCAGTTTATCCTCAACCTAGGATTAAACTTTCTCCTCCCCGCAATCTAACCTGCACATGGCATCACGCTTTTCCACTCGCTCTGAGGGGCGAACTCGTCGACGATCTTCTTCTTGATAGAGATCGTGAGCAACCATTTCATATGGCCCATCAATATAAAGAAAAAACAACAAAAACATTTCCACCCTTTTCCTTACAAAACATTCCTACACCATTTACGCCACATCTGACGTTGAACCTCTTACACGAGTTCGAACTCACGCAGACTGATCTCCTCTTCATAGAGAGTGCGTGGCGAAGAATTCATGGTGCTGGTCTCACCCCTACCAAAACACAAAAACTTGTCAACCGGTGCTGGGATCATCCTTGATCCACCACATTTCATTGGTTTTGAGACTAAAGGGATGGAATTACTGAACTCCTCTCAAATAGGAGATTCATGAACCATCTAAGTTCTGCAGTTATACCTTGAAGAGCAACACCAATCCATAAGAAATGGAAATAACTAAACCTTCTCCTAAATAAGATGCAGGCGACCATCGTAGTGCGGTCGATCTAAAGACAGAAAGCCACACTCCTCTCCACATTTCCATACGAAACCCGGTCCCAAGACACCAAAGATGGTAGGGATACACACGGATCAATGATCCATTCTCGAATGATCCGAGAGACATCTCAATGTCCATCCTCGAAGAAGGAATTTAGAATACATCAAGATCACAAGCCACAAGCGGCGGGGAAAAATATCAAAGCAAGTAACAAAGCATATCTAAAAGGGAAGTGATCAAAAATATATTTCCCTGCCATATATATAATGTTGTTTGATATACACCATGTAAACTGTACATGACAAAATGGCTAAACTAGTCTGTGCAGGAAAGTATAAGCCCATCTACAAGTCAGGGTATATGCGAGCTAACAAGCCCAACATGGCATCCCTCTCAGAAGAAGGAGGCCAAGTTGTGGTCTCCTATACGAGAATATCCACACGACCTAACAGATCTGCAGCCATCTGCATGGTGACCATATGCTCATCAATGTAAGTGTTCATCTCTGCAATCATGTCAGTAGTAAGGGACCTCACTGCAGTACTATCTGTGACTGCTACATCCTGGGCAGATATGGCACTATCCCGCTCAACTATCACTACATCTCTGGCTGATCTAGCTTCATCCCGCTCGACAACAGCGGCGTCTCTGTGAGCTAATGCCTCGTCTCTCTCTAACAGTAGCTCTCTCTCCCCTCGAGGCGGTCGACATCGAGGCTTTAGCTGGTCTCTCTCGAAGGTCATCGGATGAAGACTACTACTCGGAAATCTTGTCAAGAATGTTGTATAACGGCGGTCTTTGATCTTTGGAAGAATCTAGAGAAATCTTTGGCAACCCATCAACTGGCTCCTCCTCGATGTAGGAATCAATGTCCTCCATAGGCTTTACATCGTCTGAATCACTACTCGGTAATGTGGATACTACCACAGCCGATAAAATCTATGTCTCCATCTATGCAGAATACTCTGCAGAACAACCCGGATGGCTCACAGAAAATGCAGCTATCTCACGCTGATCCCAACAAGCATACACACGGGATCGGTCCTCTGCTGAAAGATAGCGAGAAGCTGAACGCTGACCTAACGCCCCCTCGAAAGGATGAAAGTCCTGAAACTGGTCAAACTGCGACATCACGGCCAGTGGGTGGTAGGTAATCATTCCCCTCAAGCCATCCAGAGGGAGATAGTCCATGCCCTAGCATGAGTAATAAAGCTATAAGGTGAGCTAAGCCCCAAACACTAATATGCTAAATGGATCCCCGATATCGACCCGAGAACATGACTCAAGACATAGCATATGTACACTCCGATGGTTTGAAAGGAGTATGACATACGGCTATATCATGGGTGAAACAATATCCATCAAAGTCTAAAAAGGTACCAATCGGTCTCAAGTGTGACATAAACCACACGTCTGACACGCCGTAGAAATGCCGTGAACACTTCATCGATAAATACAACAATATGTAGCTGACCTTAGAGTCTCTGCTATAATCATCGGTATAATGGTACGACCCTCCCTGAGAGCTCTCACTGCCATGATGACTCCAATGTCTATCTCATCCATGTACCGTAGCATATAGACATACGACAGTGCACACAATAGCAGTACATTAACCCTGGCTAGACGCCAATGATCCTCCGGTGCGGTGAAATCCCCAGAATGTCGTGTATAACTATCCTCAGAGCCAAATCTGTCAAACAGAAAATGTTAGGATATCACGTGGCCAGATGTAAGCTCATCTTGTACCACCCTACGCCTCAATCCAGTGAGAGTCATGAACGAAATCGACTCATGTCCCCCAAAACCATATGTATGCAAGGTCCATACAGTGGCGACATCGCCCGATCGTGCATACTCCTGCAGAGTGGGAGTCAACTCCTCGGGTCCCCGAATCGAAAAACCTACCTCTCGATACCCAATGCTCCAAAGATACCATCCACGAATCTCATGAGAACTCAAACATCAATGAAGGTCATAGTATCTTGCAACAAATGATCTACGGTCACCCTATCGATGGTGACATGTTATCATACTACGATCGCGATACTGATGCCACCAATGATGGTGGGGTATGATCAATCTGACTAACTATCAAGAAGACATCTCATGCGGCCGTGTCATAAGACCATCCAGGTCAATCTTTGAATATCTCTGGATATACATACATATGCATAACATGATACATGCATTGCAGATAATAGATGGCAATATGATATAGGGAATGAAAAAACTGTGCATACATTCCTAAGTATATCAACATCTAATACATCATCTCTGTACAACTACAAATACAGGGAAATGGGGCACAAATGCCTTACTACTAACAAAGGCCTATCAAAAGATATAGCGAGAATGGGGCACAGCCACCCAATAGCTAACAAAGGCCTATCAAAAGATATAACGAGAATACACATCAGAAGAAGATAATGGTGTCAATATCTATATCATCAATCCTGTCCACCTGATGTAACTCCTCCTGAGTCGCTGGATCTCTATCAACAGGGATGTCAGGCCTATATAGAGAAGGATCTGTGCAGGCAAAACCGAATGGGTCGTCTGAGGGGCCAGCACCTGAGCTGGAAGGATCAAACGAATCTGCCTCTGCTGGATCTTTGCCCAAATATCGGATAAAGATATGTGCCTGGTCTAGTCACCGGGTCAAACTATTAATCTGTGTCACATGAGTCAGATCTCGGACACAGGCTATCTAATCCGTCATCATCACGGATCCTGGAACCATATCCCCATGAACTTAGTGGCGCGGATCGGGCTCCAATAGTACGAGGGAACCACCAACGCTGGAATATATCCTGAGTGCAAGGACCCTCTGATAATGTAAAGCCGTCAACCCCCAACAATGGGATATCGGTGACGGTGGTGATCGTGATACTGGCACTACGCCTTTGTAAGAGGCAAGATCGGAATCTGAATCTCCCTGTGGTGCTCCTAATAATACAGCTTCTCCCAAGTAGAGCTCCCATCCTCCATCTCAGAAAGAGAGGAACTCTCCGGGTAGAGATCACATACTCGAGGCCAGTCGGGTACCCATCCTCAAAACCGATGGCCAAATGTTCCCCAGAATAGGGAATCCATGTGATGATATCACCGTTGTCAACAACACTCATTGCATGCTTGAATGAGTGAAACCCCATTCTGAGACCTCCAATATATGGAATGATGCCAGCGTCGTTCTTGTGGATAGGTATCTAAACCTAACACACTCATAAGATGCAAGCATGGGAGCCTCTCACAGGCCCAAAACTACTAACACAATGGCAAAACAGCTACGGTTAGCAAACACTCTTAACCTATAAATGGGAAATGACAAGAAAAATACTCACCAGTAGAAATGGGTAGAATCCTAACCAAGCCTCAGTCAAACCCTGTGAGCGCATGCGCATGTCCCGGAGGAAATAGACAAAGGTATATCAACCCCAATCATACTCTCCAATACGGTCCACATGATGAGTGGCGCTGATCAAAGCGAACGACACCGTAGAAGAGTTATCTGCTATGAATCAGGCCCTAATGATCATCAGGAATAATCGCCGAAGAATGTGATCTCGAACTCTGACATCATTGAGCATGGGCTCACTCAAAAGCCCGCTCATAGCATCTACGCTCAAAGGACCTGCACGAACAGTCCTGCCCTTGAACGCCTCCGCCGGAACTCCTAACAAGGATCTAACGATAGTAGGGGTAATATTCGTCATGCAAGGCACTGGTGCCCCTCCAAACTCCATACCTGTGATAAACCGCCAATCCATCGACGTCATCATCACCTCACAGTCCAACAGATGGAGTGACTGAGTCTGATGAAACCATCGCTCAGACAATGCCCTGAGGTAACCCCAGGGACAACGACGGGGAAGGATGGAAAAGAATGCTCCAAAGCCCGGTCCACCACGCACAATTGCTCAGTAGTCGGGGATGAAGAGCACAGTACATGGAGTGTATGCTAAACCAATTCCCTCGAGGTCGTATGTAATGCCGGGAACCTGCATGAAATGCGGTCGACATTAGAATCCTTTACTCCTCGTTAATAGAAAAGAAGGAAGATCAAGATCTAACGTCATACCTCGTTAGCATGCAAGTACATTGAGGATGTATGCTCAAATCACCCGTAAGCTCCGAGTTTGCCACACGAATACAAGAGGGAGCTCCCTACGGGGAACATGTACGGCAAGCAGGAAAGGGTCCTCAATCGGAATATCTTCATCCTCGTCCTCGACGTCCCAAGCACATCGGCCGGGCCGGGCGTATCACCGCTTCCACCAATCAACGAGGTACATCTAATGTAATGTGTTCAAGGCACTTCAGAAGCCCTCTTCCGTACACCAGAAGTGGTCCTACGGGAACTACTCGGCTGATCCGGATCCATAATATCTGGACAACAAGTCTCCAAATCACCTCAGAAAGGGTGTGGTATTTCCTGTCTTGGAGCTTTTCAAAATACATTTTATGACTACATGCATGCATGCATGCATTACTTTAACATACATCTACAGTAGAGTTAAAAATGCATGAATAATTAAATGCCTACATTTTGAATTTTTTTTGCCATAGTCCTCTTTATAAATAGGACTATCCACATGCACATATAAGCGTATGACTAGTGGCCATTCAAGAAGCACACCGCCTAAAGTCATATACATAATATATGCATTAAAAATCAAAAACATCCATCTATAAGGTTAACCTCAATGAGTACTTTGCCTTTTACCTTTTGCTCATTTGTCCTCAAATAGGATAAGAAATAGCAGAAAAAGGTGCCAATTTGACTGTCTCAAAAGTCAATTTTTTCACATCATTATGTTCAGCATGATTTAATACTAACATTTACTATGTTGAATATTTTTTATCAAGTCATTTGAGCATACATAATCACTACTATGTGTTTAGATGCATTTCATGCGATAATTCATTTTCCAACGGATAAAACCGGAAAAATACATGCCTACGTTACGTGGATAGTACAGAAACACTTATGCGGTGACAGAAATTTACGAAAATCGCTTTCGAACTCGGTGAGATCTGAAGGAGCTCTTGGATTTTTCTTGACGACACAAGTTGAAAGTGACTTGTGAGACCAACCTGCAGGATATTAATATCCACGGTTAGCCACAGGTCCACCTACGGCTGAAGCTGGTGTACCTGCGGCACCCCTATGCGGGCCCCACCCCTCCGGCTCAGTCCAGTTTGAGTTGCAAAGGAGTTCTTACAGACTGAAAAGGTCAAATCGGGAATAAAAATGCTACGCGATTGAGCAAAACAACCTGCAATCCTGGCCTTCTCAGATGGAACTTTGAGTCTATACATCACTCATTGGTAGTTGCCCAAACACGAGGTATACCATGCCAATGATCTCATTTGTTACAAATCACATTCGGCAATACCTTGTACATGTCCAATGCCGCCAATTCTGGGTCATTACCCTAAAGATCAATGTGATCCCCGACAGGGGTTACAACGTGGAACCCCGGCGGGGGTTACAACGCGTGTTCATCTGTTGACACACACATCAATGAAGGTCAAGCAGCCTTGACATCATTATAACAGTTGGATGTAAATCCAACAGAGCATCGGTTTCCGATGACCAAATGCCGCTATACACATCATCGCCAGCGGTACAAAACGCCTTCCCCGGGGGTACAACGCATTCTTTACGGGGTCACTGCGCATTGTCATCCATTGATGTACGTATCAATGAAGGTCAAGCAACCTTAACGTTATTTCAGCCGATGGTAAGTAAACCCATCGATGCATCGAAGGCTATTCGATGATTTAATTCGTTAATATTCATAAGTCCCCAGTGGATCCCCGGCGGGGGTCACAACGCAATGTTCCGTTGATTCACACGTCAGCGAAGGTCATGCAACCTTGACAATCTGCCTACAGAGTATCAGCCATTGATTCACACATCAATGAAGGTCAAGCAGCCTTGACAGTCTACCCCACAGGGTTTTCATCCGTTGATTCACACGTCGGTGAAGTACAAATCAACGAAAGTCGAGCAATCTCGACGATCATTGTTGGCAATAAATCGAGCGAAATCTTGACATGTCCCCCGCGTCTGAGCGAATCAACGAAAGAGGATTGATGATGGAATATGTTATACACATCCTCAAACAGACAAAGCTTTATCCCCACAGATCTCTTACACATAAGAGGTGCCTCTTCGGAATTAAGTTTGAATCAAGGCTTTAGGACTTTGGTGATAACTCTAACATCAACATCCTAACAGATTCGGATCACACGTCAGATCAGGTCATAGTTTTCAATCCTCGGTAAACATTACAAGGATCCAGTAATCATCCCCAGCATGTTGGGCAACAACCCCGCACACATGCATCATACATTTGCATCATGTTGCTACATATAGTATCATATTTGTCTTACGGCATTTCAAGTGTCTAGGATTCTTTATCCTACCCATGCATTGCATTGCATGAGTTTAATAAAGAGGGGCATCTGTAGACACTTGGAATTTTCTGCACACCTGTCACTAATATTGCAGGAGAACAGATTCGTCTTTCAAGAGAGAACCACGGAAGGCAAGTTCATATCCATTCCTGGATACTACCTAAGTTGACATCAACCCAGAACACAACACACATCGAATAACAATTCCAACCTCGGAGATAACCCCGAGGCGTGCAGATCTAATACCGGAACACACACCGGAGAAGACCGATTAATCTCGGAGATAACCCCGAGGTATCCGGTCTCGATCCCCAATCATGGGAATAGCTACCAACCTTGGTGATCACCCCAAGAATACGATTCCGTGATAACCCCAAAATGCTTGTTTTAAATGCAACCCGGCTTCAATCTCTACGCTCAACGAGAGACACCTGAGTGCAATCCAGTGATAACACTTTGGAGACGAGCACACCTCGAGTTGACATCGAGGACCTTCAACATTCGGCAAATTCAATCTCAAAGAATAACCCCGAAGCGGCGTCACGCTGCTCGCCCTTGGTGGCGATAACTCCGGTGAGGGGCCAATGCATCATCTCTCCACTCTAAATCCACATCACGTCGTCTCAACATTTCATACATACATCTTTACACAACGATGTCCCACAAGAATCAAGGAAAACCAATCCGGAGTGACTATTGTGCAAGGTAACGGATATAATTTAAAACTTGAAGATCGAAGGGCACCGTCCCATCTTCATGACTTCGTACAACCTCTAATCCCATGCCATTGTACAACTCTCGACAACGGCGGTCCGAAATAGGTCTTATATGTTAGAGTTTATGCCCTAGAGGCCAATTATTTGATATAATTGCTTAACGTTTTGATATTATATTTGATTGAATAAATATATGATTTTATTATGGTTTTATTCTTTGCGTAATATAATTGTTAACATAATAAAATTCCTTAGAATAGTGATACAAATTATATAGTTTCAAGTATGTGACTTGAACATGAGATTATATATTACCATTAGTATCGGTGTTCTTAAATGTCCTTATCGAGTATCATTGTTGATGGGACAACAATGATGCATTGAGACTAAGTATGTGGATCGATGATGACCAAATCTCATTGGTCATAAATATATGAGATATTAAGTCAATGTATGGGTACATGTTGAGAACGATGTCTTTGGACAGGACCCCACCATGAGAATTCTATATGGAGCATTATGCGAAGTGTCATTAGCAATTCTCATAAGTAACAATGATGTAATGGTCCTCCGACACGAAATCGCTATATTACTACACGAGAATTTATGTACTTTGATATCATCAAATGTCACCTTTAATAGGGTGGACTATAAAGGTGATTATTGGGTTCATCATTAATCGTGTAAGAAATATGAGTGATCTAGATGGAATTTAACCATCCTATATATTATGGGTGATATCCATAGGGCCTCTTGATTGAGTAGGACTATGAAATGCATGGCCATGCTCAAATAGTGATTTGTTTCATATAGTCTACTCATTGATCAAGAAAACTCAGATTAAATTATGAAGAGTATGACACATTCCATGACTCGAGTTTAATCTAGGATATTAAGGTTAAAAGGATTAAATTACATTGAAACATTGGTCACGAAAAGGTTGCATCGAATCATCGATCTTATTATTACTTGGGTAGCGGTGATGCATTACTAGATGTCGCTCAATTTTTATAATTTTATAATATGATTTTAAAATTATTGC
Source organism: Panax ginseng (assembly GCA_020205605.1). NCBI lineage: Eukaryota > Viridiplantae > Streptophyta > Magnoliopsida > Apiales > Araliaceae > Panax > Panax ginseng. The sequence continues at coordinate 72,745,417 of CM035150.1, forward strand.
CAACGTAATAATAACCTATATGGTCACACACATGAACGTTATTTAAAGGGAATTAATTTAAATTTTAAGGATTTAAATATATTAATATGATTAATAGTATTTAAATCACGAATTTAAATTAAAAGGATAATTGTATATATGTATATTAATTAAGTAAGACTTAATTAAGAGATATATATATATATATAAATTCGGATTTTATGAAATTAGGTTTTGATTTGATTAATTCCTTTTAACTACTATATATATGATATATAAGCAGCTACTTAGGGTGATATCATAATTGAAAAAACTCTAGCTAGCTCTTGAGAGAGACTAGAGAAAAAAAGCTTCGAAAAATCCATTCCTTTTTGGTGGCTAATCTGTGAAGTCCTTCTTATTGCAGAATCGTTCGACGGTTAAATGCGGCGTTCGTGTGAATCTGGTAGAGCGCAATCGGTTTGTATTGCGTTGGATATTCGAGGCGCATTTCGGTTTGATTCTCGTTTTTTATATCTGGTATAATCTCTAAACATCTGAATTAATTGATTTTTCGCATGGATCCTGTTTTAGGGTTTCGGAAATTGCTTTAAAATTTTAATTTCATTTGTGCGTTCGCGTCAAAGCCCAACATTATATACCTCAATCGGATGCTTGATTACAATTTTAAAAGTTCGAAATAACATTGCGATTACTACGTGCACGACATTACGAGACGACACGACGAGAAACCCGGCACCTCGGTACACTGCTGGCCGCCTCGGTACACTGCGGCTCCCCCTCTATAAATAGAGGTTTGGGGTGGCCATTTTAAGGAGAGAAAGAGCGAGGAAGCCCTGTCAAATTTGCTCCGTACTTGTAATATATTGAGTGCTTTCCCATTTTAAACACTTGTGAGCTCACATATAGCTATTTTTTGTCTTGCATGGAGAATGAAGTTTCATCCACTTTAAAGATATAAAGTCTTCTTTGGCAGCCCACTGTAAGCATTCTCACACACTTTAAAGCATTTCTCTTCATCTTTGCACACACCCTTCTTCACGTTGAAAGTCGTGTTACGTGTGTTTGCCCGGACTTCGGTCCGTGGTTTTATTTCAATTTGTATATATATATATATATATATATATATATGGACTAACATTATCGAGTTATGCCTCGGTTGAGCCTGAACTTGATGCGAGCGTTTATTTGCTTATATATATATATATTTATATATATATGAATCGTATGTCGGACTTTGTTCGATGAGCCTGAACTTGATGCAGGCGTTCTTGCTTTAATATATATATATATATATATATATATATATATATATATATATATTAACTGTGTATGGGGACTGCTCATTGATGAGCTAATTTTATATTCTATGCGTTTACTAGCTTTTATATATATATATATATATATATATATATACATTTTTCGCTCCACACAGTTTTACTTACGTGGTGGTTGATCGCTTATGACTTTCTTTACTTTTCGTCTCCGCTTGAGTTTCATCCGTGGCGGTTGATACGACTTTTATTTACATTTCGATCCCCATGGAGGTTCTTCGTGGTTGGTGATCATGTCTCATATATATATACTTACGACTTTTATATATATATCTCTTCTTACTTTTTTTCATACAAATTAACGATTATCGTATGCTTTAGGAATCATGTGATCACAGATTGACTATTGGATCTAGATTCGATTCCGTAATGGATATTTTCAAATTTGTGGCGACTTACGCAAATTATATGCGGTGTCTGAATTTCCTCAGATGGTTCTCATACCCACGAGGAAGTCGGTATTATTTTGTACATTATTTTCTTACAGATGCTTCGCATCTTGGAAATAAAATCAATCAAGCCGAACACTTAATAAAATGGAAGTGTAAAAGGTCTCAATTACTATTGAGCATCAGGGTTTGAAAAACCTCTTTTACAAAACATCACTGTCATATCTTGCTAAAAACTAAATTTTTACATAAATTTAAACCACAATGTATATATAGGTGCTTGAGCAGGCCTCATGACTACTTCCAAATAACAGCACATTGACCCACACACACACACATTTAGATAAGCAGTTTCTTGAAAAGAGGCGGTCACCGTGGTAACACGGATGTCGGGAGGTGCCTAACACCTTCCCTCCGCATAATCAAGTCCCGGGACCCTAATGAATCTCGGTTTCACCGACCCGTTTAGCAGTGTCACATCACTGGGTCAATATACAAATCTTTTCTCGGTTGTGTTGATACAACCATTTAAAAAATTAACTGACGACTCTTAACTGTCTATCGTCGATATTATATATGTCAGATCTTTTTTACTTATTTTTTTAAATAAATCTCATTTAAAATGAGAATACCAAAGTATAAATAACGGAAAGGGTCAATTAAAAATTCCGAAGTCGACAGTAAAAAAGTGCTATTATGTAGAAACTTACAAATTTTGGACTGTTACCATTATTAATTTGTTGACTGTCAAAACAAAGATAACATGATCAAAAAATAATATCCTTAGTATATCCTTTTTTCCAAATCAACAGAATAACGGATATTCCAGCATATAACAATTCAACATTCCCCTCTATATAAGCCTTTCTCTCTCCTCCCCTCCATTTTTCCCCAATACACACATAAATCTATGTCTATATATCCTAAAAATCTTACAGAAAAGATTTTCCAGCTTTTATTATTGGGTTTCTGAAGAATTAATTAATCATGAAGTTTTGGAAGAGTCTCAGAAATTTGATCGAAGAAACGTTACCCGATTGGCGAGACAAATTCTTGTCATACAAAGATTTGAAGCAGCAATTGAACTTGATTTATCCCAAGGAAGGAGATCGGCCGATTAAACGGCCTAGATTGGCAAGCGGCGAAGTGGACGGCCGTGATGATGACGAGGAGGCGGTGGCGAAGGAGGTGACTGATTTTGTGGAGTTGTTGGAAAAAGAGATCGAGAAGTTTAACGGGTTCTTTGAAGATAAAGAAGAAGAGTATGTTATGAGATCAAAGGTAATTTTTATTTTATATTTTCTATGAAAAAATATATGAATTAGGGGAATTCTTTAATTTTTTGCTCTCTCGATTTATTCTCTCTGTTCCACAAAAAGATTCAATTTATAAAATTTGTGAATATTAAAATGTACTTTTGTTTCATGAGTATCCCTAAAAAAAAGGTTAGTACTAATAAGTTATGATGACAAACTATCATTTTATAGTACCATCACTGGAAAATGGACTCTCTTTTTTTTTTTGTGGAAAAGAATTGCCAAATGTGATTTTTTTGGGTACTGTGATGATTATAATAGTGTTATATTGGTTTGCCAGAAGAGAATAAAGTATATTGAACATATCAAAGAAAATAAGAATTTGGATTATGATACTGCTCCTAAACTTGCTTATTATGGAGGTTAATTTTCATTCATTCAAATTTTTTGTCCCGGCTTAGAGAATGATATGAATATGATAGTTCATGTTGCGAGGATAAAATAGATGCACGGATCATTTCTCAAAGGTTTTAGTTTCTTTGTTATTTTTTTTACTTGGGTTAATAATAAGACATTCTTGAATTTGGATTAGAAATTTAGAACTTCTAAGTTTTGACTTTTGAGCAACTTATGAAGAAAAAATAAAAAGAATAAAGAAATGTATATTTTGAGCAGTCTAACAGACAGGTAGTATTCACACAAATATTTCTAGAACTTTTTTCTTATAAAAAAGACATTAGATGAATTCTGGCTCTGATAGGATTATTATGATGTGTCAATATAAGTTAAGTTGGCTTGTTTTCATGGTAACCATGCCATGGAATTTGAATTTGCGGCTTGGTAGTGTAAAATTTATGATACAGTTGGAACCTATGTATTATGCAATGTACTTCTAGGCAGCAAGTCCTTTTTTTGGATAATAAGACAACGCTTTAGGGCCCTTAGCTAACCATCTTTTTGTAATCAGTTCAATGTGGTTGATAATTACATTTTTGCCTCCCCTCTGAGCGTGGAATTATATATTTGTTCATTCACTTTGGAAACTATACCAAGTGGCTAAAGAAATTTTATTTGATACAATATAACAATACGATTAAAAGAACCCTAAACTTTAAGCTAAAAAATAATTTGCACCCTCCACTCTATCTTATAGTAGAACTAGGCACACTGTTTACAAGTTCCAAAGAAAGTAAGCCAATAGCTCTGTCTAAGCAGCTTCTTTAGGTCAAAGGAAAGTTACACTGAGCCAAAGAGTTATGGAATTATAGGAGGACACTCACTCAGGAGCCAAGGCATACTAATCTCTTCTTCAAGAGATATAGTGGAGTCTCCAGAATACTCCATTAGTTATTGTAAGAGTTGCGACTGCGGAGTCTTATACATGAGTTTCAGTAACTATTGAGCAACGCGAGAAAACAAGTTTAGAGATTTCTATGCTTTAGCAAAAGGCAGTGATGGACGAATTGTAATGCAGAGCAGCGTACCTGATGAACTTGAAAATTTTGTTGAGACTTGAGAAGTTCAAAGAGTCTTTCTTAGTGCTTCCAAAAGAGTTACTCCCTCCATCCCAAAATAATAGACGTTCTAGACTGTTTTTTTCCCCCCAAAATATTTGATGTTCTACAAAACCAAAAATATTTTACCTATTTGTTTTCTTTTTTACCCTTCCTTCTCCAGCACCATTAATGACTATTTAATGTTGCCCGTTCACTTTCTCTCTCCTTTTTCTCTCTTTACCAAATCCATCCCATTTACTTTCTCTCTCCTTTTTCTCTCTCATATTAGCTAAGCAGATAAACGTTATCCGCTTCTCTACAGAAAAAAGGGAGGGACGATGATGAAATTCTCTACAGCAAAAAGGGAGGATCGACTGCGTTAATGGAGTTAATGGAGTCGCCGGGATCGACGGCATTAATGGATCGACGGCGTTAATGGAGTTAATGGAGTCGCCGGGATCGACGACGTTAATGGATCGACGGCGTTAATGGAGTTAATGGAGTCGCCGGTTAGGTAGCGGCCGCCGACAAGAGGGTAGAGAAAGCACGAAGCTTAACAAGGAGATGTTCACATTCTTTTCCACCAGAATAGAAGGCACACAGGAAGCTTAACAAGGAAATATAGTATTAATTAAGGGTAAAATAGTAAAATTACAACTATTCTTAATCTTTGTGAAACTCTCTAGAACGTCTATAAGTTTGGGATGGAGGGAGTATTATGTTTATGCAGAAGCATCATAATACATTGTGATAACAGATGTGAAATACTATGAATTGAATACTCTCTCTAAGTTGAATTGCTCTATTCTGTTTCTAGATATGTCACTATTGATGTACTTCTCTCCCTGACCACTGACTCAGACTATGTTCTCTCTAAAATTCTAATTCTTTTAATCTCAGTTCTTTATTCCTCAACTCTCTATTTCTGGAAAGTTTTTAGAATTTAGTTATCATGTTCATGGGAGATCGTGACATGCTTCTTAATTTTTATTTGATAATTTGGATGTCCGTATTTATAATAAATTTGATACGATGCAGCATGTTTTTACTAATGGATGAATAGATGTAATGACATCAATTCTTTGTTCCTTCCGATAATCCAGTTTCTGCAAGAAAGAGTAGCCGAGGCTAATGATTCGAATGAAGAGTTAATGCAAGTAGGAAGAGAGATAGTAGATTTTCATGGAGAGATGGTTCTGTTGGAGAATTACAGTGCCCTTAATTACACAGGTACCTCTTTTATCTAAGTATCTACTATTTGGCTGCAATTGGTGGTGTATATAATATGACAAAAAGGCTGATACTTGTGACAAAATTTTCATTTTTTAGTAATAGATTTACTCTTTTTATTATATGCTACTATGAAACAATGTCTCAAAGATGAAAATTTTGTGATACACTCAAAATTTTGAAGACTAAAAAATTAAGATCCTCTCACACCAACCTTTGAAGGCATTTAATTATGCCACCTCAAGTCAACAAACCCTTATAGCAAGTAGTAGAATTATCTTTATCAATAACAGTTTCACTAATTAAGTTTGAAGTGTATGTAGCAGCTTCCTTTGATGTTAACTATATCGCTCTCCTGCGAGAGAGTATATATTTCAATTTGGATTCGTATTAATTCCTTCATTTAACTGTCTCGCGTGCTAAATGGATCATGCCCAGCTCATTTGTAGGTTTTTTTTTAATGTGAAATGTATTGTGCATGTTTGAGTATGAAGTAGTTTGACTATCAATTTTCCTCTCCGCGTAACCGAGGTTGCTTTTATTTTTAGGGATTATGATACTTTTGCGATAAACTGGACTCAAGGTTGCTTGACTATTAAGTTTGGGATAATACCTGGAGAGGGGATGTAACTTTGTTAATTTCTTGTCGCCATTGGTCAGAGATGAACTTTTGGACCCTTATTGCAAGGAATTGGAGGGAGGCAATAAAAAGGATTATTTTCTAGGTAGAAGATAATAGTTGTAACTTCTTTGTGATTAAGAAAATGAGATTGGATGTAACACTTATATTGCAAAAATAAAATGAATTGGCTACCTTGTGAATGACTCAGATTAATGAAGTCATATCTCTGTGTTAATGCCCTAAAATTTGAAAGCTTAAAGTGATTGCTTATTAACCTACCTTGTTCTGTGCAGGGCTAGTGAAGATATTGAAGAAATATGATAAGCTAAGTGGTGCTCTAATTCGCTTTCCTTTCATCCAAAAGGTTTTGAAACAGTCGTTTTTGAAACTGATGTTCTAGATGAACTTGTGAAGGAGTGTGAGAATATACTTGATCGTCTTTTCTCCATGAAAGATCAGTTAGCGCCATCTGTAGCTTCTGATGGGGAAGAGGGATGCAGCACGAAGAGTGCCCCTGTAAATAATGAGAAGTCCCTCAGAGTTCCAGAAGAACTTGCAGAGATCGAGAACATGGAGAATATGTATGTGAAGCTGACATTATCAGCACTGCGGGTCTTAAAAGAGATTCGAAGTGGAAGTTCAACCGTAAGCATGTTCTCGTTGCCACCCTTGCAAAATAGTGAACTGGAGGAGGTTTTAAAGAGATTTGAAGCGGAAGTTCAACTGTAAGCATGTTCTTGTTGCCTCCTTGCAAAATAGTGAACTCGAGGAGGTTTGGAAGAAAACACCTGTTCAGGAACAGGAGGTTGAGTAGTTGATCTGATGGACTGTTATTTTTCTTTCTTTACATTTTTATTTTTGTTCTCTTTTTTATAGATCGACTTTTTGCCAGTATCATCTGGCTGCCTTGTTGATTTTGCTGGCTCCAATACAGAAAGTTTCTTGTGTGCTCTGTATAAAATGCTTGTTAACTGAAGGAAGCTTTTTTTTGTAGCATATACTTGACCAAGTATTGTGTAATTTTAGTTATCAACCTGTCTCATTTGAACAACTTAAGGTGTTTTGCTTAATGTCCTATTACTTATTCCCATTAGACCAACGGTGCAAGGCTAGGTGTTGGTGATTGCTGATAATATTCTTGTAAAACACTGCCCACTTCGGTTTCTTTATGTTGAGATGTGATATGATGCTGAGATACTAGTTGGAATCCTTGACAAAAAGCCCAGGATTTTGGTTATCACACTGGTTGCTGCGGCATCTAAGGAAGAGTAGATGAGTTAATTTTTTTGTTCTAGGTTATGTTTTTGGTTGCTTTCACGAGGCGATATCAAGAATGTAACTTTTCTTCTGGTAAAGAAAGAATGTTGGTGCAGAATTAATAACTTACAAGCTGACTAGAGCTAGTCGTGCAGTTGCAGATTGTCCGAGAGAAACTGAAAAACACACCACAGCAACCACAGCCTACAATACAAATGGTACATGTTTCTTATCCTCGTAAGTTCTGCTATGTATTGTGAAAGTTTTCAGTTGGCAGCAGGTAAATATATACATATTTCTCACATGAAGGCTGATCCCACTCAACACTATCGTGACAACAATCTAGACATGCATTCTCCGGGCACTACAACTTTTTCAAATATAATATTTTCATATGAAAATATCAATTTCCATCCTAAAAATAACAGCATGTCCGTATTTGCTTCTTTGTTTCTATTCAATACTTTTTTAAGTGTCGAACGAGTTCATGAAACCACCAATGAAGCCAGCTCCATTGCAGTTCCCACACAACATGTCTTTCTTTCCTCTGCAAAAAAATCCCAATCAATTCAAATACGACTTGATGCATAAAAGAGGTCAATTATATGTGGAACAAAGGAACTGCTATGGGTAACCAGCGTTTGTAAGTTTTTGCAGTAGTAGCATTGTAGCACCCCAGTCTCACATCGAAAGATAGGGAAATAATTTGTTTGCATATAAGGAAATAAGTTACTACCAATAGTACCTTCAATTCATGACCTTTTAGTGTGAGCCTGTGGTGGGCTAAGTTGACCCAAGAAGATACTATTGGGCCAGTAGTTTGAGGCCTTATTTTGATGAATTTGATTCGATTCAGACTTGAGATTTGACCCGAGATTTGTTCCGGACTCGGGATTTGACCCGGGTTGTTTCATATGGTATCAGAGCCGACTCTCAAAAGCTCGGGTCGGGTTATCCGATCGGATTGCCGGAGGTGGGGACACGAAGGCTGATGGTATTATCCTGAATGGAGAGATGGAGGTCCCGAGGTGGGGACACGAAGTCGTAGGTATTATCCTGATGGCTAGAGAGGCAAAGATCTTTGGTAGTGTGTGTGATCCCGGATTCACGACGGGACGTCGAGAAATTTAAGTGGGGAGTTTGTAACACCCCAGGTCCCACATCGAAGATAGGGAAATAATTTATGCGCATATAAGGAATTAAGTTACTACCAATAGTACATTCAATTCATTGGCTGTGGTGGGCTAAGTTGACCCGATAATATACTATTGGTGTGGCGCCCCCAAAATAGGTATACAACACCCATTCCGAGTCGCATAAAATACATGGTATAAAAGCAAACTACTGACTTTGACAATACATATATACGTGTGAATACGACAATCAACTTGTGAGTTTGAATACAAATATTGTCTTCTGGCATAATATACACACCCAAATAAGTCCTCATTAATTATTCATACACTATTTTACGAAGTAGTGAGGACATGACTAAAACATCTTCCTAGAACCATCACTCCATACCCCGGCTCGATCCTCGCTTTATGTTCTCACCTCCCGAGAAGAAAATGGAACAAAAAGAAAAAGGGTGAGCTCAACTAGCCCGAAGAAAGAATATTATGACTAAGATAATATACAACAAATTATCGTTAGTCTTCAACAGGGAAAAATCTAATAGAATCTGAATAGATAACAAGTTTTAGATCAACAAATGCGTGGAAAGCAAACAATCCATTAGAAGAGTCACGTGAGAAAGAATTCTACTATCTTCTAAGGTTTAAAGTCCATCATCAATAGTTTATCCACAGTAATAACAATCAATATACATCTTTAATCATCTTTTTTACTTCTGAGCCAAAGATATTCATTTTGTATCACCAATTGGTCATGTTCATCTCAACACTGTTCATCTTTTGCACTACACAGGCGAAGATATTCATTTATATCACCATTTAGGGTAGAGGATGATGAAAAATATTTTAAAAAAACGAATCCGGTGGAAACAAAATGACAAGGATTAAAGATTAAGGATTTGTACTTTGTTTTACCCATGTCCAAAAATACTTGAAAATAATCATATTGGTGTAAAAATTCAAGAATGATCAAAACATGGATCTGAATCAAAGCTAGTATCCGAATAGATATTTTGAACAAAAAGAAAATTTTTTATTTTTCTAATGAATAGTCTTAGTATTAAGTGAATAGTGTCAGATATCGTGAATAGTCTTAGTATCGTGAATAAATAACTAACAGACACAACAAGTTCCAAATTTGATAAAAAAGTTCACCAATACTTGGCATAATGATATTGAAGAAAAAATATCATTTAAGAAGAAAATAATACCCACTTACCTCAAAATAATCGTATTTCCGATTGAATTTAGGTATAGTCTTGTGAAACCCATGACCAGATATAGCAACACTCAAAGTATACTCACAAGAATAAACTCGATAATTTAGAGAGAGAAAGAAAAAACTTAGTTTACGGTGTGATTTTCAATTCTAACTTAGCCTCTATTTATAGGAAAATGTTAGAACGCAGCGAAGGAGACTAAATTAATAAATTATTATTATTAAAATCAAATTTCTCGCATGCTAGCCATATCAAAGACCAAAGATACCACTCTTGAAAATAATTTTCCAAATGACCCATGTTGTCAAACAAGAGTGGGTCCCACCCATTATTTAATAAAATTATTTTATCTTCCTAAACTTCAATAATTAAGTGAAAATAGCTCGTTTATCGGAAAAATTTGAAACTCGTGACTTTCCATGGAAATTCCATTCTCTACAACTTTGCGAAGAAAATTTTCCAAATTCCAAGCAGAAATTGACCAAAATCCATAAGCAGACGATTTTACGATCATAATCAATTTTGATCGAGAATTGTGTCCACCGAACACACAAAACATATTTTAAACATTTAATGCCACAAAATACTCTACCTCCTCATATACTCATATATCCCACAATCATTATAAAAAATATCACCAATTAATATATTATTAAAATAATATATTTAAATGTATTATTTTATCGAAAAAGATAAAATATTAATTTTCAACAATTGTCACATTAAAAATTTTCTCCATCTATATCCACATAAAATAAATATTTTCTTTATCATAATAATCAATAATTAATTATTCAAAATAATATTACAGAATCACAAATCTTGACAACCAGTAGTTCCCTGGAAAGAGGGGCTTTCGAATAAGGATTTCTCCTTACTTTGGCGCAATTAGGTGACCAAACCTCTCCTTGAATGTAACTTTCTAGACATTGCCAATAATGTTATCGATAATATTATTCAAATAATATGAATTATTGATTTGATAATGGAAAATCTTATGTAATGACAATTATTGAAACAATAATAATATAAATATCAATGCAAAGAATTATTGAATCAATAAGATAAAATAATGAGCAGTAATTATTTGTAACAATTATTGAGTAGTGTCTTCTTACGTAAGGATCAATAATTCAACAATCACTGTGCAATTCAGGTGCTACTTTGCATGCAACCATGCGATTCAGATTTTAACCGCCAGTAACCCAACAATGATGTTAATTGGTAATAATTTTTACGTCGTTATTTATAAAACTCAATCTTTGTCGTTTTCCTTCATCCAACCGCTTTTCCGTTATGGGGCCCACCAATGATGAAGCTGCAGTCAAATACGGAGATTCCCGACAAAAAGAATATTCCACAAACCAAACGAATATTCCCACAATAATGAATATTTTATAACCACTTGCTTATTTTGTAAACTTTGCACATTTCACCCATAACCAAAGAATTATATCAAATTAACCCTTATTAATTTAGAATAATGAATAAAGAAAATTCAATTTTATTTATAATAAGTTGGGGTCTTACAACCTCCCTCCTTATGAAATTTAGTCCTCGAAATTGACATACGATACACAGTATATTGAAAAGGTGAGGGTACCTTTGCTTTCATCTCCGATTCCAACTCCGTGTCATTTCCTCAATTGCATGGTTTCTCCACAAAATCTTAACTTGTGGTATAACCTTCGTGCGTAAGACATGCTCTTTTCCTATCCAAAATCTCAACAGTATCTCCTCGTAGGTTAAATCTTCTGCTATCTCGTCTGCGGTTCTAATGCAATAATGTGGTTCGGGTCTTTCATATTTACTGAAGCATAGATATGTGGAATACATTGTGAACACGAGACATACTTGGAGGTAACGCGCGAGTCTATAAAGGCTACGTTCCCTATTCTACCGGGTTAAGAATCTCAAATGGACCAACAAACCTTGGATTGAGCTTTCCTCTTTTCCCAAATCTTGTAACTCCCTTCCATGGAGCAATACGTAACAATACATGATCTCCAATATTAAACTCCACGTCCTTTACTATGAAGATCGGCATAACTCTTTTGTCGATCTTGTGAAGTTTGAATCGTTGTCGAATCATTTGGATCTTTTACGTAGTCATGCGTTTCTAATTACGGTCCCAACAATATTGCTTCTCCCACCTCGTCCCAAAGATATCTTTAGAGAACGACATTTTCGTCCATACACGCCTCAAATGGAGCCATTTTTATACTTGCTTGATAAATCGTTGTTGTAGGAGAATTCCACCATGGTAGGTACTTATCCCAACTTCCTTTGAAATCTAGGACCATGTAGTCTTAATAGATCTTGAGGTTTGAATAGTCTCTCGATTGTCAAATCTGTTTGAGGATGGTATCTTTGAATCAATCGTAAATCCGTGCCCATAGCTTTACGCAAGCTAACCCAAAATCTTGAAGTGAATCTCGGGTCACGATCCAAACTATGGATCTTGGCATGCCATGCAATCGCATAATCTCATTCACGTCTACATCTGACGCAAGACGTTCAAGGAATAAGTCTCACAGTGTCGGTAAGAAATGGGCGGAACTTGGTTAATCTATCAACAATAACCCAAATCAGCATCTACGCCTTGAGAAACTTTGGGAAGACACAGAACAAAATCCATAGTAATGTGTTCCCATTTCCATTCCTAATCTCAAGTGGTTGCTGAATGGACCTTTTGGCACTTGATGCTCACGCCTTACACGTTGACAGTTAAACATCTTGAGATAAACTCATGAATCTCTCTCTTTCGTATTGTTCCACCAAATGTATGTCGAATATCATGATACATTTTGGTACTTCCGAGATGGATTGCAAAGCGGGGTGTTGTGCCTCCATCATGATTTTATGCTTCAGGTCAGAATCGTTAGGAACGCAAAGTCTAGAATTGACTCGAAGTATTCCTTCCTCATCAATTCTTGCTTCCGGAATAGCTCCTTCTTGCACTTTCTTCTTCATACGCATCAGCCCCAGGTCCGTAGCTTGAGCAGCTTTAACTTTATCGATTAAAGTCGGTTCTACTCGTATATTCGCCATCATCATGTGGGACCCTAGAGTCTTTAATTCTATCTTCATCCTTTGTAAGTCGTATAAAATGGGCCTTTGCGTTGACAATATTGCACTCGTACTTGCATATGATCTTCTACTCAATGCGTCAGCTACCACGTTCGCTTTTCCAGGATGATATTGAATAGTGTGATCATAATCTTTTAACAGCTCCAGCCAACGTCGCTGCCGCATGTTGAGTTCTTTTTGGGTGAAGAAATATTTGAGGCTTTTATGGTCCGTATAAATCTCCACTTTCTCTCCATACAAGTAGTGTCTCCATATCTTCAACGCGAATACGACTGCTGCCAATTCTAGATCATGAGTAGGATAATTCCTCTCATATTCTTTGAGTTGTCGTGAGGCATAGGCTATGACTTTCCCATGTTGCATGAGAACACATCCTAACCCCTTTCCAGAAGCATCGCTGTAGATAACAAATCCATCTGAACCAGATGGTATTGTCGAAACAGTCTTAAAATGAGTCTCCTCTTGAGCTCTTGGAAGCTCTTCTCGCATTCCTCGCTCCATAAGAATTTTGCATCCTTCCGAGTCAGCTGAGTTAACGGAGTAGCGATTCGAGAAAATCCTTCCACAAATCTCCGATAATAACCGGTTAAGCCCGAAAGTCAAGACGTACGTGATCCGCAAACCGGTTGCTCCCAACTTTGTATTGCTTGAATCTTCACCGGGTCAACAGATACTCCTTGTTTTGACACCACGTGCCCAAGGAATGCTACTTCCTTGCTTTAACTTCGCATTTCTTCACTTGGCATAAAGCTTGTGTTCACGAAGTCTTTGTAGTACCGACTTCAAATGGTGCTCATGATCTTCACGGCTTTTGGAATAGATGAGGATGTCATCAATAAAGACAACAACGAATCGATCCAAATATTCCTTAAATACACGGTTCATCATATCCATGAAAGCGGCGGGAGCATTAGTCGATCCAAAAGACATGACCAAGAATTCATAATGCCCGTGTCGAGTCACGAATGCCGCCTTTGGAATATCCTCGGTTTTAATCTTGGTGATGATATCCGAATCGAAGATCGATCTTTGAAAAGAATTGCGCTCCTTATGGCGGTCGAGCAGGGTCATCAATGCGAGGTAGCGGATACTATTCTTGATGGTGACATGGTTCAATTCTCGATAGTCAATCTGAAAGTCGCATACTCCCGTCTTTTCTTCTTTACTGAATAAAAACAGAGAGCACCCCGAGAGACGTCTTAGATTTAATGAAACCGATGTCTAATAACTCCTGTGGTTGGACTTTTAACTCCTCAAGTTTCAATAGAGCCATTCGATATGGGGTTTTAGAAATGGGCTTTGTGCGGGTTGCCTGAGTCGATAAAGAATTCACATCACGTTACGGGGTGAGCCGGAAGCTCTTCAGAAATACATCGAAAATTCTTTAACCAAAATATTATTCAAATCGACTTGTCTTTATTCAAATCCATAACATGGGCTAAGAAAGCTTGACATCCGTTTTCAATAAATGAATAGCTTTGTGGCTTGATATGACGATGGTGATTTTAGTGGTTTAGTGGTTTGAATCATTATATTGAGTTGGTTAGGAATATGAAAACTAACGACCTTTTACGAAAACAATCAATTTTGGCATGATGAGTGGTTAACCAATCAATTCCTAAAATTACATCAAAAGCAAAGTATCTTTAAAGAGATAAGATCAATGGTAATGTGATAGTGCCAACTTGGATCATGCAAGATTTATAAACCGTAGATGTAACGAAGGTTTCACCCAATCTGAGTTTCAACAGATAAATCAAAATCTAATTTCTCCTGAGTCAAGTTTAAACGTTGAGCACAAGCAGAGAGATAAAGAATGGGTAGAACCCCAGATTATCTAGTAAGGTATAAACTTCGCAAGAATTCAAGATTAGCTTACCGTGATCACCTCGTTTGGGTTCCTCACGTTTTGTCGATCGCGACAAACGCTCTTCCGAGAACCGCCGATTTCGACTTATCCGGAATGACCCTCGGAATCACCACTCTCTGCTTTGAACTTGGTTTCGCGATAAGTACAATCTCGGCGATGTGGCCTTCCTTTCCACAAATGTAACATACCTTGGATTGTTGTGGGCCAGTTTGAATGATATGTCCCTCCTTCCCGCATTTGTAACATCTAACTAATGGTTGTTCTCCTCCCCAGCATTTGTTGTTGGTGTTGGTCTTCTAGATTGATATCTTCCCGTCATTGTTGAATCTTCTCTTTCTGAAATTTCCACTTGAGTCACCTCTCTATTATCATGTCCCACGATTACCACTGCGTGGTTACCGCTTTGTCCGTATTCTTTCCTCCTCATTTGGTTATCATCGTTCGATGACTACCCCGATTGTGGTCCCTCGGTTGAGTATACTCACTATCTCGCTTCTAATAAGCGAGCCACATTGACAACATCCGAATACTGGAGAAAATTTATGAGAGATAAGGTATTGTGAATCTACGGTTTTAGACCTCTCAAAACATACGCGTCGTTCGTTCCTCATTCTCCACCAAATGAGGTGCAAACTCGGATAACTCTCTGAACTTTGCCTCGTCTTTGAGACACCGCGTCGTGTTGTTACGCATTGAGTCAATAAACTCTACCTCCTTACATATAGCGAATACTTTACGGAAAGTACTTGTCATTGAAACGATTCTGAAATCTTTCCCAAGACATGTTAAGTGCATCCGGTGAGTGCGCTTCACAGATTCTCACGATGTCTATCGCTTCACCACGAAAACATAAAGGTGGCGAATGGAACCTTTTGTTCCTCCGTGCACCCAGACATCGAATATCTTGGTAATTTGCTTGACCCACGTTTACGCCTTGATCGGATCCGAAACTTTCCATGGAAATCTGGTGGTCCCAACTCCTTAAACCTTGCAATGTGATGAATGCAGTGCATTGCCATCATTTCCACCCGTATTTTGTACACTAGTCTCCTCTATGCGATTTTTGCGTGAACTGCAAAAAGCTTCAAACATCCGTCGTTCATCATTTGCTTTCGATTAGGCGTTGTTCACGGGAGGAACATTGCCACTGTTGCGACGTTCTCCTCGTTGGTGAGTCTGCGCGTCTCCACGGTCTCATAAACTCCATTGTTAACGTTCTCCGCTGACCGTTCTTAAATCTTTGCCCATAAAATAAGGGTTAATTAAACAAATTAACATATCACATAATATCTATATTATGACCGACCAAACAAATAAGCTTAGGTAGGACACACACTAGCAAAAGATTTACTCGTCTCTCCCTCCTAGTTCTATTCCCCGATCTCCGCCGGTAGATCATATCCTAAGCTACGATACCAATCGTGGCGCCCCCAAAATAGGTATCTGACACCCATTCTCGAATCGCCAAAATACATGGTATAGAAAGCAAACTACAACTTTGACAATACATATGTAGCGTGTAGAATACGACAATCTGATTGTGAGTTTGAATACAAATATTATCTTACATAATATACACACCCAAATAAGTCCTCATTAATTATTCATACACTATTTTACTGAGAGTAGTGAGACAACTAAAACATCTTCCTAGAACCATCACTCCATACCCAGGCTTCGATCCTCGCTATGTTCTCACCTCCACGAGAAGAAAAATGGAACAAAAGGGAAAGGGTGAGCTCAACTAGCCCGTAAAGAATATTATTACGACTAAGATAATATCTGACAAATTATCGTTAGTCTTCACAGGGAAAAATCTAATAGAATACAATAGGCAACAAGTTTTAGATCAACAAATCAAATGAAGCGACAATCCATTAGAAGAGTCACGTAGAAAGAAAATTCTACTATCTTACATGGTTTAAAAGTCCATCATCAATAGTTTATCCACCGTAATAACAATCAATATACATCTTTAATCATCTTTGCACTACAGGCCAAAGATATTCATTTATATCACCAGTTGATTGGTCATGTTCATCTCAACACTGCTCATCTTTGCATTCTGGGCGAAGATATTCATTTATATCACCATTTAGGGTGAGGATGATGAAAAATATTTTTAAAAAAAACGAATCCAATTGAAACAAAATGACAAGGATTAAGGATTAAGGATTAGTACTTTGTTTTACCCATGTCCAAAAATACTTGAAAATAATCATATTGATTGTAAAATTCAAGAATGATCAAAACATGGATCTGATCAAAGCTAGTATCCGGAATAGATATTTTGGACAAAAGAAAATTTTTATTTTTATTGAATAGTCTTAGTATTAAGTGAATAATGTAAGTTATCGTGAATAGTCTTGAGTATCGTGAATAGTAACCCGAACACAACAAGTTCCAAATTTGATAAAAAGTTCACGAATACTTGACGTAATGATATTGAAGAAAAAATATCATTTAAGAAGAAAATAATACCCTTACCTCAAAATAATCGTACCACATTTGAATTTAGGTATAGTCTTGTGAAAACCATATAGTATAAAGAACACTCAAAGTATACTCACAAGAATACGCTTCGATAATTTAGAGAGAGAAAGAAAAACTTAGTTTACGGTGTGATTTTCAATTCTAACTTAGCCCTCTATTTATAGGAAAATGTTAGAACGCATGAAGGAGACTAAATTAATAAATTATTATTATTAAAAATCAAATTTCTACGCATACTAGCCATCAAAGACCAACATGCCACTCTTGAAAATAATTTTCCAGCTGACCCACATGTTGTCAAACAAGAGTGGGTCCCACCCATTATTTAATAAAAATTATTTTATCTTGAAACTTCAATAATTAAGTAGAAAATAGCTCGTTTATCGAAAAAAATTCAAAACTCGTGACTTTCCATGGGAAATTCCATTCTCTACAACTTTCGAAGAAAATTTTCCAAATTCCAAAGCGAAATTGGCCAAAAATCCATAAGCAGACGATTTTACGATACATAATCAATTTTCTATCAAGAATTGTGTCCACCAACACACAAAACATATTTTAAACATTTAATGCCACAAAATACTCTACCTCCTCATATACTCATATATCCCACAATCATTATAAAAAAATATCACCGTTAATATATTATTAAAATAATATATTTAAATGTATTATTTTATCGGAAAAAGATAAAATATTAATTTTCAACAATTGTCACATTAAAAATTTTCTCCATCTATATCCACATAAAATAAATATTTTCTTTATCATAATAATCAATAATTAATTATTCAAAATAATATTCTGAGAATCACGATCTTGACAACGGTAGTTCCCGGAAGAGGGCTTTCGATAAGGATTTCTCCTTCTTGGTAGCGATTAGGTGACCAAACCTCTCCTTGAGCGTAACTTTCTAGACATTGCCAATAATGTTATCGATAATATTATTCAAATAATATGAATTATTGATTTGATAATGGAAAATCTTGTGTAATGACAATTATTGAAACAATAATAATATAAATATCAATGCGAAATTATTGAATCAATAAGATAAAATAATGAGCGATAATTCTTCAACAATTATTGAGTAGTGTCTTCTTACGTAAGGATCAATAATTCAACAATACATGCGGCATTCGTGTGTGTCTTCTTGTGCGACCGTGCGTATTCTTGTATTTTAACCACCGGGTAACCCAACGGTGTTAATCGGTAATAATTTACGTCGTTATTTATAAAACTCAATCTTTGTCGTTTTCCTTCATCCAATAGTTTTTCCGTTATGGGGCCCACCAATATACAACTTGCGGTCGTGCGGAGATTCCCGACAAAAAAATATTCCACAACCAAACGAATATTCCCGAACAATAATGAATATTTTATAACCACTTGCTTATTTTGTAAACTTTGCACATTTCACCCATAACCAAAGAATTATATCAAATTAACCCTTATTAATTTAGAATAATGAATAAAGAAAAATTCAATTTTATTTATAATAAGTTGGGGTCTTACAATTGGGCCAGTAGGTTGAGGCCTTATTTTGATGAATTTGATTCGATTCAGACTTGAGATTTGACCCGAGATTTGTTCCGGCCGTGTGTGTGATCGAATTCTGACGGGGACGTCAGAAATTTAAGTGGGGGAGTTTGTAACTACCTTCAAGTCATGACCTTTTGGGAGCCTGTGATGGGCTAAGATGACCTAAGAAGATACTATTGGGACAGTAGTTTGATGCCTTATTTTAATGGATTTGATTCGATTCGGACCCGGGTTGTTTCAAGCATTTTCCAAACGCACCACATCATTACTGGTGCGGTATTTTTGAATCATGTTAGGTTTGTGAGTTAAATAAATTGTGTTTGAAATAAAACCGTTATCGTTTCAGGTGAACATGATTTTAGAGTGTATTTGAACTTTCAAACGCACGCCCAATAACCAAACAAACGCTATAAACAGCAAGATAATGACTTTCAGTATATATGTTACCCGCAAAGCCAGCATGATTCACCAGCTTTAAATTGTCCATTAAAGATATCAACAGAGTTTATGCCACTACCTTTGCATTGTGAACACAAAACTGCACCTGATAATAATTGGATTCAAACGGTTAGATACATGGGTTAATCCACATTCTCTGTTATTGCTGTGCCATATAAAGAAATTTAACTGAAGTTAAAGGGTAATGCCAAAAAGATTTTACTTTATCTGTTTGTTCACAGAAAAACTTTTGAACTCAGAAAAATGCTTTTACTTGCATCCCCACCAAGAAAATGAGAAAAAAGAAAATTGCTTAAGAAAGGCTATTAATTATGCAAGAGCAATAATTATGTTGTCACAACAATAAGTGTTATTGAAAGTTCAAAGTATCATTAAAAAAAGTCAACATATTTATTGCTTTTGACATTATCAACAGCCTTAAAGAAATGGTAAAAGGAAAGTAAGAATTTTCTTTTTTGAGAATGCTCTTAAAATAAATAGATGTCCCTGAGAAAATCTGCACCTTTCTTTCTTTTCCTGGTTGTATTTTTTAACAGAGCATAAAAACATAGAGAAGTTCTTTAAAAAAAAAAATCATAGTCTCATGCCATTACCATATTCTCAAAGAATTATCACTACTGATCAGGCTTCTGTAAAACCAGATTAATCAAATGGGAAATAATGCATATATATATATATATATTTATATATTACCATTTCCGTCGCAATCGCCACATATAACACTATTTTGCTTTGTGTTTTGATCACCATGTGCAGCCTATAAATACATTGCTTAGTTAAATAAATGGAAATTAAAGAATAGTTTGTTTATACATTGCTGAATTAATTGGGTAGATTTATTAAGGACCACACCAGACCAATACTACTGACTACTGACCTTAGCTTTCATGATATGAAACTTAACAGTCCCATGGAGCTTCTGATTTCCAAAAGTTATAATACAAGAACCTGAAGATTTATTACGTTGTTCTATTTGAAAAAGACTCAGAATTCAGGAACAGGAAACAGAAAAAGTGGAATTTTATCAACAATATATATATAGAGAGAGGGAAAACCTGGGTTCTTTGTAGCTATGGAGTTTATATGTAAAAAGCATGGAGAAGTTGCCATAGAGCTGAGGGAGGAAGATCTTCTTTCCCAGGCAGAGGTGGGACTGGCAGTTTGGAACCTCTTAATACTACTAGTGTAAGGAATATCTATTGGATAATGTTTGTAATCTATAGGCACAGGAAGAAATAACTAAAAAAAATAGCATGAATGCAACTTTTTCCTATACAATTATAAGAAATTGTTACGTCAGTTAAAACAATATAAGTTTGACCTATGTATTTTTTTTACCGTATTATTGTTTTGGAAAAAGTTGAATTAAAATTTTATTTTATTTTCAATTATATACGAAAAATATTTGTATTATGACAAAAATATGTCAATTTTTGTGCGAGTATACAATATTGAATTGAATATCAAATACCCATGTATTTATATAATTTTTAAGGAGATCTACTCCTTCTCACCACCCTAATACAGGAACTTTAGCACCCAAATTTGAAATTGATTGTTTTTAACCCAATCATAAAATCAAGCCACTTATGAAATTAGCATCCAGATGTATAAATTATGTATAAATATGGAGGATAAAATAAATTTTATAAATTTAAAAGATTAAATAAAAAGATATAAAAAAATTTAAATTAAAAAGAACAAAATAATAATATATCTACAAAAGTTGTAGGAACAAAAATCGAAAACTAAAAAAAAGAAAAAGGCAACACGAAATTTAAATATCCGAATAGGGAGAGGAGTACATGGCTCTAGCAATAAAATGACCAAATCTTTGCCAGAGGCTTTATAATATAGAGATAGTATTAATTACAGAAATGATATTTTTATAAATAAAAATGATAGTTTTATAAGATTAATTTTACATAAATAATAAATGAGTCCCATAAATGTGAGAGGAGAGTTATGTAAATATCAAAATTTACTTATAAAAATATATAGAATTTTGCCATAGTAAATAGAGGTAATTTTTGGAAATATACGAGGACAAAAATGTCAAATAACACCATCCTTGAGTTTATAGCCTATATAATCTTACTTCTCCCCCAAAACCTCACATTTTCCTCTAACATTTTATCTCTGCAGACGTCTCCAAACCCTAACCCTAATCAACTTCTCTTAGATCCATCTAAAGGTTAGCTAAGCTTTCTCTCTCTATATGTATATATTTTCTTTAAATATGAATTACGAATTTTCTGATTTTTATTTTGATTTTGATTTCGATTTCTGTGTGTGATTTGTATTTAGAAATGGGTGAAAACAAGGACAACGACGCTTACGAGGAAGAGCTCATTGACTACGAGGAGGAAGATGAAAAAGCCCCCGATTCCGTCATCAAAGTCAACGGCGAAGCCGTTAAGAAGTAAGCTCTTACTCAAACTCTAGCTCAACTATTATACATAAGAGTATGACTTATTGGACATCCAGTTGAACTTTACTTTATCCGTGACCCGTGAATTTTAAAATAAATGTACCAAATCTCATCACATAAAATAAAAATTTAATCTTGGCGGTTTTATAGCTTGAATTCATTTTTTTTGTTCAAAATAAATTCATTTTCATTTTGGTTTTTATAGGTGGGTGAGGTAAATAGAACCTAACCTCGAACTGGACCCTTACTGGTTTATGGGGTTATGAAAGAATGATAATAGAAATATCTTAAACTAGATACTATATTTTTTATTAAGGGATTTGGTACAGTTAGGGGATGAGAGGGGGTACCACTTGAGGTAGAGCTCATTCAAAATGATTAAGAACAGAATAATTTTACTAATTAGTTGTGTACATAGTTATTTCATTCAGATTGTATGTTTATGATTATGAAATACAAAATTAAAATAGAGGAGGTACACTAAAACTATGAGCATCACCGGTTGTGGACCTTGTGTTTTCCCTTTATAAGATAGGTTAGATTTTTTTGGAGATGTGTAAAAGTAAGCTATATAATAAATGTTGTTTAGAATAAGAATGAAGTTGTAAGCCTTTTTAGTTTCTTTTATTTATCTGGGATATATGAGATTTAAACTCACAAACAACTTTTAATTGCATCGAATTTTATACTATAGAAGTGCTGATGAAATAGTTTCACAAGTACATTTTAGACTTTTTTTTAGTTGGAAATATTGTTTGAAGCATTGAAGTACATATCTGTCAGGGAACATATTTTTTGACTTTAGGAATTATTTTGGATGGTTTTTGGCATTTTAGTGAAGTTTTCATATAAGCCATATATCCGTGAGGCGTCGTTGTCGTGGATGATTTGCTATTTATATATTTATTTATTAGTTGTCTATTTATTTAGTTTGTTGGACTTTTTATTTATTGGTTTATTTCAGTATTGAGTTATTTATTTAGAAGCCCAATTGTTAATGGGCTTAGGGTTATTAGACTTTATTTTCTTATAAATATGCTTGTCATGATAGATTATTGGACACACTTTGATATTGAAATTATTCTCATTATTGGTTGCTCCTTACCGCGGTTGGTAAACCCAAGAGGTGGTTCTCCTGCTGTGAATCACCATAATTCTTTTAATTCTTTGTTGATTTTGCCTTTTCCAATTAATTATCTGTTCAACAATTTCCGTCCTACATCAGCAATTTGTTTAGTTATATTGTGGTATGTTGTGTTATTTTCATTTCTTTTACTGTGGGTTTCCACAATACTGGTATGTGAATAGTTATGTACAACTTTTAACCCATCAGTGGATAGAAGATCTTCTAGAAATAACTCTTATTAGTTAAACGGCGGCCTATTTGGTAGTCCTCTATGGCTCTATGGAAGCTGATGTTTATTTTTAAGCACTTATCATTATTCTGCTGATATTTGAGGCTGCTGACTTGTAACCACATCTGATGCCTTCTTTCTCATTCTTGAATGTAGGGGATATGTAGGTATTCACAGTTCCGGATTTAGAGATTTCCTTCTGAAGCCAGAACTTCTCCGAGCTATTGTGGACTCTGGGTTTGAGCATCCATCTGAAGGCAAGATAATCCTTAGTTATTCAATTTGATAGTGATTTCAATTGGTGCGAAAAATGCTAATTTTAAATGCTGTAATGTAGGCTGCATATAATCTTATGGACATGGTATTTCAGGTGTAGGAATTCTTCAGTTCCTTTTTGTCTTCCTTTCAATAGTATTAGATCTGGTCGATATACTCTCATAATAAATCCACTGATCGAGGCTTCTTTATCTGGTAGGCAGAATTGATTAGTTTCTGTTCGACTCGTTCCCTTGAAGCAAAAGTGAGTGTGCTGCCCTTTTCATTCTCTCTCCTCTTTCTTTGCGTTTAGAGAGCATTAGGGCAGCTATAATTTCCTCCTCTCTTTTTACCGAGCTATTGTGGACTCTGGGTTTGAGCATCCATCTGAAGGCAAGATAATCCTTAGTTATTAAATTTGATAGCGATTTCAATTGGTGCGAAAAATGCTAATTTTAAATGCTGTAATGTAGGCTGCATATAATCTTACGGACATGGTATTTCAGGTGTAGAAATTCTTCAGTTCCTTTTTGTCTTCCTTTCAATAGTATTAGATCTGGTCGATATACTATGTCATAATAAATCCACTGATCGAGGCTTCTTTATCTGGTAGGCAGAATTGATTAGTTTCTGTCCGACTCGTTCCCTTGAAGCAAAAGTGAGTGTGCTGCCCTTTTCATTTTATCTCTCCTCTTTCTTTGCGTTTAGATAGCATTAGGGCAGCTATATTTTCCTCTTCTCTCGTTTTACCCCCTTCTGTCTATGTAATATTAATATATTCCACTATGTATATGGGACATTGATAACTACTCCCTGCGTCCTCAAAAGAATGACCCAAGTACTCTCTTTTTTCACGCAACATGATGAGTCCTAAAAGTATACTATTTTATTGAGTTTTTGACATAAAAACATTACTCTCTAAAATGGGCCCCAATAAAATATAATCTAATTATTTTAATGTGGTGATACTTTGATATGGGGTGCTTTAGCTCATGTAGTTCATACTATTTTTTGAACATTGTTTTTCACTTCAGCTATGTTTTTAAAGGATTGAGGGCATAACTAATAATATAATAATGTATGATATGCATATAATTCATTGACAAGTAAATGTATGATATAATGGGCACTAAAAGTACCATTCTATTTTGAGTTTTCGACATAAAAACATTACTTTCTAAAATGACCCCAAGAAAATGCATCTAATTATTTAATGTGGTATTTTGACATGGGGTGCTAAACTCGTGAAGTTCATACTATTTTATGAACATTGTTTTCCACTTCAGCTATGTTTTTAAAGGATTGAGGGTGTAACTAGTAATGTATGATGTGAATATAATTAATTCACAAGTAAATGTATGATATAAATTTAATTAGGGTGATTATTTCTGGTTTGACAAATCCTATTTAATTAGCCTTTCCTTTTCTTTTATTATGATATTATATACTTTTTATTTGTTCTGACAAGTACACATCCTCAACATGATCAAAAAAGAGAAATCTTAGGTCTCTTGGGCACATTTCGGCAAGTGTCCAGTAGTGTAATGTGTCTTCATTATGAAGACTTATAATTAACCATACATGCTTAAAACCATACATGCTTAAAGATGTGTAATTAAGGTATCTGAGAGTCTCCTCGTGGTGTCTTGCAGTACTTCTGTGCTATAATTTTTCCCGGTGTCATAACATGTACTTAGTATTGATTTTAAATACCTTATTATGATTTATCCTTATCGTGAATTTTACAATTGTTGGATATTGTTTACGTTTAATTCAGTTGTTCAAACTTTATATTGCGGATGATTGTTTCTTCACTTGATCAACCAGAAGGACAATCCTTTTGCTTATGGTATATTCAAAAATGAAAAAAATTGCTGTTTTTCTATTATTTTTGGTAGTTCAATACTTTGTCGAGTATTGTGCAAGAGCTGCATAATTTGAGACTTAAGTTTCCATTTTATGTTTTATTAGATGTGTTATTCACTCGATGATGGCTGCACATTATTCCTCTCTAGTATGCTGCACATTATTCCTCTCTAGTATGCACAGTTTACGCTATGTAAGAAGTAATATAAGCTTCTCATAATTCATTGAACTTTTCATAGTATTTGTTCTGCTAAACTGATACTCTTTTAATGCCACTGTCATTTTATTAGTCTTTCTTTCTAATAAGTTGTATTGTATAGCATTGTGAGCTTTTGTACTTAGATGCTCATAAATCATACTTTTCTTTTTCGGTTTGAATTTTTTCCTGCTGCTGAGCATTGTTGTTATGATTAGGAGTTTCTCATGTGTTCTCTTGACATTATTATTTTTATTATTATTATTTTATTTCTAATTTTTTGGCTAGAAATTAGCTCATCTGATCCACCTAAGAAATAATAGTTTGATATTTTTTCTTCAGGTAATTCACTATTATCCCTCCCCATGATTTGGAGAAGTAAAATGGACTTTGGTAAACCCTTTTTTCACTGAAAACTTGGCTCCAATTTATTTGGTTCTTCACCAGTGCAACATGAGTGTATCCCTCAAGCTATCTTGGGCATGGATGTTATTTGCCAAGCAAAATCTGGAATGGGAAAAACTGCTGTTTTTGTTCTATCAACACTGCAGCAAATCGAGCGGTTGCTGGCCAAGTTGCAGCCCTTGTTCTATGTCATCTGAGGGAATTGGCTTATCAGGCATGGGTCTTAATCCAAACCTTTTCATTTGATCATTTTCTTTGGGGTGTAATTCTCATCTCTGGCTCTTTCCTGATTAAAAAATAATCATTTGACTTATTTATTACTTTCTTTTTCTCTGGGTGGGATTTTTGTCTCTTCTGCAGATCTGTCACGAGTTTGAGAGGTTCAGCACGTACTTGCCTGATATAAAGGTTGCTGTTTTCTATGGTGGTGTCAATATTAAAATTCACAAGGACCTTCTTAAGAATGAATGTCCTCATATTGTCGTTGGAACCCCTGGACGGATACTTGCACTAGCAAGAGACAAGAACCTTGCTTTGAGGAATGTCAGACATTTTATTCTTGATGAATGTGATAAGATGCTTGAGTCACTTGGTATACACGTCTTTATGTCAGCTTCAACTTATTAGTGTTTATAGTGCTTATAAGTTTCTATTGTTTTGCATATCATTTTTCTAATTTTTATTGTCCTCTTGTCTTCATATGATTTACAGACATGAGGAGGGATGTGCAGGAAATTTTTAAGATGACTCCTCATGATAAGCAAGTTATGATGTTCTCTGCAACGCTGAGCAAGGAAATCCGTCCTGTTTGCAAGAAATTTATGCAAGATGTAATTTCCCGTGGCCAACTTTTCTTGATTTTTGAAGTCACAATCGTCTTTCATAAATACAAACTTTCTACAGGCGATAGTTTAGAGATGGTCAAGAAGCATTGATTGCAGCACTGTATATTTATCTTTTGTATTTAGTTTTTGCTTACATTTCCAATCTTGCAAGGAGAGTGCTGCCTCGATATGGGAAGGGTAGCCTGCAAGAAAAGTTAATAGGATTATTGAAGGCATAGAGGTAGTGTCGGATCATGATCTTGCTACAATTAGTTTGCTTTTATTTCAGGCCATATCTTTAGGCTTTCCTATTTTCCTTTTGGTTTCTCTTGGGATGTCTGGTTGGGGTTGAGGGTGGTTTCTTTTTAATGCCTTTTTTGGTTTGGGGCGGGAGATAGAAGATTTGTGGCATAAAAGTTGTGTTGAGCGACTATGGAAGGGTTGGTGTGAATTAGAAACTAGAAAGTATCTGCGAGGAGACATCCAGATGCGTCGGGGTCTTGAATCGAAGGGGATGTTCACCTGTCTCATTTCGTAATGGATTCCATTAGCTTCAGCAAGGCTCCTAATATGCTTTACTGTGACATTTCTTCCTTACAGCCTATGGAAATTTATGTGGATGACGAAGCCAAGTTGACCCTACATGGTCTTGTACAGGTATATATCCACGAATTAGTTATCAGAACCTTATTACATAATTGAAATATATTGCACCTTACACCGTCTCATGACAGCATTACATCAAACTGAGTGAATTGGAGAAAAACAGGAAGTTGAATGACCTGCTTGATGCCTTGGACTTCAATCAAGTTGTTATATTTGTCAAAAGTGTGAGCAGAGCAGCTGAGCTGAACAAGTTACTTGTTGAGTGTAATTTTCCATCGATCTGCATCCACTCTGGCATGTCTCAGGAAGAAAGGTTTGTTTTGATTGAACAATATTTTATGCTTGGATCCGTGTAACTGATAGTTTAGTTGCTCACTCATTTTATTATCTATTACAAGTGCTATTTTGATATACCTTGTAAAAATGTTGGGCATTTGATTAATAATAATCAATCATATGATATGAATGTCGTTGCTCATATTCTTCTCGACAGTTCTTCTAATCTCCTTAGTCTCCATGCAACGGTAGATATCGACTTCTGTATGAAATTTCAGAGCCTGACCCAATGTCATTGGTTATATCCCATAGACCACTCCCTAAAGCTTGGACCTGTCACCCTTTCCCTAGGCAAAACCTGACTGTTATGTCATCCATTCTTATTTCAATCTGTACGGGTGCAGTAACTTTGGATGAATAGTTATATTTCTTATGTTTCTCATTTGGTGGAAATTAACTCACTTTTTCCTTAGCAGGAAATAGAAATTCTTTACTAACAAAAAAGGTTGAGACATAGTTGTGGTGATATGGAATTAAGCACCATAGTGGGCATCCTAATTTGCTTCTTCCATAGTATTTTTTTTAGAGGAATTTAAGTTGTGTAAACAAGCTTGAAAATGGTTATTGAGACTATTTTACAAGCCAACTCAACCCCCAATCTAACCAAGACTTGCAAACCTGCTTTATTTTTTTGGCCTAACAAAATCCTCTGTTTTCTGTTTATTTTGTGTCATGTGTTTCTAGTTTCTAAGGTCACTGTTTTCCATGGACATAAATTTTAATCGTCTTAGAATAGATGTAAATTTTAATTTGCTTTAGCCATGGATTTTTATTGTCATTCACCGTAATCTTTGGATATTATTCTGTATATTTTTAGAGTTTGCGGGACTTTTGTAAAACATAGTGCTGTGAAATTTTGAGAATCTGACGAAGTTGGACTTTAACAAAATGAGATAAAAATAAATAGAACTCACCACTGGTTGAAATGTGTTCGAATAGTACCCTGTATATAGGCTCGATTGATATCTCTCTAATTTCTTTCTTGGATTTCTTTTTGCTGTAACTATGCTGCTAGCTTGCTCTTGTATGCCTTTCCTTAAGTTTCTCTTTGGTACCTTCTCTGCTTGTTTTTCATTTTGTCTTTTGCACTTCCTTGTTTTTATGTTGATGATATAGGGTTTCCTTTGCTCTATATTTTCTGTAGTTGCTTTTCATACTAGGAGCATTGGTCCCTGGTGGTGATAATAACCATATTATTGATGTTACTAGATGGGTTGGATATTATCAACCTAACTGCATTGGTCTTATGTAGGTTGACACGCTACAAGGGTTTCAAGGAGGGGCACAAGAGGATCCTTGTGGCAACAGATTTGGTTGGTAGGGGAATCGACATAGAACGAGTTAACATTGTCATTAACTATGACATGCCGGATTCTGCAGATACTTATTTGCACAGGGTAGGTACTCTTTAATTGTTTTTATTTGGTCTTTTGTTAGTATATCCTTGGTTTGGCATTCTTAGGCTTTCATTTTTTGCAATTGGAAAGGTGGGTAGGGCTGGTAGGTTTGGGACCAAAGGACTTGCAATCACATTTGTCTCTTCTGGAGCCGACTCTGACGTCCTCAATCAGGTTGGCAGCGATTGTGGTTAATTTTAAATTATCTTACTGGGATTTGTTGTGTTATTAATGTATAGTGTCCGATCGTTTGTAGGTTCAGGAGAGGTTTGAGGTAGATATAAAGGAGCTTCCTGAGCAGATTGATACTTCTACATATAGTATGTCCCGCATCCTTGATAAATATGATTGTTCTTTTAGCTCTTTTCATGAAATAATTTGTTAGTCATTATCAATTCTTTTATTGAGTAAAAATAAAATTTATTTTATGCATAAATGCTCCTCAGAAATCTCGTTACGTGCCAGAACATATTTGGCAAATGTTATTGTTCCACACAAATTCCTCTTTTAACGGTAGTAGTATAAAATGACACCATATCCTCAAGTTTGCCATTATAATTTCATTATCATACCGCTACTACTAAAGCAAAACCTCAATATTCTTAGGGATGAACATGGAACAAAAATAGATCCTTAATATTCACAAATAAATCCTTGTGTGAGAGGGAGTAATATACAGTAGTTATACACTACTATTCTATAGTTTCTACTACATAAATGCATACCTTTCATATGGTCCGTGTTATGTTTAGCCTGTGAGCAATACTAAAGCTCTATATTGTTAGGGTGCCACATTAAGAATGTCATTTATATTAGTTGATCTCTTGCTTTTTATTGGTTTGGGTCCTTGGGAATAGCCATTGGGTATGGCTTTGGCCGTTTTACAATTACATATTACTCTGTGCTTCTAGTTTTTGAAGCTAGCACTTAGTTTCTATCATATCTTGAAATGAATACCTTGCCATTTTAGTTTTTTTGCGATCATTACTGTATCATTATTATATCGCTTGCAATGTTTATTGATTTTATATATTGCAATACACAGTGCCGTCATAGTGGTAACTGCTTTGGCAAAATTCGAGCCTTTATGCGGGTGTGAATGGGAAGTGGAGGTGCCATCAGCTGTTATATCTCGTGGTTCTTTGGGCAGAGTTGCCTTTCCAGATGTGCGGGAAAGACTAGAGAGGTTACTCTTCCATTCTTATGGAGATTGCATTTACTAGTGTACTATTAAATATTGGATTCTGCAGGTGTTGTCTTTATACTTCCATGATTTGCTAAACATTTTGTACCAGGTTTTCGTAGTCCTCCCTCTAGTATAGTTTGGTGACTAGGAAGCCTGAGAATTTTTAGAGTTTGCCATGTTAATTTAAGTACCAGATTTCCTTGAATATAGTTTGTGACTAGGAAGCCTGAGAATATCTATAGTTTGTTCTATTAATTTAGTAATTGATAATAGTAATCTAAATCCTGTGCTATATATACATTCAAGGCATGAGAAATATATTATCCCCTCTATTCAAAATTAGAATTAGTATTTTTATTGACGTATAATTTATTAAAAATGAAATAAATGAAATTTACCGTAATATCATTTTTGGAAATGGCTTGCGTTGAGTTTGAAGAATAAGTTTATATTTTTTAGTTCAAATGACATGTTAAATCTGAATTTAAGCTTGTTATTATTAGGTATAATTATTTATTTATTTGTAATCTCCTAAAAAGCCAATTTACTCTAAAAAGGTGCTTTTTTCTTTTTTACGTTAAATTTTTTTTCCCTCATTTAAGACCTATATGGCTATATATATCAAGTAGAGAAGGCCTAAGGGCAATATATTCAGGGCATTTGGATGTGAGAAAAAGTTGTTCTTTTAGGCACATCCACATAATTTTGTTGAATTATTTGAAAGAATAAATTATTCTTTATAAGCTCGACGCGATTAATTGAAACTCGCAAATAACTCGTTTTGTTTAATTGTTCACGAATTTGAACTCGTTATCCAAAATTTGACACGTGTCCAGTGGTTTACAACCCTAGTTAAACTAGAATTTCTCCCATACTCCATTGAATGACACACATTATCAATAATTGACAAATTGATAATTGGTCGTTAAACTGCATCTGAAAACTCTAGTCTGTAATTTAACCAATAAATCAGAAGCAAAATAATAATAATTAATTAAACAAATATTACAACTTAGGTGGTGTTTGATTAAATTGTACGATTATTTGATAATTAAATTTTTTAAAACATCTAATTTAATCGTGAACATTATTTACAAATTAAGTAATTTTAACACAGATGGAATGAAAAAAGTTGTACACTGTTTACAAATTGTTTGATAATATTATTTTATCAATTTAATCTTGCATATTGTTTTGAATCATTTAAATATATTTATGTGAAAAATTATGATATTAAATTATCAGTTCTACTCAAAAGTATAAATTTTATAACTAAAGATTAAAATCTAATTTTGAAAATGAACTTTATACAAACTTTAGTGTGTAAAAACATTTAAAATAATTATATTGATATTTATGAAATACATTCCCCTTGAGAGATGGTATTATATATATATATATATATATATATATATATATATATATATATATATAGAGAAAATGATCCATAAAAAACGTTAATTCTGGGCACTGTTTCACTAACTACCCACCTCCAACTTCCACTCAAAGAGACCGGAGAAGGAAACTGCTGGGCAGGAAACTACATCTTATTCCACTGTCCAATGAAAGATCTAAGAGGCTGGGTTGGAGCCAACCGTTACTCCCTCTAGCGGCCAACCAAATTCTTTTATGTTGGCCGTTACTCCTTCTAACGGCTAGTCAAAAACGGCAATAGTGTTTTGACCGGCCATTGAAAAAGATAACGACCAATATAAAAGAATTTGGCTTAATCAAGGACTTAAAATAGTTATAATTTAAATTTTAAAAAATATAGCTAATTATTACTTCACTCACTAATTGGTTCACAAAATATAACGAATTATAATAGTAGACTAATATAAGGAATATTACTTGATTAGGTAATTTGGGAGTAGTAGTTGAATACATAATTTATTTGAGTAGGAATATAATATAAACTCAATCACTATTTTTTATTTATAATTAAAAATTATAAGGCCATAATCGATAATTATCCTTATACATACTTATTTTATTAATTAGTATTATTGATTATGCCCTTATAATTTTTAATTATAAATAGAAAATAGTGATTAAATTTATATTATATTCCTACTCAAATAAATTACGATTCAACTACTATTCCTAAATTACCTAATCAAGTACTATTCCTTATATTAATCTACTATTATAATTCTTTATATTTGTGAACCAATTAGAGAGTGAAGTATTAATTAGCTTTTTTTTATTTAAAATTATAACTATTTTAAGTTCTGATTAAGCCAAATCTTTTATATGTTGGCACATTCTCTCTGTGGTCAACAAAACTAGACTGGCAAGCCTAGGTGGTAGGGCCTTTGGCGGGCAGAAAAATGTAAGCCCAAAGCTTGGGATTTTGGCGGACGGTAAAGTCGTTTATGCCTACTTTTGGGCTTTTTTTGGACTTAGCCTAAGCAGGTTGAGCCTTGATACGGCCAGACAAAAAGGCCCGGATTTTAGTGAAAATTGAAAAAAAAGTGTGATAAAAGCACAGAATTTTGGCAGTGCGGTAAGCTCTGACTTTTTGGGCCGTTGCGGTCTAGTCAAAACACTATCGTTTTGATTTGGCCATGAGAGAAAATGTGACTAACATAAAAGAATTTGGCTGACTGCTAGAGGGAGTAGTGGTTGGCTCCAACTCAGCCCTTTAGATCTTCCACTGGACGGTTGAATAACAGTTAGTTGAAACAGTGCCCAGAACTAACCTTTTTTCATGGATCATTATATATATATATATATATATATATATATATATATATATATATATATATATATGAAAGATCCATTGTTAACGTTGTAAGGATAAAGTTATCCTTGCAACAAATCTCAATCATCCATCCGTCTATCAAACGATAAGAAGGATCTCTCGTTCACAGTTGAATATGAGAGAGCCCGCAGTTTAATTATGCGGACGGGAAAATTGTCCAAAACAACCCTATCCGTCCTCATAATTAAACTGCGAATGCTAGGCGTCCACAATGTTTTAACGGGTTCGCAGTTTAATACGACATTATTTTTGATCGACCTTTCCGTAGTGTCCGCAGTTTAATAGTGTAGACGCTAAAAAATTTTTTCCAAACCGATCGATTTTTTTTGGTTTTACGAATCAAAACTAGATTTGGTACAAAAAAGAACTACCGATCTAAGTTAAAATACAAAAAACCGATATATCTGGATTTCGGTTCGACATTTTTATGGTTCAATTTTACCAATTCGAACCGGTATATACCGATTTTCTAAATTTTATTATTAGTATTAATAATTTATTATTATTAATAATAATAAAATAATAATAATAATAATAATAATAATAATAATAATAATAATAATAATAATAATAATAATAATAATAATAAAATAATAGTAATAATAATAAAAATAATAATTATATTAATTTTCGGTAAAAATCGAGATCAAACTCATGATCATGGGTTTTATATCTTAGGTCCAACCGAATCTGGATGATCGATATCGATATTTAGTGGATTTTGCATGCTGGGTCAGATTCGAGATCGATTTTTACCGGTTGAGCACCCTTAGTAAACGCTAAAAGTCGTCCGTAATACTAAACTGCGGATGTTGAGTATTATGAAGTATGTTCAAACGACATCGTTTTAATAAAAATTACCGTTTGCAGAACTAAATTGCGAACAATGAGTCCTATACCAAATACATTGTTCTTCTTTCTTCCTTATATGAGATCTAAACACCCAGAGTGAATTTAAGAGAAAAAACCAAACAAAAGGAGATTGACAAATCCGTGTTGCAAACTTACATATTTGCTAAATTCATCATATGTATATATTTTTTATTCTTCTTTGTTGTATACAAACTCCATAGTTGTTGTATACGAAGATTTGTTACAAACGTTACTTTATATACATCACAAAAACATTATTGGTCGGTTAAAATTAAACTTTTTAAGTATAATATTCGAATTAGAGTTTTTTCTCAATGTTTTCTTGATATATGTTTATTTTGTTTGTGTTAGTTACAAAAATAGAATTTAATGCGACCAACCGAGATCAACCTAACCACATTTCAATAATTGTATGGAACAATCTCAATTTCACGCGTTCCTAAAGAACTGATGAGTGAACGCTCTTTGGATATGTGGGTTTTAAATGAGGCCCACAAACAATAATTACACCAATGGAATTTTGGGGTATTCACAAACACAAATGTATGTAACCAATTAAGATGCTTCATTGATAGAAGTATTGGTGGAGTGAGACAAATACATTTTACTTTACCACAGGTGAAATGATAATAATGCTAGAAGCTGTATATTTTATTTTAGGATTACCGGTTATAGGTAAAATGTAATTAATAAGAAATCCTAAACAATTTTTTGACGAAAGTGAATTTAGTAAATATGTATTGGAGGATGAGAAGGTGTATATGGAGGGGGCATTATGTTGTTGTGGCTGGGCACCAAATTTTGCAAACTTCCCCTAGATGCTGACATGAAAATGGCGGTGACGCACACCAAAGCGTATGTATTATTTATTATGGGGAAAATATTATTTGCATCATCAAACTATGATGTCGTACATGCTAAATATCTTGTATTTCTATTAGATATTGATAAAGTATGTGATTATGCACGAGGAGTTGCGGTTTTGACTTGTTTGTTCCACAATTTACATAAAGCAACCCGTCTCGATGCGAAAAGTTTCTTTGGCTATTTAATACTTCTTCAGGTATCTTATTGACTATAGTTTGATATATTTTACATTGATATTAGCCCTCATACTGTGTTTATAATTTTTAACTTGATCAATTATGACACGTGTGGGATTAAAAATGTTTGTCAATCAGGAGGCCTAATTATGCAAGAGGGGTTGACCATTGGTTACCCCATGCAAGAGCCTGTGCATACCAAAGAAATAAAGATACCGCTAAAGAAATAAGAAGACTATACCCCATTTCAGCCAAATATTTTATAGAGGTGAATTTGATGGGATGATAGTTGCAATGGTACGGGAGATGCCATATACAAAGTTTGATCATTTAGTGGCACAAGAGTACCCGACTACCTGGTATAGTGGGGTCTTGTGTATTTCCCTCATTTGGCTTGACATTGTTGAATTCCAAATATCTAAAGTGGTATAAGCGGATGACTCATATAAGAATTAACCAGATAACACCTATACACCACGTGACTTATTTCATCAGTATGAAGCCGCAAACCTTGTAAGTTTCATATTGAAGATTTTGTTTAAAATATTTACAACATATTATATATTGTTTGCTAATCATATGTATGTTTTTTTATATTGATCGAGGCAACTCGAGATTTTATGAGGAACATTTTGAGCGTACCACCTGTGCACAACCCTCGTCATGTGTACAAGAAGTGGTATGCAAGGTCGTTACTGTTGAACGAAGAATACCAAAGTTTTTGAATATCCCAAGGACACCATCCCCAACGTTTGACCAGATCAATTCACGCAAGAAATGACATTCTTCGGTTCTAATCCATTCAGTCAAGGATTATCAGTTCGACATCCCATATGTAGTTGAGAAGGAATCCAAAATGCAATTAACACATCCTCTCTCATACACGTATTAGTGGAGTCCTACTAGTGATGTTAAAGAGTATGAAATAATTGCAGGTTGTGCAGTTGACACCAATATTCAATGAAATGCCAATCCCTGAATCACATAAGAACCTTCATGGCTACATGTAGAGCTGTCATGCTCCAAAATTCGGGTTCCTTAAAACTTGAATATGGTGCTTACAATACATCTTCTTTCTTATCCTTTATAACATTCAACATTAGTATATATAACCAAAATTTGATTAAGTAAAACATTACAGCTTTAACTTCCTCCAGAATCGCAATCCTTACAATTCATCTTAGTTTCAAAATCAAATATATTATAGTTCATTTTAATACGTTAATCACGAATATACAAAAAGTCAACATTCAACACTTAAATCTTCCTTTTCACTGTAATCCAATAACTAAATGTATTATTTAACAAATTGGATTCTCAAAACATTAAGGTGAATTTCCAATACAACATGCCACATACATAACATATACAACATCTTCTATAGTATTTCAATCGCGAAATCTTACTTTACCTTAATAAGTTTTTAGTGTACAACCCAATTCTCAACGAATAATTGTTATTCATCATTTCAAAGTTTATTACAATTAAATTTTTTGTTATTACAATAAGTCATTCAAACTTGGTACATTTTTGACCAAAGAAAAACGATGTTTGCTTTCTAAATGCACTTCAAGTCTTTATAGCTATAATCATCTGATAATTCTTCTTTTAATATGAAAATAAGATATTTGCAAGAATAAGAGCGACGACTTGATAGATCTAACAGTTAACACATATCATGTTTCACGTATTATACATGCTCTACATTTTGTTCGTGCGTCATAAATTTCATGTTGTACATTTTATAATGCAACATACTTCTCATGTGGTGCATTTTGTATGTATATGCATCATACCAACTTAATACCAACAACTATCCTAATTCATTAACTGAACATCACCAATTATAATCACTCAGTTGCATAGAGTGCACACTTTAATCATGCTCACAAGTAATTCACATAATACTAAGTTCACATAGTACTGAACGAACTTGCCTGTATCATTTTTCATCATTTTACGTTCATCGAAAGTCCAGTGAATAACTTTACTTATTGTTTAACATTCTCCATACATTACTTTTCGTCGTATAACCTAAACGTATAAAGTAAGGTTATAATACGTTCATTAATCCCATTCGAGAATTTAATCTCATTTAAGACTTTACTTTTATCTGTATTGGATCATAAATCTTTAATTCGTACCAAGTTCGATATAATATACCTTATATAGGCTAATTACTACATCCATAGGACTGCACAACCTAATTAAATCATGGAATTGTATCACAGTTAACAGAATAGCAAAAATTTTCTTCCTGAGTTCAATTTTCCACTTTTTGGGTTGCTTAAAAAGTGCTACGCAGCTATTACATATTTGTACTCCACGCGAAAAACTGAACAACATATCAAAAACTACTTAATGCCCAAAAATTGACTCGGCGAACCAAAAATGGCTCGGTGTGCCAAAACAACCAAAAAATTGCACAAAAATCTGCCCAGATTTCTACCCAGAAGATCTACACTGCAGATTTTTCATTTCGTGATTTTCGTGCTAGTTTTGTGAATTTTTATCTCATTCGTTACACATCGAATTAAATCTATTTTTGGATATGTTCCATCTCATACTACATAATGTTTTAAAAAAGAGTTAATTGCATATTACACCCCAAAGTATAGACCATTTTACCATTCGTACCCCGATGTTTAAACGCTCCCATCCCGCTACCCCAAGTATCGTTAAGTAAACATAACTGATCATTTTGGTCAATTTGTACACCGAAAAATGGCCACGTGTCACAATTTAAATGACCGAAAATTACAGAAGGGTCAGTTGTGCTTACTTAACGGTACTTGGGGTAGCGGGATGGAAGCGTTTAAACATCAGGACACGAATGGTAAAATGGTGTATACTTCGGGGTTTAATATGCAATTTACTCTTTAAAAAAATATAGCAAGTATGACAAGAGTTTGGAAAGATCCAAAAACAGTGGCCCGAAACAGTCTGTTCATAGCAGTTTTCACACTAGAATATTTTTTTTGTTTCTGAAGAATTCCAACTTCTTGATTTTCAGCCTAGTTTGAGGAATTTTAACGCATTCGTTATAACTCTGATTGCCATCATTGGCGTACATAATTGTAGACCTTGCTACATAGTATTTTACAAAAATAAGAGTTATCCCAATTAACTTCTTTAAAGGATCAAGACAATCATCTGAAAAACTGCATTTAACACAGGATTTTGGTTTTGGACAAGTTTGCTAAAAAAACTCTTGAAAACCATTTTGATTTAATTTCAATCATCCATTGAACTTAGATTAACCCATAACTCACATACTCAACAATCTACAGAGAAAACTACTTAATTTTTATATTTTAAGAAAATAACCTCATTGAGGCATTTTATCAAACATATAACATGCATGCTTGAAAAACTCAGTTTTTCTATGAATTAAAAGCATAAACTTCAACTCCATAACCCATTCCATCCTTATTCTCCTGAATCCTTTATGATTCACCAACAAAAACCAACTCCCACAACTAAATCATATATGTATTAGAAGCAAAATACAAAGAAAATTATTTTAAATAATGGTAAAGAATACTTTTAACCTTAGCTTGAAGATTGAGTGGTGAAATTCCTTATTCAACACTCGATGAAGCTTTCTCTTGATAGAGTTTGCTCTATTCCTTCTTCAATCAGGCTTATAATTATAATTTCTGCTAGCTTCTCGTAACATTAATAAAGTTTTGGTGAGAAATTTGGTAGAGAGCCCAAGAACACTTGTTTTCG
The DNA here is from genome assembly GCA_020205605.1 of Panax ginseng. NCBI lineage: Eukaryota > Viridiplantae > Streptophyta > Magnoliopsida > Apiales > Araliaceae > Panax > Panax ginseng. Next base: position 72,784,056 of record CM035150.1, read on the forward strand.
TGACTTGGTTCTTTGAAGTGAATGAAAGGAGTTGACTTAAGAAGGAAATGAAATGTTGAAAATTAATAAAAATTTACTAGAGAACCAACTAACTTATGCTAAGCAGCTAGGTGTAACTCTGTTAAGCTTAATAAGCTTGCTCATTTCATTCCACTAATTAACCCAATTCCAGCATACCGATATATGTAATATTAATAAATCATATTTATACACATAATAATAGATATAAATCTTTCCATTAAATATGGAAATAACCCAATACAAAATAACACTTTTAATATAACAAACTAATAATTAATATTTACTTCATTAATTATTTTAAATAACTCATTAATTTATAAAATTTTTATTGCACAATTAAATTTAATTTCATTGTTCCTTCCATAAATTGTTTGGAAAACAATTTATTTATATATTAAATATATTTATTTCATTTAATACAATACAATGTACTCTCATTGATTTATTAAATCATTAAATCAATGTTACATTTAATATATGTAATATATTGAAATAATGAGTTTAATTAACTCACTCATTATACATACATTAATCCACTATTTTAATTAAGCAAATTAATTACCTCATTTATGAAATTTAATTTACAATTAACTCATCATTAATTGTTGCCACACTAGGCATAATATTCAAATTATTTCAATTCATAATATAATTTTACTTTCCTCAATTAATTAGTATAACTTAATTAATATTCTTGGCTTCCTTATTTCATTGCATAGCTAATTCAAACCATTAACTTAATAGTTAAATTAACTATTAAATCTTATTTTTCAAATATATGTATATATTTCACACACACACACACATATACAAATATATAATCTGATCCTCCAAATAACTATTACACATTCTTCTTATTCTAAACAATGTATATATTACACATATATATATATACATTGTATCTTTAATTTAATATGTAAGACCTCAACTTTTTATGAATAAAGATTTAATTTCTCTAAATATTATTTTGAATAATAAGATGTTGATTTAATATAATGCTATTGTTATGGGTGATATATGCAAAGTTTGCAAAGTAAGCAAGTTGTCATAAAATATTCGTTTTGTCGGGAAATATTCGTTTTGATCGGAAAATATTCTTTTTGTCAGGGAATATTCGTACGACGGTGCAATCATTGGTGGACCACATAACGGAATAATTGTCGGATATAGAAAGTGACAAAAATAACATTTTTATAAAAAATAACGACAAAACTTTTACCTTTAATTGTTGAAATACCAGGTGATAAAAGTATAGTAATACGTATGGTTCCACAGTAGCACACGGTATTGCACAGTATCTCTGATGATTGATTCTTTCGTATGAAGTCACTCAGTTTCATTCAATAATTGCCACAATAGTTGTTGCATAGTATCTCATGTTATTGATTCAATTATTGTCACAGTATCATCTGCACCATATTTTATATTATTAAATCAATAATTGACACGACACAATTATTCATATTATTAGTTAGCATTATTGGCAATGTCTAGAAAATTCTGTCGAGAAAATAGGTTATGTTATATAATTGAGCACCAATAAGGATAAATCCTTATCGGAAAGCCCCATCTTTCCTGAGAATGATCTAGTTGTTAATATTTTGAGCTTATAATATTAATTGTGAATAATTATTATGTGGTGGATATTGGTTCAATTTTGATATAAATGAAGGAATTTAGCATGAAATATTTGTTGAAAGTTTGACATATTATCTTCTCCGATAAAATATTCAGTTAAATATATTATTAGAATATTACATTATAATAGTATAATGTCATAATATAATAGTATAAATAACTTTATAAATAGCCAACCTTTTTGACAAACAAATTCGGTGCTTAATTTGCCTTAGCAATGTGCAGGGGTTGGTGGGAATAGTATTATAATTCATTATTGGCCGCATGTGAATAAATGGGTGGAGGTAAGATACTTGGTTTTGAATTCTTTTAAAAAACGGTTTGCATCTTTTCAAGTTGTTAGGCCATTTGATTGGTGGAAATGGTTGGTGCATGAATAATTGATTGGTGTCCACGAAGTTTTTTCAAACCTTGCCTAATTACCTGCCAACTTTGACAAACCTTTTCCCTTCATTGCACTATAAATAGGATTGCTCGGATGAGCAACCAAGGCACACACTAACACAATATCAGAAATTCTTATTCTATAATATTGTGAGTATTTCTCTTGAATATAAGGATACTTTGAGTGTAGCGAATAGTGCAAGATTTTTGCAAGATTATATCCGATATTCCAGTCAAATCTAATTTTCTACTAAGGTAAATGATGTTATTTTCTTTCAATATTCGTTAAGGATATTATTTTATTTCAATACTCGTAAGAATATCATTTTCTTTCATACTCCATATTATGTAAGTGATATTATATCATTTCATATTCCTAAATTTAAACTTACTATAGTAAGTATTGTTTCTATAATTCTTGAAATGATTAGAAATTCCTTAAGAATTGCGCTTCATTTAATATCATTTCACTGGAATATTGGTCTGAACTTTCTTATTAAATTTTAATCTTTTCATTTCGGGGTACTATTTCGGGGTACCATTCATACGGTACTATTCATGGGCACTATTCATACGGTACTATTCATACGGTACTATTCACAACATAATTTAATTTTTTTTTCTCTCCAAATTATTTTTGATACATGAATATCATTCTTGAATTGAACTTCACAAATAGTTATCATGTTGACAATTTTGACATTTTTTAACTTTGAATAAATTAAATTATAAATATCTAATATATATCCTTGATCTTACTCGATTGATTCTTTATATCATTTTCATCATCCTTATGCTTATATTATGGTGAAAATTATCTTTGGCCCGTAGTGCAAAGATGAACTGTTGATTGGTATGATTCTGACTAGGAATTATGTATTGGTATAATCATAACCTTTAATGTTACAGATAAAGGTTTGTGGTGAAAGTCCTCTTTGGCCCGTAGTGCATAGATGGACATGTGTTTGACATGATCATGACTACTGGTGATACAAACGATTATCTTTGGCTCGTAGTGCATAGATAATTCGTTGATGGGAAATAATTATTGATTGGTGTTACAGGGATAAAATATTGATGATGAACTTTTAAATCATAGAAGATTGTAGACATAATGCTCTACTTGACTCTTTTAATGGATTGTTGTTTCCGCTGCAGTTGTTGATTAAAACTTGTTGTATATTTTATTATATCAAATTTTTCCCTGTTGAGGACTAAGGATAATTTGTTCTACATTATCTTAGTCATAATATTTTTTATTGGGCTAGTTGAGCTCATCTTTTTCCTTTTGGTTCCATTGTTCTTCTCAGGAGGCGAGAATGTAGCTGAGACTAGTCGGGGAGTGGAGTAATGGTCCAAAATAGTTATTATAGCAGTCCGTACTATTTTGTAAAATAGTGTGAATAATTGTAATGAGGACGTTATTTGAGTTTGGATATTGTCTACGAGACAATATTTGTATTGAAACTCACAGTTTATGTTTGTCGTATTTTACACGATAATTAATAGTTGTATAAATGAAGTTGTATTTGAATTCTATACCATGTATTTGATGACTCAGAATGGGTTGTGTGGACCTATTTTGGGGGCATCACAGTTGATATCAGAGCTTAGGGATATGATCTCTGGTGGAGATATAGAATTAGAACTTGGAGGGGAGAGATGAGTAAATCCTTCGCTAGTGTATCCTACCTAAGCTTATTTGTTATTTAATTGGTCGGTCAGAATATATGGCATGTCAATTTCTTTAATTAACCCTTGTTTTGCGACAGTATTTGAGAATGACATCTGAAAATTTTGAGATAAGCAATGGAGCACATGAGACCGTTGAGAGACCACCAATATATAACTAAGATAATGTGCACCAAGAAGGTAATAATCCTCCTATAAACAACAACACTGACCAAATGATGAACGATGGGATGTTTAGGAGCTTTCTACAATTTATGCAACACCAAACGAGAGAGACTTTTGTTCAAAATGCAGGTGGAAACAATGGTAACTCACGTCTGGTCACTGTTAAGTAATTCAAGGAGTTGGGACCATCGAAGTTTTTGGGAAAGCCAAAGCCACTCAATGCAGAAGCTTGGATTAAGAAAATTACAAAGATATTTAATGTCTTGGGATGCACATGAGAGTTCCTTTCGCCACCTTTATGTTGCGTGGAGAGGCAGATTACTGGTGGGAATCTGTAAAACGTACTCATCTTTCCGCACTTAAGATGTCTTGGGAGAAGTTCTAGGAATTAGTCAATGAAAAGTATTTTCTAGAAAGTATTCGTCATATGAAGGAGGTGAAATTCATCAAACTGGAACAGAACAATATGACTGTATCGCAATACGAGGCCAAGTTTGCGGAGTTATTCTGGTTTGCATCCCATTTGGTGGATAATGAGAAGCGAATGACACGAATGTTTCTGAGAGGTTTGAAACCTGAAATTCGTCAATACCTCATTTATCATAAACTTTGTTTGTATTCAGATGTTGTGAATAGGGCTCAATTGTTGGAGAGAGATAATGAGATAATTCAACCAAAAGACAACAACCGACAACAAGATAATTATCGTACCAGTGGAAACAATCATCAGAGCAGTGATAACTAATGTAGAGGAAATTATCATGCCAGAAATGGTAACTAATTCGGTGGTAATCCTTGCCAAGATAATAGAATAAATGAGTCAAGTGGAAATTTCAAAAAGAGAAGATTCAACAATGACGAAAAGACATCGACAGCAACACCAATAACTTTTCCAGGGGAGGAGAACGACCATCAGTTAGATGCTATAGATGCGGAGAGGAGAAACACTTCAGTCCAAACTGCACACAACCTTCCAAGGTGTGTTTCAGTTGCGAAAAAGATGGTCAAATAGCTCGATTTTGTCCTGTAGCGAAGTCAAGTCCAGTTGGGACGGTGGCACCAAAAGCTATCCTGGACAAGTCAAAGTCGATGGTTCAAGGGAGAGCGTTTATCGTGACTTTCCAAAAAGTGAGGAACCCGAACAAAGTTATCACGAGTAAGCTAATCATAAACTCTTGCGAAGTCTATACCTTATTAGATACCGGTTCTACCCATTCTTTTATTTCACCTGCTTGTGCTTAACGTTTGAACTTGACTTCTGAGAAATTAGACTTTTACTTATCTGTTGAAACTCCGTTAGGAGAAACCTTCATTACATCCAATGTTTATAAATCTTGTTTGATTCAAATCAGCACCCTCACATTACCTGTTGATCTCATCTCTTTGAAAATAGTTGCATTTGATGTGATTTTAGGGATTGATTGGTTAACTACTCATCATGCTAAAATTGATTATTTTCGTAAGGTCGTTAGTTTTCATATTCCTAACCAACTTGTAATGCGAATTCAAGCAACCAAACCACTAAAGTCAATCACTGTCATATCAAGCTATAAAGTCATTCGTTTATTGAAAAACGGATGTCAAGCTTTCTTAGTTCATGTCATGGATTTAAACAAAAATACGTCAGAATTGAATAATATTTCTGTTGTTAATGAATTTTATGATGTATTTCCCGAAGAACTTCTTGGCCTACCCCCAGAGCGTGAAATTGAATTTTGTATTAACCTTGAATCCGGTACAAAACCCATTTCCAAAACCCCATATCAAATGGCTCATATTAAACTTCAGGAGTTAAAAACTCAACTACAGGAGTTGTTAGACATTGGTTTCATTCATCCTAGTACATCTCCTTGGGATGCTCCTTTTATTCGTAAAGAAGAAAGATGGGAGTATGCGACTTTGCATTGACTATCGGGAGTTGAACCATGTCACCATAAAAAATAGGTACCCGTTACCTCGCATTGATGACCTATTTGACCAGTTACAAGGTGCTAAATACTTCTCAAAGATCGATCTTCTTTCCGAATATCATCAGTTAAAGATTAAAACTGATGACATTCCAAAGACTTCATTCAGAACTCGGTACGGGCATTACGAATTTCTAGTCATGTCTTCAGGATTGACTAATGCTCTTGCTTCCTTCATGGATATGATGAACCGAGTATTAAAGGAATATTTGGATCATTTTGTGGTTATATTTATTGATGACATCCTCATCTACTCCAAAAGCCGTGAAGATCATGAGCAACACTTGAGGCTAATATTCCAAAAGCTTCGTGAAAACAAGCTATACGCCAAGTAGAAGAAATGCGAGTTCTGGCTTGAGGAAGTAGCATTCCTTCGGCACGTGATATCGAAACATGAAATATCAGTTGACCTGACAAAGATTGAAGCAATATAAAGTTGGTAGCAAACTAAGTCAGTAACCGAAATACGTAGCTTTCTGGGCTTAGCTGGTTATTATCAGAGATTCGTGGAAGAATTTTCTCGAATTTTCTCATAGCCTATGCCTCACGACAACTCAAAGAATATAAGAGGAATTATCCTACTCATGATCTAGAGTTGGCAACAATCATTTTCACGCTAAAGATTTGGAGACACTACCTGTATGGAGAGAAAGTGGAGATCTATACAGATCATAAAAGTCTTAAATATTTCTTCACCCAAAAGGAACTCAACATGAGGCAACGACGATGGCTCGAGCTGTTGAAAGATTACGACCATAATATTCCATATTATCCTGGAAAAGCGAACGTCATAGCTGACGCGTTGAGTAGAAGATCATATGCGGGTACGAGTGTGATATTGTCAACACAAAGGCCCATTTTTTATGACTTACAAAGGATGGAGATAGAGTTAAAGACTTCAAGGACCCACGTGGTGATGTCAAATATACGAGTAGAACCGACTTTAATCGATAAAATTAAAGTTGCTCAAGCTACAGACCCGGAACTGATGTGTATGAAGAAGAAAGTACAAGAAGGTGCTATTCTAGAAGCAAGGATCGACGAGGAAGGAATACTTCAAGTTAACTCTAGACTTTTTGCTCCTAAGGACTCTGATTTGAAGTATAAAACCATGATGGAGGCACATAACACACCGTTTGCAATCCATCCTGAAAGTACCAAAATGTATCATGATCTTCGACATACATTTTGGTGAAGCAATATGTAGAAAGAGATCACGAAGTTTATCTCAAGGTGTTTAACTTGTTAACGTGTCAAGGCGGAGCATCAAGTACCAAAAGGTTCATTGCAACCACTTGAAATTCCAGAATAGAAGTGGGAGCACATTAACATGGATTTCGTTACTGGTCTTCCCAAGGTTTCTCAAGGCATATATGCAATTTGGGTAATTATTGATAGATTAACCAAGTCTACTCATTTCTTTCCTATACGAGAAACTTATTTACTTGAACGTCTTGCTCGTATGTACATAGATGAGATTGTGAGATTGCATAGTATGCAAGTATCCATAGTTTCTGATCGAGACCCAAGATTCACTTCACGATTTTGGGTCGACTTTCAGAAAAGCTATGGACACCGATTCTGATTATTTCTCGCATGTTATCCTCGATTTTGACGGAAATCGAAAAGGACTATTCAAACTCTTGAAAATCAATTGAGACTTTGTGTACTAGACTTCAAAGGAAGTTGGATAAGTACTTACCATTGGTGTAATTCTCCTACAATAACAGTTATCAAACGAGTATAGGCATGGCTCCATTCAAGGCGTTGTATGGACGGAAGTGTCGTTTTTCAGTATGCTGGGACGAGGTGGGTGAAACAACATTGTTGGGACCAGAATTGGTATGCATGACTATGAAAAAGATTCAAATGATCCGACAATATATACAAACCTCACAAGATCGACAAAAGAGTTATGTTGATCTTCATCGAAGGGACGTGTAATTCAATATTAGAGATCATGTATTGTTACGTGTTGCTCCATGGAAAGGAGTTACGAGATTCGGAAATAAAGAAAAGCTCAACCCTCGATTCATGGTGTGAATTACATAGAATCATCATTGGTTTGTATGATATATGTGCTAACCATTATGATAGCCTAAACAAATGTGGTGGATAAAAAAATCCATGTATATTAATAAGTAATGTGATTCCATATTTAATTAGTGGACTATATTATATTTTCTATGTGTGCTTGCAAATGTACTACATTAATTGTGACTTTATGAACCCTGCCTTACCTAAAGAGATTACAAGATTATATAAATTGGGCTACCTTAATTTTCTATGCAAGCTTTATAATTTCTTAAATATTATAGGTTATTGCATTAAGCCCAAAAGCAAAGCAATATCAATCCTTTTCTTTGACCCAATTCGACAAACCAAATGATGCGCAGAAGGGGATTACTTTTTAGCCCAAACTAAGAGCAATGCCTAACCCTTTCATATGCCCAATCCAGCAGCCTTATTATGGGTTACAATGGGACTATTTAGTTATTAATTAGAATGAGCAGCATGTTATCTTGCAAGCCTTCTCCATTTTTAGTTGTGGATTTTTCTATAATTAGAGTAGTAAATAAGCCCAAATGTAATCCCATGCTCAGCCCCTTTTTGTTTCCCAAACCAGCAGCCATATAGGGACATATAAAGTTGAATTGGATTGGTTATAATAGCTAGTTCAGTTAGCAGATTAGTTGGCTAGTAGTTGGGGGCTAAGCTCATTAGGGAGGTTGTGTTATGATTGTTCTCTAGAGGTTGCATAATTGAACTGGAAGTGCTAGCAGTGACCTTAGTAGGGGGAAAGCTAGGGGAAACTATGTACGAGCAGAATAGAGGTAATGATGGAATGCAGCTTATGGGCCAAGTAGATTGATGAGAGATAGGTTAAGATCAACCATATATGGCTGCTTATTGCACCCAAGTTTAGATTGGTACATCAGTTTGCTAAGCTTCAAAAATAGTAGCATATAGAGAGAAAAAGAGGTCAGATGGGAGATGGCAAACTAAGCAAGAGCACCACCTTCATTCTACAAGATATCAAGGTGAGCATTCCATTCCAGTTCTGTGATGCCCCCAAAATAGGTATACATCACCCATTCTGAGTTGCCAAATACATGGTACAGAAACAAATACAACTTCAGTAATACAATTGTCGTGCAAAATACGACAACACATATATTGTGAGTTTGAATACAAATATTGTCTAATAGACAGTATACAAACTCAAAAGGAGTCCTCATTACAATTATTGATACACTATTTTACAAAATAGTGAGGACTACTAAAATAACTATCTTGAATCATCACTCCATACCCCAGCTAGTTCCTGCTAAATTCTCTCCTCCTGAGAAGAACAATGGAACAAAAAGGAAAAGGGTGAGCTCAACTAGCCTAGTAAAGAATATTATGACTAAGATAATATACAACAAATTATCATTAGTCTTCAACAGGGAAAAATCTGATAAAATATAATAGATAACAAGTTTTAGATCAACAACTGCAGCGGAAACAACAATACATTAGAAGAGTCAAGTAGAGAAAGAATTCTACTATCTTCCAAGATTTAAAAGTCCATCATCAATATTTTATCGCTGTAACATTAATCAATATACATCTTGAATCAAATATTCATCTTTGCACTACATGCCAAAGATATTCATTTGTATCACCAGTTGGTCATGTTCATCTCAACACTTGTTCATCTTTGCACTACGGGCCAAAGATATTCATTAGGCAATCATTCATCTTTGCACTACATGCCAAAGATATTCATTAGATAATCATTCATCTTTGCACTACAGGCCAAAGATATTCAGTAATATCATTATTTAGGACTGAGGATGATGAAAAATATCTTAAAGAAAATGAATCCAGTGAGATAAAAGATCAAAGATTAGAGATTCGTACTTTAGTTTATCCAAGTTCAAAAATACTCCATAATAACTAATTATGAAGCAGAATTCAAAAATAAAGATCAAAACATGGATATAATCAAAGATAGTAACCATAATAGACATCTTGAAAAAAAAAGGAGAAAATTTCATTTTTTGATGAATAGTGCTGTATACGTGAATAGTGCTATATACGTGAATAGTAACCCCGACACAAAAAGGTAGAAATTCCACAATAAAATCCATACCAATATTTCGGTATAATGATATTGAAAGAATAACATCATTAGAAAGAAAATAACATCCCTTACCTCAAAATATCAATTATTTCATCGGAATATCTATATAAGGTCAAGAAAACTTGCAATCGATGAATAGCAACTCACAAAGTATCTAAATACTCACAAAATACGCCGATAATATAGAGAGAGAAGAGAAAACGTGTTTCGGTGTGATTTTCAATTCTAACTAAGACCCTATTTATAGGAAAATGCTTAGACGCCAAAAGCAAACTAACTCACACTACGATGGCTTTACTCACTACTATTCAAGCCCACCACTTTTGAAAATAAATTCCAAAGACTTTTCATTACTCACCAACCAAAAGTGGGGCCCACCATATTTTTAATAAAAACATTTTATTTTCCGAAACTTCAACAATTCATAATAAATAGCCCTTTTATCAAAAAAATTGAATCTCATGTGCTTTCCATAGGAATCCCCAAATCCGGTACTTCAATTCCACTGATTTGGTGTTCATCAGATAAATATCATCTATCTATCTACCCATAATAAATGCAAACCATGCAATAGATAGAATAAAATCTTCCCTTAAGGGTTACAACATCCTAATAATAATAATACAATCCCAAAGTTAAACTAACCTTAAACATCTATGTATGGAATCATAAACAAATAAGTCTTAAACAACATCATTAAATCAAGTCTTAAACAAAATACATCATCATATAAATCAACAAAGTCTTCATCACTTGCTAACTTTGCCCTTGCTTTAACTTTACTAAAGGAAGGTTCATCATTCTTTCGCTCTTAATCGCAATGTTATTATTAAGCAAGAGAGAGACTATTGCCCACAAGTATAATAATGAAATAACAAAAGATAATAACATGCGAGTAAATCAAAGACATCCTAATAAAAGCTCAACTTTTGAATCAAGAATGAATAACAAGAATCAAAAGAATTCTCGAGGGTCATAAGACCTTGAACTATGTCCTAGGTTATCAAGGGTTATACTTGAAACCTTTAATACTCATAAGACTATGGACCTTTCTACTCGCATTTAGGGGGATCAACCTCAGTACCATATCGCATAATAATATCTTAACGCTAACGATAAGTAAATCCTTTTACAGGGTTGTTCATCTCATTGACATTCGAGTCCGCACTAAAGGAAGTTTGGTTTGATAATTCAATAAGGGTTCTCAAATTTAGAACGCTTATCAACTAAGGACTAGTTGAATCAATAAAGTTCACTAGTCTAATAAGGTTCAACAATAATGATATTCAATTTGAATAATAATCTCAAGAAGTATACAATAGACACAATTATTGTATAACTCAATCATGCTTTGAAAAGATAATCAATCTTTAATATAACATTTGAACTTGAATAATAGTAATGATAATTTACTCGAGGTAAATAATAAACTTGAACAATAATGACAAGTAGGTTTAGAAACTTGCCTCGCATGTGAGATTACACTTTTAACTAAAGCACGCTCTTTGAATTTAATCCTACATACCATTCACATTCACAATACCAGCTAATTATAACTTAACTAATCATCAAAACTCATTCTCTTTGTCTACTTTGATTATTAACTATACTTAGTTAATTTACCACTTTGTCACATAATTTATACTTCATTAATAACAAGCTAATTATGTATTCAATAATTCAATCCACATGCAATTATGTTATTTACATGTTAAACATCTATTTTAACATCTCATTATACTTCTAACATGTTTACATGTTCATTACATTAAGTTAACAATACATTGCTAGACTTAACACTTTAAAATTATTTCATTTCTCGACTATTCTCAGTAGAGAGAAATATGCACTACCATCATTTATATTAGGTTCACAAGCATCATGCTACACATACATGGCACGCCATGATGCACTGCACATTGGTGTCATGCATGCAAGGCTGCCTTATATGTTGATCATATGGCAAGCTGCGAATGAAAATCAGAACTGCTCGCAAATTCGCAAAAATTGCGTAACACAAACCAAAAAAATTCCAATTAAATTATCACTACACCTAATTTAATCATACCCACATGTTATAATTCATGATATAATCATTACCCAACATTTATAAAGTGATTTTAACCCATTAAAACACATAATCACAGAAGTTTAAGCATGCAATTTCACCGACTTTGATGTTCTCAAGGTTTTGAAAATAAAACATGAAAATTGTCACTACGGATTCAAGTATAACAATCAATCCGCTTATTTAAACTTTGGTCTCTTCAGATCAACATGCATAATAATATACGAAAGTGTAAAATTTAGGATAATATATGATCAACACATGAAAATATCACGATAAGGCCATATACCAAAAACCCAAACTCAGAATTTTGAAAATAATATATACGATGTATTTTCATGAAACTTATGATATGGTTTATATAATATATATAATCAAATACAATGTGATATGTTAACACATATATAACCCATATAATCATTACTCCTATCCCAATTACAGAGAGGTTTAAATCAAAAAACTTGAAAGCCATTTTTTATAAAAAACTAAACAACGTGAAATAGAAATTGGTTTGAGATTACCCAGAGTATAAATTATATAGAGTATGATCAATGATGATCCTTTCACAATTAATTGTTAAACTACACACTCACAATCTTCTCTCAAAATCAATATTTTCTCTCTACAATTTCTCAAATCTCTCTCATTTTCTTGCTTTTTTAGAAAAAATTAAGAAAATAATAAAGAAAGAAAAGACGAAATAAAGAAGAATCTCGACAAGATATGGATGGTCAAGCTAACCCAATCATGGGTAATCGCCCCCAACTCCCATAGTAGGCCTTGTTTTCGGCTAGCCTTAATAGATTTTAAAACCATTTAATTTAATAAAGCTTTATCATATAGTTTAAATCATGTCACACCCTTTATAAAATAAATCAAATATCTTATTTAATTTAATATAAATAAAAATATAATAATTTCTCATAAATTCACATAGTCATATAATTAATTTTCTCATTAATTAATAATGTCAAATTATTAAATCTCTAATTAATAATTAAATTAATTAAATAACATCATGCTTAATTAAATATTTCATTTAATTCAATAAGCTCACATAATTACATATTTGAATAATAATTATTCTCTACATTAATTTAATAAATGTAACACATATAATTAAATTAATCTACCACAATCGCATCAATTAATTATTTAATCTAATAATTAAATCATCGAAAAATATTTATTTAATTCAATAAATATTAAAATTAAATTACAAAAATCTCGCTCATTACATCTTTCCCCTTAAAAGGATTCTCATTATCCCCGTAATCACGACTCAATAAATTCACCTGCTACATTCTCCCCCCTTACAAAGATTCTCGTCCCTAAATCGCTTTACACATAATTAAGTAAATAAATGAGGGTAATTCTTCATCATATTCTCTTCGAGTTCCCACGTAGCTTCTTCAAATATTGTGGTTCCTCCAAATTACCTTAATGTAAGGTATAACTTTATTTCGAGAACTTGTTCTTTTCTTCATCGACAATTTGAACAGAATTTCTTCGTAAGATAAGTCTTTCTCAAAATGCAGGGTTCAGATTCAATTACATGCTTGTAATCGGCTTTTGTAGGTCGTAAATACGTAAAACACGGAAGACGCTAGGACATTCTCGAGTGATGGAGGTAAGGCTACCTCAGACGCGATTTCTCCGATTCTTCGCAAAGACTTCAAAGGGTCCAATAAATCTTGGGCTCAATTTTCCTTTCTTTCCTAACTCGATCTTCCCTTCCAGGAGAGACCTTCAAGAAAACATATACTACCGATTCAAACTCGATATTTTTACGATGTGGATCAACAGATTTCTTCCGTCGATCTTGAGCCGCTACCACCGTGTTTCGGATCACTTTGACTATTTCGCCGCCATTCATTGCACTCAATTCGCCCTAGCAATTGTCTCTCACCAACTTCATCCCAAAGAAAGTGGAGTTCTCGACTTTCTCACCAGATAACGCTTCGTAGGCTAAGATGCCAATACTAGCGTGGTAATCGTTGTTGTAGCCGAACTCTACTAATGGTAGGTGATCATCCCAATTTCCTTTAAAGTCCATCACACAGTGCTCTTAGCATATCTTCTAATGTCTCGAATCGCTTCTCTCACTCGTCTGGCTCATTCTGCTTGAGGGTGGTAAGTCAGACTCATTCGCAATTGCGCACTCCATGCATTCCTCAAGACGCTTCCAAAATTTGATGTAAAGCGCGATCCCTATCTCAAATAATTGATACCGAACTCTCGTGTCTCAAACAATTTCTTTTACGATATACCTCGCTAACCGATCTAAGTTGAATCTTATTTTGATCGGAAGGAAGTGTGCGATTTCGCTACCATTAACGATAACCCATATCGCTGTCAGAGCCTTTCTCGAGTCGCTTTCAAGGCCAACCACGAAGTCCATTGTAATATGTTCCCATTTCCATTCTGGGATCTCTAACGGTTGTAGCAATCCACTTTGGCCTCCGATGTTCTCGCTTTCACTTTCTCGACAGTTAGACACTTGGCAACACATTCTCGCAACATCACGCTTTTAATTTGGCCACCGTAAATGTTGTCAAAGATCTTGATACATCTTGGTACTACCAGTGGTGAATCGAATATCGTGAACTATGAGCCTCGCTTAAAATATCTTCCTTAATCTCTCAGATCAAGACACCCAAATTCTACTCTCAAATCTCAAAGATTCCTTCCTTATCCATCTTAAATCTTTGCCTCAGCCTTCAGATATCTTCTTTGTCACCTTTTTACATTCTTCATCCCAAGTCGAGCCTCCTTTACTTTATCTAAGAGAGTTGTACTGCATCGCATCCAAAATAGCTTCTCATCAATCTCCATAGATACTTCACTTCTAACTCCAGTTTCTCCATTTCAAATTAGCTCCTCCCCGAGCAAATAACATCATCAATTTCTCACAACCCTTTCTACTTAAGGCGCTTAAGAACCACATTTGCTTTTACCCGATGGTATAAAATCTCACAAATGTAATCCTTAATTAATTCCAACCATCTTCTTTCGACGATATTCAAATCCTTCTGTAAAAATATATTTCGCACTCTTTGTGGTCCGTGATATATTTCACACTTCTCCCCGTAGAGATAAGCCTCCCAAATTTTCAAAGCAAAAACAATCGCAGCTTAACTCCAAATCATGGGCTCGTATCCTTCTCGTAATCCTTCAATCGTCGTGATGCATACGCAAATGACTTTGCTTTTTTGCATAAGCACACAACCAAGTCCTTTATGCGACGATCGCTAAAAAATAACAAAATTTCAGATCATCCTAAGGGATAACACAGTGTCAGACTCAATCTCTTCTTCAATTCTTGAAAGCTTTCTCACACTTCTCCGTCCAAACAAATTTCATGCCTTTACGAAAGTTAAATTCATAATCTGAGTTGCGATCTTGAAAAAGTCTTGTATGAATCTTCTATAATATCCTCGCTAATCCAAGAAAACTTTACTTACTCGACGACGTTTCTCTACCGATCCCAAGCTTAATCACGGCTTCAACTTTAGATGGATCTACCAAAATTCCATTTTATCGATCACGCGACCAAGAAATTGCACTCGCTCAATCCAAAATTCAGATTTCAAAAACTCATGCATACAACTTCTCCCTTCTCAATACTTCCAACGTTAATCTCAAATGCTCTTCGTGTTCTTCTTCGGTTTTGAATATACCAAAATATCATCTATAAATACCACTACTTAATTTGTCCAAAACCATTGAACACACCATTCATTAGTCCCATAAATGTCGCAGAGCATTCGTAAGACCAAACGACATTACTAAAAATTCAGAGAGTGACCATATCGCTCTCTAACGCCGCCTTCTGTACATCCTCCGCGCCTCACCTTCATTGATGATAACCGCTTCTCAAGTCTATCTTGAAAAGTATCTCGCCCCTTTAATCGATCAAACAGTCATCGATCCTGTGAATGGATATCTATTTTAATCGTGACCTTATTCAGCCTCTCAGAATCAATGCAGAGTCAAGATCGATCCATCCTTCTTTTTCACAAACAACACCGGCGCCCCCCCACTTGATACGCTTCTATTGAATGTACTTCTTGTCCAACAATTCTTGTAGTTGTACCATTAGTTCTTTCATCTCATCATCGTGCCATTCTAGATGGTGCCTTCGATATTGAGCGCCTCGCGCCAAATCGATCACGAAAATCTACCTCTATCCGTGGAAGTCCCGCAAATCGTCTGAAATACGCCGACGAAGTCCTCACAATCCAGATCTCTTCGACCTTCTGATTCTCTTTTCGATCGTCGACTATGTAAGCTAAGTATCCTACACACGCCTTGTCTTTAATAACTTCCTCGCCTCTCGCATCATCATCGACAACTCGCTTGTTCAGGCGACTTGCTACCATAAAACACAACCTTTCGACGAGAGTCATAAGGTTAATACGCTTTTTTGGCAATCAATTACAAACTTCAGAATTGAATAACCACCCATTCCCAAAATAACGCCAAATTCCCCAAGTCGAATAGGATAAGATCTACGCTCATGATATTACCCTTAATATCCACTCTACAATTTCTTATGTACGCATTTAACAGGATTATTTCTCTATTCGCAATTTCTATGTTCATGGGTAATCCAATTCATCCTTAGGCAAATCTAAATTTCGCAAAATCATCTGATATAAAGGAACAAGTAGCACCCTAATCAAATAAAACATAAGCATTAATTTTATTGATCTAATGATACCGACACCACATCACGGATCGAATCGCATCTCGCACCGCCATGTTGAAAGTCCGCTATTTATTTCGGCTTTGTTGCGGTTGGTCCTGATGGTTAAGGTATTTCCACCGTTATTTCCCCGCTTTCTCCCGATCCCGACCCTCCCGATCCCTTCTTGGGATGCCTTCTCTTCGCCGATGGTCCTTCAAACCACAAGTAAAACAAGCACCCTTCTTCGGTTTCGATAGCTTGGTGCTATGTGGCCTTCCCGACCACAATTGTAGCACACACTTTTTTTTTTCATACAAACTCCCAGATGGGCTTTCCCGCAAGCCGCATGCTTCGATTCTTTTCTTCCGACACCTTGCCGATTTCCGATGATGAGTCATCATTCCACCTTTTCTTCCGATTGAAATTTCCACCTCCCGCCTACTTCCACCGGCCTTGTTATTAATTTCACCTTCACTCTTCTTCTTCTTTCTTCCGATCTTGATTGTACTTGGTCACCGTGATCGCTTCCACCTTCAAATGAGGATGGCCTTTTCCAAAACTCCGAAAAATGTGTTTTATATCTCAAACATTGATACCTTTTATCAGACACCCAAGGCTTTAGTCCTTGTTCAATCTTCCGCTTTTCTTTCGTCTGCAGTGTACTTGATACGGGCTAACCTCGCTAACTCATTGAATTTAGCCGCAGTAGTCAGTACACCATGTTTCCCTCGCTTCAACTCTAGAAATTGAACCTCCATCCGATTCTCGCGAACTAGTTGGGAAATACATTTCAAAAAACATCTCTTTAAATCTCTCCCACGTAATTACACCTTCACCTCCTCGCACTTTGTTTGCTTTCACCACCAATAGCTAGCCTCGACTTCAAAGATAAACGCTGCAAAAGCGGTCTTCTCGTCTTCTAACCCTAGCAACGAACGTCGAAAACTTTCTCCATTTCCATAACCCACGCTTGAGCCTCGATCGGGTTCATGGAACCTTTGAACTCAAGCGTCCCACCGCTTTGTCTTTAAACGTTGTGTTTGTGGAGCTTGAGGTTGATTATTCATTGCTCCAAATAAGAAGTTAACCAACCGCTTGAACGGGATTAGCGCTGCATTATTGTTATTATTGGTCGACTTTCCTCAGCCTCATTGACGACGTTGTTTTCTCTCTCCTCATGCATATTTTTCTCGTTAAATAAACGCTTATTAGAACTTTATTTATTTCTCTAAATAGTTAAGGCATTACTTAACAATTTAACATACTCATTTAACACATCATCTCAAACAACTTGATATATTTTCATTCAAATCAAAAGTTTTAACATTAAACGATAAGATAACTCGCTATTTACATCAACTATCCTCGAATAAAGAATCCACAGATTTAAAACATTCAAATATTCTTTCGCTCATAAACACGCCGTAATTTACATCTAAAACTAATTAAGTTCTTCACATAATTAAACAAATCATATCACCGCTTGGCCAAGGTATCGATTAGCCTTGCTACGCCCTCTCTTCTAAGATGCGATACATCGTCTCCGCCATCCATCATGTACAATGGTAGTCCTTCAACTCGATCGGGTACCTCAAAACTCGATCTTGGTCTCATTCATCGCCTTTGTTAAGTGTAGAATATGTCTCCCCAATCTTCGCTTTTCTTTGCACGACCATCATCTTCTCGCATCGATCACCGACGTGATTCTCTTACCCAAATTTTCCTCTCGCTATTTTTTCAGTCTTTCTGAGGTTTCCTTCAGCCTTCTTCAAATTTTCTATCTCCTCTGGCCTTATCTTCTTGCTTCGACCTTCTCATGGACCAAATCCCATTCTACATTTCCCAATCAGTGAGTGAAGAGTCGAAATCTCCTCTCCTCTCTCCTCTAGAGTAATCATCAATAATAATCGCCGCTCACCAATCCTCAGACCTCATCTCAGAACTCCACGCTACTTGGTCAGATAATGTGTCATACATCTCAAAGATCAATCTGCACCGTGGTAACTCCTCTTCTTCTTCCTTCCTCTTCCTCAACAAATTCCTCCTCAGATCCTCCTCAGATCGGCCTCCTGTTCATGCTCCCGACCAACAACAATGATCAATGGAGATGATTCCTCTCATACTAAATTGCTCCCTAACGATATGAATGTCTCTGGGGCTCCTCCTCCGCTTGCACTATAGGTACACGGGTTTCCTCCTCAAGAGGGTACTATAGGTACACGGGTTCTTCCTCCCCAAATTTTGACTAGCTTCACCAACATTCACATCCCATTTGACATCCCGACAACAAAATTTTAAGTTTTAGTTACTAAGTCGTATCATCTAACGATACTTTAACACACATAAACACATAAGGTCTTTTATTATCTTCAATGAATTACATAAATTCATTTCTTATAACTCGATAAGAGTTTTCCATCACTATCTTCTTTCTATAAGGCTACTACCTAAGGTTGTTCCCCACCTAAGGTTCATAACCTACATACCTTTGATACTAACTTGTGACACCCCCAAATCCGGGTACTTCAATTCCACTGATTTGGTGTTCATCAGACAAATATCATCTATCTATCTACCCATAATAAATGCAAACCATGCAATAGATAGAAATAAAAATCTTCCCTTTAAGGGTTACAACATCCTAATAATAATAATACAATCCTGTGTTAAACTAACCTTAAACATCTATATGAATCATAAACAAATAAGTCTTAAACAACATCATTAAATCAAGTCTTAAACAAAAATACATCATCATATAAACAACAAGTCTTCATCACTTGCTAACTTTGCCCTTCGCTTTTACTAAAGGAAGGTTCATCATTTTTTTCGTTCTTAATCGCAATGTTATTATTAAGCAAGAGTGAGCACTATTGCCCACAAGTATAATAATGAAATAACAAGATAATAATAACATGCGAGTAAATCAAAGACATCCTAATAAAAGCTCAACTTTTGAATCAAGAATGAATAACAAGAATCAAAAGAATTCTCGAGGGTCATAAGACCTTGAACTATGTCCTAGGTTATCAAGGGTTATACTTGAAACCTTTAATACCATAAGACTATGGACCTTTCTACTCGCATTTAGGGGGATCAAATTTCTTAGTACCATACATCACAATAATATCTTAACGCTAACGATAAGTAAATCCCTTTGCAGGTTGTTGTTCATCTCATTGACATTCGAGTCCGCACTAAAGGAAGTTTGGTTTGATAATTCAATAAGGGTTCTAAATTTAGAACGTTTATCAACTAAGGACTAGTTGAATCAATAAAGTTCACTAGTCTAATAAGGTTCAACAATAATGATATTCAATTTGAATAATAATCTCAAGAAGTATACAATAGACAATTATTGTATAACCGAATCATGCTTTGAAAAGATAATCAATCTTTAATATAACATTTGAACTTGAATAATAGTAATGATAATTTACTCGAGGTAAATAATAAACTTGAACAATAATGACAAGTAGGTTAGAAAACTTGCCTCGTATGTAGATTACACTTTTAACTAAGCACGCTTTTGAATTTAATCCTACATACCATTCACATTCACAATACCAGCTAATTATAACTTAACTAATCATCAAAAACTCATTCTCTTTTTCTACTTTGATTATTAACTATACTTAGTTAATTTACCACTTTGTCACATAATTTATACTTCATGAATAACAAGCTAATTATGTATTCAATAATTCAATCCACATGTAATTATGTTATTTACATGTTAAACATCTATTTTAACATCTCATTATACTTCTAACATGTTTACATGTTCATTACATTAAGTTAACAATACATCATAGACTTAACACTTTAAAAAATTTCATTTCGACCATTCTCAGAGTGGTATATACACTACTACTTTTATACTAGGTCTTCATAGGCATGGCCATGTATGCCATGCATGACACACTGGCATGTGCTGCACATGCATTGGCATATGCATGTCGATCATGATCTGGATCATGCAATGCATGTAAATCAGAAAACTGCTCGCAATTCGCAAAAATTGCGTAACACAACCAAAAAAAATCCAATTAAATTATCACTACACTAATTTAATCATACCCACATGTTAGAATTCATGATATAATCATTACCCAACATTTATAAAGTGATTTTAACCCATTAAAACACATAATCACAGTAGTTTAAGCATGCAATTTCACCGACTTTTGATGTTCTTGAAGGTTTTGAAAATAAAACATGAAATTTATCACTACGGATTCAAGTATAACAATCAATCCGCTTATTTTAAACTTTGGTCTCTTCAGATCAACATGCATAACAACATACGAAAGTGTAAAAATTTAGGATAATATACGATCAACACATGAAATATCACGATAAGGCCATATGGCCAAAACCCAAACTCAGAAATTTTTGAAAACATATATATCATATGTATTTTATGTTTTATGAAATCCGATGATATGGTTTATATAATATATATAATCAAATACAATGTGATAACATATAACACATATACAAACCCATAATCATTACTCCTATCCCAATTACAGAGGTTTAAATAAAAACTATGAAAGCCATTTTTATAAAAAACTAAACAACGTGAAATAGAAATTGGGTTTGAGAATTACCTGCAGTATAATTTAGAAGAGATGATCATTGATGATCCTTTCACAATAATTGTTAACTACACACTCACAATTTCTCTCAATCTCAATTTTCTCTCTCGAAATTTCTCAAACTCTCTCTCTCTGCTTTTTTCCGCACTTAAAAATAATAATAAAAGAAAACGAGAAGACGTCAGTAATAAGAATCGACACATTATGGTCAATAACCCAAATATGGGTAATCGCCCATCCAACCCCATAGGGCCTTGTTTGGCAACCCTTAATTAATTCAAAACCATTTAATTTAATAAAGCTTTATAATATAGTTTAAATCATGTCACACCCAATTAAAATATCTTATTTAATTTAATATAAATAAAATATAATAATTTCTCATAAATTCACATAGTCATATAATTAATTTTCTCATTAATTAATTATATCAAATTATTAAATCTCTAATTAATAATTAAATTAATTAAATAACATCATGCTTAATTAAATATTTCATTTAATTCAATAAGCTCACATAATTACATATTTGAATAATAATTATTCTCTACATTAATTTAATAAATGTAACACATATAATTAAATTAATCTACCACAATCAGATCAATTAATTATTTAATCTAATAATTAAATCATCGAAAATATTTATTTACTTCATTCAATAAATATTAAAAATTAATTTACAAAAATCTCGCAGCCACCATCTCTCGGACCATCACTCCATTCCCTGACTAGTCCCATCTATATTCTCATTTCTTGAAAAGAACATTGAAGAAAAAGGGTGAGCTCAACTAGCCCAGTAAGAAATATTATGACTAATATAATGCATAATAAATTATCGTTAGCCTTCAACAGTATAACAACTGATAGAATACAATAGACAACAAGTTTTAGATCAATAACTGCAGCGGAATAAGCAATCCATTAGAAGAGTTAAGTAGAGCATGATATCTACCATCTTCTATGTTTTAGAAGTTTATCACCAATTTTACCGCTGAGACTCAGATTGATAAATAATTCACATCATTGAATTATTCATGCACTACGGGCCAAGGATAGGCATTAGTATCACGATCACGAATTATCCATGCACTACGGGCCAAGGATATTCTTATTTTTAGCAATGGTCATGAACACGCCAAACAACAATTTATCTTTGCACCCTTGGCCGAAGAGAATGCATGTTCATGATCATACCAATGACTGTCGCTGGGACTCAAATTGATAAATAATCCACATCACTTGCAACATTACAGGTCATGAATATACCGAATAATCCCTTGTCATAAGCATACCAATCAACAGTTCATCTTTGCACCCTTGGCCGAAGACGACTTTTATCACAATATAAGCATGAGGATGATGACAATGATGAAAACAAGGATAAATTTTAAAGATTTATAATTCAATTTATCCAGAATTCAATAATGTCCAAATTGTCAACATAATACTGCTTTGTGGAGTAAAATTCAAGAATAATATTGTATCAAAAATGATTTGGACCGCAAAAAAATCAATTTTTGTCATGAATAGTACTCCGGGTGAATAGTACCAGAGTGAATAGTACTTTGGGAATAGTACCCCGTGAATAGTACTTCATGAATAGTACCCGTGAATAGTACTTCGTGAATAGTACTTTATGAATAGTACTCTGTGAATAGTAACTGTGAATAGTATTTTGTGAATAGTACCGTATAAATGAATAGTACCCATGAATAGTACTCCGACATTAAACGCTTAAAATTTAACAAGAATGTGCAGAAAAATATCCTTGTGAAACGATACTAGATGAAGCGCAAATTTCAAGGATATTATACTAATTTCACGGAAATATAGCAGCAATATTTTAACAAAATGAGGGTATAATCAGGAATACGAGATGAAATAATATTACTTACATACTACAGAGTATGGAAGAAAATATTATTTCATACGAATATTGAACAAAAATAATATCCCTTACGAATAAGAAATAAATAACATCCCTTACCTTAGAAGAAGTCTGGATACTGGAATAGTGAAGTAGCAGAATACTCTTATTCTTTCTCTCTATAGCTTATCTCTCTATAATTGCACTTTTGAGTCTTAGTGAATTAGTGAGAATGAAAGAAGAATGAGCTTCTATTTATAGAAAAACATAGTTTTGATAATTGCACGATTAGGGGCTCAAATTATTACAGTATAGTTCCTTCATCTTTACCTCTATTTTAATTTAGTCCTGCAAGTATTATCAATCTTGTACATCCTCCCCTAATAGTACATGCATGTGAACCAATAGTTCCATACATGTGAACCAACAGTAATTTGCATTTGAACCAATAACATTTAATTGCTCATTTATCCGATTAATTGTCCGTTTGGTCAATAATAACAAAACCAGCAAATCATAGAATTACCTCCTTTGAGGGTAATTGGGTCACGGAAGAATTAAAAAAAACTAAATGCACAAACATCTTTAATCAACACGAATTTATTCATCATTAATATTATAACTCACAATATTTAACAACCAGATCATTCCCAGGAAAGAGGGGGCTTTTCGATAAGGATTTCTCCCTATTGACGCGCAATTAGGTGACCAAACCCCTTTCCTCGACAGAACTTTCTAGACATCGTCAATAATGCAAATAATAATATGAACAGCTTTGTCGTCTCAATTATCGATTTAATAATATAAAATATTATGCAGATGATACTATGACAATAATTAAATCAATAATATGAGAGATAATATGCAGTAATTACTGTAGTAATAATTGAGTATAACTGAGTGACTTCTCACGTAAGCATCAATAATAAATACCGTGTGCTACTATGCAACCACGCGTATTACTGTACTTTTAGTGTGACGCCCCCAAAATAGGTATACATCACCTATTCTGAGTCGTCAAATACATGGTACATAATTCAAATACAACTTAATAATACAACTGTCGTGTACAATACGACAAAACATAAACTGTGAGTTTGAATACAAATATTGTGTACTAGAGAGTATACAAACTCAAAAGGAGTCCTCATTACAATTATTAGCACACTATTTCACAGAATAGTGAGGACTACTAATGCAAACATCTAGGACCATCACTTTGTTCCCCGACTAGTCCCAGCTACGTTCTCATTTCCTGAAGAGAACAATAAAAGAAAAGGGTGAGCTCAACTAGCCCAGTAAGAAATATTATGACTAAGATAATGCAGAATAAATTATCAATAGCCTTCAACAGTATAACAACTGATAGAATATAATAGACAATAAGTTTTAGATCAAAAACTGCAGCGGAATAAGTAATCCATTAGAAGAGTCAAGTAGAGAATAAAATCTACTATCTTCTATGATTTAAAAGGTTTTTCATCACTTTTATCGCTGGGACTTAGCTTAATAAATAATCCACATCATCGAATCACCCCTGCACTACGGCCAAGGATATTCTTTAGTATCACGACCATAAATTATCCATGCACTACGGGCCAAGGACATTTGTGTATTTAGTAATGGTCATGATCATGCCAACAACTATCCATCAATGAACTACGGGTCAATGAGGACTTTTACCACATCATTTGTAACATTACGGTCATGATTACACCAAATAATCCCTGGTCATAATCATACCAAGTCCATCTATGCACTCTGAGCCACGATGACTTTCAACAAAATATACACATGAGGATGATGACAATGATATAAGAATTCAATAAAACAAGTTCAAGAATTAATTTGTCCAGGAACCAATAACGTCCAAATTGTCAACATGATATTTCTTTGTGGAGTAAAATTCAAGAATGCTAAGAAGAATATTTCCATGAAAAGATACTGGATGAAGCACAAATATCAAGGATATTACACTAATTTCATGGATTATAAAAGTCAAAACTTTAACCAACTGAGTATAATAAAGAATGGAATAACAAAAGAAATCACCATGCATGCGATAGACCGCACATGTAGGTTATTCCAACAAAATAATAAATAACGGAATCGAATCCGGCGTAAAAGCGCATGCATGTGATATTCCAACAGAATAATAAAGACCAACCAGTCCCATTGTAGAAACGCATGCATGTGGATATTCTAATGTAATAATAAAGATTTTAATCAATCCTAAGATAAAACGCATGAGCAGTGATATTCCAAATGAATAATAAAGATTTTAACCCGTGTCAAAGCGTAGAACGCATGCATAAGATATTCCAATAAAATAATAAAGATTTTAACTGTGTCCCATGTAGAATCGCCTGACGTGATATTCCAATGAATAATAAAGAATGGAATAACGAGTAAGAATTTCACCAAGTATATGCGCATTGCATGTACGAAGTTATTCCAACATAATAACAAAGAATGGAATAACATAAGTTCTCTTCATGAAGACGAAAGAAATAATACTCCCTACCTTAGAAGAAACTGGATATTGAAGTAGTGAAGTAGCAGAATACTTTTCTTCTTTCTCTCTATAATTTCTCTCTATAATAATTGCTCTATAGCTTTAGTGAATTGGTGAAGAATGATGAAGAAATGAGCTTCTATTTATAGGAAAATATAGTTTCGATAATTGCACGTTTTGGGGCTCAGAATATTATAGTATAATACCTTCTTCTTTTCTTTTATTTTTAATTTAGTCCTGCACGTATTATTAATCTTGCACCAACTCTCCTAATAGTAAATCATGTGAATCAATAGTACAATCATGTGAATAAATAGTATAATCATGTGAAAAAATTAATTACAGTATAGTACCTTCAACTATACCTCCATTTTTAACTTAGTCATGCAAGTATTATCAATCTTGCACCACCATCCCTAATAGTATAAGAATGTGAATCAATAGTACCCCGTGAATAATAACTCGTGAATAGTAACTCATGAATAGTAACTCATGAATAGTACTCTGACACGAAAAGTGCTCCGAATACCCGAGTGAACAATATAACCTCCAAACATCAATTATCATCGAAATAAATGTCAATTTCTACTAACACTAATAATCCCAATACAATGGAACAATCAATTTCATCTTTAATCAACACAACTTATTCATCATTAATATTATAACTCACAATATTTAACAACCAGGTCATTTCCAGGAAAGAGGGGGCTTTTCGATAAGGATTTCTCCTTATTATGCGCGCAATTAGGTGACCAAACCTCTCCTCGATGTAACTTCTAGACATTGTCAATATTGCAAATAATAATATGAATAACTTTGTCGCCTCAATTATTGATTTAATAATAATAAATTTTATGCGATGATACCGTGACAATAATTGAATCAATAATATGAGAGATATGATGCAACAATTCATCGTAGCAATAATTGAGTATAACCGGTGACTTCTCACGTAAGCATCAATAATCAACACCGTAAAGCTTACTATGCAACTACGCCAGCATATTCTTTGTACTTTTAACACCGGGTGTTTCAACAGTTAATGGTAAAACTTTCGCCGTTATTTTCATAAAGTATTTTTGTCATTTTCTCAATCCGATAATAATTCTGTTGTGGGGTCCACCAATGATTGTACCATTGTACGGATATTCCCCGACAAAAAAAATATTCCCCGACCAATCGAATATTATATAACAATTTGCGTACTTTGCAAAATTTATAAATATTACCCACAACTATAACATTATATCAAATCCACACCATAATATTTAAAAAAATATTTTGAGAAAATTAAATCTTTATTCATAAAATCTGGGGTCTCACATTTACCACCGGGTAGTTCAACAGTTTAACGGTAAACTTTCGTTGTTATTTTTATAAAAAAGATATTTCTGTCGTTTTCTAACTACGACAATACTTCCATTGTGGGGTTCACCAATGATTGTGTCATCGTACAAATATTCCCTGTTAAAACGAATATTCCCCGACCAATCGAATATTTTATAACAACTTGCTTACTTTGTAAAATTTATAAATATTACCCACAACTATAACATTATATCAAATTCACACCATAATATTCAAAAATATGTTTCGAGAAAAATTAATCTTTATTCATAAAATTTGAGGTCTTACACTACATGTTTGATAAAATGCCTAAGTATTGACTATTGTGTGCTAAAGGCATGTTAGCTATGCAAACAAGTCCAAAACCATATCTATATGCTATCATAGTAAGAGTAATTCCTCAAGTATCATTCCATGATTAAGTATAACATGTTTCTATGTAATTTAAAAACCATGATAGTTTTGTTAGAAAAAAATGTAAAGTCATGGTGACTATAATTAGAAACAAATATTATAACTAATATTCCTTGCATTTGATGTGGTTTCATGATACAACTTGGTGTCTAAAAGGCCAAAACTTGAAGGATATGTATTGTAAGTCTAAGATAACATTTTCAAGGTGGCAAAAAACTCAAAACAGGGCAGTCTGGACCTGCTTGAAATAGGCTAGACCAGGCCACTATTTTGAGAGTTTGAATGGCTAGTTTAAAGGCTATGTTGTGGACTGTCAATGTGTAAACTAAGATAGGCCTTCCGGACTTAAGCTATACATGTTATATCTTTCATAAAAGGTTAGTCAAAGCTCATGTATTGCCTAAACCATAACTATTTTGTAGATTAGGTTGTCAAACCATATTTTTATATAAGTGTAAAGCCTATTGAAGGCTATTTTAAACAACAATCTTAAGGCATTGCATCCATATGTTTTAAGACCCCAACTTATTATAAATAAAATCGAATTTCCTCTAATTATTATTGTGAAATAATAAGGTATTAATTTGATATAATTCTCTAGTTATGGGTGAAATGTGCAAATTTTGCAAAATAAGCAAGTGGTTATAAAATAATCATTGTTGTTGGGAATATTCGCTTGGTCGTGGAATATTCTTTTTGTCGGGAATATTCGCATTTACGACGCACAAGCATTCATTTAGGGCCCCATAATGTAATAACCGCTTGATGAAGAAAATGACAAGTTTGAGTTTTTATAAATAATCTACAGAATTGTTACCAAGTAACACTCGCTGGAATACCCGGTGGTTAAAATACAAGAATACGCTGCGTGGTTGCATAAAGAGAAATACACGCATGCACAAGATTTTTGAATTATTGATTCTTACGTAAGAAGGCACTACTCAATAATTGTTACAAAGAATTATCGCTCAATATTTTATTTTATTGATTCAATAATTGTCATATTGATATTTTATATTATTGTTGTTTCAATAATTATCATCGCACAAAGATTTCCCATTATCGATCAATAATTCATATTATTTGAATAATATTATTAGATAAAGATTATTGGCAATGTCTAGAAAGTTCTCACAAGGAGAGGTTTGGTCACCTAATCATGCTACCAAAGAAGGAGAAATTTTATCGAAAGCCCCTCTTCCTCGAACTACCGTCATTCATAATTGTGATTCTCAGAATATTATTTGTGAATAATTAATTATTGATTTATATGATAAGAAAATATTTATTTTATGTGGATATAAATGATGGATATATTTATTTTTATGTGGATAAAAATGAAGGAATTAATGCCGAGGTGTTTTATCAAGATTTTGTCGAATGCGTAGAGGTATTAAAATCATCCGCTTGTGGATTTCTGATATTTTATGTTTGGAATTTGAAAACTCAAAGCTACAAAGTTGTAGAGAATTTGATTTCAAAGCAAGTAATGGACATAAAATTCATATTTTTCCGATAAACGGCTATTTTCTATGAATTATTAAAGTTTTGAAAAATAAAATAATTTTTATTAAATTATGGGTGGGACCCACTTTTGTTTGTGTGAATGCATGTGGGTCAATAAAATTTTTTCAAATGGGTCATGCTTAATTTGTCAAATAAGTATGCGCGTAGAGAAGAAAAAAAAAAATAATATTATTTTTATTATTTTAGTCTCCTATGGCGCTTCTAAAGATTTTCCTATAAATAGACGCTTAGGTTAGAATTGAAAATCACACCGTAAACAAGTTTTCTTTCTCTCTAGATTATCGAGCGATTTTTGTGAGTATTTTGATACTTTGAGAGTTGTTATTCAAAGATAAGTTTCTCTTCTTTTATCCGAAATTCAATGTAAGTACTGCTATTTTGAGGTAAGGGATGTTATTTTCTTCATAAATGATATTATTTTCTTCAATATCATTATGCCAAAATATTGGTTTGAACTTTTTATCAAATTTGGAACTTTTGTGTGTCTGGGTTACTATTCACGATACTTCTATTCACGATATACACACACTATTCACTTATACATTTACACTATTCACCAAAAAATGAAATTTTTTCTTTTTTGTCCAAGATGTCTATTATGGTTACTATCTTTGATCAGATCCATGTTTTGATCTTTATTTTTGAATTCGCTTCAAAATTGGTTATTATGGAGTATTATTGATCTTGATAAACCGTTATACTTAATCCCTACTATTTGTCCTTCTTCGTCTCACCGATTCGCTTTTTTTAAAATATTTTTCATCATCCTCACCCTAAATGATGATATTATCAATATCTTTGGCCCAGAAGTGCAAAGATGAATGATTAATCGATGAATATCTTTGGCCCGTAGTAGGCAAAGATGAACAAAGTCGAGATGAATACGACCAACCGGTGATATAAATGAATATCTTCGGCCTCAGAAGGCAAAGATGAATATTTGATTAAAGATGTATATTGATTGTTGTTACAGGATAAAATATTGATGATGGACTTTAAATCTTAGAAGATAGTAGAACTCATTCTCTACTTGACTCTTCTAATGGATTGTTGTTTCACCGCAGCTTGTTGATCTAAAACTTGTTGTCTATTATATTTTATCGATTTTTCCTCGTTGAAGACTAATGATAATTTGTTGTATATTATCTTAGTCATAATATTCTTTATCGGGCTAGTTGAGCTCACCCTTTTCCTTTTTGTTCCATTTTTCTTCTCGTGAGGTGAGAACATAGCAGATCTAAATGGGTAATGGAGTGATGGTTCTAGAAAGATGTTTTAGCAAATTCTCACTATTTCGTAAAATAGTGTTTGAATAATTGTAATGAGGACTTATTTGAGTGTGGATATTGTCTAGAAGACAATATTTGTATTTAAACTCACAAGATGTGTGTGTTGTCGATTTTGCACGACAAATCAGATTATTGAAGTTGTAGTTTGCTTTCTCGTACCATGTATTTGGCGCACTCGTAATGGGTGTCAGATACCTATTTTGGGGGCGCCACAATTGGTATCAAAGCTTAGGGATATGGTCTCCAAGGAGATCGGGAATAGAACTAGAGGGGAGAGATGAGTAAATCCTTCGCTAAAGTGTCCTATCTAAGCTTATTTGTTGGTCACCATAATATAGGATATTATGTGATATGTTAATTTGTTTAATTAACCCTTGTTTTATGGCAAGATTTAAGAATGGTCACGAGAACGTTAACAATGGAGTGTATGAGACCGTGGAACAACCTTTAGTCACAAACCAGAGAACGCATAACAGAAGGCAATATTCCTCCCGTAAACAACACTACCGAGCAAACGATGAATGATGGAATGTTTAGAGCTTTTTGCGCTCATGCAAAATCGCATTTAGGAGACTCTGTACAAAATACGGTGGAAGTGATAGCAACGCTATTCCTCATCACAAACCAAGCAGCTTCAAGGAGTCGGGACCACCAAAATTTATTGGAAAGCCGATCCGATCAAGGCGTAAACATGGGTCAAGCAAATTACCAAGATATTCGATGTCTTGGGATGCACGGAGGAACAAAGGTTCCATTCGCCACCTTTATGTTCCGCAGGTGAGGCGATCACCGGTGGGGGAGTCTCAGAAGCGCACTCACCACCGCCGACTCAACATGTCTTGGGAAACGCTTTCAGAAACTATTCAATGACAAGTACTTTCCTCGAAAGTATTCATTATATATGAAGGAGGTAGAGTTTATCGACCGAACAAAACAACATACGACGGTGTCCCAAAGACGAGGCGTAAGTTCACGAGTTATCCAGTGTTTGCACCTCATTTGGTAGAGAATGAGGAACGAATGACAAGGATGTTTCTAGAGGTCTAAAACCCGAGATTCACAATACCTTATCTCTCATAAATTTTCTCTCAGATTCGGGATGTGTTGTCAATAGGCTCAATTATTAGAGCGAGATAATGAGTATGTTCAACCGAGGGACCACAACCAGTGGTCATACCGGGATGATAAATATCATCGAGCGATGATAACCAACGAGGAGGAAAAAATACGAACAAAGGCTAGAACCACTCGGGTGGTCATCGTGGGCCATGATAATAGGAGAGGTGAGTCAAGTGAAATTTCAAAAGAGGAGATTCAACAATGACGGAAGACATCAAAGAAGAAAGACCAAAGACCAACAACAACAAATTCTAGGGGAGGAGAACGACCGCCAGCTAGATGTTACAAATGCGGAAAGAGGGACATATCACCCAAACCGCCCACAACAATCCAAGGTATGTTATAACCATGGAAAGGAAGGCCACATAGCTCGGAGATTGTTCTCAGAGCAAAACCAAGTTCAACGGATGGTGACTCCAAGGGTCGTCCCTGATAAGTCAAAATCACGGCTCCTCGGAAGAGCGCTTTGTCGCGATCGCCAAAACGTGAGGAACCCGAACGAGGTGATCACGGTAAGCTAATCTTGAACTCTTGCAAGCGAAGTTTATACCTTACTAGATACCGTGCTCTACCCATTCTTTTATCTCTCCCCGCCAGTGCAAACGCTTAAACTTGACCGAGAGAAATTAGACTTTGATTTATCTCGTTGAGACTCCGCTAGGAGAAACTTTCATTACATCTACAGCTTATAAATCTTGCTTAATCCAAGTTGGCACTATCACATTACCCGTCTTATCTTATCTCTTTAAAGATACTTGCTTTTGATGTGATTTTAGGAATTGATCGTTAACCACTCATCATGCCAAAATTGATTGTTTTCGTAAGGTCATTAGTTTTCATATTCCTAACCAACCTCATCATACTAATTCAAACAACTAAACCACTAAAATCACCACATCGCCATATCAAGCCATAAAGCTATTCGCTTATTGAAAAACTGATGTCAAGCTTTCTTAGCCCATGTTATGGATTTGAACAAAGACAAGTCGATTTGAATAATATTTCATTGTTAGAGAATTTCCGATGTATTTCCTCAAGAACTTCCCTGCCTACCCCCGTAACGTGATGTTGAATTCTTTATCGACCTTGAACCGCACAAAAACCATTTCTAAAACCCCATATCGAATGGCTCCTATTGAACTTCGTGAGTTAAAAGTCCAACTACAGGAATTATTAGACATCGCTTTCATTCGGCCCCAAGACATCTCCTCGGGGTGCTCCTGCTTTTATTCAGAAAGAAGAAAGACGGAGTATGCGACTTTGTATTGACTACCGAGAATTAAACCATGTCACCATCAAGAATAGGTATCCGCTACCTCGCATTGATGACCTGCTCACCAAATGCAAGGAGCACAATTCTTTTCAAAGATCGATCTTCGCTCGATATCATCAAATCAAGATTAAAATCCGAGGATATTCCAAAGACCGCCTTCGTAACTCCTGCAGACGGCATTATGAATTTTAGTCATGTCTTTTGATCGACTAATGCTCCCGCCGCTTTCATGGATATGATGAACCGAGTATTCAAGGAATATTTGATCAATTCGTTGTTGTTTTTATTGATGACATCCTCATCTATTCCAAAAGCCGTGAAGATCATGAGCACCATTTGAAGTCGATACTTGAAAGGCTTCGTGAAAACAAAGCTTTATGCCAAGTCAAGAAATGCGAGTTCGCTTGAGGAAGTAGCATTCCTTGGGCACGTGGTGTCAAAACATGGAGTATCTCGCTGACCCTTGGCCAAGATCAAGCAATACAAAGTTGGGGAGCAACCAAGTTTCTGTGATCAAGCACGAGCTTTCGGGCTTAGCCGGTTATTATCGAGATTCGTGGAAGGATTTTCTCGAATCGCTACTCTGCTAACTCAAATTGACTCTGAAAGATACAAAATTTGTATGGAGCGAGGAATGCGAGAAGAGTTTCCAAGAGCTCAAGAGGAGACTCATTTCGCACTGCTTCGCAATACCATCCGGTTCGATGGATTTGTTATATACAAATGATGCTTCGTGCAAAGGGTTAGGATGTGTTCTCATGCAACATGGGAAAGTCATAGCCTATGCCTCACGACAACTCAAAGAATATGAGAGGAATTATCCTACTCATGATCTAGAGTCAAGCAAAGCAATGATTCGCATGCTGAAAATTTGGAGACACTACTTGTATATGGGGAGAAAGTGGAGATTTATACGACCATAAAAGCCTCAAATATTTCTTCACCCAAAAGAACTCAACATGCGGCAACGACGCTGGCTTGAACTATTGAAAGATTACGATCACACTATTCAATATCATCCTCGAAAAGCAAACGTAGAGTCGACGATCGAGTAGTAAGATCATATGCGAGTACGAAAAGCGATATTGTCAATGCAAAGGCCCATTCTCAGATGACTTGCAAAGGATGGAGGTAGAATTAAAGACTCAGGACCCACATGATGATGGCGAATATACGAGTAGAACCGACTTTAATCGATAAAGTTAAAGCCGCTTCAAGCTACGGACCAATGCCGATACGTATGAAGAAGAAAGTGTAAGAAAGTGCTAGGAGCTATTCCGTAAGAGAATCGATGAAGAAGGAATACTTAGATTCAACTCTGCACTTTGTGTTCCTAACGACTCGATTTGAAGCATAGAATCATGATGGAGGCACACAACACACCGCTTGCAATCCATCTCGGGAGTACCAAAATGTATCATGATATTCGACATACATTTTGGTGGAACAATATGAAGAGAGAGATCGCGAGTTTATCTCGAGGTGTTTAACTCACAACGCAGTAAAGGCGGAGCATCAAGTGCCAAAGGGTCCATTGCAACCACTTGAGATTCCGAAATGGAAGTGGGAACACATTACCATGGATTTCACATGTGTCTTCCCAAAGTTTCTCAAGGCATAGATGCGATTTGGGTTATTGTTGATAGATTAACCAAGTCTCGCCATTTCTTACCGATACGAGAGACTTATTCCTCGAACGCCTTGCTCAGATGTACGTGAATGAGATTGTGAGATTGCATGGCATGCCAAGATCCATAGTTTTGATCGCGACCCAAGATTCACTTCAAGATTTTGGGTTAGCTTGCAGAAGCTATGGGCACGGATTTATTTATCTGGGCTTCAAAGATACCATCCTCAAACCTGACGGACAATCGAGAGGACTATTCAAACCCTCAAGATCTATTAAGACTCGTGTCCTAGATTTCAAAGGAAGTTGATAAGTACTTGCCATCGTGGAATTCTCCTACAACAACAGCTTATCAAGCAAGTATAGGCATGGCTCCATTCGAGGCGCTAGATGGATTTAAAGTGTCGCCTCTCCAAAGATGTCGGGACGAGGTGGGAGAAGCAACGTTGTTGGGACCGTAATTAGTACGCATGACTACGTAAAAGATCCAAATGATTCGACAACGATTCAAACCTCACAAGATCGACAAAAAGAGTTATGTCGATCTTCATCGAAAAGGACGGAATTTAATATCGGGGATCATGTATTGTTACGTGTTGCTCCATGGAAGGGAGTTACAAGATTTGGAAAGAGAGGAAAGCTCAATCCACGATTTGTCGGTCCATTTGAGATTCTCGACCGAATAGGAAATGTGGCCTATAGACTCAAGATTACCTCCAAGTATGTCTCGTGTTTCATAATGTTTTTCACATATCTATGCTTCAGAATATGTGAAAGACCCAAACCATATTATTGCTTTTTAGAACTGATTTAGATAGTCAAGATTTAACGTACGTAAGAGGTACCATAAGATCTTGATAGAAAGAGATGTCCTACGCACTTCAAGGTTATACCACAAGTTAAGGTTTTTGGAGAAACCATGCTATCAAGAAATGACCGAGTTGAATCGTAAATGAAAGCAAGGTACCTCTCACCTTTTCAAAACACTGTGTACGTACGCCAATTTCGAGGACTTAAATTTCATAAGGAGGGAGGTTGTAAGACCCCAACTTATTATAAATAAAATCAAATTTCCTCTAATTATTATTGTGAATAATAAGGTATTAATTTGATATAATATTTGTTATGGGTGAAATGTGCAAATTTTGCAAAATAAGCAAGTGGTTATAAAATAATCATTGTTGTCGGGGAATATTCGTTTGGTCGTGGAATATTCTTGTTGTTTGGGAATATTCGTATTTACGACAAGCAAATATTCAGGGCCCCATATAATGTATAACCGCTTTGATGAAGAAAAAACATAAGTTTGAGTTTTTATAAATAATCTACAGAAGTTGTTACCAAGTAACACCGCTGAATACCCGTGGGTTAAAATACAAGAATACGCGGTGATGCAAGAAGACACAACAGATTTGCATGTGATTTTTGAATTATTGATTCTTACGTAAGAAGGCACTACTCAATAATTGTTACAAAGAATTATCGCTCAATATTTTATTTTATTGATTCAATAATTGTCATATTGATATTTTATATTATTGTTGTTTCAATAATTATCACCGCACAAGATTTCCCATTATCGATCAATAATTCATATTATTTGAATAATATTATTAGATAAAGATTATTGGCAATGTCTAGAAAGTTCTCACAAGGAGAGGTTTGGTCACCTAATCATGCCCAAAGAAGGAGAAATTTTTATCGAAAGCCCCCTTTCCTCGAACTACCGTCATCATAATTGTGATTCTCGTAATATTATTTGTGAATAATTAATTATTGATTTATATGATAAGGAAATATTTATTTTATGTGGATATAAATGATGGATATATTTATTTTATGTGGATAAAAATGAAGGAATTAATGCCGAGGTGTTTTATCAAGATTTTGTTTGCAGAGGAGGTATTAAAAAATCATCCGCTTGTGGATTTTGATATTTTTTGTTTGGAATTTGAAAACTCAAAGCTACAAAGTTGTAGAGAATTCGATTTCAAAAGTAATGGACATAAAATTCATATTTTTCTGATAAACGGCTATTTTCTATGAATTATCAAGTTTCAAAAAATAAAATGATTTTTATTAAATTATGGGTGGGACCCACTTTTGTTGGTTTGAATGCACATGGGTCAAAAAAAATTTTCAAAGAAATGGTGGGTATATTTGTTCAAAAATGCATGAGAGAAGAAATAAAATAAATAATATTATTTTATTATTTTAGTCTCCTATGTATGCTTCTAGATTTTTCTATAAATAGACGCTTAGGTTAGAATTGAAAATCACACCGTAAACAAGTTTTCTTTCTCTCTATTATTATCGAGCGATTTTTGTGAGTATTTTGATACTTTGAGAGTTGTTATTCAAGATAAGTTTCACAAAGACTATATCCAAAATTCAATCAAGTACTTGCTATTTTTGAGGTAAGTGGATGTTATTTTCTTCAT
The DNA here is from genome assembly GCA_020205605.1 of Panax ginseng. Lineage (NCBI taxonomy): Eukaryota > Viridiplantae > Streptophyta > Magnoliopsida > Apiales > Araliaceae > Panax > Panax ginseng. The sequence goes on from CM035150.1 coordinate 72,820,836, forward strand.
AAATGATATTATTTTCTTCAATATCATTATGCCAAAATATTGGTTTGAACTTTTTATCAAATTTGGAACTTTTTTTGTTCTGGGGTTACTATTCACGATACTTGTACTATTCACGATACTACATTCACATAATGACTATTCACCAAAAATAAAATTTTCTTCTTTTTGTCCAAGATGTCTATTATGGTTACTATCTTTGATCAGATCCATGTTTTGATCTTTATTTTTGAATTCGCTTCAAAATTGGTTATTATGGAGTATTATCGATCTTGATAAACCGTTATACTTAATCCCTACTATTTGTCCTTCCGTCTCACCGATTCGCTTTTTTTAAAATATTTTTCATCATCCTCACCCTAAATGATGATATTATCAATATCTTTGGCCCAGAAGTGCAAAGATGAATGATTAATCGATGAATATCTTTGGCCCAGAGTGCAAAAGATGAACAAAAGTTGAGATGAATACGACCAACCGGTGATACAAATGAATATCTTCGGCCTCAGAAGTGCAAAAGATGAATATTTGATTAAAGATGTATATTGATTGTTGTTACAGGATAAAATATTGATGATGGACTTTTAAATCTTAGAAGATAGTAGAACTCATTCTCTACTCGACTTTTCTAATGGATTGTTGTTTCCACCGCAGCTTGTTGATCTAAAACTTGTTGTCTATTATATTTTATCGATTTTTTCCCTCGTCAAGACTAATGATAATTTGTTGTATATTATCTTAGTCATAATATTCTTTATCGGGCTAGTTGAGCTCACCCTTTTCCTTTTTGTTCCATTTTTCTTCTCGTGAGGTGAGAATATAGCAGATCTAATGGGGGTATGGAGTGATGGTTCTAGAAAGATGTTTTAGCAAATTCTCACTATTTCAAAAATAGTGTTTGAATAATTGTAATGAGGACTTATTTGAGTGTGGATATTGTCTAGAAGACAATATTTGTATTTAAACTCATAAAGATGTGTCAGTCGATTTTGCACGACAATTGTATTATATTATTGAAGTTGTAGTTTGCTTTTATGTACCATGTATTTCACACTTTCAATATTTTGCATATAATTTCTCCTTTCTTAATGTTTCCAATACAATCCTTAGATGTTCGACATGCTCCTCTTCAGTCTTTGAATACACCAGAATGTCATCAATGAACATAACCACAAATTTATCCAAATATAATTTAAATACTCTGTTCATCAAGTCCATAAAAGCAGCTGGTGCGTTTGTCAGTCAAAACGACATCACTAGGAACTCATAATGGCCGTAACGAGTTCTAAATGCTGTCTTTGGTACATCCTCCGTCCTCACTTTCAACTGATGGTAACCAGTCCTTAAGTCAATCTTCGAAAAATATCTCACTCCTTTAAGTTGATCAAACATATCGTCTATTCTCGGTAACGGATATTTGTTCTTGATTGTCACCTTATTCAACTCTCTATAATCCATACACAACCTCATCGAACCATCCTTCTTCTTTACAAACAACACCAGTGCTCCCCACAGAGATACACTAGGTTGGATGTACTTCTTATCCAACAACTCTTGTAGCTGGATCATCAACTCTTTCATTTCTACCGGAGCCATTCGATACGACACTTTCGATATCGGCGCTGTCCCCGATACTAAATCAATCACAAACTCTATTTCTCTGTCTAGAGGAAGTCCCGGAAGTTCTTCTAGAAAGACATCCCCAAACTCATTAACTATAGGTATCTGCCCCATGTTCGAATTCACAACCCGTGTATCCACTATATGAGCCAAATAACCTTCACATCCTTTTTGTAACATCCTCCTGGCCTGCATCATCGTCAGACAACTTGTTTGCCTTGGCGACTTGCTACCATAAAATACAACCATAGACTTATCTGGTGTCTTAAGCCGTATGCTCTTTTTCTGGCAATCTATAACTGCCTCATGGTTAAATAACCAATCCATCCCTAAGATAACATCAAATTCTCCTAAGCGTATCGGAATCAAATTCACGCTTAGCTTATGTCCCTTTATTTCCACACAACAATTTCTATGGATAAACACTATAGGGAACACTTCTTTGTTGGCAACTTCTATATTCATTGGGTTCTTTAACTTTTCACAGGGTAAATTTAATCTTTTTGCAAATTCATCGAACACAAATGAATGTGTAGCTCCTTAATCAAATAATACATATGCATTTATATTATTGATTGGAACAATACCTGACACAACCTCCTTTGATGCAACTGCGTCTTGCACAGTCATGTTGAATGTTCGGGCTGTCGGTTTGCTCTGTTGCGTTGGCCCACCAATTGTTAACTTTATGTTACTGCTTCTGTTTCCACTTCCTCCATCTGAATTCTTCTTCAATGGACAATCCTTGAATCGATGTCCCGATCCTCCACAAGAAAAACAACCACCTTTCTTCGGCTTAGGACAATTTGGTGCCATATGTCCTTCTTGCCCATAATTATAACATACATTTTTCCCTTTCATACACTCTCCCGAGTGATTCTTTCCACACTTTGCACACGCTGGCTTCTTCTGTTGTGTATTCACTTGTTGCATTCCTTTATCGTTTCCACTGTTGTTCTACTTGCGTTTCTTGCTATTACCACCACCACTGCTGGCACCCTGATTTGTACTTCAATCTCCTTCTTGTTCTTTTCCCTATTGTACTTGGACACCGCTTCACTACCACCTTCTGCAATGATAGCCTTTTCCAACAACGTTGAAAACGATTAATCAGAAAACTCCCACTTTGTCAGATATCCACGGTTTCAATCCATTCTCAAATCATGCGCTTTTCTTTCTCCTCCGTGTCCACCGATGTGGTGCAAATCTTTTTAGCTCATTGAATTTGGCGGCATACTCTGAAACTGTCATGTTTTCTTGCTTCAATTCAAGAAATTTCACTTCAATCCTAGCTTGCATACTCGGCAAGAAATAATTCTCAAAGAACAACTCCTTAAACCTTGTCCAAGTTACTACTTATGTTCCGGCTCTAACCTGGTTCGACTCCCACCAGTAATTAGCTTCACCTTTCATCAAGTATGTAGCAAAAGCTGTCTTTTATTCCTCTGCTACCCTGGCGATAACAAAGCTTTTTCCATCTCCTTAATCAATGTCTGAGCTTCTATAGGGTTTGTGGTTCCCTTAAATTCTGGTGGTCCGACTGCTTTAAAGTCTTTGAAATTCGCCAATCTATTATCTGGTCGATTTCTAGCTACTGGTGCTCTATTTTGCATAGCTTGAGCTAACATGTCTACAAAGTTTTGCATTGGGTCTGCTTGACCTCCTTCATTATTTTCATTTTCATTTTCTGTTCTATCAGTTACATTTCTCTGTGTTCTCGGTATTCCTCTTCCTCTCCATCTTGGTGGCATTTTCTGTTTAGACAAAACCTTAAATTATACTTTGAGTTTTATTATATGCCATAACTTATTAGTATTTAAATAATAACACATAATTTTAAATCAAACAATAATATAATCAAAATGTTGGATTGCAATTCAGCTTACTGAATTAATTCTCAAAACTTAATCAAACATATGATTATAATACTGCATTTATATTTATATACCAAATTTTAGCATCATACACTTACATGTTTGGCATATTTTTATAAATGCTAACTATCCCATTTTAAACCATAAAAGATGGGATCTAACAAAAGATATACTCCCCTATACACATAAATGGGGATACGTCATATTTATATACAACATCACACCTTCTAAGGTTTACATCAAACATATAACCCTAATAAACAAAAGGGGTATCATCTTCATCTATATACATAACATCTAAGCTACATCATCCCAGCTTGCCCTGCGGGGTCACACGAACATGCTCCTGGGGGAATACTCAATCCATGACTCGACGTCGAACGGATCGACTCGACTCTCCTATATCTATATGAGGCCTCCTAGTACCACTTCGCTGACCTTCATAAGTTGCTATCTCTAGCTGATCAACCCATTTGGTTGCCTCATACCATGACTCCTCTACATGTATCTTGTCTGCTATCTCCAAATCGAACTCACCTCGCATCGCCTAATGCTCCACCCTCAGTATCCCTAGCTGTAACTCTGATTGCTCCAGCTTTCCTCTCAACTCAACCAACTCCATCTGTGCCTGGAAGGCCACATCCTTGTACTGCTGCTCAGAGTATTGCAGGGTATGGTTTTGCACCTCTAGTTGTGCTATCTTACCCTCTATTTCATTATTTCCCATCAACAAATCCCCTATCAAAACATCTTTAGGGGTGTCTTCCATTACCTCATTCTCTCCTGTCTCCTGCTCAACCGAATGGCTACATTGCCCGTCTTCAGACATCCTATAAACACAAACAATAACAATAATAGTACCACAATAAAATATATTCATTGATAAAATGAAAGGATATTTTATTAAGTACAACCAAAACTCGATGAATTTCCTTAATTCATCTCCTAACATACTCTATAAGAGTTTTCTTCTAAGGTTATAACCAAGGTTTCACATCCTAATGTTTATAAACTACAGCTTTGATACCAACCTATAACGCCCCCAAATCCAGGTTCTCTAACCTCAGATTCAGTGCTCACGATCTATCATTAACATAAGCATTCTATAAACTATTGCGGAATAATAAACATAAATTGTTCATTATAATAAAGTTTCATAACATAATCCCAAGGTCTTCTTTACCTTAACTTAAACACACCTTTAATATTACAAAAGGTTTACATAAATAATTCCATCAGATAATATAATAATTAACATTCATATTAAATTAGTCTTGGATCCACTACAAGAAAAGGGTCTATCAACATCACGTGATCAACGATCGCCGTTGGTCGCAGAGATAGCTATTACTATTAGAATCGAATCCGATCACCGATAGTAGTCGATAAAATCTAGTCATTGGATGCACATCAACGACCACAAATATTGATGATCAGATCGTTGATCGCTATTAGCTGAATCAAAATAAAAAATACAATTTGCTAAGTTTGAGTCAAGATAGTCTAGGGCCAAAGCTGACGTGGTCCATGTGGCAGCGACCACCATCAGCGACCGAATGCGGTCGCGGATACACCCAAATGTTTAGCCGTCGCTAATAACTATCAGCGACCGCTTGCGGTCGCTGATATGCAAAAAATGAGAACCAAATTTTTTGCTGTTTTGCAGATTTCCCAAATACCTGTACCTGTTTTGTACCTGCTTTATCCCAACATACAATCACAACAATATAAACAGCATGCACAACAATACAAACATCCATCGTCCACCAACACATACACCAAACTAGTATTTAAACCTTTAAAACCCAATATGAATTGAATAAATATAATAACATTTCAAAACTTGTTTAAGTAACATACAAACATCCATTAAACGAATATACAAGTACAAGCTTATATTATAACTACAAAACTGATCTAAAGCAGGTACGTCGAGCATCATCGCCTCTTTGATCACCCTGTAATTAACAAAATAATAAAACAAGTTACAAATATATACTAACTATGTTATTACTGGTATATTACGACAATATATACAATAAATTGATTTTATACCTCGTCGTCATCCCCATGTTGTGATGCTGCTGCTGCCGTTACTGCTTTAGCTAACTCCTCAAGATCTAGAGCCCCCAGATGCCCGCCCAGTATCGTCAAAAGATCTCGATCTCGACATATAGCTCTCACACAGTTAGTCGGAGTATGAACAGCCGGATGGCTCGATGATTGTGTAGACTGGGTAGAAGAGCAGCCTGAGCCACTGAAGGATGGGCGTCGTCGTTGTCCTTAACCTTTAATGTAGTTCTTCTTCACAACAGACGCCCTCTCCCACAACTCTTGATTAATAGGCGGACGTGGAATGCCTTCAGGATAACGCTCATTCAATAAACGCTTATAAGTATCTTGTCATCATGTTAACAATTAAATAGTTAAAAATAAATTAATTCTATAAGCATTAATAAACAAGATCAAGTTGTTAAAATTTATTACCGCTATTTGAATAGCATCAGGCAGACCATCACGGGTGGCCACGTACACATCCAGCCAATAGATAGACTGACCTTGAGACTGAGACTCCTATACAAAAAATAGCACAATATTACTAAGTAAAAATGTGATATATTTTCTACAATTCATGATTGTAAACAAATTAAAACTTGTAAATACGCACCACGGCAAAGATATGTCAGAATCGTGAAATATCGCCGCCCTTGTATGTCCCTTTAGCTTTTTTTCTACCATCGAACACACCGAGGATCTCATTAGTGGCGACGATCTTTTCGTCTTTTTCACCCACCTCTCGGCTACTGTGATTGGGCACATCTCAAATTTTATATGGATCAAATGCACCACCAGGCTATACTCAGTGCATGTAATCCTCTCCCGGCCTGTATGGTCGATCCGAGCATTGTGAAGGGCTTTTTGTCTTTCTTTGTTCAAATTGTCTTTTAGTGCGGACCATAGCTCGCTGTAGAATAACGCTCAGATATCCTTTGAAGCTCACAAGCGTCTTCCCATCTATATCATTTCTGCAAATAAAACAACAATAATAACATTACTAAACAATTATCCTTTGAATATTATATTATCTGTCATAATTAAAAAAACATACCTAAAATTCAAATTTAAAACAAGATCCTTGTGTAGGCGATAGGTGTCACCAACGTAATCAGGTGTGTAGGCCAATTACAAAACACAATTTGTGATATGCACTGACGATCTTATTATCTAAAAAATCACTATAATATACAACAATTTACATTAACGATAAGTAGATATATTAAAGCAATTTACATCTAAGTTATAAATGAATTTTATAATTAACATCAATTAGCATATTAACATCAATTTATATCTTATATAAATGGAATCTTAAATGCTTATATATAAATGATATATGCGGACATACGTCTTTATTCTTTAGAGGAGGGCGAATCAATAAGAATCCGATCATCCGGATTAGTAGGGACCTTGGGCACATGATTAGGCCCTACCCAAGCCGCTTTTTATGCTACCGCTTGTAAGCCATCTCAGATATTACAAATTTCAATATGTTACTATGAGTCATATTTGATTATATGTATATATGACAATAAACATGATGATAATATAAACATGTATATATATGAATATAAAATGATAATAAACAAAAGTTGCATTTAAATAGTTTAGTACATAAACATGACAATGATATAAAAAACATGTAATGCTAAACATACATTTCATTTGTTCAAGTGTCAATGTCTCGATTCGTAATCATCTTGTAGATAATGTTGTCACAGATTCATAACCATCATCTGCTTCAGATTCAGTGTCAGATTCAGTCAATAACTCTTCCTCCTCAGTATCAATGTCATCTTCACCTTCCTCTTAAGGTTTCCCATCATCCTCTCGAAAGGGTACATCCATCTATATTAAACTGGACCCCCAACACGAGCTTCATAGGGAAGATGGATTTGCAAATGCTCTATGGAGTAAGAAAAACCAGGTGGGAATATTTTTTCCAGTTTACACATGATCTCTATGATGTTCTTCTCAAGTACAGACATGTCCTTCTCATTTAATGAGTTTGAACATAAGTCTTTGAAGAAACGACTAAGATCCGTCAAAGCATCCCATATTGGTTTATCAAGCAGATCCCGAAATGCTATAGGCATGAGTCTCTCCATGAACACATGACAGTCATGACTCTTCATCCATTGCAATTTCCCACCCGTAACACACCTTGCAATGTTTGACGCATATCCATTTGGTAGTTTCAGAGACTTAACCCATGTGAACACATCTTCAACTTGCTTTTTGGACAATGTGTACCTTGTATGCGGTTTGACAATCTTACCATTAGGCGATTCATAAAGTTCTAATCCAGGATGCTTATAAATATCTTTCATGTCCAAACGTGCCTTATCGTTATCTTTTGTCTTCCCCGTAACATTCATCACAGTGTTAAACACATTGTCAAACACATTCTTCTCAATATGCATCACATCTAGATTATGATTTAATCAAATTTGTAGACCAATAAGGCGGTTCCCAAAAGATGCTTCTCCGAACCCAAAGTATGAGATTCACTAAGCCCATTGATTATGTTTGTGGCATCAATCTTACCAAATGGGATAACCAGCATTCTCATCACACGATCTCGCATCTCCGTTCTCGACAATCGCGGCATGGTGCATATCATTGTCTACTTTCCTTTCCTGAAGTGTTCTCTATTTCTTCAAACGGGTGATCTACCTAAGTAAGAACCAACGATGTGATCAAAAACCAACAAGGTTTTCGACCTTTTGATAGATTAAACGACTTTGTATACTCCATACAATACGGACAAGCCAACTTCCCGTGTGTACTCCATCCAGCTAACATACCATAAGCTGGGAAGTCACTTATAGTCCACATAACCGCTGCCCTAAGGTTGAAATTTGTTTTCGTTGCAACATCCCACGTTTGTACTCCATCCTCCCACAATACCTTCAACTCGTCTATAAGAGGTCTCAAGTAAACATCTAAGTTCTTTCCAGGACTCTTAGGATCAGGAACCACGAGTGAAAGAAACAAGTATGGCTGTTTCATACACATCTAAGGAGGCAAGTTGTACGGAGTAACAATCACATGCCAACATGAGTACGGAACAGCTGAGTGGCCAAACGGATTGAAACCATCGGTGGACAATCCAAGCTTCACATTTATAGGTTCCAATGCAAACCCAGGATGTGCTAAGTTGAAATCTTTCCAAGCCTGTCCATCTGCAGGATGATTTAGTTCTCCATCTTTAGCTGGAGATTTCGCATGCCAACTCATATGTTCACCGTTTCTTGAAGACATGTACAATCTTTTTTAGCCGATGTGTTATTGGAAAATACCTTAGAATCTTAAACGGTATACTTGATTTTTTTGTAGTCACACCCTCTTTATTAGGCCTAAACCGATCATGACTGCAAAACGTGCACCTTGTCATCTGTTCATTTTCCTTATAAAACAACATGCAATCGTTGGGATATGCATCGATCTTTTGGTATCCAAGACCCAACTTCTTCACCATTTTCTTACAAAAGTAATAGTTACCAGGTAATTTCTCACCGTCAGGCAACATACTCTTAATGTCTTTCAAGAGTGACTCAAAACACTCATGACTCATGTTGTGATCAGCCTTGATGTTAAGTAATGTCGCCACTGCAGACAATGTAGTGTGTTTGGTTCAACCATGCCACAATGGCTCGCTACCCTCGTCTAACAACTTAAAGAAGTCTTTGTCATCAGAATTCATATGTTTCTCTCTGCCTTGTTCCCAATAAAAATCTGGCCCTGCAATATCATGAACCATTTCATTCATACGATGAGTACTACTGCCCAAATTGTGTACTTGTGTGATGGCACCATCTCTTCTCTGCCCATGTGCCCACCAACATTCTTCGTAATTTCTCATGAACCCAAAAACAAGTAAATGATAGTTTATCATGTCTCTATCTATATAATTTATATTCTTACACTTCAAACATGGACATCGATTCATGACTTACCATTCATACATTCCGGGTGACTATACGATACTCCAAAAACACCGGCAACCAAATTCTAAATTCAAATTTAGATTTATCCGGGCACTTGACTTTCGTCGTGCCATCCAACTACGGTCTGAATAGAGGTCCATGATTCCACGGTACCTACTACATACAACATAAGTGAATTATTAATCATATGACTTGAGCATACTTGTAACCATATGACTTGAGCATACTTGTAAGCATACATATGATTAACATTTAAGCATACTTGTAAGCATATGACTTGAGCATACTTGTAAGCATATGAGTATCATTAAGCATACTTGTAAGCATATGACTTGAGAGCTTATATACTTGTAATCATATATACAACCAAGCTTGGCTTGGCCCCGTGAGGCTTGGCGTGGCTTGGCTAAGCTTGGCGTGGCCTAGCGGCCCCAAGCCCAGCCCATTAGCTCCAACATCCCCTTAATAGGATATAGTGGATCACCAATAGGCTTGTTAATAGTATAAATGTTCGCAACTACCTGACCAATAAAAATATTTCGCCAGAGTCTCCCTTGTAATATGGACTAGCCACATGCACGACGACATGTATATAAGGTCATTTCTAGGCACCCAAGACATAAACCAAGAGAAATATATACAAATTCCCTATATACTAAGACCAAAACAATAATGATTGTTATACAAAAAAAACTCTCCTGTACAATGCAACCAATTTATACAACTGTCCAAATGAATGTTTCGATCAGTTTGGATCAGTTTTCTCTTTACAACTGTCCAACTGTCCAAATCTCAATCCTGATAGCCTAGCGATTAATATAAACTGTCAAATCTCAATCCTTGATTTGTTACACTTGCAACTACCATTTTACAGGATGAAATAAAGTAGTTCATTCAGAAATAATACTAAAAAGCCTAGTAAATCAATAAACCAACACCATTTTGGGTAAGGAGGAATAATAGTTGATAAGACTACTAAAATTATCCAGCTGGTATTCTTCAAAATCCAACAAACCATAAAAGGGTCTCTTCCCAAAATCCCTATCTCATGTAAAAATCTACCCAGCTTTACATGTAACCCGACTTCAACAAAATTAACATTTGCATCAAAGATTCAATATTTCAATCACACATTACAAATTAGATACTAAACTCAATCCTCTCATAATACATACCATATAATTTATGTCTAATGTAGGTATTTATGCCTTCATCTATGCACATATAGCAGATACATAATTCCATACCAAGCAGTATGCAAGCAAAAAGCAATGACGATACACATATGTAAAAAATCAGTTCAGTTAAGAAAATTAGACCCGAAGAATAGAAAAAAGTCAACATTCAAACAAAAAGTCAACGTCATTGTCAGTTTAAACCAAAATAAAAATTAACAAAACACAAAATTCACATTTAAGTAAATTTAGCCCTAAAGTGAAGAAACAAAAGGGTTTGTTTTCATCTTCCTTACTTGTCCCTTATTTATATTAGAACTGAAATTCAATCCACACCCAAATACAAGTAAATGCCTAATGTTTGAGAGACTTTATACAGATGAGCATAACTCAAATCCCATTTGGAAATACATATATGAATTGTAAGTAGAGAATTATCAGTATGTATGAGAGGAGAGAGAGAAAATACGTAGATAATTACCAATTGAAGGAGTAGCAGCAACCAATTGAAGGAGTAGCAACACCAATCGCGCAGGCGAGCTCTTCTCTTCTCCCCCTTCTCCCTCTTCTCCCTTTCTATCGCACTCTTTTTTTTTTCTTTCTGCTGAGTCGATAGAACGCCTGAGCCTGAATCAGTTTAACAAGATCAGCGACCGCCTTTAGCGACCATCTGCGGTCGCTGAGTTTTAATGGCGTGGACGATTTCAGCGACCGCATGCAGTCGCTGATAAAGATTAGTCGCAAAAAAAGCGCGGTAGGGTTTCACACCAAATTTTTTGGGGGAAAAATCATAGCAGCGACCGATCAGCGACCGCATGCGGTCGCTAATATCTATTAGCGACTAGAATTTATCCCGGTTGACCTTGCCTTTGTCTTTCTTATTCGATCCTTCGGGCATAGCTGAAATAAATGTCATGATATAGCAAGGGTAAGCAACTAGTTTTCTTAGCAAGTTTAAATACAAGAAATGTATATCATGATTAGAAAGGAATTTAGCATTCAATGTTCAACAATAGAATCGATTGTGAAAGAACATGAATTAAGTTTCAAAAATTGGATATTCGAATAATTGAATAATAGATGCTGAGTGATTTGAAATAACCATGAACATATACTAAGGTTGTCAGTAGTTAAACTGATCCTTTTAATAAGTTTTGGTAATCAAGGGGATTAACTTTTCATACCCGGTGTATTATGCATAAACACTTAATAGTCTAGCAACAATTATTTTACAATATAATGCTTAAATAAAATTGTTCTTTTTCTCAGTCTCGAGTTATTACCAAATCAATTGGTTAAGAACAACTTTTAAAACATATTTGATTTAACAAATTTAAATATATTCGATCTAGCTGATACAACTAGCATAGATTTATTTCATAAACAATTCAAGAATGAAAGAACTTTAATTAATTCACAATTCAATAATAATTGAATAGGAATTTGATTGTGCAAAATGCGATTCACAATAATCGTTAAGGATGTGGAGTAATCAATAATAATTATCCACTAACATGCTTCGAAAATAATAACTCAAGTTTGAGTTAGAGAACTTGCCTGTTCGATGAGCTACAACTAACTAGCTTTAATTAAAACTCTTTGAACAACCTAGCATTGACAATGTTGGTCTATTAATTAGTACTGCGTATAATTGTATGTCTATACGCTTACTTATGCTATTAACAAATATTTCAATCACAAGGTACACATAATATAATATACTATCATTAGTCCTATAATAAATCTTAGGTTAATGATTTAATTAATCTATAAGGTTTTTCTTAAGTAATAAACACTTATTAGATCTTTAAACAATTTACTATAATTATTTAATTAATGAGTTATTTAAATTCTCTTCATTTATTAACTCTATTTTTATTTAATTACCACTTAATATTAGTTAAATAGTAATGAATTAATTACCTTTAGTTATTATTTAATAATAAATAATAGCTAATTACATCTACTTATTATTTAATGTTAATTAAATAATAAATATTTAAATTATTAATATTATTTATCTTTAATTATTATTTAATATTAATTAAATAATAATTAATTAATCATTATCCATGAAAATAAATAATTAATTTATTTACTTCATTAATCTTTAATTATTCATTACTATTAATAAATGAATAATTAATTAACATTTGTCATTATTTATTATTTAATAAATAATAATTATTTATTTATTTATCCTCAATAACAAATAATTAATTCACTTCATAAATCTTTAATTATTCTTTCTTGTTAATCTAAGAATAATTAATTATCACTTCACCTTATTTATTATTTAATATTAATTAAATAATAATTAATCAATGGTTTAACTCTATTTATTATTTAATCTTAATTAAATAATCAATAGTTAGTTTATTACCACTAACTCTACTTAATCATCACTTAAATAATAATTAAATATTTAATTACATTTAGATTATATGTAATTAGTTTAATATACATTTAGTGGCATTAATAATTATTAATAAGTAAGTTTTAAATGATTTAAATGAGTTTAAACCATTAATTACTTAGTAATTACATAACTGTCCAGAAAAATTCGGAATAAATATTTTAATATTCTTCACAATTTTAATTTTTTTTTTAAAATCAACAAAATACATGAAATTAAAGCTTGAGATTTAATATTTTTACCTTGATCTAAAGGCACACCTTCTTGTTTTACCAAAGTATGATATAAATTTTGGATGAATAAGGCTCAAACTCTTTCCCTTTCTTCCTCTAGAATGCCATGCCCTCTCTCTTCTCTTTGTTTTTTTTTCTAGCAAACTTTGGAAGAATGAGAAATAAAAAAGTAAAACATATTTTTTTTTCTAAAGAGGAGTATTTATACGTGGGTATACGGTGTGCCAACCCGAGAATTCGAATATTTTTAAAATTTTAATTAATTAATTTAAGGTTCAATATTAGAACCTAGACAGAAAATAAGTGTATGCGTTTGATATTTTTAAGAAAGAATTTTGAGGATTTCAAAATTCTGTGAAGGATTTAGGTGAATTATTCAGGATTAAGGAATACATGAATATGTTCTGTGTATATGGTTATATATGTGTACAATATGTGGTTAATGATCAAGGGTTGACCAGATAAGCGATATCTGTAACAAACCCTAAGTATATATTAAGAACATCAACGTTCGGTTAGAAAACCCTAACGAATTATAAGAAACCCTAGAAACCGGTTCTTAAAACCCTAAGTTCAGTTCCGAGAATTTTAAAACCCTAATTCGGTATATTGAAACCCTAAATTGGGGATTTAAGTACAACGTATATGGTTTTTGTATTAATCACAAACTTAATTACGGATAACCTTAATTGATTAATTAGAAATTCTAATAATTAGAAACCCTAATTATTAGGAACCCTAAATTGTAAGTTTGAAACCCCAATTTGTAATTAGCTAATTTTAATGTTAATTAGGAAACATTAATCCTAATTTTCAAGTTATAGTAATTAGAAAACCCTAATCTCATTAGGAAATCTAATTTCGAAATTAGAAATATTAGTTTTCTAATTAAAACCCTAATTCGTGGGTTAGAAACCCTAATGACCATTTTGACCCTAATTGCTTAATTAGCAAATTTAATTAGGATATATTAATCCTAATTAGCAAGATTGAATTATGATTAATAAATTTTAATTTAATTAGAAAATTCTAATTATAATATAAAAATATTATTTTTTTGATTTTTAAAACCTAATTTAGAAATTTTAGAAATTATTTTTTTTAAAACCTAAGGGTTCAAACCTTAAACCCTAATGGGTTCAAACCCTAAACCCTAACCCAAACCCTAATGATTTGGCCATTTACCAGTATGCCATTAAAATTGTTTGCAAAAAGACTATTTTGCTCTTTTTTTATTTTTAAATAAGTTGGTGTGTAGGTTTTGACTTTAGGTGGGTTGTTCACCAAAACCTAGCCCTAGCATGTGCATATATCTCAACCAATATCAGATTTATGTGCCACCTAGCAAGAGTGGTGCATTAAATCAAAATTTATAACTTTAAAAGTAAGAAATACTTACTTTACCTTTCAATTGCTCCAAGTCCCTTCTCCCTCTATATTTTCGGATCTTAGAGTGAGAGAGTGTGAGAAAACAAGCCAAGATCATGTAATAAAACACCAAGAAAAGATCCCAAAAGTCAGAATCAAAGATCAAGCATGAATGAGGTATAAACCCTAATTTTTGTAAATCTTGTGCTTTGATGTTAGTTGTTGGTTAGATATGTGTTAGAGGGTGTCATTTAGAGATCTGGGTTGTTGGATCATGGATCCATAACATCTAGATGCTCGAATCTAAAGATTTCAAAAATCTAGAAATGTTAAAAAAGTGGCCTGACAACCGAATGTCAGTGGCCTTAGATTCTTTTCTGTTTTTGATTTTTGTTGTTTTAAAGTTGAAATAGGTAGCCAGTCATGTGGTCTTTGATCTAGAAGTGGAATCACAACCATTATAGGTCTAGATCGTGAGTTATTAACTGTCAATGTGAGTTGACCGACGTTGACCGGGTAAATCTTGGTTACCCAGAAATGGTTAATCAGCGTCTGACAAGTTTTCTTTCCCTTTGATCTGTCAGTCGTGTTAGTATTTTAATGATATGTTGTAATACGTTTGTAGCTGGTCATGTGTACTTTATATATGTGGCTTTAGATCATTTAAATAATAATCAGATCGAACTTAGCAGGTGGTCAAACTAGACCATCCGTTCACGATTTCAGTTTCTGGAAAATCCCAGAAACTCGATGAACATAGTTTCTGACATCATTTGACCGAGCCAAATCTGGAGCTTATAATGTATTCGACTGAAATATTGGTATATAAATGTACCTTGACATAACGACTATAGATTTGAACCTTAACATCACATGAACCATTACCAGAACATGTATATAATCGAGATACAAGATGGCCACTCGAAGCTGCTGAGTTTCTGGGTTACCCAAAAAACCCAGAATCATTCTGACAACAACATTGAAGGCCCAGATCTATTTGTTGTGATGTTGTTTGAGCGAGATGAAAATTGGTAACTGTAGTAGTACATATCAACTATAAAGTTAGTGTCTTAGATAGCCCAAAACATGCTTGATCTGAGAATCATAGCCTATCAAACGAGCAACCTAGAGAACCGGCCTGTCAGTGTTCATGAGGCTCAAGAACACCAACAACGACGGATTTGTCGCCTAAAGCCTCTATAGCGACAGTTTATTTAGAAAATAATTTATTTTATTTAATAAATTGAATTAAATGATTTTTAATTATTAAAAATACAAAATAAATTTCAAAAAATTATTTTAAAGTCTGAAAAATAGTTTTTAATTATTTTGAGTATATTTTATAAATATTTAATATTTTTAGAATATAAATGGTATTTAATTTATTTAATTATAATATTAAATAAATTATTTAAAAATAATTTTAATTCATAAAAAAATCATGAAAAATAATATTATGTTATAAAAAAATATTTTAAGTTATTTTAAATGACTTTTAATATTTTGTGGTGAATTTCATTAATTAATCAATATTAATGATAATTAGTTTATTTAATAACTATATTAAATAAATTATGGAAAAATAGAATAAATGATTTAAAAATCATATGAAAATGATTTAAGTGTTATAAAAATATTTTAAGTTATAAAATATAACTTTTAATATTTTGTCATGAAAATATTAATATTTTTATATTAATAGCAATTATCTGGATAATGAATTTAATCATTTAAAAATCATATAAAGGTGATTTTAAAGTATTAAAAATACTTTGTGATATTATAAATATTATGACATGTATTTCATTAATATTTGATAATAAATAAATATTAATGATAAATGAATTAAGTGATATTTAATTCATTTAAATATGTTTTAATGATTGAAAATTCATGATAAATAGTAATAATTATTTAAAAAATTATTACAAACTTATGAAAATAATTTGACTGATAATAAAATTATCTAGGATAATTGTTAACTATCAAGTCAGAGTTTAATTGAATTTAGACTCGATAAAAGTCCCACTTGCACTGGCTTGGGATGTTAGAATTGTGTTCAGTTCAACTCGCATCGCAATAGTTTGACTTGATACCGAGTCTTATATGTGTTATAGACTGATAGGGTTATGTGTTATGTGTTTAGGTTATTCTATGTATAACTATATATATAATAGTATTATATTGTGATGATATTATTCTAATATTGGAGATCTATATTACTAATATTAGGTCTTCAGATAAAGCGTTACAATTTGTGTAGCGATAATCAACAGTTCATGCAAGTTTATTTTTACTTAACTATACTAAGAGTTGTTTCATTCGGGTATGCTTATGGATAATCATTGCTGATTGCCATTGTAGAATTGTACTGTATACATATTACATGTATAAGTCGTGTATGAAAGGTCGATCACCTTCATTACCCTTCTCATTCCGAGTATATTTTGTTCATGTTATATACTTGTTCAGTCAAAAGTTTATTTGTAAGACCCCAACTTATTATAAATAAAATTAAATTTCCTCTATTTATTATTTTGAAATAGTAAGGGTTGATTTGATTAATGTGGTTAGTTATGGGTAAAATGCTCAAATATTTTAAATAAGCAAGTGGTTATAAAATATTTATTTTATCGGAGAATATTCGTTTAGTCGTGGAATATTCTTACCGCTTCGTGAATATTCGCATTTACTAGCGAAATTGTGTGGGCCCCATAACGGAAAGTGATTGGATGAAGAAAACGACAAGTATAAGTTGTTTATAAATAATTGGCGTAGTTGTTATCGTTAACTGCGCTGGAATACCCGTGGTTAAAAACACGATGAATGCTGTTGATAGTCTATTTGACTCTTCTAATGGTGGTGGACTTTTAACATGGAGAAGATAATAGACTTTATGGTCTATTTGACTCTTCTAATGGATTGCTCGTTCCGCTGCAACTATGGTTGAAAAGTTTTATCATCTACCATATGTTCTAAATCTCTGATTTATTATTGATGAAGGCTATTTAGAATTTAATTATCTTTAGTCATAATATTCTTTACTGAGCTAGTTGTGCTCACCCTTTTCCTTTTGTTCCATTTTTCTTCTCAGGAGGCGAGAATGTAGCGAGTACTAGTCGGTGTATGGAATGAAGGTTATAGAAAGTCGTTTTAGTAGTCCTCACCATTTTTATAAAATAATGTATCAATAATTATAATGAGGACTTATTTGAGTGTGTATATTGTCTAGATGACAATTTTTGTATTTAAACTCACAGTTTTTATGTTGTATTAATAAAGTTGTAGTTGTTTCAGTACCATGTATTTTGACGACTCAGAATGAGTGTTGTATACCTATTTTGGGGGCGTCACAGTTGATATCAGAGCTTAGGGATATGATCTCTGGCGGAGATCGGGGAAAAGAACTAGGAGGGGAGAGATGAGTAAATCCTTCGCTAGTGTGTCCTACCAAAGCTTATTTGTTGGTCGGTCATAATATAGGGGTATTATGTGATATGTTAATTTGTTAAATTAACCCTTGTTTTATGGCAGTATTTGAGAATGTCGACTGAGAATATTAACAGTGGAGTACATGAGACCGTGGAAAAAGCTCTAATCGCCAACCAAGATAAATTGATGTCAGGCGAAGAAAGAATTAGAGATATCCATGTGGTGAGAGAAGAATTAATAGTTAGACCTTAGAGATAGTCAGCAGAGAGGTAGCAATGAGAGTGAGGAAGAAGAAGAGGAAAGAGGAACTGAGGAGAATTTATTAGAAGAATTTTATGATCGAAATTTAGAATTACAAAATCGTATTCATGAGTTAGAAGAAGCGAAATCAAGAATGGCAAAGGTCGTGGAGCAAAGAGATGAAACAATTCTAAATTGTGTTACACGATGTGCGATGCTTGAACAGAAGCACTCTTTAGCAGAGTATAAGATATTAGAGCTGGAATCTGACAATGCTATGATCAAAGTTCTGATGAAAGAAGAAGCAACCAAACGAATGAGAATGGAGGATGCATGAGTAAAAGCTACACGACACGTTGATATTGTAGAAAAAGACGTCCGATCCAATAAGGCCAAAATAGATGAAATGGATTTTGCTTTTTGGACAACAATTGGGAGAATCCAACATCGAGTTCGGAATTACCCTATGTAGAGCGGTCAACCCCAATTCGATATGGATCGGAGAGTAATGATTGAAATCATGGATCAGGAATTCAACGAAGCAATGACGGGTGGAATGTACTCTATAGCAAAGTTAAGTCCAGTTGGGACGGTGGCACCAGAGGCGGATACGAACAAGTCAAAGTCAACGGTTCCTGGAAGAGCGTTTGTCGTGACTGCCCAAAATGCAAGGAATTTGAACGAAGGTATCACGGGTTAGTTAATTATAAATTCATACGAAGTTTATACCTTATTAGATACCGGTTCTACCCATTCATTTATTTCTCCTGCTTGTGCTCAACGTTTAAACTTGACTCCGGAGAAATTAGGCTTTGATTTATCTGTGAAAACTCCGTTAGGAGAAACTTTCATCACATCCATTGTTTATAAATCTTGTTTGATCCAAGTTGGCACCATCACATTACCTGTTGATCTTATCTCTTTAAAGATACTTTCTTTTGATGTGATTTTAGGGATTGATTGGTTAACTACTCATCATGCCAAATTGATTTCTTTTGTAAGGTTGTTAGTTTTCATATTCCTAAGCAACCTGTTATTCGAATTTAAGCAACCAAACTATTGGATTCAAACTCTTTTATATCAAGCCGTAAAGTCATTCGTTTATTGAAAAACGGATGTCAAGCTTTCTTAGCCATGTTATGGACTTGAACAAAAATACGTCAGATTTGAATGATATTTCTGTTGTTAGTAAATTTCCAGACGTATTTCTTGAAAAATTTCCTGGCCTACTCCTAGAGCGTGATATTGAATTTTGTATCGACTTTGAACCCGGTACAAAACCCATTTCTAAAATCTCATATCGAATGACTCCTATTGAACTTCAGGAGTTAAAAACCCAACTATTGAAGTTGATAACCAAGCCTCTATCTGGTGACTTATTTTGTGGAATGCACCGAAGCCAGACTCTCCGTAGGGGTTGCCATATTCGTGCGATAGTAAACTGATAGGAGTCATTGTGACGTGCTATCCAAGGTTGGGATATGAGTCACAGTTGAGAGCAACCTAAGTCGGTAATCGAAATACGTAGCTTTCTAGGCTTAGTTGGTTATTATCGGAGATTAGTTAAAGGGTATTCTCGAATCGCTATTCCATTAACGTAGCTGACTCGTAGAGATACAAAATTCGAATGGAGCAAGGAATGTGGGAAGAGCTTCGACGATCTCAAGAGGAGACTCATTTCGGCACCTGTTTTGACAATTCCATCTGGTTTGGATGGATTTGTTATCCACAGCGATGCTTCAGGCAAAGGGTTAGGATGCGTTCTCATACAACGTGGGAAAGTCATAGCCTATGCCTCGCGATAACTTAAAGAATATGAGAGGAATTATCCTACTCATGATCTAGAGTTAGCGGCGATTTTGCGCTAAAGATCTGGAGGCACTATCTATATGGGGAGAAAGTGGAGATATATTCAGACCATAAAAGCCTCAAATATTTCTTCACCCAAAAAGAACTCAATATGCGGTAACGACGTTGGCTTGAGTTGTTGAAAGATTATGACCATACCATTCAATACCATCCTGGAAAAGTGAACGTGGTAGCTGACGCGTTAAGTAGAAGATCATATGCGGGAACGAGTGCGATGTTGTTAAAACAAAGGCCCATTTTGTGTGATTTACAAAAGATGAAGATAGAATTCAAGACTCCTGGGACCCATGCAATGATGTCAAGTATATGCATAGAACCGACTTTAATCGAAAAAGTTAAAGTTGCTCAAGCCACGAGATCCGGGAATGATGCGCGTATGAAGAAGAAAAAGTACAAGAAGGTACTATTCCAGAAGCAAGAATCGATGAAGAAGGAATACTTCGAGTCCACTCCAGACTTTGTGTTCCTAACGATTCTGACTTGAAGCATAGAATCATGATGGAGGCACACAACACACCATTTGTAATACATCCTGGAAGTACCAACATGTATCGTGATCTTCGACATACATTTTGGTGGAATAATATGAAGAGAGAGATTGCAAAGTTTATCTCCATGTGTTTAACTTGTCAACGTGTAAAGGCGGAGCATCAAGTGCCAAAAGGTCTATTGCAACCACTTGAGATTTCGAAATGGAAGTGGGAACACATTACCATGGATTTCGTTACGGGTCTTCCCACGGTTTCTCAAGGCATAAATGCGATTTAGGTTATGGTTGATATATTAACCAAGTCTACCCATTTCTTACCATTACGGGAGACTTATTCCCTTGAATATCTTGCTAGTATGTACGTGAATGAGATTGTGAGGTTGCATGGCATGCCAGTATCCTTTGTTTC
Organism: Panax ginseng; assembly: GCA_020205605.1. Lineage (NCBI taxonomy): Eukaryota > Viridiplantae > Streptophyta > Magnoliopsida > Apiales > Araliaceae > Panax > Panax ginseng. The sequence continues at coordinate 72,841,967 of CM035150.1, forward strand.
GGATCGTGACCCAAGATTTACTTCAAGATTTTGGGTTAGCTTGCAAAAAGCTATGGGCACGGATTTACAGTTCAGTTCGGCATACCATCCTCAAACGGACGAACAATCAGAGAGGACTATTCAAACTCTTGCAGATCTTTTAAGACTTTGTGTCCTCGATTTCAAAGGGAGTTGGGATAAGTACCTACCATTGGTGGAATTCTCCTACAACAATAGTTATCAGGCAAGTATAGGTGTCGCTCCATTTGAAGCATTGTATGGATGAAAGTGTCGCTCTCCAGTATGTTGGGATGAGGTGGGAGAAGGAACGTTGTTGGGACCAGAGTTGGTACGAATGACTACAGAGAAGATCCAAATGATTCGACAACGTATACAAACGGCACAGGATCGACAAAAGTGTTATGCGGATCTTCGTCGAAAGGACGTGGAATTTGACATTGGGGATCATGTATTGTTGCGTGTGGCTCCATGGAAAGGAGTTACAAGATTTGGGAAGAGAGGAAAGCTCAATCCATGATTTATTGGTCCATTTCAGATTCTTGACCGAGTAGGAAATGTGGCCTATAGACTCGCGTTACCTCCAAGTATGTCTCGTGTTCATAATGTTTTTCATATATCTGTGCTTCGCAAATACGTGAAAGACCCAAACCACATCATTGAGTTAGAAACGGACGAGATAGCCGAAGACTTAACGTACGAAGAGGTACCTGTCAAGATCTTGGATAGGAAGGAGCATGTCCTACGCACGAAGGTTATACCACAAGTTAATGTTTTGTGGAGAAACCATGCTATTGAGGAAATGACCTGGGAGTTGGAAACGGAAATGAAAGCGAGATATCCTCATCTTTTCGAAACACCAAGTACGTACGTCAATTTCGAGGATGAAATTTCATAAGGAGGGGAGGTTGTAAGACCCCAACTTATTATAAATAAAATTAAATTTCCTCTATTTATTATTTTGAAATAGTAAGGGTTGATTTGATTAATGTGGTTAGTTATGGGTAAAATGCGCAAATATTTTAAATAAGCAAGTGGTTATAAAATATTTATTTTTATCGAAGAATATTCGTTTGGTCGTGGAATATTCTTACCGTAGGGAATATTAAATGCGATAGCCGCGACCTTTTGTGGGCCCCATAACGGAAAGTGATTGGATGAAGAAAACGACAAAGTATAAGTTGTTTATAAATAACTACAGTAGTTGTTATCGCTAACAATTTGTTGGAATACCCGTGGTTAAAACACGATGTCTACACGTTGTTGCGATGGCAGAATTGGTATTGCACCAATTATTGATTCTTCGTAAGAAGGCACTACTCAATAATTGTTACAATAGTTATTGTTTAGTATTTTATTTTATTGATTCAATAATTGCTGCGTTGATATTTTACATTACTATTATTTCAATAATTATCACTACACAGTATTTTCCATTATCGAAGCAATAATTCATATTATCTGAATAATATTATTAGATAACATTATTGACAATGTATAGAAAGTTCTGTCTAAGGAGAGGTTTGGTCACCTAATTGCGCGTCAGTAAGGAGAAATTCTTATTGGAAAACCCCCTCTTTCCTGGGAACTGCCTGGTTGTCGGTATTGTGATTCTGTAATATTATTTGTGAATAATTAATTATTGATTTATATGATGAGGAAAATATTGATTTTATGTGGATATAGATGGAGAAAATTTTTAATGTGACAATTGTTGAAAATTAATATTTTATCTTTTTCTGATAAAATAATTCATTTAAATATATTGTTTTAATAATATATTAATGGTGATATTTTTACAATGAATGTGGAATATATGAGTATATGAGGAGAAAGAGTATTTTTTGTTGCATTAAATGATTAACACGTGTTTTGTGTGTCGGTGGGCCCCATTTCTTGACTGAAATTTGATTATAGCCTGTAAAATCACCTGTTTGTGGATTTCGATCAATTTCTGTTTGGAATTTGGAAAAACATAAACTTACAGAGTTGTAGAGAATGAAATTTCCTATGGAAAGGACATGTGGTTCAAATTTTTCTGACAAAAGGGCTATTTATTATGAATTATTGAAGTTCCGAAGTTCCGAAATAATTGATTTTTGAAAGTTTTAAATAATTATTTTAAGAAAAATGTTTTTTTGGGCTACACATGTGATATAAATGTGCTGAATTCAGTTGGTCTAAGGTAGGCTTGAAATTGTTTAATTATAATATTATTTTATTAAATTTTCTGCTTTGATGTTCTATGCATTTTTCTATAAATAGGGTGCTTAGGTTAGAATTGAAAATCACACCAGAAACTGAAGTTTTCTCTCTCTTTCTCTCTCTATATTATCGAGTGTATTCTTGTGAGTATTTTAATACTTTGAGTGTTGCTATCTGATTTGAAGTTCCTTCAAAGACTATATCAAGTATTCTAGTCGTAAATCTTTGTCTTTTTTGAGGTAAGGGATGTTATTTTCTTCGTAAATGATATTATTTCTTCAATATCATTATCTCAAAATATTGGTCCTAAATTTTATCAAATTTGGAACTTTTCATGTTGGGGTTACTATTCATGAGTTACTATTCATGAGTTACTATTCACGAGTTACTATTCATGAGTTACTATTCACGAGTACTATTCACGAACCATGATAATTTTTTTGTGAAATTTCTATCTTTTAGTATCGAAGTTACTATTCACGATATATCTGACACTTATTCACGAATCGACACTATTCACGAAAAAAATTAAATTTTCGCGTTTTCATCTGAAAATATCTATTATGGATACTAGCTTTGATTGTATCCATGTTCGATCATTCTTGAATTTTACTCCACTGGTTATTTATGAAGTATTTTTGAACTTGGATTGTTTAAAAGTACTAATCCTTAATATTTATTCTTTTGTTTCAATTTGGATTCGTTTTTTTTAAAATATTTTCATCATCCTCAGGTCTAAATGATGATATTAATTGAATATCTTTAACATGTAGTGCAAAGATGAATGATTTTTGATGAATATCTTTGGCTCGTGAGCAAAGATGAGCAGTGTTTAGATGAACATGACTTAACCGATGAATATCCTTTGGCACGTAGTGCAAAGATGACTATTTGATTCAAGATGTATATTGATTGATGTTACAGGGATAAAATATCGATGATGGACTTTTAAATTCGTAGATGATAGTAGATTTCATTCTCTACTTAACTCTTCTAATGAATTGTTGTTTCCGCTGCAGTTGTTGAATCTAAAACTTGTTTTCTATTGTATTCTATCGATTTTTCCCTGTTGAAGACTAACGATAATTTGTTTTATATTATCTTAGTCATAATGTTCTTTACTGGGCTAGTTGTGCTCACCTTTTTCCTTGTTGTTCCATTTTTCTTCTCAGGAGGCGAGAATGTAGCGAGTACTAGTCGGGAATTATTGGAATGATGGTTCTAGAAGTGGTTCTAGTAGTCCTCACTATTTCGTAAAATAGTGTATTAATAATTGTAATGAGGACTTATTTGAGTGTGGATATTGTCTAGATGACAATATTTGTATTTAAACTCACAGTTTTTATGTTGTATTAATAAAGTTGTAGTTGTTTCTGTACCATGTATTTTGACGACTCAGAATGGGTGTTGTATACCTATTTTGGGGGCGTCACAGGAGTGATGAATAAATAGAGACTAAAAGACTAAAAGTACAGTGATAGGAGATTGTAAAACAAAACGATCATAGTATAGAAATGAATCGTAATATATACGATGAGATCACCCCGTGAATGGATAAGGTTATAGTATGAAGAAGGATCAAGTGAATGATTGAACAGTTTACAGCAAGATTGCTGAGTGTCAGTTGTACTATGAATTGGTACAGATTCAGGAAAGGATTATGAATACGAGTTGAATGAAATTCGTATTGAGAAGGGAGTTAGGATAATTATTGGGATGTCTGTGTCACGCTATTTACTATATGCATATTAAGAGGGTGATTCCTTTCTCATGTGTATAACAGATAGATAGGTTATAGGTAGAGAATATAAGGTTAAGTACGATTTCTTAAAACTCATACTTATGTGATATTCTTGATTCATAGTTATATGAAATGTTTATGAACCCCTCAGCGAATGGACGCCAAAGGTCTGACTAGGACAAGTTCTTAAACTCATATGATTGTGGCAAGTAAATGAACTCATAAGTGTGGTTTGACGAACTGGGTATAGTTGTGTGTAAATGGAGTATTGAAGATAATAGGAACAGATAGATTGTTAAGCAAATGATTATTAGTGAAGACATACGTTTTCCAAAAGTCCTAGCTATGCTAGACTTCGAAATTTTGACATCAAGCTAAATACGCACTATGTGCTTTTAAAAAAAAATATGTAGGCTCGTAATCATTTTTGAAACGGTTTAAAGTATAGTCTATGCTACTTGTTTCAGCTAGACGAAGATGATTTGAAATATCAAAATATATTTTATTTATCACTCATGTACCATGTAACCTGGTGCAGAGATGATAAAAAGGTGATGGAGTTGTAAATACAGGAATACTTCGTGTGAATTTGATCTATAATCGTTGTTCCACTATTGTATGATGTGTTATGACAAAGTCACTCGATGACGGCATCCTCAAACGGACTATTAATACAGTACGACATCATGCCGTCATTCTCAAAAATATTTTCAAAAATTTTAATTTGCCAACGGGGTTTGGCTACATCTAAATAATTCGATTTAATTGAAATATTGATATGAGTCTATGCTATTTGATTCAGCTAGGCAAACATTTATGAAAACTCTAAGTGTTCATTGAAAGAAATTTCCCAAACAAAATTGTTTTGGTGCGGAATTCAATAAGACTGAGGTAAGAGTTTATGCGCCCAAGGCGGATACGAGAAACAGATCAGACCAGAAGTACTTTATAAGTACAGGGCATATCGGGCTAATTACCCACTATGTCTGTAAGTTAAGACGATTTGCGGATGAATTTCCTATAACCTTTGCGAAAATGATAGACAATAGTCTGTAAAACCCCTCAGCACAATTTCAAAATTTTTATTCTTGTGAGGAATGTAGTGGGTAGCAAGTGATAATGTGTGTGAATGGTGTAAGCAGTATGGTGTAAGGTGTAAGGTTAATTTCGGGGACGAAATTTTTAGAAGAATGGGTGAATGTGACAACCCGAGAATTAGAATATTTTTAAAATTTTAATTAATTGATTTAAGGTTCAATATTAGAACCTAGACAGAAAATAAGTGTATGTGTTTGATATTTTTAATAAAGGAATTTTGAAGATTTCAAAATTATGTGAAGGATTTAGGTGAATTATTCAGGATTAAGGAATACGTGAATATGTTCTGTGAATATGGTTATGTATGTGTACAATATGTGGTTAAGGGTCAAGGGTTGACCAGATAAACGATATCTGTAACAAACCCTAAGTATATATTAAGAACGTCAACATTCGGTTAGAAAACCCTAACGAATTATAAGAAACCCTAGAAACCGGTTCTTAAAACCCTAAGTTCAGTTCCGGGAATTTAAAAACCCTAATTCGGTATATTGAAACCCTAAATTGGGGATTTAAGTACAACGTATATGATTTTTGTATTAATCACAAACTTAATTAGGGATAACCCTAATTGATTAATTAGAAATTCTAATAATTAGAAACCCTAATTATTAGGAACCCTAAATTGTAAGTTTGAAACCCTAATTTGTAATTAGCTAATTTTAATGTTAATTAGGAAACATTAATCCTAATTTTCAAGTTATAGTAATAAGAAAACCCTAATCTCATTAGGAAATCTAATTTCGAAATTAGAAATATTAGTTTTCTAATTAAAACCCTAATTCGTGGGTTATAAATCCTAATGACTATTTTGACCCTAATTGCTTAATTAGCAAATTTAATTAGGATATATTAATCCTAATTAGCAAGATTGAATTATGATTAATAAATTTTAATATAATTAGAAAATTCTAATTATAATATAAAAATATTAATTTTTTGATTTTTAAAACCTAATTTGAAAATTTTAGAAATTATTTTTTTTAAAACCTAAGGGTTCAAACCCTAAACCCTAATGGGTTCAAACCCTAAACCCTAACCCAAACCCTAAAGGTTTGGCCATTTACTAGTATGCCATTAAAATTGTTTGCAAAAAGACTATTTTGCCCTTTTTTATTTTTAAATAAGTTGGTGTGTAGGTTTTGACTTTTGGTGGGTTGTTCACCAAAACCTAGCCCTAGCATGTGCATATATCTCAACCAATATCAAATTTATGTGCCACCTAGCAAGAGTGGTGCTTTAAATCAAAATTTATAACTTTAAAAGTAAGAAATACTTACTTTACTTTTCAATTGCTCCAAGTCCCTTCTCTCTCTATATTTTTGGATCTTAGAGTGAGAGACTGTGAGAAAACAAGCCAAGATCATGTAATAAAACACCAAGAACAGATCCCAAAAGTCAGAATCAAAGATCAAGCATGAATGAGGTATAAACCCTAATTTTTGTAAATCTTGTGTTTTGATGTTAGTTGTTAGTTAGATATGTGTTAGAGGGTGTCATTTAGAGATCTGGGTTGTTGGATCATGGATCCATAACATCTAGATGCTCGAATCTAAAAATTTCAAAAATATGGAAATGTTGAAAAAGTGGCCTGACAACCGAATGTCAGTGGCCTTAGATTCTTTTCTGTTTTTGATTTTTGTTGTTTTAAAGTTGAAATAGGTAGCCTGTCATATGGTCTTTGATCTGGAAGTGGAATCACAGCCATTACAGGTCTAGATCGTGAGTTATTAACGGTCAAAGTGAGTTGACCGACGTTGTCTGGGTTACCTAGAAATGGTTAATCAGCGTCTGACAAGTTTTCTTTTGCTTTGATCGGTCAGTCATGTTAGTATTTTGATGATATGTTGTAATAGGTTTGTAGCTGGTCATGTGTACTTCATATATGTGGCTTTAGATCATTTAAATAATCATCAGATCGAACTTAGCAGGTGGTCAAACTAGACCATCCGTTCACGATTTCAGTTTCTGAAAAAACCCAAAAACTCGATGAACATAGTTTCTGACATCATTTAATAAATTGAATTAAATAATTTTTAATTATTAAAAATACAAAATAAATTCCAAAAAATTATTTTAAAGTCTGAAAAATAGTTTTTAATTATTTTGAGTATATTTCATAAATATTTAATATTTTTTAGAATATAAATGGAATTTAATTTATTTAATTATAATATTAAATAAATTATTTAAAAATAATTTTAATTCATGAAAATCATGAAAAATAATATTATGGTATGAGAAAATGTTTTAAGTTATTTTAAATGACTTTTAATAATTTTGTGATGAATTTCATTAATTAACCAATATTAATGATAATTAGTTTATTTAATAACTATATTAAATAAATTGTGCAAAAAATAGAATAAATGTTTTAAAAATCATATGAAAATGATTTAAGTGTTATAAAAATATTTTAAGTTATAAAATATAACTTTTGATATTTTGTCATGAAAATATTAATATTTTAATATTAATAGCAATTATCGGATAATGAATTTAATCATTTAAAATCATATAAAGGTGATTTTAAAGTATTAAAATACTTTGTGATATTATAAATATATTATAATATTATGATATGTATTTCATTAATATTTGATAATAAATAAATATTAATGATAAAGGAATTAAGTGATATTTAATTCATTTAAATACTTTTTAATGATTAAAATTCATGATAAATAGTAATAATTATTTAAAAATTATTACTAACTTATGAAAATAATTTGATGATAATAAAATAGTTCAGGATAATTGTTAACTTTTCAAATGTAGTTTAATTGAACTTAGACTCGATAAAAGTCCAACTAGGCCAAAATCGGGATGTTAGAATTATGTATCAGTTCAACTCGCATCGCAATAGTTTGACTTGATACCGAGTCTTATATGTGTTATAGACTGATAGGGTTATGTGTTATGTGTTTAGATTATTCTATGTATATCTATTTATATAATAGTATTATATTGTGATGATATTATTCTAATATTGGAGATCTATATTACTAATATTAGGTCTTCAGATTATGTAGCGATAATCAACGGTTCAGGCAAGTTTATTTTTACTTAACTCTACTAAGAGTTGTTTCATTCGGATATGCTTATGGATAATCATTGTTGATTGCCATTGTAGAATGGTACTATGTACATATTGCATGTATAAGTCAGGTATGAAAGGCTGATCACCTTCATTACCCTTCGGTCCAGATATATTTGTTCATGTTATATACTTGTTCAGTCAAAAGTTTATTCCTGCTAGTTCACAATTATATTGTTGAATTATAACCCACTTATTATTCAGATTCTTTCAATCATGATATATCGTTATATTATTGAACTTAAATTTTCTTGGCAATCTTATGCTCACCCTTGCTATATCATGATAAAACATTGTAGATTAAGGCGAATACGTCGGATACAAGTAAAGGTTAAAGACAGTTCTAACTTAAAGTTAATGTGCGCGATTAGATTTGTATAAGTATTGTATATTAATGTTATTGTAAGTTAAATAAGTTATGTATTGTGTATAAGTTAAGGTTACTCGACCTTGGGGATTATGTGTAAGTGTATTATATAAACAATTTATGTTTATATCTTCCGCAAAAATAGTAATAGTTGTATAGAATGATCGAACCGGATCCGTGGTGATTCGGGACCTCGAATTCAGGGCCGCCACATACGGTGTGTATATATATAACTTATATATATATATATATATATATATATATATATATATATATATTTACCCAATTTACATTCATCTCTTCTCTCTTATCTTGCCCATTAAAAATAAAATAATTAAGCTAGGATAATAGGGTGCAAAGTTGGTAGTGTTTGGTGAACAACTAAAGTAACTAAATAATTTACATCACATGCCTGTCCCTCTCTTTATTGACCGGATCATGCCCCATCTTGGCCAATTTCATTTCTTGTTTTATTTGTTAATTAACCATCTAGAAGGTCCATATAGCTTGGGCCAGTTGATTTCTTTTTTGGGCTCTCTAATTACATTGTTTGGGCTATGTAAAAATAGCATGATCCAATAGATAAATTTTATCTTAACCTAATTATTTAATTATGGTTTTCATTCCACTCATTTAGGAATTTAAATAATTATTTATGTACTTTTAATTTTTATAACCCAAATAGACTTACTTTAATTAGGTTTAAATTAAATATTAAATTGAGATAATAAAATTAATCTCTTAAGTTAGTATAATTTTAAATACTATTATTCTTCAATACCATAACCCTTAGGTTATTTAATTTCCATACCTAATGTATAATTAGGTTATGCAACCTTTTCGTTTAATTCTCTTTATATAACTCATACATTCATATATATATATATTTAGAATATATATATATATATATATATATATATATTTATTTAACCATAAACATTTTCCACATAAATAATAACATATTCATTCACTATATGTCACAAAGTTTTCAATATCATTAATATTTAATTACCGCGTGACTTAAAATTCATGGTTATTACATACCTTGTATGAATTGTTTTGGATGTGAAGAAGTTAGCTAACTGATACAAACATGATAATGGATATAGGGTTATGTTACTATCATGATTTCGAATGCCTAAATGTTTCTTTTACCTACATGTGGACTGTTTATGAAATTATAGTCAAATATATGCCTATATGAGAAATATTATAGCAAATTTTGGCAATTGAAGTTGTGAGACAGTATGGAGTCCCTATATTGTCTACACATATCATTTAAAAGGTGTTCCTTAACTTAGTTGTGGTCTATGTTGTGTATTGACCAAATTTCATGTTTAAAAGCCATGAAAAGTAAGCTTTAAGTGGAAACTAACACATAACTATAGAATTCCCATTCATGGACCATGTGGGCAAGTTTCAATAGTCATAATATGACATAAGTAAACTACACAAGTTAAAGAAACCTAGCCTAAATTGTTTTGAGCATTAAACTTGTGAAAAATCATATTTTAAGCCCAAAAGTGGACTGTTTTGGGTGACCTTTAGTGCCTACTCTTATAAGAATATAATTAACTCATATAAAGTTGCTAACTCATGCTTGTGATGATTCCTAATCATTACCATGACCAAAGCTAGTAAGAAAACCAAGTTAGGATCTATTTTCGATCTTAAATTGAGCTTTGATAGGTCAAAATTGGCTAGATGACCAATTAAAGTGAGATGATGATAAAAGTAATCTTAGAAGACTAAAATACACATGCTTAGACTATCCAAGTAGCTAAAATCGGAGAAAAATGAAAAAAATGTCAAAAATAGTGTTTGTGAAAAAGTGAGAAAACTAGTCAGTTTGAGCCCTGTTTTGAGAAGCTTAAATGAAATGAAAAAGAAACCTAAAATTTTATTAAAATACCTTGATGTATGGTCTAGAAGTAGGGCCAAAAGGTTGAACCAAGTACTTAACCCTAAAATTCAAACAAATCATCGAACTAGCCTATAAAATCAACAAAACTGCACATTATGCAAATTTTTCCAAGTGTAAAATTGAGATCTTGCCATTTTAGTTAAAACTCAGTTTTGACACCTTAGACAAGTGAGTTAGAGATATGATATTCTATTCTAAGTGTTGGAATGATAATACATATAAGAACATGAGAAATTAGTATATAAAAGCTTGAAAAGGCTAGGTTTAGAGGGTCAAAACCAAATCTATGCATATGAAAGTCAAGAAAATGCTAAAACTAGTTCTAAGTAGTTATAATTCAAGTGTTGGAATGAATCCAAGTGGCCAGAAATGAGTTTAGAAAAATTTGACCAAAGTTAAGAAAACTAAAAATTGTGAAAAGTGGTGTTTGAGCCTTAGTTTGAGGTAGCTTGGTTTGCTTGCTTGGCAGTCCAAACCTATAGAAAAATACCTTGATATATGATATAAAAACATGCTTAGATCTGAAAATTCACTAAAATAGCTACACTATAGCAGTTGCAGCAGCTCTAACAGTGCACTTTGAGCCTCTAATTTGAAGGCTTTAATTTGATGTTTTCAAGTAACTAAATGATGGATTAAATACCTTGTATTATGATTTAAATCCTTGTCCAACTTTGATAGTTATGGGATCAATGTGGAAAATTATAAAAATCTCCAAAGTACCTTAGAAAATTATATTTTCTATTTTTGGAGTTATTATAAAAAAAAATGGGATTTTACCTTGGAAAATTGTATGGCTTGACTTAGGATGTTATTGGAAGTGTAAAATAATTAAGAAATCATATCATGTTATGTTTAGACCAAAATGATCGTGTTTGAGAATGTATAGAACCTAAGTATGTGATGTATACTAGGTGTGTATGGTTATAAAGAGATGAACGAATGCTATATGCATAATCTAAGTCTAAGAAACTTAGATGAGCAATGTTTAACTAAGGGTGGTATGTTGAAATGGTGTGATACACAGACAGTACGTATACTACAAGTGTGATACGTTGGCACATGTGGTGATGAAATGGAAATAAAATTGAGTTATATAAATAATGAAGTCCAATGTCTACATTATTATATATAAAGAGGATATAAGGAAGATAATAAGTTAAGGTTTTAAAGTAAGAGCACACTAGTAGCCAAACTTTGACTGATAATGTATTTTGTTATCAATCCCACATACAATGTAGGTTGTGCAAGGAACACAGACGTTGGTGTAACGGTAAAACCCCTGTTCAGAACTTTCTCCTATATTTAAAATGTTGTTATGTGCTAATGTGATGATATGCTATAATACGTTATAAATTATTGTTGTTAGTTTTTATATTTAGTTAAATTGTTCTTCTTGAACTTTGTACTGTGAAATGAGAATCATGATAGATTGAATTATGTTTCATGTTTGAAGTATGTATAAGAATTATATGGTGCATGTTCTAAATATTCGGCATGTATATAACTGTGATACATGGATTTAATGCACAATGCATATGAAAGCTATGAGCTATATGTTATGTGTTAACTGTTAAACTTGTTGAGCCATTGTGCTCACCCTTGCATAAACAAATGTTTTCAGCTATGTATGGGGCATCTGAGTTTCGGTAAAGACCAAGAAACATAGAATGATTGTTGAATATCACATGATTGCAAATCTCCTGTTAAAACCTTTTTGGGGGTAAACAATGTTACCAAATGATATAGGTTGTAATGAAATACTAAGATACTCCCTCCATCCCATTATATCTGATGTTTTAGAGTATTTTTTTCCCAAAATATTTGACGTTTTACAATACCAATAATATTTTGCCTTTTTATTTCCTTCTCTGCCCTTCCTTTTCCACCACCATTAATGGCTATTTTCTCTATTTTCAAGAGACAGTTCAAATTCTATTCTCTCTCACAAACACACCCACAATTCAAACAGTAATGGTGAACTCTCAAGCTCTAACAATGGCGGAGAACTTCAGTGCTCCGGCGAGTCCGATTCACTACTACTGCTTGTACAACAAATCATATAAGGGGGCCAATAATGGCCGAATCTGATGGCGGAGGATTTTTTGGCTAAGGAAATACTCATCTCTTTCGTTATAAGGATCTGTTTGCTGTTAATATCACAATAGTAATTGCTTATTTAATTAAACCAAAACAAAATGTAATGTGCTCCCTCCTCCATTTCACTACTACTGCATGTACAACAAACCATATAAGGGGGCCAACAATGTCCGGATCTGATGGCGGAGGATTTGTTGGCTAAGGAAATACTCATCTCTTTCGTTATAAGGATCTGTTTGTTGTTAATATCACAATAGTAATTGCTTATTTAATTAAACCAAAACAAAATATAATGTACACCCTCCTCCATTTCACTACTACTGCATGTACAACAAACCATATAAGGGGCCAACAATGGCCGGATCTGACCGTTCAGAAACAATGGCGGAGGATCTGTTGGCTAAGGAAACAATGTTAGAGGAACTGTAGTCTGTCTAGCTAATTAATTGAAAGATTATTCTACTAACCATTCAGCTTAATTCACGATTTACAATGGACATTGTTTACTATATTGTTTGGCAGAGAACTTCATTGTCGGCGGATGAGTTGTTTCTGAACTGTCAGATCCGGCCGATGAAGAGATGAAGAAGAAGACTGACGGGCCTTGATGAAGAGATGAAGAAGAAGAAGGCGACGGAGCCTTGGGTTGAATAATCGATTCTAAGAAATTTGGAGAGATGAAGAAGCATAAATTTTTGTCGTACATGCAAGGTTTAGTTGGTTGAAGAGATATGATCAAAGTATTAATTAAGGGTAAAATAGTAAAATTGTATATATTCTTAATCTATGTGAAAATTTATAGAACGTCAGATATAATGGGATGGAGGGAGTTACATTTAAAGTGAATAGGTATCATCTTGATGTGTTTTTCATTTATGTATACGAGCGACAGGTTAGTACGATTCTTTAATATAATAAAATAGATCATAATGTATATTACCTCGAGTTGTATTGAAATGTATAAAGATTGCGATTCTGGACTAGAGTGAAGTTGTAAGTTTTAATCAAGCTTAATGTTGATATTTATTCAAAGGTTAATTACCTGAGGAAAGGTAAAGATATATTGTAATTAATATACTTACTTACTATCTTTAAGATAAATATAGTATACCTCATGGATGTGTAGTACCGTAACACACCAGACTCAAGGTTCAAGGGACCTGAATTTGGGGGCGTCACACATTGAACGTCCGACAAACAACCTTACTTGTTATTCTCCGTACATTACTCTTCATCGTATAACTATTTTCCAAGTCTTATTATATTTGCATAGGGAAAAATATCCTTCAATGTATTTGTCAAAAACAGAAATGGGATATTCAAATTATCTGTGAATAAGCGGTCATCGGTTTTTGTGACATACTGTGCGAGAATGGCAATATATTTTCTCATCACTAATAACATAGTAAATATAGATAAAGTATGCATCCAATGCTACGAATGCCAGTGCGCCACCAATCCAAATCAACTACAGGAACTAACACCTCACAAAAACCAAGTGACTTTCACATGAGTGCATATTTCTTTATTAAAGGTTTAACTCGCATTACATCTCTTATGTGAGAAAGACGAGATGATACATCAATGGTGAATGTGTAGTGGCTTCAGACCTGGCAGTGGCACATCCATGGAAGCTACTATAGTGGAATCGTGTGGGGTCCCTGTCCCAATAGAAATTTGTATTCTATTATTTTATATACTACATGTTTTCTATAATTTTAAAATTATAAAGTCTTATATGCGAAATGTCCCCATTGTTATTCGGAAGGAAAAAAAAGAAAAGAAGTTTAGCAGGGGTAGAGAGTTAGTTAAGCTCATTGGGTTCTTCACATTAAGCTTTCAATTCTTTATTTTTTTCATTATTCACAACTCAAGCAACATATTTATGTTGCACCAACACATAGTCAGGCCTCCACTTTCAAGTTAGTTCGGACAAAAAGTTGTTTTTTGTTACGCCGTGCCTTCAAGTATGGATAATTACTAGTATATATATAGAGGGACTTTTTGTTACGCCGTGCCTTCAGGTACGAGTAATTACTAGTATAATTTCTTTTACCAAACATCTTGTTTGTATGTTTTTAATCAAATTTTTCTATGAATTTAAAGCACAAATCTCAACCCCATAATCCATTCCATCCTTATAACTTCTGATTCTCCATCAATACAACCTCCCACAACAATAGTTCTTAAAAATCAATTACAATAACAACCAATTTCTAGCAATTTAACAAGTAAACTTAAAATTTAAAAGAAATGAGTATGTTACCCATTTGTTGAAGTTTGATTCTTGAACAGGGACGAAGCCAGAATTTAGTTTGTTTGTTTTTTTGGGGGGGGGGCCAAAAAATACACAATGAAAAATCTAATTCACATAAACAAATATAGATCAAATTGATAACTCATCATATCAACAATTTTAAACCCCAATTTGTTTCTGCACATACATAATATTATAATATATATATATATATATATATATATATATATATATATATACACACACACAATTCAAAGAATGAACTACACAAATTAATTAGAGAAGAAGAGAAAATTAGTACCTATAAAAAGTAACGAAATTGCAAATCTCATTGAAAGCAAATCTGTCTCCACCAAAGCTAATGAATCACCAAGGTTTCCTTTATCAACTCCAAGAAAATCAACCAATTTCAATGGAGGAGCTAAATTGCAATTAAAAATTTTAAAAATCAAAACGAGGGTAAGGAGTTGTACTAAATGAAAAATAGGCAACATTGAATGTAAACAACAAACTATATCTATATTCCATTGCATACTATAACGTAAGAATATATTTTAATTAAAATTAAGATAACATTGTATAATTTTAACATTATTATTTAAAATTAGTTTTGTTATTTATTAATCGGAAGAATGAAGAAGTGAAGAACAACAAATAGGGAAGGGGCACTAGGCAGCAGAAGAAACAAGAAAGCAACCTTTTTTTTTGATGTCTTTGAATTGTCAAGTGTTTACTTGCTTAATAAATCGATTACGAGGATTAGGGATAGGGTTTTAGAGCGTAATCGCAATGCAGTGAAGTCGAACCGAAATGGGCAAATGGCGGAGGAATCAAGTAATGAATTGATATTGTGGTGGGCCTTAGTACATAAGATTTTTATAAATCATGGGGGGGGAATGGCCCCCTGCAATAACATGCTAGCTCCGTCCCTGTTCTTGAACTCTTGATTCAATCCTTGCTTGTAAACTGATCATTTCACTCCTTGATCTGTTGGGGCCTTTGAATTCACCAAATAATAATAATAATAATAATAATAATAATAATAATAATAATAATAATAATAATAATTGGAATTCGCAAAAGAAGTTACAAAAACCCCAAAATATAAAACTTTCTATAATAACTGTGGATTACTAAAATTAATTGCATAATTTAAATCTATGACAAAATATTGTCAATTGATATACTAATTTCAAATTCCTAGTTTGAGGCTAAAAACCACCTCAAATTAATGTTAAAAAAATCATAACAATTAAGAATCTAAAAGTTAAAATTATACATTATTGAACATCTTATTTTCACATTTCGAATCTTAGGGTTTCAATATTTGTTTGGCATTATGTTTTAATTTATTTAGTTTAATTTTGAATTATATTATATAATTTTAAAATTTTGTTATTAAATTAAATTATATTCTTTTTATTTTAAATTTAATTTAATTGGAATTATTTAAATTAAATTAAATTAAATTAAATTAAATTAAACTTATTTTATTTTATTATTTTATTATTTATATATTTTTTTTTAAATTTAATTTATTTATTAAATGAAATAAATGTTTTTTGTTTTATTCAATTTAATTTAATTTATTATATTTATTATTTATTATTTATTTTATTTTATTTTAAATTTAATTTGAATTATTTTAATTAAATTATATTATATTATTTTATTTTATTTAAATTTGAATTATTTTAATTAAATTAAATTAAAATATTTTTTATTAAATTTAATTTGCTTATTAAACTAAATCAAATTTGTTTTATTTTATTCAATTTAATTTATTATTTATTTATTTTATTTTATTTTAATTTAATTTAATTTTAGTAGTAAGAAACTAAGTAAATGCTACTTAGTTTATTTTAATATTAAGAAACTAATTAAATAATAAATAAATATATTTGTAGGGCCCACACGTTTGGCGATTACAGTTTTTTGACAAAAAATTCGTCAGAAATTCAGTCGGAAAAATCAAATATCACATTTACAAACATTGTCCACATTCCAAAATCCAAATTCAATACACTAACATATATATAAACTGCAATTGCATAAAGAAAATCAAAAACATTCATAATTCACAGCCTCCAAATTTTAGATTTTCAGAGTCCCAATTTCAGCCTCCCAAATTCACAACAACAACATATCATACAAATATCACAAATATAATTAGGTTAATCTCATATTCAAACTCATACTAAACCTAAAAAAAATTAAGTCACAAATTTCAGAAATATCATACAAATATCATGTCCAATATCAGAAATATCATACATTTAATTAATTTTCAAACTAAAGGTTTAGAAAATCATACCTTTAATTAATTTTTTGAATTTCAGAAATATCGGTTTTGGTGGTGGTGGCTGGTGGTGTCTGGCGATGGTGGCGTTTGGTGGCGGTGGCGTCTGCTGATGGTGGTGGCTGGTGGTGGTGGCTGTTACTGGTGGTGGTGTTTGATGTTGGTGGTCACTGGCCAATGGCGGCATGGCTAGTGGTGGCATTCTTTGAGGTGTGGCGTCGAGTGTGTATTACCCTGAGTTTTTCGTATTTAAAGCAACAAAAAAAATGGGCCTTTTGCGAATTACTATTAAGATAGGCATAAAAAAAGTAAGAACTTTTCCTGAATAAAAGAGCATCAATACGAAAGAATACCAAATATAATAACCGACTATTTCAATATTTTTTTCTTTTTTTTTCAGATCCAGACATATACTTTTTAGGAGTCATGGTGAATTAAAATTTAAAAATCTTCAAAATTCCAGCATAATCTCGTGATTATCTATAAATTAATTATCAAATAGGACCTTCTTTATAATTACTAAGAGTCTAACACTACTCCCAAAAAAATTTAAAAAACTTAAAAGAGATTAAATTTTTTACTTGATTCATAATAGCATAAAAAAATCTACTCAATCAGTCATCAAGCCCAATTAAATTAAACAATGCTTCTAAATCTCATAAACAAAACAATTAATTTCAAAACCCTAAAAAATAGAATTAATACATGAAATTAGCTTGAAATTTATGAGAAGGAATACTAGAATAGTATTTAACACTTGAGCCTTCTGATTTTCTGATTTTCTATTTGTATTTATATCTATATGTAATTCAGCTATGACAGGGACAGTGATGAAGGAGACGAAGTTGGTGTCTGCTGGAGAGGGAAGCTCAATTGCCGCACCACTCAGTTACTCACCAGATTATTTGTTTTTTATTTAAGTATTCTATTTAAGTAACGAAAGGAAAAGAATATTTAAGAGGGCCCTAAAAATTTGTGGGCCTAAAGCCCGGGCACCTAGGGTGTGACGCCCCCAAAATAGGTATACATCACTCATCTTGAGTCGCCAGATATCATACTATAAAAATCAAATACAAACTTCATTTATACAACTGTTGAACTGTCGTGCAGAGTACGACAACAGATAAGCTATGAGTTTTAATACAAATGTATGTAACTCTCATGGTGCCTCGACCACAACCTTACAATGGTACTTTACATAAAAGTATAGTCAAAAACTGTTTTAGAAATTAAAATCTTTGGGAAGTGGTCAAGGAAACCTTCGTACATGGGAGGCCATGCGTCTAGGTTATGATAGATACAACATGTCCACAGAATTATCCTTGGTTGACCCAAAAGTCCCCAAAGAAAAACAAGAAGATTACTATCATCTTCTTTCCAATGGTGAGTCTTCTCTTGACATATAATTATCTCAGTTGTCTCCAAGTGGAAATTATATTTCAAATATACTCCAAGATCATATAGGTAGTGCTCGTGGATATACTCAGCAAGTGGATGTGCACAACCATGTCTTATGATAACACGAGGTTGTATGTCATTAGACATCTTGTATGATAGTGGCAAAACACCCTTCCAAAGTTGGGTTCACCTCACCCTATTCGGTTCACCAAAATTAAATATCAAATGACGTATACAATACGACACACTTATCTAAAGTTCTCAAAAATATTATTTCCATACTATTTAGGGAGAACCTCAATAGCTATGGACCACCGTTCTATTCCCTCGTTATCCCCGGGCTCGACCCAAATACCATACACTCTTATTACATTCGAAAAGGAATTGTGAAGCAAAAAAGGGTGAAAGCACAACTAGCCCAAAGAAAAAGAATATCATGACTAAATATAATTTACATCATCAATAGCCTTCATCAATAATAAATCAGAGATTTAGGACATAAGGTAGATGATAAAACTTTTCAACCATAGTTGCAGCGGAACGAGCAATCCATTAGAAGAGTCAAATAGACCATCTGGTCTATTATCTTCTCCATGTTAAAATTCCACCAATAATGTTTTATCCTTGTAACATCAATCAACAATTCATGTCCACAATCATATGAATAACTCATAATCATAATTATGATTCTACATTCCTCTTCGCACCCAGGACGAAGATAATTTTTATCACCTATTTTCATCTAAAACATCAAAAATCTTGGTTATACAAAATCACAATTCCTGCTCATAATCATACTAAAAAATTCATATTTGTACTACGGCCAAAGATATTCATTAACAAATCATCTTTGCACTACAGGCCAAAGACATACAACTGTATTTTAGAAGAGTCAAGTAGAGCATGATATCTACTATCTTTTGCGAATTAAAAGTGTATAA
Organism: Panax ginseng; assembly: GCA_020205605.1. Taxonomy (NCBI): domain Eukaryota; kingdom Viridiplantae; phylum Streptophyta; class Magnoliopsida; order Apiales; family Araliaceae; genus Panax; species Panax ginseng. Next base: position 72,861,391 of record CM035150.1, read on the forward strand.
TCAATATTTTATCGCTGAGACTCAGCTTAATAAATAATTCACATCATTGAATCACCCCTGCACTACTGCCAAGGATATTCGATAATATCACATCCATGAATTTATATTTCATCGCTGAGACTCATCTCGATAATCAAATTATGAAACTGCCCCTGGCAGAAACCCCTTTTGAATGAAAATACTATTCATATGAATACAAAGGATCATTCACCATTCATGCGGTAATCCACATAGACAAGTTATTCCAACATAATAATAAAGAATGGAATAACAGAAGAATTCACCATGCATACGGTAATCCGCGTAGACAGGTTATTCCAACAGAATAATAAAGAATGGAATAACAGAAGAATTTCACCATGCATGCGATAGATCGCATGCATGACGAGTTATTCTAACGTAATAATAAATAATCTAACCGGTCATATGCGTAATTCGCATTAGTATATAATATTCCAACATAATAATAAAGAATGGAACCATGTAAGACCCCAAATTTTTATTAATGAAATTAAAATTTCTTCTATTTATTATTTTGATATAGTAAGGGTTAATTTGATTAATGTGGTTAGTTATGGGTAAAATGCGCAAATATTTCAAAATAAGCAAGTGGTTATAAAATATTCATTGTTGTCGAAAAATATTCGTTTGGTCGTGGAATATTCGTACTGTCGGGGAATATTTGTACGACGGCGCAACCTTGTGTGGGCCCCATAACGGAAAGCGATTGGATGAAGAAAACGACAAGTATAAGTTGTTTATCAATAACGGCGTAGTTGTTACCGTTAAAACTATTGGAATACCCAAATATTAAAACACGATGTCTACGCGTTGTTGCTGAAGAAGAGACACAAGATTGCACCAATTATTGATTCTTACGTAAGAAGGCACTACTCAAAAATTGTTACAGTAATTACTGTTCAGTATTTTATTTTATTGATTTAATAATTACTGTGTTGATATTTTATATTACTGTTGTTTTAATAATTGTCACTGCATAGTATTTTCTATTATCGGAGCAATAATTTATATTATCTGAATAATATTATTAGATAACATTATTGGCAATGTCTAGAAAGTTCTGTCTAAGGAGAGGTTTGGCCATCTAATTGCGCGCCAATAAGGAGAGATCCTTATTGGAAAGCCCCCTCTTTCCTGGGAACTGCCTGGTTGTCAATAATGTGATTCTGTAATATTATTTGTGAATAATTAATTATTGATTTATATGATGAGAAAAATATTGATTTTATGAGGATATAGATGGAGAAAATTTTTAATGTAACAATTATTGAAAATTAATATTTTATCTTTTTCTGATAAAATAATTTATTTAAATATATTATTTTAATAATATATTAATGGTGATATTTTTACAATGAATGTGGGATATATGAATAAATGAGGAGGAAAAGTATTTTTGTTGGATTAAATGTTTAACACATGTTTTGTGTGTTGGTGGACCCATTTCTTGACTGAAATTTGATTATAGCCTGTAAAATTACCCGTTTGTGAATTTCGGTCAATTTCTGTTTGAAATTTAGAAAAACTTTCTTCTGCAAAGTTGTAGAGAATTGAATTTCCTATAAAAATTCGTTAGATTCAAATTTTCTGATAAAAGGGCTATTTGTTATGAATTATTGAAGTTCCGTAGTTCCGAAATAATTGATTTTTGAAAGTTTTCGTTATTTATTTGAAGAAAAACGTTTTTTTTACTTGGTGGGCTGCATTACATGTGCAAAATCAGCTGAGTTCAGATCTAAGAAGGTGGGCTAAGAAATTTTGTTTATAAATAATAATATTATATTCAATTTTCTACTTTGGTGTTCTAAGCAATTTTCTATAAATAGGGTGCTTAGGTTAGAATTGAAAATCACACCAGAAACTGAAGTTTTCTCTCTCGATATTTTGAGCGTATTCTTGTGAGTATACTTTGAGTGTTGATATACGGTGCAAGTTCAAGTCATAGCCTATATCCGGTGTTTCAACTAGAAGTACTGCCTTTTCTTTCGAGGTAAGGGATGTTATTTTCTTCGTAAGTGATATTATTTCTTCAATATCATTATCTTAGAAATATTGGTCCGAATTTTTGTCAAATTTGGAACTTTTCATGTCGAGGTTACTATTCATGAGTTACTATTCACGAGTTACTATTCATGAGTCACTATTCACGAGTTACTATTCATGAGTACTATTCACGAAGCATGATAATTTTTTTTTATGAAATTTCTATCTTTTAGTGTCGAGTTACTTATTCACGATACTGGCACTATTCACGATATCGACACTTATTCACGTAAAAAATTAAATTTTCGTTTTCGTCCAAATATCTATTATGGATACTAGCTTTGATTGTATCCATGTTTTGATCATTCTTGAATTTTACTCCACTCGATTATTTATGAAGTATTTTGAACTTGATTGTGTAAAGTACTTAATCCTTAATATTTGTTCTTTTGTTTCACCGGATTCGCTTCCTTTAAAATATTTTTCATCATCCTCACCCTAAATGATGATATTATCAATATCTTTGGCCAGTAGTAAAAAGATGAATGATTTTATGATGAATATCTTTGGCCCGTAGTGCAAAGATAAAACAGTGTTTAGATGAACATGACCAATCGATGAATATCTTTGGCTCAGTAAGGCAAAGATGAATATTTGATTTGAGATGAATATTGATTGATGTTACAGGGATAAAATATTGATGATGGACTGTTAAGTTCATAGATTATAGTAGATTTCATTCTCTACGTAACTCTTCTATGAATTATTATTTCCGCTGCGAATATTGATCTGAAACTTGTTGTCTAGTGTATTCTATCAGATTTTTCCCTGTTGAGGACTAACGATAATTTGTTCTATATTATCTTAGTCATAACATTCTTTACTGGTCCTTTTGTTCTATTTTTCTTCTTAGGAGGCCAAAATGTAGCGAGTACTAGTCGGGGTATGGAATGAAGGTTCAAGAGAGAGTTGTTTAGTAGTCCTCACCATTTTTGTAAAATAATATATCAATAAATGTGATGAGGATTTATTTGGGTAAAGATATTGTCTAGAAGATAATATTTGTATTCAAACTCACAGTTTTACTGTTGTAATAATAAAGTTGTAGTTATTTCTGTACCATGTATTTGGCGACTCAAAATGGGTTGGATGGAATGGACCTATTTTTTGGGGTCGCCATTGGTATCGTAGCTTAGGGATATGATCTCTGGCGGAGATCGGGGAATAGAACTAGGAGGGGAGAGACGAGTAAATCCTCGCTAGTGTGTCCTACCTAAGCTTATTTGTTGGTGGATTCATAATATAGGGGTATTATGTGATTTATTAATTTGTTTAATTAACCCTTGTTTTATGGCGATTTGAGAATGGCAACCGAGAACGTTAACAATAGAGTGAATGAGATTGTGGAGACACCTTTAGTCACCCCACTGTGCTAATGTGATGTCGGGCGAAGAAGGAATTAGAGATATCCATGTGGTGAGTGAAGAATTGATAGTTAGCACCTTGAGATAGTCATGCAGAGGTAACAAATTGAGAGTGAGAAGAAGAAGAAGAAGAGAGTACACGAGGAGAGTTTATTAGAGGTATTATATGATCAAAATGAAGAATTTCAAAATCGTATTCATGAGTTAGAAGAGCAGGCTGAAGAACGACAGGCGGTCGTGTAACAAGAGGATGCAATGATTCAAGCTTGTGTTACTCGATATGTGATGCTTGAACAGAAGCACTCTTTAGCAGAGTATAAGATGATAAAGCTGGAATCTGAGCTGAAAGAAGAAATAACTGAATGAGTGAGAATGAGTGATGCATGGGTAAAAGCCGCACGACGCGTTGATATTGTGGAAAGAGATGTCCGATCTAAGAAGAAAGATTTAACGATGACGGAAGACGCGTAAGGCAGACCAAAGACCAAAAGAATAAATTCTAGGGGAAAAGAATGACCGCCAGTTAGATGCTACAAATGCGAAGATGAGGGACATATAAGTCCAAACTGCTCACACCTTTCCAAGGTATGTTTTAGTTGTGAAAAAGATGGTCACATAGCTCGATTTTTGTCCTCAGAGCGAAATTAAGTCCAAATTGAACAATGGGCACCAAAGCGGATACAAAAAAGACAAAGTCAACGGTTCCTGGAAGAGCGTATGTCGTGACCGGTCAGAAAGCGAGTAACCCGAACGAAGTTAACACGGGTTAGTTAATTATAAATTCTTACGGAGTTTATACCTTATTAGATACCGGTTCTACCCATTCATTTATCTCTCCTGCTTATACTCAACATTTAAACTTGACTCTGGAGAAAATTAGACTTTGACCTATCTGTGGAAACTCCGTTAGGAGAAACTTTCGTTACATCCACTGTTTATAAATCTTGTTTGATCCAAGTTGGCACCATCACATTACTTGTTGACCTTATTTCTTTAAAGATACTTGCTTTTGATGTAATTTTGGGGATTGATTGATTAACTACTCATCATGCCAAAATTAATTGCTTTCGTAAGGTTAGTTTTCATATTCCTAAGCAACCTATTATTCGAATTCAAGCAACCAAACCATTGAAGTCAAACACTTTCATATCAAGACATAAGTTTATTGAAAAACGGATGTCAAGTTTTCTTAGCCATGTTATGGACTTGAACAAAAATACATCAGATTTGAATGATATTTCTATTGTTAGTAAATTTCCTGATGTATTTCCTGAATAATTTCTTGGCCTACCTCCAAAGCGTGATATTGAATTTTGTATCATCTTTGAATCCGGTACAAAACCCACTTCTAAAATCTCATATCGAATGGCTCCTATTGAACTTCAGGAGTTAAAAATCCAACTATAGAATTTGGTACCCGAGCCTTTATCTGGTGACTTCCTTTGTGGAATGCACCGAAGCCAGACTCTCCGTAGGGGACGCCATATTCGTGCGGTAGCAAAATAATAGGTGCCATTGTGACGTGCTATCCAAGATTGAGATATGAGTCACAGTTGAGAACAACCTAAGTTGGTAATCGAAATACGTAGCTTTCTAGGCTTAGTTGGTTATTAACGGAGATTCGTGAAAAGATTTTCTCAAATCGTTAGTCCATTAACTCAGCTGACTCGTAGAGATACAAAATTCGAATGGAGCAAGGAATGTGGGAAGAGCTTCGAAGAACTCAATAGGAGACTCATTTCGGCACATGTTCTGACCATGCCGTCTTGGAAAAGCAAACGTGGTAACTGACGTGTTGAGTAGAAGATCGTATACGAGTACGAGTATGATATTATCAAAGACTCATTTCGTATAATTTACAAATATTAGAGATGGAGATGAAAACTCTAGGTACCCACGTGATGATATACGAGTATAATCGACTTTTATCGATAAATTTAAAGATACTCAAGCTACAGACTTGGAGTTGATGAATATGAAGAAGAAGATGCAAGAAGTTGTTATTCCAAAAGCGAGAATTGGCGATGTGAGGAAAGCTCAAACCTTCGATTTATTGGTCTATTTGAAATCCTAGATCGAATAGGAACTGTGACCTATAGACTCGTTTTACCGCCAAGTATGTCGCTTGTTTATAACATTTTTCGTGCCGATGTTACGTAAATATGTGGACGACCCGAACCACATTATTGAGTTAGAACCAGACGAGATAGCCGAAGACTTAACGTACGAGGAGGTACCTGTCAAGATTTTGGATAGGAAGGAGCATGTCTTATGTACAAAGGTCATACAACAAGTCAAAGTTTTATGGAGGAACCATGCTATTGAAGAAATGACCTGGGAGTTGGAAACGGAAATGAAAGCGAGGTATCCTCATCTTTTTGAAACACCAGGTACGTACGTCAATTTTGAGGACGAAATTTCATAAGGATGGGAGGTTGTAAGACCCAAAATTTTTATTAATGAAATTAAAATTTCTTCTATTTATTATTTTGATATAGTAAGGGTTAATTTGATTAATGTGGTTAGTTATGGGTAAAATACGCAAATATTTCAAAATAAGCAAGTGGTTATAAAATATTCATTGTTGTCGGGAAATATTCGTTTGGTCGTGGAATATTCGTATGACGGCGCAACCTTGTGTGGGCCCCATAACGAAAAGCGATTGGATGAAGAAAACGACAAGTATAAGTTGTTTATAAATAACGGCGTAGTTGTTACCTTTAATACTGTTGGAATACCCTGTGGTTAAAACACAAGAATACGCTATTGTTGCAGCGAAGAAGACACAATGTTGCACCAATTATTGATTCTTACGTAAGAAGCACTACTCAAAAATTGTTACGAGAATTACGCTCAAGATTTTATTTTATTGATTTAATAATTACTGTGTTGATATTTTATATTACTGTTGTTTTAATAATTGTCACTGCATAGTATTTTCTATTATCGGAGCAATAATTCATATTATTTGAATAATATTATTAGATAACATTATTGGCAATGTCTAGAAAGTTCGCCTAAAGGAGAGATTTGGTCATCTAATTGCGCGCCAAGTAGGAGAGATCCTTATTGAAAGCCCCTCTTCTCTTCGAACCGCTCGGTTCACAATAATGTGATTCTCAGAATATTATTTATGAATAATTAATTATTGATTTATATGATGAGAAAATATTGATTTTATGAGGATATAGATGGAGAAAATTTTTAATGTGACAATTATTGAAAATTAATATTTTATCTTTTTCCTCGATAAAATAATTTATTTAAATATATTATTTTAATAATATATTAATGGTGATATTTTTACAATGAATGTGGGATATATGAATAAATGAGGAGGAAGAGTATCTTTGTTGGATTAAATGTTTAACACATGTTTTGTGTGTTGGTGGACCCATTTCTTGACTGAAATTTGATTATAGCCTGTAAAATCACCCGTTTGTGAATTTCAGTCAATTTCTGTTTGGAATTTGGAAAAACTTTCTTCTGTAAAGTTGTAGAGAATTGAATTTTCTATAAAAACCCGCGCGATTTGAATTTTCTAATAAAAGGGCTATTTGTTATGAATTATTGAAGTTTCGGAGTTCCGAAATAATTGATTTTTGGAAGTTTTCGTTATTTATTTGAAGAAAAACGTTTTTTTTACTTGGTGGGCTGCATTACATGTGTAAAATCAGCTAAGTTCAGATCTAAGAAGGTGGGCTAAGGAATTTTGTTTATAAATAATAATATTATATTCAATTTTCTACTTTGGTGTTTTAAGCAATTTCCTATAAATAGGGTGCTTAGGTTAGAATTGAAAATCACACCAGAAACTGAAGTTTTCTCTCTATTTCTCTCTCGATATTTTGAGCGTATTCTTGTGAGTATACTTTGAGTGTTGATATACGGTGCAAGTTCAAGTCATATCCTATATCCGGTGTTTCAACTAGAAGTACTGTCTTTCGAGGTAAGGGATGTTATTTTCTTCGTAAGTGATATTATTTCTTCAATATCATTATGCCGAAATATTGGTCTGAATTTTTATTAAATTTGGAACTTTTCATATCGAGGTTACTATTCATGAGTTACTATTCACGAGTTACTATTCATAAGTCACTATTCACAAGTTACTATTCACGAGTACTATTCACGAAGCATGATAAAAAAAAATTTGTGAAATTTCTATCTTTTAGTGTCGGAGTTACTATTCACGTATACGGCACTATTCACGTATACGACACTATTCACAGAAAAATTAAATTTTTCGTTTTTCGTCCAAAATATCTATTATGGATACTAGCTTTGATTGTATCCATGTTTTGATCATTCTTGAATTTTACTCCACTCTGATTATTTATGAAGTATTTTTGAACTTGGATTGTGTAAAGTACGAATCCTTAATATTTGTTCTTTTGTTTCACTGGATTCGTTTCCTTTAAAATATTTTTCATCATCCTCAATCCTAAATGATGATATTACTGAATATCTTTGGCCTGTAGTGCAAAGATGAATGATTTTATGATGAATATCTTTGGCCCGTAGTGCAAAGATAAACAGGTGTTTAGATGAACATGACCAACTGATGAATATCTTTGGCCTGTAGTGCAAAGATGAATATTTGATTTGAGATGAATATTGATTGATGTTACAGGGATAAAATATTGATGATGGACTGTTAAGTTCATAGATTATAGTAGATTTCATTCTCTACGTAACTCTTCTATGAATTATTATTTCATTGCGAATATTGATCTCGAAACTTGTTGTCTATCAGATTCTATCGATTTTTCCTCGTTGAAGACTAACGATAATTTGTTCTATATTATCTTAGTCATAACATTCTTTACTTCGGGCTAGTTGAGCTCACCCTTTCCTTTTGTTCTATTTTTTCTTCTCGGAGGCCGAATGTAATGAGTACTAGTCAAAATGGAATGAAGGTTCAAGAGAGAGTTGTTTAGTAGTCCTCACCATTTTTGTAAAATAATATATCAATAAATGTGATGAGGATTTATTTGGGTAAAGATATTGTCTAGAAGATAATATTTGTATTCAAACTCACAGTTTTACTGTTGTAATAATAAAGTTGTAGTTATTTCTGTACCATGTATTTGGCGACTCAAAATGGGTTGGATGGAATGGACCTATTTTGGGGGCGTCCAAACTAGGTCATGCATAATGTGACGACCCCAAAATAGGTCCATTCCATCCAACCCATTCTGAGTCGCCAAATACGTACAGAAAATAACTACAACTTTATTACAACAATTGTCGTGCAAAATACAACAACACATATACTGTGAGTTTGGATACAAATATATATACCAACTGTGACTCTCATTCCAACCTTGGATAGCACGTCACAATGACACCTTACATAAATGTATAGTCAAAAATTGTTTTAAAAATTAGAATCTTTGGGAAGTGCTCAAGGATACCTTCGTACATGGGAGGCCATGCTTCTAGGTTATGATAGATATCATATGGCCACGTAATTATCCTCGTTGACCTAATAGACCCCAAAGAAAAACGCGAAGATTACTATCATATTCTTCCCGATGGTGAGTCTTCTCTTGACTTATCATTATCTCCACTGCCTCAAATTGAGAATTATACTTCAAACAAACACCAAGATTATATAGGTAGTGCTCAGAATATACTCAAAGAAGTGGATGAGCACAACCATGTCTTATGATGACACGAGGTTGTATGTCATTAGACATCTTGTATGATAGTGGCAAAACACCCTTCCAACGTTGGGTTCGCCTCTCCCTATATGATTCGCCAAATATAACTACTAAAAGATGTATACAACACACTAGTCTATACTGTTTAGGGAGAACTCCACAGCTAGAGACCACCGTTCTATTCCCTTGTTTCCCCCGCTCGACCCAGCTACACTTTTATTACCTGAAAGGAATTGTGAAGCAAAAGGGTGAGCACAACTAGCTCAGTAAAGAATATCATGACTAAAGATAATTAAATTATCAATAGCCTTCATCAATAACAAATCAGAGATTTAGAACATATGGTAGATGATAAAAATTTCAACCATAGTTGCAGCAGAACGAGCAATCCATTAGAAGAGTCAAGTAGAGAATAAAATCTACTATCTTTTATGATTTAAAAAGGTTTTTCATCACTTTTATCACGCCGAGACTCACTTTTTAATAAATAATCCACATCATCAAATCATCCCCGCACTACGTGCCAAGGATATTATTTAGTATCACGACCACGAATTATCCATGCACTATGGGCCAAAGATAATCGTGCTTTCATCAACGGTCTTGATCATGCCATAAAACAATTCATCTTTGCACCCTTGGCCGAAGAGAATCCATAGCCATAATCATACCAAAACTGTCCATCAATGCACTACGGCAAATGAGGATTTTACCACATCATTCGTTACATTACTGGTCCATGATTATACCGAATAATCTCAGCCATAATCACACCAAGTCCATCCATGCACTACGGCCAAAGATGACTTTTACCACATCATTTGTAACATTACTACCATGATTACAATCAATAATCCCCGGTCATAATCATACCAAGTCCATCTACGCACTACACAGCCACGTATGACTTTCAACATAATATAAATATGAGGATGATGACAATGATATAATATTCAATAAAACAAGTTCAAGAATTAATTTATCCAGGAACCAATAACGTTCAAATTGTCAACATGATATTTCTTTGTGGAGTAAAATTTAAGAATGCTCAGAAGAATATTTCCATGAAAAGATACTGGATGAAGCGCAAATATCAAGGATATTCCACTAATTTCATTGATTATAGAAGTCAAAACTTTAACCAACTGAGTATAATAAATAATGGAATAACAAAAGAAATCACCATGCATGCGATAGACCGCACAGGTAGGTTATTCCAAGAGAATAATAAATAACGGAATCAGGTCCGGCGTAAAACGCATGCATGGATATTCCAACGTAATAATAAAGATGTAACTGTGTCCCAGGCATAGAACGCATGACGGGATATTCCAATGTAATAATAAAGACGGAACCAGTCCCAGAAACGCATGAATAGGATATTCCAATGTAATAATAAAGATTTAAACCAGTCCCAAGCGTAAAACGCATGCATGTGATATCAGCAAATGTAATATTAAAGAATGGAATAATAGAAGAATTTCACCAAGTATGTGGTACTTCGCATAAACAGGTTATTCCAACATAATAACAAAGAATGGAATAACAGAAGTTCTCTTCATGAAGATGAAAGAAAGAAATAATATCCCCTACGAGTACAACAAATAATATCCCTTACCTCAAAAGAGTAGCACTTCTGACTGGATATCGGATATGACGTTGAAGGAAACTTGCACTGATGAATATCAACTCACCAAGTATCTAAATACTCACAAAATACACTCAATAATCTAGAGAGAGAAAGAGAGAAAGCTTATGTTTCTGGTGTGATTTTCAACTCTAACTTAGCCCTCTATTTATAGGAAAATTTTAGCAGACTTGACCTGCAACCTGATGACTTTACCTGCTACTATTCCCACCCACCACATTTAAAATAAAATTCAGCACATTTCTTCACCAACCACAAGTGGGGCCTACTCAATTCTAGAATTTTCCACCAAAATGCTAAATTCGGATACTTCAACAATTTCTGAACCATTCACCTCTTAAAATTCATAACAAATCATACGCTCATTTTAATTCGGTTCAAAATTTGTGGACATATACTCAACTTATATATGTATAACATATCCAAAAATTACAACGATCCAACGGTCGGATTAAAAATTATAACTCACACAATATATCTCAAAAACAATGGTTTAATTTTTAATACCTTCATTCCGACAAAAATACTGATAAAATATCTCAACATTAATTCCTTCATTTATAACCACATAAATAAATCCATCATTTATATTCACATCAAATAAATATTTCTTTATCATATAAATAAATAATTAATTATTCACAAATAATATTACAGAATCACAATTATGACAACTAGGCCGCTCCTCGTGAGCAGGGGCTTTCCAATAAGAATTTCTCCTCATCAAGCGCGCAATTAGGTGACCAAACCTCTCCTTGATGTAATTTTCTAGGCATTGCCAATAATGCTATCTAATAATATTATTCAAATAATATGAATTATTGATCCGATAATGAGAAATATTGTCAAAGATGATAATTATTGAAACAACAATAATATAAAATATCAACGCAAAGAATTATTGAATCGATAAAATAAAATATTGAACAAGAATTATCGTGAATAATTATTGAGTAGTGCCTTCTTATGTAAGGATCAATAATTAAAAAATACTGTGTAAAATCGTGTGCTACTGTGTAAACACGGGTATTACTGTATTTTAACCACCGGGTATTCCAACAGTGTTAACGATAACGATTACGCCGTTATTTATAAAAACTTAATTTTGTCGTTTTCTTCATCCGACAGTTATTCTGTTATGGGGCCCATAAATGGTTTTAGCGTCGCATTTAATATTCCCCGACAGAAAGAATATTCCACGACCAAACGAATATTCCCCGACAACAATGAATATTTTATAACCACTTGTGTATTTTGAAAAAAAAATTCATATATCACCCTTAACTTTAACTTTTATCAATTTAACCATTTATTGAATAGTAATTATAAGAAAAATTGAATACTTTTATTTCATAAAATTCGAGGTCTTACAATCTCCCCTCCTTATGAAATTTCGTCCCCGAAATTTACGTACCTGGTATTTCAAAAAGTTGAGAATACCTTGTTTCCATTTCAGATTCTATCTCCCCGGTCATCATGATTTCTCCATTGCTCATCTCCCGTGATAACTTCATTTGGGTTCCTCATTTGTTGGGAAGTTATGACAACCGCCATCCCTCGAACTACCCGGCTTTGACTTATGCAGGGCAAGATTTAGCGTCATCACTACCGTTGGAATATATTTTCTATAGGACATATTCCTCCTTCAACTGCCTCGTCGTACTCTTGTTTCATGATCTGAATCATCAATCTTCGATCCATATCGAATTCAGGTTGACCACTATGTACAGGGTAATTCAAAACTCGATGTTGGGTTCTCCCAATTGCTTTCCAAAAAGAGAAATTCATGTCATCTATTTTAGCCTTCTTAGATCGAACATCTCTTTCCACAATATCCACGTGTCGTGTGGCTTTTACCCATGCATCACTCATTCTTACTGCTCAATTTTTTCTTCATTCATTTCGATTCCATCTTTATCATCTTATACTCGCTCGCTTCCAAGCATCACATATCGGGTAACACAAGCTTGAATTGTTGCATCCTTTTGTTCCACTTACATTTAATAGTTCTTCAAATTTCTTTCTTCTAACTCATGAATACGATTTTGAAATTCTACATTTTGATCATATAATACCTCTAATAAACTCTCCTCATGTACCTCTTCTTCCTCACTCTCAGCTGTTACCTCTGTGACTATCTCGGGTGCAACTATCAATTCTTCACTCACCACATGGATATCTCTAATTCCTTCTTCATTTGACATCACATTATCATGGTTAGTGATTAGAGGTATCCCCACGGTCTCATTCACTCCATTGTTAACATTCTCAGCAGCCATTCTCAAATACTGCCATAAAACAAGGGTTAATTAAACAAATTAACATATCACATAATATCCCGATATTATGACTGACCAACAAATAAGCTTAGGTAGGACACACTAGCGAAGTATTTACTCATCTCTCCCCTCCTAGTTATATTCCCCGATCTCCGCCAGAGATCATTTCCCTAAGCTCTGATACCAAATGTGACGACCCCAAAATAGGACCATTCCATCCAACCCATTCTGAGTCGCCAAATACATGGTACAGAAAATAACTACAACTTTATTACAACAATTATTGTGCAAAATACAACAACACATATACTGTGAGTTTGGATACAAATATATATACCAACTGTGACTCTCATCCTGACCTTGGATAGCACGTCACAATGACACCTTACATAAATGTATAGTCAAAAACTGTTTTAGAAATTAGAATCTTTGGGAAGTGCTCAAGGAAACCTTCGTATATGGGAGGCCATACTTCTAGGTTATGATAGATATCATATGGCCATAGAATTATCCTTGGTTGACTCAATAGACCCCAAAGAAAAACGAGAAGATTACTATCATATTCTTCCCAATGGTGAGTCTTCTCTTGACTTATCATTATCTCCACTGTCTCAAATTGAGAATTATACTTCAAACAAACACCAAGATTATATAGGTAGTGCTCGTAAATATACTCAGCAAGTGGATGAGCACAACCCTGTCTTATGATGACACGAGGTTGTATGTCATTAGACATCTTGTATGATAGTGGCAAAACACCCTTCCAACGTTGGGTTCGCCTCTCCCTATATGATTCACCAAATATAACTACTAAAAGATGTATACAGCACACTAGTCTATACTGTTTAGGGAGAACTCCATAGCTAGAGACCACCGTTCTATTCCCTTGTTACCCCCGCTCGACCCAGCTACACTTTTATTACCTAAAAGGAATTGTGAAGCAAAAGGGTGAGCATAACTAGCTCAGTAAAGAATATCATGACTAAAGATAATTAAATTATCAATAGCCTTCATCAATAACAAATCAGAGATTTAGAACATATGGTAGATGATAAAAATTTCAACCATAGTTGCAGCGGAATGAGCAATCCATTAGAAGAGTCAAGTACAGAATAAAATCTACTATCTTTTATGATTTAAAAAGGTTTTTCATCACTTTTATCGCTGAGACTCAGCTTAATAAATAATCCACATCATCAAATCATCCCTGCATTATAGGCCAAGGATATTATTTAGTATCACGACCATGAATTATCCATGCACTACTGGGCCAAAGATAATCGTGTTTTCATCAACTATTCCCGATCATGCCATAAAACAATTCATCTTTGCACCTTGGTCAAGAGAATCCATAGCCATAATCATACCAAAACTCATCCCATCAATGCACTACGGCAAATGAGGATTTTACCACATCATTCGTTACATTACTACCATGATTATACCGAATAATCCTCGGTCATAATCACACCAAGTCCATCCATGCACTACGGGCCAAAGATGACTTTTACCACATCATTTGTAACATTACTACTCCATGATTACACCAATAATCCCCTCGGTCATAATCATACCAAGTCCATCTATGCACTACAAATACCACGGATGACTTTCAACATAATATAAACATGAGGATGATGACAATGATATAATATTCAATAAAACAAGTTCAAGAATTAATTTATCCAGGAACCAATAACGTTCAAATTGTCAACATGATATTTCTTTGTGGAGTAAAATTTAAGAATGCTCAGAAGAATATTTCCATGAAAAGATACTGGATGAAGCGCAAATATCAAGGATATTCCACTAATTTCATGGATTATAGAAGTCAAAACTTTAACCAACTGAATATAATAAATAATGGAATAACAAAAGAAATCACCATGCATGCGATAGATCAGCATGTGCGAGTTATTCCAAGAGAATAATAAATAACGAATCGGTCCCATGAAAAACGCATGCAGATGTGATATTCCAACAGAATAATAAAGACGGAACCAGATCCTGCGTAGATTGCATGCAGCAGGATATTCCAATGTAATAATAAAGATTTTAACCAAGTCCCACAGAAAAGCGCATGAATAGATATTCCAATGTAATATTAAAGAATAGAATAATAGAAGAATTTCACCAAGTATGTGGTATCAGATAAACAAAGTTATTCCAACATAATAACAAAGAATGGAATAATGTAAGTTCTCTTCATGAAGATGAAAGAAAGAAATAATATCCCTACGAAAGTACAACAAATAATATCCCTTACCTCAAAAGAGCAAAGACTTCGATTTGGATATCTGATATGACGTCAAGGAAACTTGCAGATCGATGAATATCAACTCACCAAGTATCTAAATACTCAAAAATACACTCAATAATTTAGAGAGAGAAAGAGAGAAAGCTTATGTTTCGGTGTGATTTTCAATTCTAACTTAGCCTCTATTTACAGGAAAATTTTAGCGAGACTTGACTGCAACCTCGATGGCTTTACTCGCTACTATTCCCACCCACCACATTTGAAATAAAATTCAACACATTTCTTCACCAACCACAAGTGGGGGCCCACTCAATTCTAGAATTTTCCACCAAAATGCTAAATTCGGATACTTCCAACAATTTCCGAACCATTCACCTCTTAAAATTCATAACAAATCATACGCTCATTTTTTTAACGATTCAAAATTTGTGGACATATACTCAAATTATATATGTATAACATATCCAAAAATTACAACGATCCAACTATTTGATTAAAAATTATAACTCACGCAATATATCTCAAAAATCTTTGGTTTAATTTTTAATACCTTCATTCCGACAAAAATACCGATAAAATACCTCAACATTAATTCCTTCATTTATAACCACATAAATAAATCCATCATTTATATCCACATCAAATAAATATTTCCTTATCATATAAATCAATAATTAATTATTCACAAATAGTATTACGTAATCACAATTATGATAACCAGTGTCGCTCCTGAGAAAGAGGGGCCTTTCCAATAAGAATTTCTCCTCATCGCCGCAATTAGGTGACCAAACCTCTCCTTGACAGAACTTTCTAGACATTGCCAATAATGCTATCTAATAATATTATTCAAATAATATGAATTATTGATTTGATAATGATGTGCAGTGATAATTATTGAAACAACAATAATATAAAATATCAACGCAAAGAATTATTGAATCAATAAAATAAAATATTGAACAAAGAATTACCGTACTAATTATTGAGTAAAGTGCCTTCTTATGTAAGGATCAATAATTCAAAATACCGTAAAAACTGGTGTCTACTTTATGCAAACACGTAGACATCGTATTTTAACCACCGGGTATTCCAACAAAGTTAATTCGTGAACGATTACGCCTGTTATTTATAAAAACTTAATTTTGTCATTTTCTTCATCCGGCAGCTTATTCTCATTATGGGGCCCACAAATGGTCTGCTGCAACGTCGCATTTAATATTCTCTCTACGTAAAGAATATTCCACGACCAAACGAATATTCTTCGACAACAATGAATATTTTATAACCACTTGTGTATTTTGAAAAAAAATTCATATATCACCCTTAACTTTAACTTTTATCAATTTAACCATTTACTGAATAGTAATTATAAGAAAAATTGAATATTTTTATTTCATAAAATTTAGGGTCTTACACGTAATACGCACAGACAGGATATTCTAACAAAATAATAAAGAATGGAACCAGGTCATGCGTAATCCGCACAGACAGGATATTCCAACGGAATAAAAACGAATGGAATAACAGAAGAATTTCACCATGTATACGGTAGTCCGCGTATACAGGTTATTCCAATAGAATAATTAGAAATGGAATAACAATAGCTCTTTTCATGAATACGAAAGAAATAACACCCCTTGCTATAATAATAATACCCCTTACCTCAAAAGAAGACTGGATACTGGAATAGTGAGGTAGCAGACTTGTCTTCTTCTTTCTGTCTATAATAATTGCTCTATCGCTTTAGTGAATTGGTGAGAAATGAAGGAAGAATGAGCTTCTATTTATAGGAAAATATAGTTTTGATAATTGCACGTTTTGGGGCTCAAAATATTACAGTATAATGCCTCCCTCTTTTTCTTCATTTTTAATTTAGTCCTGCAAGTATTATCAAACTTGCACCACCTCCCCTAATAGTAAATAATGTGAATCAATAGTTCAATCATGTGAATCAATAATTATAATCATGTGAAAATACGAATTACAGTATAGTACCTCCATCTATACCTCCATTTTTAACTTAGTCATGCAAGTATTATCAATCTTGCACCAACTCCCCTAATAGTATAAGAATGAGAATCAATAGTACACACATGTGAACAAATAGTTATAATCATGTGAATTAATAGCAATTAATTGCTCATTTATCCGGTTAACTATCTGATTGGTCAATATAACCTCCAGACATCAATTATTATCGAAATAAATGTCGATTTTCACTAACACTAATAATTCCAACACAATGGAACTATTTTTATCAAAACATTTATTTTTGAAATTTCGAAGTTTGACTTTTTTTGAAAAAGTCAATTGTTGACTTTTTGAACAAAAAGTTAACCCCGAAAAATTTTGTGTTTATAGTCTATTCTTACTAATTTCATCGTTCCGGACTCGAATATCACGTCCGAGTCTCCAAATTCAACTCTGAACTCAAATTCAATTTTTAATAACATTCATCACTAATATTATAATTCATAATATTTAACAACCAGGTCGTTCCCAGGAAAGAGTGGGCTTTCCGATAAGGATTTCTCCTTATTGGCGTGCAATTAGATGACCAAATCTTTCCTTGACAGAACTTCTAGACATTATCAATATTGCAAATAATAATATGAATAACTTTGCCGTCTCAATTATTGATTTAATAATATAACATATTATGCAAATGATACTATAACAATAATTGAATAAATAATATGAGAGATATGATGTAGCAATTACTAGCAATAATTGAGTATAACTGAGTGACTTCTCACGTAAGCATAAATAACCAATACCGTGTGCTACTATGCAACCATGCGTATTACTGTTCTTTTACTACCGATTATTTTATAACAACTTGTTTACTTTGAAAATTTTTCAAATATGACCCTTAACTTTAAACTTTTGTCAATTTAACTATTTACCAAAATAGAAAAATTGAATACTTTTATTTCATAAAATTCGGGATCTCACATTGGGCTTTAGCCCAGGGCCGTTGCTGCGTCTGGTGGTGGCAACTGTTAGGGGTGACGCTTGGTGGTGGTGGTCTTTGGTGGCGGAGATGGTGGTGGCGTCAGGTGGTAGAAAGAGTAGAGCAGTGAGAGAAATGAGAGTGAGATAGAGAATGAGAGAATGCGAATGAGAGGTGGCTGGGGAGAAAGTGATCTGATTAGGTTTTAAAGCTTATTTTCGACAGAATTTTTGTCAAAAATACATACGTCGTAATTATATTAACTTCGACTGATAGTCCGTCGAAAGTAAATATTATTCCGTCGAATATAAGTTTGGCGTTGGCGCGAACTTTGGCGCCAAGGGGCTCCTTCTATTTCTGACGGATGTCCGTCGGAATTACTATATTTTTGACTGAATTATTTTCGCCTGAAATATCTGTCGGACATAGACTATCTTCAAGGGAATATGTCTGTCGTAAATAATTCCGTCGAACTTAGCTGCTTTTCTTGTAGTGCTTCTAACAAATTGATGGGTCTTTGGGCCTTCACATTTACGGCTTCTCCAATTGGGTACAGAAGGAGCAAATTTGAAGATGCAAAGATGAAGTTTGGGGTAAATTTTTGGGATTAATGATAATCCATATACCCGTAGGAAATATTATTCACACAATCAAATCTCGATCTCGCTACTTGCCGTATAAGGATTGAGCGAAACCCTTGATCGCTCTTGGCTCTTCAAGGACCGGACACACTACTGTACTTGAAATAAAGTTTTAAGTTTTTGGGAGATTATTTTCATTTTTTATTTTTTATTATGGTTTAAAATTTCTTAAAGTATTGAACTAATTAAAAATAAAATTAAATAATCCAAAAGACTTTCTTAAAGCCCTCCCTAATTGTTATTTAACTGAATGTTAAATACAATACTAAAAAATAAAGTTACTTTAAATTAATCTGACTTTTTTGGATTAATATTATGTACTTGAAATAAAATTTAAAGTCTTTTGGATTATTTTATTTATTTTTATTTAACTTTATTTATGATCATAGAAATAAACTTTTATGGAGAAATTTTAAAGTTTACGTAGTGTAAAGTTGTTTACTTTATAGTTTATTAAAATAAATAGTTGCTATTGTAATTTACTTAAAAAGTGTTATTAAAAGTAAATTTACTATTGTAAAAAATTTAAGATATTTATATTCACCACAATTAATTCTAAAAAATTATTTAAAACAAAACAGCGACCAATTTTATCTCGTAAAAAATCTCTGACCAATAATATATAATGAGTAATAATTCCTTCAGCAAAAAAAATTTTTCTCTCAAATTTTCATCATAAATTGGCTCCAAAAATCTTTCTATCGCCCCAATTTTGCGAGGAGAAAAATTATAAATTGTGAAGAATGTTTCTTTCGCTAATAACTATATTGTCACTATACTTTTTTCCTTCACTGTTCCTTCGCTAAACAACTCCTCATGTGAAGGAATAAATTCTTTCACAAAATTTCTTTCGCTACATCCCTATTTGGTGTAGTGAATACAACTTCCCACAACAATAGTTCTTAACAATCAATTACAATAACAACCCATTTCTAGCAATTTAACAATTAAACTTAAAATTTAAAAGAAATGAGTATGTTACCCTTTTGTTGAAGTTTGAATCTTGAACTCTTGATTCAATCTTTGCTTGTAAACTGATTGCACTCCTTGATCGTGATTAATTGTTCAACATTGCTCTAGAGTAGAAACCAAGCTTAACTAAAAAATTCACTATTTTTCTCCTTATTTTTGGGTGAAGTTTTCGTATATGAACTTATGAGTTCAAGGAACTCATACACTTGGACTTAGAGAGGAGATAAACTTGTATGTTAGAATTTGGAAAGGGAGTTGCTGAAATAATTTGAGCTATTGCTGGAGAAACCCACTAACTCAGCCTTTACAAAAGCTATGCTAGTTGTCACACGGATCGTTAAAACGTATCTCACATTCAAATATGCAACGTAGCGCTAAAACGTAATATCCACCAAAACGTAATCTTCAACTCATTATCATTCACATTCACATTCAAATATCCACCAAAAGTTATTATAAGCTAATGTTCCATAAATATAAGCTAACCAATTACAAATATATGCTAATGTTCCATAAATGATAAATAATATAATTTACAATACTTATACAAACACAATTAGACACTACAATATATACAAATGTTCTACAATAACATGAATACAAATGAACTATAAACTAGAAAAAGTATTATCATCTCAGTGAGGAGGTGAACGATCTCGCCTGGGTGTATGGAAAGTGCGGTCATCCACGGCTTGTTATCGCCAGTCTTCTCGCCATCGCCACACTGTTGATAGAATCAAAAATATAAATCATTAGTCCATATATATATATATATATATATATATATATATGTGTGTGTGTGTGTGTGTGTGTGTGTGTGTGTGTGTGTGTGAATTAACAAGCTAGCCTTAATTGAAAATAACATAAACAATAAGAATACCTAAATAGGCAGGGGCGGACGAAAAGCCTCCTCCAAGAGGGTAATCACCATCTGGAGCATCTCGCCGCTTCAAGCGTCGAACTGGTCCCGCGGTAATCCCACACTCTCTACGGAGGCCCCTGCTATAATCTCCTGAGCAATCTGGTGAAGACGAGAACTGGAGGCAACTGCTGACGCCGAAAGATCGGATCGATACCGAACCTATATATCTGACACGACCCCTATCAACTGTTGGAAGATATCGTCATCCAAGCCAAATACCAGATGAGATGGTCCGACATGTGTTTCCTTGACGACAAGCGCCAAGCCAGAGCCTATAAAAAGATACAAATTCGATTACTAATTATAATTTATATAATGTGATAAATTCGGATAATTTGCGTGAAACATAAAAAATATTACCTCTAAGAAGTGTATACGCGGGTATCCTCGGCAGACCCAACACTCGATATCTGTCAGTACTGCTAGTAGGGGGATCCTGAGAGACGCGACCCATAGTCTGAGCTTCTCATCCCGATCTAATACAATATCGGGAAGAGGGGTGGTGGAATCTAACTGACTCGTAACCCTTCCTAATAGCCTCCACTTCAATTTATACGCCGTCTCCAAAGCCTCCTCGAAATCTGGTCCTATAATTTATTTTGTATACGTATGTTAATTATATCATTTTATTTACGATTGAATATTACTAAAAGCTAAATAGTAAGATGAGTTTTACCCGTATAGCTAAAGCTGCATGAGACAAAGCACGCTCAGCCTTAGACGTGTGGGCTCGATCCCAAAACAATAAAATGGTAGGATCTCAGCTCAAGGTCCTCCTCAAGGCCTAATAAAAACATTCATAAAACAAGTATTAAGTATTTGTGTGAGAACTTGATAACTAAATAACTAAATACAACGCACTTACCGAGGAACCGGTTAGAGTACTATTAGCTGCAACTGCTATGTCGAAACCTGCATACAACGAAGAGTACATATGTGTAGGGAGAATATTATTGCAATTATTGAAAATTGTGGAAAACTAAGCAAATGCTACTTATTTTATTTTGCCAATGATAAACTAAGTAAGTGGTACTTAGTTTATGAGAATTGTTATTTGGAATCTATAGAGACTACTGTTCGATATTCACTCCTACTTGTCAAACGGGTTTCTAACTAAGTTCCAAAGTATATTATTTTATTTCCACAACAACATTCTTATTCAGTCTCTTTGAATTGCATCCCAACTAAGCAAATGTTACATAGTCTATTATTATTTTTTATTTTTTATTATATTATATAAGTTCTAATTTAATTTAATTTAATATATTAATTATTTTATTTTATTTTAATTTATTATTTTATTTTGTATTATATTATATAATTTTTAAAATTTTTCATTAAATTAAATTCATTAAATTTTATTTATTTTAAATTTAATTTAATTCAAATTATTTTAATTAAATTAAATTTTATTAAATTTATTTTATTATATTCTATTTATTTTATTATTTTTTATTGAATTGTATTTTATTTGTATTATATTATATATTTTTAAATATTTTTTATTAAATTTAATTTTTTATTAAATTAAATCAAATTTGTTTTATTTTATTCAATTTAATTTAATTTATCATTTTATTTTATTTTACTTTATTTTGTATTATATTATATTATCTAATTTTTAAAATTTATTTTATTGAATAAAATAAATTAAATTAAATTTATTGATATATTGTTGAAATTCATTTATTATGTATTATATTTTATTTTAGTAAATTTAATTTAATCAATTTATTAAATTATATTTATTATATTTACTTAATTAAGTTGCTTAATTTAATTTTATTTCTTTTTTATTATATATTATTTTAGTAAATTTTTATTTTATTTTATTTTATTAGTCAGAAACTAATTAAGTTTATTCTACTTAATTACTGAATTTTAGTATTAGAAAATTAAGTAACATATATATATATAATAGTTTGTAGGGCCCACAAATTTAACTTCTCCAAAATTCTGACAGAATTTCCGTGGGAAATTCAGTTAGAAATATCAAGCAAAATAAAAAATTCAAACAATACATAGGATGATATACACTTATAGAAGCTGTAATATTGCACAAAATAAACCCAAAAGTACTTAATATCAATTTAAATAAAAACCTTCCCAATTTCAGCAACAAAACAATAACTCCAAAATCACTTTCCTAATTTAAGTATACACCCAATTTGAACAATCATATCAATAACTCACAAATTTATCCAAATTTCAGCAATTATATTGACAACTCACAAATTCATCCAAATTTCAACAATTATATCAAATGTATGTATGAACCCTAAAAAAAATTGGAAAGCACTTACCTTGAACGAGGAGGAAAATTTGGGCAGTGAACAATATATGCAAATTCTGAGCCTCTGTTGGGGGTGGGGACCAGGGGTTGGGGGTGGGGGAAAGCTGGGGCAAAGGGAGGGTGGGGATGACTTTGGAGGGGGTGGGGGGACCAAGGGTGGGGGAAAACCGGGAAAGGGGGGGTGGGCATGACCGTGGATGGGATTGGGGGACCAAGGTGGAGGGAAACCGGGGGAAAGGGAGGGGGGGGGGTCTGGGTTGGGGGAACTGCTGGCTGAGGGAGGGGTGGGGGGGACCGGTGGCAAGGGAGGGAGGGGGTGGGGATGGGGGGTACCCCAGGACCTGGATGGGTGGGGGCGGGGGGATGAGAGAGGGAAGGAGAGTGAGAGTGAGAGAGAGAGAGAGAGAGGGAATAAGAGAGCGATGGAGATGAGCGTCTGAAATGAAAAGGCAGAAGGTGAATAGATTTTATTTGTTATTTCCGACAGAATGTCCGTCGGAAATTCGTCCCTCGGAAACAACTTAAACTCAATGAAACGTCCCTCGGAATTAACTTTAGTTCGTCAAAATTAGTTTTTGCGCTGGCAGGAACCTTGGCGCCACTTGTCGAGTTTTAATTTCGACGGAATTCTGTCAGATATATGCTATTTTCGAGGGACTTATAGTCGACGCATTATTCCCTCAGAAGTAATCTTATTTTGACCGAATGTCATCCATCGAAGATATGTCCGTTGGAAATAGTCGGTTTTCTTGTAGTGTCTGGTCCATCCCAGCTCTGGCGCGGCCGCACGTGAAATTTCCCTTCACATTTTGGGCACTATACCGCGCCTGGACTGCTTTTCTTCAAACTTTGTTCCGTTTGCCTATTGTTTCCATTCTTGGCATCCAACTCAGTTCCAATGTTCCATTATCTACAAAAATAAAACAAATGCATGAAATGTGACACAAACACTGAGATTAGCAACAATTCAAGTTTAATTATATGTGATTCGTAGGTATGAAATTCACTCATCAAATACCCCCAAACATGAACCATTGTTTGTCCTTAATGCAAATGCAAACTACTATATTTCCTAATTGAAAAAATTGAGAAGACAATCTCCAAAGTGGAAATAAAATTAAGAGTTTAATCTCCTAATTAAAAAAAATTGAGAAGACAATCTCAAGTATAAAAAATAAAAGTTTAGAATATCAATCCATATTTGGCCAATTAAATATTATTAAACATCTTATCTTTGCCGTTCAAATTTTAGGTTTTTTATTCTTGTTTGGCATTAGTTTTACTTCATGTTTAATAAGATGGGAATGATGTAGACACGAAACTAGCAGCAAGGAAAGCTAATATCCACTAGGTAAACAACCATAAAATCTGTTGGGGCCATTGAATTTACAAAAAAAATAAAATAATAATAATAATAATTGGAATTCGCAAAAGAAGTTACAAAAACCCAAAAGATACAACTTTCTATAATAACTGTGGATTACTAAAATTAATTGCATAATTTAAATCTATGACAAAAATCTTGTCAATTGATATACTAATTTCAAATTCCTAGGTTGAGGCTAAAAACAACCTCAAATTAAGGTTAAAAAAATCATAAAAATTAAGAATCTAAAAGTTAAAATTATACATTATTGAACATCTTATTTTCACATTTCAAATCTTAGGGTTTTAATATTTGTTTGGCATTAGTTTTACTTAATGTTTATATTTCCTTTCATGTTTCAAGTTTTTTTTCTTCATATAAATTTCTTGGGCAAATGGTAAAAAATGCCTCTGATGTTTACACCGATGTCCCACTTGCACCCTAAACTAATTTTTTTTTTCAAAAGTACTCTTAACGTTATATTTTTTGGGTCGCCCGTGCCCCTGCCGTTAACAGAAGACAAAAGGGGTTAAAATGTGATGACGTGACAGGCTTAAATATAAAATATATTCTAAATAAAATAATATATATCATTTAATCAAAACAAAAAATACTAAAATTCAAAATAAAAAAAGCATAACATATTTATATCATTTAATCAAAACAATAAAATTCAAAGTTAACTAATCAAAACAACTAATTAAATAAAATAAGTTGTATAACATATTTATATCATTTAATCAAAATACTAAAATTGAAAACATAACATATTTACATCAAATACTAATTAAAAAAAATACTAATACACTAATTAAAAAATACTAAAATACTAAAAAAACCAAATTAAAAAATACTAAAAATACTAAAATTCAAATTATTTTGTTAATTAATCAAAACAACAAAGATTCAATTTACATAATTAAAATACTAAAATCATAATACTAAATACTAATTGATATAATTTTTTTAAATTACTAAAATCATAATACTAAATAATATTTTTAAAATTCAAAACTGGTGTATTATGATTATTTTAGTAATTTTAATTTTAATTTTTAAAATCATATCAATTTAAAAATATTATGATGTAATTTGAATTTTTGAATATATTTTTAAAAAATATTATTACATCATCAAATTATAACATATATTGTTATGTATAGATTATTACATCATCATATTATTTATATTATTTATAACATATACTTTGTTATGTATAGATTATGTATAAATTATTACATCATCAAATTTTTATATAGTTTAAAAATATTATGTAGTATTATGATTTTAGTAATTTAAAAAGTTTATATCAATTAGTATTTAGTATTATGATTTTAGTATTTGAATGATGTAATTTGAATTTTGTTGGTTTGATTAATTAACAAAATAATTTGAATTTTAGTATTTTTTTAATTTAATTTTTTAGTATTTTAGTATTTTTAAATTAGTATTTTAGTATTTTTTAATTAGTATTTGATGTAAATATGTTATGTTTTGAATTTTAGTATTTTGATTAAATGATGTAAATATGTTATACAACTTATTTTATTTAATTAGTTGTTTTGATTAGTTAACAAAATAATTTGAATTTTATTATTTTTTGTTTTGATTAAATGATATATATTATTTTATTTAGAATATATTTTATATTTAAGCCTGCCACGTCATCACATTTTAACCCCGTTTGTTTTTTGTTAACGGGAGGGGCACGGGCGTCCCAAAAAATATAACGTTAAGGATACTTTTGGAAAAAAGAATTTGTTTAGGGTGCAAGTGGGACATCGGGATAAACATCAGGGCTTTTCTGACCCTTTGCCCTAAATTTCTTTGACAAAACCGCAAGTAGTTACAATGAATATTGGCCAAAAATAAAAACAAAATAATTAATTAAAAATTATTATTATTTATTTAATTTATATTTGTGACAATTAATCCGAATTTTTGAGAAATATCAAAATAAGAATTGAAATAAATAAAATTCTTATTATGTGATATATATTTATATTGTATTGTATAATTGAATATATACTGTGCAATGTGATAATGTGTAAAATAATAAATATATTATTGATATATATTTATTATAGGTAAATAAATTGTTGAAAACAATTTATAGAAAGGAAAGGAAATAAGCGAATATATTATATTTTGATTGCAAATAAATTGTGGAAAAACAATTTTAAAAAAAAATAAATTTTTTATTTTGAATTGTTATACCACTTATTTGAATATTTGTGGTATAATATATGTATGTATGTGATGTGATATATATATATATATATATATATATATATATATATATATATTACATTCTTAAAAAATGAGTTATAAAGGAAAAGAATATAAATATATATACAAAATATTTTGTATTCATTAAATATAGCATATTAAAATAATTTCTGAAGATAAATTATTTTAATATAATAAATTTTTTATATATTAAATAAATTATTTTTATTTAACGTATAGTCTCCTTAATATTTGATGAATTTTTTTTGGAGATTATGTTTTAATATTTAATGTATTATCTATTATATATACATAGTTTTCTATCCGATATGTACGGAATGTGTATAATATAAGTTTATATTTATGGGTGGATAGCAGGTAATGTAATAAGAGTGGAGGGACCAATATGTAACTGGTGTCACATTAATAGGTTAAATTAATCTACGATTATATGTATTAAATTTACATATATAATAGAGTTCTCCTATGTAGACAGGAATATGAGACACGAATATTGAACATGAGGTGTATTTGATTTTTACCTATATATATTTTTACTACTATTAAGGGTCAAAATATAAATAAATACAAGTTAAATACACCCCTGTCTAATATATATTCATGTCCCATATTCCTGTATGCGTTGACTTTTTGTATATAATATGTTAAGTAAATTGTTTAAAGCAATTTTATGGAAGGAAATTAAGTAATTATACATAATGAAGTTGTATAATTTATTTAAGTTAATTAAAATAATTAATAGAGTAAATATTAATTAGTTTAATAGAAGTGTGAATTGTAATTATGAATTTAAATTCATAATTTATGGTGTAATAATTATGCATATTATAAATGTATAATTATCCCATGTGGATAAATAATTTTATGAAATAAATATAATTGCATTATGTAATTGAAATAATTTATTTTAAATAATTATATTTATTTAATACATATTATTAAAAATATGTGTACATTAAAATTTATTATTATATATACTAAATCACAGTACATGACACAATAAATTGACATATGTCATTCTACAAAATTGACACATGTCCATCTTAATTAATGTTTCTTATTGTCCTTGACAAAAATACACTTGACAATTACTTTGATATATATACTGATCACCTTATTTTATGGATATTATCAACAGCCACGTTATTTTAGGATCCAATAATTAGATAACTCTCTTAGGCAACAACCAGATTGGATCAATTTAAACACGATATGGCCAACTTGCTTTTTATGAAAAAATAGTTTTAATTATTTGAAAAGTAAATTTCCTTTAATATTAGACTTTTATTTATTTTACCTACTTTTCAAAGTTCAATGCAATTAAAAATTATTTTCATATTCATTTTAAAACTTCAATCTATTAACTTCCAAAAATTCTTCCAATTATTTGAACCACGCTAATTGATTCTAAAGATATGAAAATTTATTTGTTTAACCAATTTATGGAAAACTCAATCAATTTAAAATTAATGTGAATATTTATTTTTATCTTTAAAATAATAATTTTGTAGTAACTGATATTTTTTAAAATAGTTCAGAAATCAACTATTACATTATCAAATTAATTTACATGAATTGAAATTGTAATTTTCACTAATTGATTAGTAAAAGAATCTAAACTGAGTTTTTTTTATGGGATACTAGAAGTATAATTAATTTTGTCATGAAACTTGAAATTGGTTTAATTATTTTATTAAAATGGAATGAACAATTTACGTGAGTTCATATGAGACTATGCTGATGTGGTAAGATTTTGAATGGAATCTATCTATTATTTATTATCTATTACATGTGCCTTTCCCACATTGTGACACATGTTCTATATAATTAATGTGCATCCCACACTAATTTAATTATATTACAACATAATATTATACCATTTATAATTATATTACAACATAATATTATATTGTTTAAAAATTTAAAATAATTATATCCTAAAATTACTACTTTTCTAATATTATACCATTCATAATTATACCATACATTATATCATACATGTATGGTATAATATTATAATACACGATATAACAAAATAACTACCTATCTAAATCATAAGGATATTATCATTACTAATTTAATTATATTATAAAGATAATATTATACCATTTATAATTATATTACAACATAATATTATATGCATTTAAAAATTTTAAAACAATATTAAAATAACAAATAATATCAATCATAACTTACTATGTTTATTTTATAATCTCATAAATCACTATTTTCTCAATCTAAACGATTTTTATATTATTATTATTTTGATTTTATAATCCCCTAAATCACTACAAAATCTAAACTGTTCTGATAATGTTAACTGTTCTAATATTATCATTACTAAATTAATTATTAACTTTTAAAATCACTACTTTTTTAATTCCAAAATAATATTTTAAATTTATAATCCACTAAATCACTACAAATCTAAATTATTTTGGTAATGTCAACTGTTCTGATATTATCACTTCTAATTTAATTATTATCTCCTAAAAGCACTATTTTTTAATCCCAAATTAATATTTTGATTTTATAATCCCCTAAATCACTACAAATCTAAATTGTTCTGATAATGTTAATTGTTCTAATATTAGCATTACTAAATTAATTATTATCTCCTAAAATCGCTACTTTTTTAAGCCCAAATTAATATTTTGAATTTATAATCCACTAAATCACTACAAATTTAAATTGTTTTAGTAATGTCAACTGTTCTGATATTATCCTTTTTAATTTAATTATTATATCCTAAAATCACTATTTTTTTAATCCCAAATTAATATTTTTATTTTATAATCCCCTAAAATCCACTACTTTTCTAAATCACATTAATTTAATTATGTTAAAACATAATTATTGTATCCTAAAATAATTACTTTTCTAATATTATAACATTCATAATTATACCATACATTATATCATACATATATGGTATAATATTATAATACACGATATAATAAAATCACTACCTATCTAAACTGCAAGTAGATATTATCATTACTAATTTAATTATATTACAACATAATATTATACCATTTATAATTATATTACAAAATAATATTATACAATTAAAACATTTAAAACAAAATTAAAATAACAAATAATATAAATCATAAGTTACTATGTTGATTTTATAATCCACTAAATCACTACTTTTTCAATCTAAACGATTTTTATATTATCATAACGTAATTATTATCTTCTAAAATCATTACTTTTTAATCCTACATTATTATTTTGATTTTATAATCCCCTCAATCACTATACATCTAAACTGTTCTAATAATGTTAACTGTTCTAATATTATCATTACTAAATTAATTATTATCTACTAAAATCACTACTTTTTTAATCCCAAATTAATATATTAAATGTATAACCATCTAAATCACTACAAATCTAAACTATTTTGGTAATGTAAACTGTTCTGATATTATACTTTCTAATTTAATTATTATCTCCAAAAATCACTACTTTATGATATTATCATTACTGAGCTATTATCATTACTCTCGTTATTTATTCAAATTTTCTTATCAAATATGCGATCAATCCCTCATAAAGAATTGTTGATATCACATATCCTAATTTATTGAAAATATTTGACAATGACTTTTATTTCCAAGACCAAGCCATTCTTTCTCTTCCTACACTTGATGCTATAAATAAGGTGAACGAATATGTGATGTATTTATGGTCGTGTGATGAAATACCATATCTAAGATGTCCTATGTAAGGTCGATGAAAACTCAAACAAATGCATGAAGGCATTTACACCCTATAATTTTTTAATAGCATTACATCTTCCTCGAATGTCAAACCACAAGATAACGTTGAAGATTGGGGTTCTGTAATGTTGTTCAAATATATATCGTTGATTTGATTTGTGCAATGTCACGAGATTAATAGTAACTCAATTGGGAAAATATCCGATAAGCAAAAAGTAATTTCAACAAGAATTTTGGACACAAAGTTTTCATACCTCGCTTGATCTTAACACCGCCAAACATTAGATTACCTTTTAAATTTCAACAAAGACAATTTCCTTTGGTTGTTTTTTTTTCATGACAATTAATAAGAGTCAGGGAAATCTCTCTCACATGTTGAATCAGATTCCATCACGCCCTAGTTTTTAGCCATGACCAATTGTATGTAGCAAAGATCAAGAGTTACAAACAAGAGTGGAGTAAAATACTAATTTGTGACAAAGATGGACAAACATACAATACTACAAAGAATGTAGTTTTTCGTAAAAATTTTCACAATTTAATGTATAAAGGTTCGAATTGCTTTCGCTATTATCTTTTTTCTTTTGCTTCATTATTAGTGTAAACCCTGATTATTTTATTATTATATCTCATGAAATTTTTACTATAATCTATTTTGAATCTTTTTAGGTAAATCTATGATTTGCATTTACAAAGCTATCTCGATCGAGGTTTGTCTTTTACTTTTTGGATAACAGTATTTAAAATTCTATGCAAGTCCATTTCATATGTGTTTTACTCTAATTCTTTTCATTTTTATTTAATATAGGAGCTTTTTATGTTCTGTTAGTTTTCAATCCGATAAACATATGAATTTTTAACTAAGTGTGAGACTTTTTTTTATCTTGGGCAATACTATTTTCTATAAAAGAGTTGTGGAAAGATAATTATTTATTTGATTGATAGTTTATGCAATGTTGAAATCAACTATTAAGTATGTCTAAATTCTTATATTTCACTATTGTCCGATTCTCATCGTAAATATTTATAAGATTGCAACGATCGTTAAAAAGATCATTTAAGTGCTAATTTTTGTTTGTGTGAATATATTGCACATTCAATAAATATAACTGAATTGAAGACCTATAAATTGGAAGAAGCTTAATTGTGATAATTCTGGTACCTATGGTTCAATGGTAATGTGACAATGAATTTGGTGTATGCAGTTCTTGGCAGAGTTAAATTTTTGTCAAGCATGCTTCTTGCATTATTTCAGTGCATCATGGATTTTATTCTCGCTTAAGACAACAAAATTTTTACCTCTACAATTCTAAATATTGTTGAAAGTGCAAAGGAGTTATATGAATACGCACCTTCGATTATTATGGACAAAGGTATTCAATGGGAGGGACTATGCCTTCATTTTGTGGACTATATCCCACGGTGTTTATATTTATGGCTTCTTCATTTATTGCATTCTATTATATGGATTGTGGTTTTACATGATTTGTTAAGTACTAGCATCCGATAAATCATTTTCATCATCATTAATATATTTTTTTGTATTATGATAATACTGTGAGTGCCTATACAATTGTCAAAAATTGATTAAAAAACAACTAATGAGGTAATGTATTCGTTCTTTAACTATAACATTGTATTGTGTATGACACGGTGCTATATTGCTATGTTTTTTGGACATGGTGTTTGTTTGATACGAAGATCCAACATAATTATTAATTCTCGTGTTTTTCGCTTTTCACATGTAATATGTGCTTTCCTTCATGTCCGAGGACCAAACCGAGACATTCTTTCATTGTTTTCCTTTTCGCTTGATGTTAGAATTCTCGGTGCAAGTAAGCGATACTGAGACATGGACTCTTCAAAATGCATCAAGTACATGTGTCAGATATTTGAGGCTTGGTGAGGTTTGTGTAATGTGTAACAGACTTAAAATATACCACTAACAATCATATCAATATAACAATTCGATGACATTGTGCATGACATTTTCTAAATATTTGTTAGTGCTTTAGAATGAAAAAGTTACCCATTTTAAACCATTTTGGTTACATTATAAACATTGTTATCAAGACATTAATATATATATATATATATATATATATATATATATATATATATATATATAGACACACACACACACACACAACTGTTATGTAATGTTCTGGGGTTTAGTGATCAGATTAATTATATATTTGGATATGTATTTGCACATAAAATTTTTATGCAACACTATATAACATATGCTATTAAAATTTGATAATCGCATAACAATCTACCATCTTCTTGTTTATATTTTAATTTATTAATTGCATGTATAAATTTATATTATTAACAAAATGAATAATCTCATAAATTTATGGGTTTAGTATTCAAGATGTACATAACGCGATATGCATGGAATAAATTTGTGTTATAATTATAACGCAAGGGAATGAGGAGCTTGTGATGAGTCATCGTTTAAAAGAATGAGCTGTACATTTATTATGCAATTTATTGCCACGAAGCTTATTAGAAAGAATGGGTTGTGTATTAGACTCTCAATTCTCTCTTCACGTTCACAGCTCATTAGCTAAGCTTCTTATTTAAATACTTAGATTACTATCAAGTTTAGCAAAGCCAATTTCTTCTTCCTAAGCTCTTCTCTCTCTTTCTCACCTGTTCATTTCTTTCTTGGTCAAATTATAAGTTTTCAAGTATACATCAAATTCATTAAACCAAGAAACCATCAGCTAAATGGAAAAGGAAATGTAAGCAATCTATAGCCAAAGGGAAGATTAAATTCAATCAAAGCTAAGCAAACAATAATAAGGTGTTATACAAGGTAATATTGCTTCAAGTACGCGAACACAAGTAGAGTCAGTAACGTTTCGCAGTAAAGGCAAGTTTCTCAGTCTATTTCTGTGTTAACATGTCTTGTGTTTACAAGTATTTTGAATAACATCGAATCTCATGTGTGCGTTGATTTATGATAGTCAAGTTATGACTAAAATTGATTGAGTTTTGGAACTCAGTCTTGAGATGGTATGTGATATGTTGAACATATGAATTATGTTGTTTAATATTATGCTAATCATGAGATATGAATTGAGTATGACATTATGTGTTATGTGAAGCATGAAAGTTGTTAAATTTGTTGAGCTGTCGAACTTAATCTTGCAAAAATAAACTTTTTGCAGGTTAAAGATACAGAGCAATACTATCTGCTATCTGGACGATAAGGATTGAAGGATATGCGAAGGAACACATTATCTTAAGTTAGATACTATATAGAACTATGTTGATAGTTTTGAATATGTGTAAATGGCAGTTATATACAGTTTGAAATGTTCAATGAATATGAAATGTTCAATGAATATGGAATGTTTATTTTGAAACAAGAACGTATTGTGGGTGATTGTTTTAAATATAAGGGAATATATGTAACAAGGAGGTTCAATATTAAGACTTGAGTTCTTATACATCTACTTTGATAAGATGAATCATAAAATAAATATGATTCTAAAATTTAGGGAATCATAAAGTTTGCGATTCAGGGAATGAATAAAAGACAAGAATTTTTTTTAAATTATTCGTAATTTTATCAACTATAATATTGATAACTAGAACAAGATAGTCGCAAACACACAAAGTCCAGATCACTGGTGAAGCCACGTCAACTTTGTGGGGTCAATCGACCCCACTGAAAAAAATTTGGTTTATAATGTAAGGTAAATTTTAAAATATTATATATAAATTGACCCCACTAAAATTTTATAAATTTTTTATTATACGGGGTCAAATTAAAAATTTATAACTTTGTCAATCAAATTTTAATCACATATGACTCATATCCTTTCAATATTTGTATCTCTCTATAATATTTTAAACTAAATAATAATCTAATTTATATTATTTTTAAAAATAAATAATGAATTACTCACTTATGAATAGTTGTGATTAAAAAAGTTTATTATGAGTCAATATAGTGTATATATACCATATATTATTACTCATTATATTTTCATTGTAATATAGTATATATATATATATATATATATATATATATATATATATATATATATTCCGAAAGTATAAAGTATTAAAAAAATTTGTCTCGGGGCCGCTACCCCCGAACCCCCGCCAAATTTTTTTGTAACTTAGCAGTGATTTTGACCCCACTGATAAAATGTCTGGCTTTGGTCGAGATTAACTTAGTCCAGCTTTTGGATTAAATTTGTCTTGATTTTGGGGGCGTTACAAAATTACTCCTATAAGGCAATAAACTTGAGAATTCAAAGAAACAGAAGAAGGTGAAAGCTTGAATTGCAATTAAATTTCTTAATTGTCCCAAATTAACTTAAATTCTCACATTTATTTGAGAGTAATTTGGACGCGCTCAACAAAAACAATGGCAAAAATGGTTTGGCGGCCTGCTGCCCTCTATCTTGCACTGACCACCCCTGCAAAGTGCTTGGAGACATAATTGATTACATTTGTCATCGTCCCCACTTCCTGGAACGCAACTCCCAATATGATTACTTTTACAACATTTCACCCCATCACCCCTTCAAAATCTGAAGAAATTTTGTTTTTAAATAGAATTTTAAATTATCAACAAATAAATATTATAAGAATACTATAATTTTATTTTAGTAAATTAAATAAGCAAAGGAAATACGTGAAATACACACTGATTTCTTTATAGCTATGACCCACTTTTATGTAAACAATGTTATATTTTTATTGCACTGTTTATATATACTTGGTAGGCCAATAATAGTTTCGGATATGAAAGAAAAGATCACAAGTATTATATATGAATAAAGATCTATTGCATATAAGTAATTATGGGAGCTTATATGAGCACCATATTTTTTATATTTTCATGGCAAGATATGGTCATCATATTTAGAAGGTGTAGTACTCTCCTACCGTATTACAATAGAAACTTTTATTATTTTTGATAAAATATTTGTAAAATCTAATAGCTATGCATGTAAAATATTTGTTATGAATAATACTCCATTATATATAAACATATATTATATAAGATCATGTACAAACCAATGAATAGTATAAATATAAAGTGCTTCAAAATTTTCAAACAAAATATGGTGAAAAACTTCAAAAACTCATGTAAGAAGCTGTAAACAATAATGGCTATTAACTAATAACTAAACCAACAACAAAAAATATTTTTATATATGATAGAAGAAATACTAGAGCACTATGAGTCTATGAGGACTATAACCTGCGCTTAACATGAGCAGCACCAAGAGGGATGCGGAAGCAATAGTCAAGAGTTTGGCCATCCTTTTCTTAAGTGAGAGATTGTCTAGGGTTTGGAGGGAGGAGCTATTAATCCATGCTGTTTATATAGTGGTAATTAAGATGTCTATTATGGTAGTCAGACATACCTTACAGTACTTGATAACAGTTATGATATAATTACGACTAAAATTTAATTCGTCTGAAATGTATTAAGGAAATATTTATTATGTAATAAACGTAAAACTTTATTGAGGATTAAATTCAGATATCTTGGAACTTAGGAATCCTACTTTGCACGAGTTACTTTGTGCTAACACAATTATACACTTTTTTTTGTACGTTTAAAAATATATGTATAAATTAATTAAGAGATTAAATTATATACGGATGAGCCGTAAAATTAGAATTTTACACCCTGATCATGACAAAAAGAATTCAGGAGAAAATCAAGGAATTTGGATTTCAATATGGTTAGTTAAACATTTTTACCATGGTAAATAATAAATACAAAATGTGTCAATGTAATTCAAATCCCTTAATTTTCTCCTGAATTCCTTACGTATTATTATTGGAGGTGTAACAAAGGAGGAATTAATAGGCTCATGCGCTAGTGGTAGTGGCTCATAAACTTCCAATTAAGGTGTTATCATTTTTAATGATACCAACTCTTGTAGGGGACGAATTATAATAAGTTGTTCCAATCCAAGACATGGGTTAAATGCTTTCTAAGTCACTGTACTATATGCCAACTTACAACTGGATCACTGATTTTTTTTTTCTTACAGTCAACTCACTAAACTCGATTTTTCTAACAAAAAGTTAAAAAAACCGTTACACTAGTTTGACTGTGAACGGAAAACAGTTGAGTTGTCAAAAAAAACTTATGTGGCAGTTAGTATGCGACGTGACAGTGATGATGTGGATTTGTAGGAAAAAATTTATGAAAAAATGGGGAAAAAAATATTTTAAAGTATAATATAAATTTAAAAAATTAGCCAAAAAATAAAATAAATAAAAATAAAAAAGCGCAGTTTTTTTTAAGAAAATGAAAACGTATTTTTTTTAATAAAAAAAAGAAGTTTATTTTTCTTAAAAAAAAAATAAAAAAACAGTTTTTAAGGAGAAAAAAACTGCGCTTTTTTTTTTTTTTTATAATAAAAACTGCTTTTTTAAAAAAAAACAAAAATAATTGCTTTATTTTTCTTTAAAAAATTGTTTTTTTAACAAAAATAAAAGCATTTTTTAAAAACCAAAAATAATTGCTTTATTTTTCTTTAAAAAAACTTTTTTTTAACAAAAATAAAAGCATTTTTAAAAAAGCAAAAGTAATTGCTTTATTTTTCTTTAAAAAAACTGCTTTTTATTTTTAATAAAATTGTTTTTTAAGAAAAAAAAAAACTGCGTTTTTTTTTTTTAAATAAAAGCTGCTTTTTATTTTTTTAAAGAAAAATAAACTATATTTTTTTATTATTATAAAAACTGTGTTTTTTATTAAAAAAAAATGCGTTTTCATTTTCTTAAAAAACTGCTTTTTTAATTAAAAAACAGTTTTATTATTAAAAAATAGTTTTTTTAAAAATAAAGCAATTATTTTTGTTTTTTTTAAAAATGCTTTAATTTTTGTTAAAAAAATAAAAAGCAGTTTTTAAAAGAAAATAAAACAATTATTTTGTTTTTTTAACAAAAACATAATTTATTTTTCTTAAAAAATAAAAAGCGATTTTATTAAAAAATAAAAAAGCAGCTTGATTTATTTATTTTTTTTTGGCTAATTTTTAAAATTTATATTATACTTTAAAATATTATTTGTCCCATTTT
This sequence comes from Panax ginseng, assembly GCA_020205605.1. Lineage (NCBI taxonomy): Eukaryota > Viridiplantae > Streptophyta > Magnoliopsida > Apiales > Araliaceae > Panax > Panax ginseng. Next base: position 72,898,865 of record CM035150.1, read on the forward strand.
TTCATAAATTTTTCCTACAAATCCACATCATCACTGCCACGTCGCATACTAACTGCCACATAAGCTTTTTTTTAACTCGGTTTTTAAGTTATCAAACTACTATAACGGTTTTTTAATTTTGTTAGAAAAATCGAGTTTAAGTGAGTTAACTATGAAAAAAATTTCATGACCCAAATTATAAGTTAACATATAGTATAGTGACTTAGAAAACATTTAACCCCCCAAGACATAATCAAATACAAGGGTAATTAGACTCGTTAAAACAGCCGATGTAAAAGTAAAAATGGGAGGTCTTTTTGACACGAAATGGATATATCCATATATATCCTTGGCTCATATTTAAGAAATAAAATTCTAGTTTTACAAGTCATCCGTATATAATTTTTCTCATCTATAAAACACAAGATTATTTAATATTTTTTTTGTCATCGATTGGCTTTCTTATAAACTTAGTGCCCCATGCGAAGCACATATTTATTTTTCAAATAGCATAATTTTTAATTTCTTTTTTATTTTAAATATAATGATTATAAAATTTTCATTAAAATTTTTCAAATTGACTTACTATTGCTATTCATTTTTAATTTTTTAAATTTATATAAGTAATGAGCTAAAGGAATCTTATAAGGAATACAATTTTCATAAAATACTAAGTTAATTACTATTATTATATATAAAAATAGAAACTAAAGTTTAATCGTGCATTTACTTATCCTAATATATATTGTTTTTTAATACTAATTACTATTTATTGATAATATTTTCTTATATATTAATATATAGTTCTTTAGGGATAGAATTGTTGTAAAATAATGAATTACCATTATGATTTTTAGTTTTAAAATTAGTTAGATTTTAATCACTAAACATGTACAAGTTAGAATTGATTTATATGATTAATTAGCTAAAGATCTCTTATATGAAATATAATTGGTAACTAGAATTTAATCATTAATATATAATATATTTATTAATATTACTTATATTTACTCACAATATTTTTTCTAATATTTTCAATATATAGTTATTTAGATATCAAAGTTGAGTAGACACCTAAAAGTAAAATTCTAATGACTTTTAAGTTAGAATTTTTTATATGACTAAGTAACTAAGTGACTCTTATAAAGAATAAAATTGTTACAAAATAATAAGTTAATATTAATCATAATATATTTAGACAAAACAATGACGAGGAACACCACATATAATTGGATGAGCTATCATACAAAACACGACGTCTATTTGTGTAATTAAATACCTTCGTTCCCATGTTATGTATAAAAGGGTATTTTATAATTTCTAAAAATATTGTTATTATATGGAACACCTCATACAAGAGTGTAAGGTATACCTCACCTCCGATGCCTCCTATTTTTTTTATATATTTTTATTTCTATATTCTTAATATATAATTACTTAGAGTACAAAGTTGAGTGAAAACTTAAAAGGTGAAATCCTAGACATGATTTAAAATATTAATTAACTAAAGGACTCATACAAGAAATAAAATTATTGTAGAATAATAATTTACTTTTAAGTTTTTCAATATCATAAATAGGGCTCAGTTCTGGTTATATATGTGATGCCCCCAAAATTAGGTATACATCACCCATCTTGAGTCATTTAGATACATGGTGCAAATTTAAATACAACTTAATAATACATTTATCGTGTACAATACGACAAAACATAAACCGTGAGTTTGAATACAAATATTGTCTACTAGAGATTATACAAACTCAAAAAAGTCCTCATTACAATTATTATCACACTATTTCACGAAATAGTGAGGACTACTAATGCACCATCTAGGACCATCACTCTTCTCCCAGAGTAGTCATTTCGTTCTCATTTCACAGAGAAAACGGTGAAAGAAAAGGGTGAGATCAACTAGCCCAAGAAAAATATTATGACTAAGATAATGCGAGAATAATTTATCGTTAGCCTTCAACGATGTTAAGCGATAAAATATAATAACTATCAAGTTTAATCTGCGGTGAACAATCAATCCATTAGAAGAGTTAAGTAAGGAATAAAATCTACTATCTTCTATGATTTAAAAGGTTTTTCATCACTTTTATCGTTGGGACTCGACAATAAATAATCCACATCATCGAATCACCCTCAAGCAGCTACTGACCCAAGGATATTCTTTAGTATCACGACCATAAATTATCCATGCACTACGGGCCAAGGACATTCGTGTATTCATTAATGGTCATGATCATGCCAACAACTGTCCATCAATGCATTACGGGCCAATGAGGACTTTTATCACATCATTTGTAACATTACGGTCATGATTACAAGAATAATCCACTCGGTCATAATCATACCAAGTCCATCTATGCCTTTATAGGCCACGAGATGACTTTCAACAAAATATAAACATGAGGATGATGACAATGATATAAGAATTCAATAAAACAAGTTCAAGAATTAATTTATCTAGGAACTGATAACGTCCAAATTGTCAACATGATCTTTGCTTTGTAGAGTAAAATTCAAGAATGCTCAGAAGAATATTTCCATGAAAAGATACTGGATGAAGCGCAAATATCAAAGATATTCCACTAATTTCATAGGTATAGAAGTCAAAGTTTTAACCAACTAAGTATAATAAAGAATGGAATAACAAAAGAAATCACCATACATGCGATAGAACCGCAGGCAAAAGTTATTGAGCGAGAATAATAAAGGATGGCACTGTGTGCAAATAAGCGCTGAACATGATATTACGGCGGAATAATAAATAATGGAACCAGGTCCGGCGTAAACGCACAGACAAGATATTTCGACAGAATAATAAAGAACGTAATATTAGAAGAATGTCACCATGTATAGGGTAACTTGGCGTATCTGAGTTATTCAATGAGAATAATAAATAATGGAATAACGAAGTTCTCCTCATGAGTACAATAAATAACATCCCTTACTAGTAAAAGAAAGCTGAATATAAGAGTAGGGAAGTAGCGAATACTTTTCTATAGGTTCTCTTATAATTCTCTCTCTAGAGTTTCGGTTGAATTCGTAAGAAATAATGAAGGAATGAGCTTATTTATAGGAAAATGGAATGAATAGTAACTAATTCATGAGCGGTCCGATTGATTTACTATTAAACGAACGGTCTATATTGGTTTACTATTAAAACTTAAAACAACGGTCCATACTGATTTACTATTAAAACTTTAAACCAGCGATCCATATTTATTTACTATTATAACTCCACCAGCGGTCCATATTGACTTACTATTATATCTTCAACCAACGGTCTGAAAAATTAGCATATCTCCTCATTGAATAATATTGTACCCAAATATCCGAATGCATAAATACTAGAGTGAATAGTAACCGGGTGAATAGTAACTCGTGAATAGTAACTCATGACTAGTAACTCATGAATAGTAACTCATGAATAGTAACTCGTGAATAGTAACTTATAAATAGTAACTTCGACACGAAAAGTGTCCCTAATACCCAATTGAACAATATATCCTCTAGACATCAATTATACTAACACAAATAAGTCCAACACAATGGAACTATAAAATTCATCTTTAATCAACACGAACTTATTCATCATTAATATTATAATTCACAATATTTAACAACCTGTGTTGTTCCTGGAAAGAGGGGCTTTTCAATAAGGATTTTTCCTTATTGGCGCATGATTAGGTGACCAAACCTCTCCTTGACGAAACTTCTGAACATTGTCAATATTGCAAATAATAAGATGAATAACTTTGTCGTCTCAATTATTGATTTAATAATATATCATATAATGCGAGATAATCTTGTAACAATAATTGAATCAATAATATGAGAAATATGATCGGCAATTCTTCGTAGCAATAATTGAGTATAGGTGAGTGACTTCTCACGTAAGCATCAATAATCAATACCATGTCTTCTTTAATGCAACTCTGGCAGACATTCTTGTACTTTTACTACCGTGTAGTTCAACAGTTTTAACGGTAACACCTCCGTCGTTATTTTCATAAAGTATTTTTGTCGTTTTCTTAATCCGGCAATGAATTACAGAATGAGGTCCACTAATGATTATGCATTGTCGTCGGATATTCCCCGACAAAAAGAATATTCCCCGACCAATCGAATATTATATAACCACTTGCTTACTTTTCAAAATTTATAAATATTACTCACAACTATAACATTACATCAAATCAACACCATAATATTAAAAAAAATTATTTCGAGAAAATTAAATCTTTATTCATAAAATCTTGGGTCTCACAATCTCCCCTCATTATGAAATTTCGCCCTCGAAATTTACGTGACGATACACAGTATCTTAGAGACAATGTAAGATACCTTGACTTCACTTCAAATTATAACTCTTGAGGTATAACCTTTGAGCGTCGAATATAATCCTTCTTATCCAAGATGTTAACACGTATCTTCTCATACGTTAAATCTTCTGCTATCTCGTCCGGTTCTAAATTAATAATATGGTTCGGGTCGTCCACATATTTACATAACATTGATACGTTAAAAATGTTATGAACATGCGACATACTTAGAGGTAAAATGAGTCTATAAGCCACAGTTCCTACTTGATCAAGGATTTAAAATGGGTCAATTAAATCGAGGGTTGAGATTTCCTTTCTTCGTCGATTCTTGCTTCTAGAATAACGCCCTCTTGAACCTTCTTCTTCACATTCATCAGCTCTGAGTATGTAGCTTGAGCGGCTTTAACTTTATCGATTAAAGTCGATTCTAATCGTATATTCGTTATTTTCACGTGGGTTCATATATTCGCACTTGTAACCGCATACGATCTTCTACTTAATGCGTTAGCTACCACGTTCACTTTTCCACGATGGTATGATACGATCATAATCTTTAACAGCTCGAGCCAATGTCTTTGGCGCATGTTACGTTCGCTTTAGTTGAATAAATGTTTAAGGGTTTTTAGAAATGGGTTTTGTATTGAGGTCAATACAAAATTCGATTTCACGCTCTAGGGGTAGGCTAAGAAGTCTTCAAGAATATGTCAGGAAATTTATTAACAATAGAAATATCATTCAAAACTGTGACTCTCATCCAAGACTTGGATAGCACGTCACATTGATACCTATCAACTTGTCACCGTCATTCACGACGTTGCCTACAGAAAGTCTGGCTTCGGTGCATTCCACACAAGAAAGTCAACAACGAAAGGATCGGGGCTCTTTATTTATGGCTTGATATGATAATGATTGACTTTAGTGGTTTGGTTACTTTGAATTCGCATAACAAGTTGGTTAGGAGTATGAAAGCTAACAACCTTACGAAAAGCATGATGAGTAGTTAACCAATCGTTTCCAAAAATCACATCAAAGGAAAGTATTTTCAAAGAGATAAGATCGACAGGTAACGTGAAAGTGTTGATTTGAACAAGATTTATAAATAGTGGAGGTAACGAAGGTTTCTCCCAACTGAGTTTAAACTTATATATCAAAGTCTAACTTCTCCGGAGTTAACTTCAAACATTGAACACAACTAGGTGCAATAAAGAGTGAGTAGAACCGGTATCTAACATGGTATAGACTTCGCAAGAGTTTATGACTAACATACCCGTGATAATTTTATTCAGGTTCCTCGTCACGAAAAAAAATCCTCTCTCTTAAACTACTGACTTTGGCTTATTTGAGACATCCTTTGGTGCCTCCATCCTAACTGAACTTGTCTTCGGTGAACGACAAAATTAGGCTAAGTGACCTTCTCTTCCACAATTATAGCATGCTTTGGATGGCATCACGTAGTTTGGACTGATGTATCCCTCCCCTCCGCATTTGAAGCATATGATAGGTGGTCGTTCTCCTTCCTTAACAATAGGTGCTGGTGCTGACGTCTTTCCATAATTGTTGAATCTCCTCTTCTTGAAATGTCCATTCTTATTGTTTTGACCATGATTACCACCGAAGTGGTTACCGTTTTTGGCATGTTGATTCCCTCCATGCTTATTGTCACCGCTTTGATGACTGTTATCACCGGTATTATCATTTTTTCGGCTGCTCTCTTTTGGTTGCTTTGACTTGTTATCGCGCTCCACTAACTGAGCCCTATTTACAACATCTAAATACAAACACAATTTATGAGAAATAAGATATTGACGTATCTCCGGCTTCAAACCTCTTAAAAACATCCGCGTCATTCTCTTTTCATTATCAACCAAGTGGGGCCGCAAATCGGGATAACTTTCGGCAAACTTGGCTTCGTCTTCGCGACACTCTCTTGTTGTTTTGCTCCAACTTGATAAATTCCACCTCCTTCATGTGATTTAATGCTTTCGGGAAAGTACTTGTCATTGAATGACTCTTGGAACTTCTCCCAAGATATCTTGAGTGCATCAGGCTGGGTACGTTTTACAGATTCCCACCAGTGATCTGCCTCTTCACGCAACATAAAGGTGGCAAAGGGAACCTTTTGCTCCTCGGAGCATCCCAAGACATCAAATATCTTGGTGATCTGCTTTAACCACGTCTCCGCCTTAAGTGGTTCTGGCTTTCCTAAAAACTCCGGTGGTCCCAGCTCCTTGAATTGCTAAGCGGTTGTGACGCCCCAAAAATCAGGTATACGTCACCCATCTTGGGTCGCCACTTACATGGTACATAAATTCAAATACAACTTAATAATACAACTATCATATACAATACGACAAAAGAACTAAGTAGCTGAGCAAGCTTTGCAATATCTCAGATCGTAGAGTTGAGCTTGAGAGAGATGTTCATGTTATTTGTCCAATGCTTGCTTAGTTCTCTCTCATCTGTCTGATCTGCATATATGTGATGTTGAAAACTTTCCGTTGGATCCATCCGTTGTGGCATTAAATGTGTTTGAACTTTTTGTACTGTGATAGAGATATTTCTGCACATCTTCTGAAATTGCATTACATTGCCCACCGACACGCTGCAGATTTGCTTTTCACCTACCACCTGAAAATGTGTTTTGTCCCTCTTATCCATGGTACTATCCTTAGCTTCTTCAATACGCTTCTTTGTTGCATACTAAGGATATTTCTTTACTCTGGGGCCCGATGAGTCTTTGCAGTACGTCTAGAATCCATTCCTCATATATTAAAATCTACCTTTACACAAATCATGAGGCTCGACGTTTTCTGACATGAGACAGATGATGCTCTACGATTTGGATCATGATTCTTTACGATTCTGATCGTTGTGACTTGTTGCCTTGGTGCTTGATCTTATGCTATCATTTAGAGAGCACTACGATTTCTCTTAAACCCTTGCACACTACGATCTTTACTTGCTCGTGTTGTTGACTCTACGTTCCCGAGAGCACACTACGATTGTTGACTTGTAAACTTTAAGTTTCCTTCAGCACATTGCGATCGTGGAGTTGGCTCGGCAATCGTTGGGACCACTCTACGATTTCCGAAGAGTCCCTTCAAGGCAGGCACACACTACGATCCGTTAAGCTTTACGTTTCTGCCTTGACTTCTGCACTGTTGATCAGATGATACACTACGATTTCTTCAAACCCTATCTATTACATCTCAAGATCATCCTAACAACTTTGATCTTTTCTATCTATACATTCCATTAAAGAATGATACACGTTAAGATCTTAAATCAACCTAACAATTTTGATCTATCATTAAGTCCTTGTACATATATTCATTGAAGGACCTTACAAATAATCATGAGCATATACATTAAAACATCAAATCATAATATGCATTCTCCCAACAATCTCTCCCTATTTGATGTTGACATAACCAAGGAGATTTGTTGTCATGATTATTAGTGACTAGATGCATTCACGAGAAATTTAAACATGACTTAGTATTTCAAAGATGCAATTTGAAATTTCTAGAGAATAAGCATGAATTTATTGATGATCAGAAGATATTACAATTCAGTATTACATCAATAAGAAATTTAAGTTTTAACTTATCTCTATTTCCTTGACCTCTTTCGTAGAGGTGGGTTGGCGTACCCCTCAGCCCTTCTTTTTCTTTGAGCTTCCTCATTTCTGGCTAACTCTTCCAGCTCGCTTAGACTTAGTATTGGATTCTCCTCATGCCTGTGCATAAATGCAGGATCTCTAGTTGACATTCTTATGCGTACCGTAGACACATCTTATAAGCTGGGAGTTGACTCCTGACGGCTTAATGGTATAGCCATTACAATTCCTTGTTGATCAGATCGTTGAGTCTGACTGTGGAATTGTCTTGCAGGAGGGTTTCGTGATGCTTAAGCTTGATATTGTCCTCTTCCCCTTTCTTGAGTTCCATGACCTCCTCTGCCTCTGCCTTGTCCTCCCTGAACTCCTTTCCCTTTATTCTCCCCCTTTATGTCAGCATCAAGGGTTCGAATATCGGCAGACAGTCGATTAACACCTTGGACAAGCTCGTTCAATTGGCTTTGTGTCTGAGCAATGTCATCTCTATTTTCCTTGATCTGTTTTTCAGATCTTGCTTCTTTGTTTTGGAGAACTGAAAGAATCATATCATTATGTTTTTCCTGATTGGCATAAGATTTCTGAAAGTCATAGACAGAGGCTTTTAAGTTGATGATATTCTCCAACATCAGGGTATGTTGGCCGTCTTGATGTTTCTGCATTGCAAGAACAGCCTCTCTTTGCTTGGCAGCTATCTAGAAGTGAATTTCATCTCTGTCCTTCATGCTCTTAAGAATTTCTTGGATAATCTCCTGCAACTTCTTTGTAAGCTCAGTGTTCATAGTGCTAGGGAAATTATTTGCAGCTGTGATCATTTGATTCAGCCGGATATTGATGAGATCAGAGTGAGATTCCAAACTTGCTTCTATAGACTTGACCATTTTCTCAGAAGTTTCTTTCAAGTCATCCTTTGTAGGAAGGCTTGGGAGAGTATCATTGGTTTGAGGATTGTTGGTTGGAGGGGTTGTATGCTGGGGTTGATCTTGCAAGTTGTAAAGAGCAAGGTCAAGACTAAAGTATTCATTTGAGGAGGAGGATGGTATGTCTAATGGAGGGGCTTGTTTTTCAATGTTTGGACTTGGGGGCTCTACGATATCTATCTGGGACTCTACGACTGGGCTAGAGTCAGGGATCGTAGAGATAGTGGTTTGTGAGAGCAAAATGAAGTTGGCTGTATTTGGTTCCTCAGTTACAGAATTTTGGGATTCTGCAACTGGAAATTGATTTACTGGATTGAGACTCACTTCCAACCATCGAGGGAATTCATAAAAATAGCTAAATGAAGATGATGGTAAGTGACTAACTCGGAATTTGGTATGGATAGACAGTACCTCAGGTTTATCTTTTGAGGAAGAGGTATTTGTAAGCAGCTTCTTGGCAAAGATGACTTTTCCTGGAAATCCATGAGCCAGAATTGAGATGGCTGGATACTCTTTAAAGCTCCATAACATGTGATCCCATGAGTTCAGGATTTGAGCTTGATGGTATGCCATCATAGGTAGGTAGGAAAACATTTGAGTGTACAAATAGCTCCTATATCCTTCTTTCCCTACGCCAGTGATTACAAGCTCATCATCATCTTCTTCCTCTTCTTTGTCTTCATTGGAGGATTCCATTATCTCAATGGGCTCTGGATGGTCTGACACTAATTCATTTTTATCTTGGGCAGGAATCTCTTCTTCTGTCATGGAGATATCATGAGGCTCCCCCTCAGCATGATTATCTTTTTGTAAGTTCAGAAAATCCCCATCAGCTATAACATCTTCTTGAGCTGCAGACTTCTCCCCCTCAGTCGGTGTATTCTCTATCATGAGAATTTCAGGGGTCTCCCCTCACCGGAGCACCATTCCTCTTTATTTGCTTGGGACAGTTCTTCTTTTGCAGCCACACTCTTGGCTTCCTTTTTCAGCACCTTTTCATTTTCAAGAATGTACTTCTTGACTAGCTTTCTCCTTGATTTGATGGGTTTAGCCACAAATTCAGGGCTCTCTTGAGTCTTAGCTTTGTCTTATTGAACAACTATTATACTTGAAGCAGTTACCTCCTTTTCTGTCACACTTGGTCTTGTCTCAGTGAGCAGCAGAGACTCTATGATAAAGCTGACTGATGGTCTTTTGGACTTATGTCCAACTTTGTTCTTCTTTAGGATCTGTGATATTGTGGCTTGATCCTCATCAGCTTCATCTTGCTGTTGCTTCCTTCTTAGTAATCTCAGAGTCTCTATATCAGAGGACTCTACAGGAATATCAGTTGTAGATCCTTAAGGCTCTTCTATCTGTCTAGCTCTTAGTTTCCTATTGCCCTTGCTTTTTCTGGAAAGGGCAGAGGGTTCTCCCTTGTCGGCTTCTCCTTCTTCTTTAACTTCCTTGACAACAGACATGTCCCCTCGAAAGCTTGCGTCCTTTAGTTCCCCAGTTCTTCCACTAGACTTTGTCATCATTCGCACATGCTCAGTAGGGTTTCTCTTCCAGTTTTCAAACAACTGCTGGGTCATTCTTCGATTTGGGTTGATGGCTTCTCCCTCTTCATCCCTAATTTTGTCACCAAGTGCAGATTGCAGAATGATACTTATGAAACGCCCATACAACATCTTCAGAGGGCTTTTTGATTTCTTCGAGGTTACGATCCACTTGCCGATCCACTCGAGCAATACAGCTCCATAATTGAGTTGTATATCATAATACATGGCAGCCATGAGCCTTAGTTGAGCTTCATTCACTGAGTCATGACCCAAGCTCTTACAGCAGATGCATTTCCAAATAATGTCAGCCAGAAATTCGTACCTTTATGGGAACTCCTTCTTTTTGTATCCTTTTACAGAGGGGTTTTTCTTGTGATGCATTTTCCTTAGTCCCTCTTGGAAGTTTATGCTGTCTAAGAATGGGTGCCCTTCATTCTTGAAACCTAGGGCCAGATTGAAGTTGTAGCATCCCCTAATCCGGGTCCCAAATCGCCGCGAATCCGGTATACTAATTCTATCACTATTGCGGAAGATATAAACATAAATTGTTTATACATTAAACTTTACACACTATTTCCCCAAAATCGAGTAACCTTAACTAATACACAATCATAAACTATCTAACACATGACAATACTATTCTTTAACCATACTTTTACAAATTAGCTGCATATTCTATCCCAAGCTGAACTTGGCATTTTCCTTTTCCTGTAATTGGCCGTATTCGCCTTATCTGCAATGTTTTATCATGATATAGCAAGGGTGAGCATGAAAGTTGCCCAACAAGTTTAAAAAAAAACAAGGTAAAGATATATCATGATTGAAAGAGTTTGAATAATAAGTTTGGCTATCCTTCACAATGTAGTTGTGAATTAGCATGAACAAAATTTCAAAGTTTGAATGAACATTGAAAATGAACATAACAATTATATCTCTGAATCGACCGGTAATGAAGGTGATCACCTTTCATACCGATGAATACATGCAATATGTACAGAGTACAATTCATAAGCATATATCTCTGTTCGAAACCACTCTTAAAAGAGTTTAAGTAAAAAGAACTTGAAAAAAACTTTTTCGAACTGCTGATTACTGTAACACAATATAATAAGCTTTTCCCCAAGACCTAATATTAATAATATAGATCTCCAATTATTAGAATAATATCATCACAGGTTATAAAATAACTTAAACATATTTCCACATAATCTTATCAGTCTCTTATACACATAAGACATAGCTTCAAGTCAAACTATTTCAGTCCGAGTTGAAATCGGTATAATTCTATCATCCCGACGGTCTAGTCGGACAATTTAAGGAGTCTAAGTTTAATTAAACTCTGCCTAAACACTTGACGATATCACAGATAATTTTCTTATCAGTCTAAATGATTTTCATAAGCTCGAAATATTTTTCAGATAATTAATATCATTTATCTAAATTTTCCGATCATTAATAACGTATTTAAATGAATTAAATACCACATAATTCTTTAATCATTAATATCTATTTAATATCAAATATTAATGAAAATCATTACATAATATTATAATATAATTTATAATATATCACGGTATTTTTAATACCTTAAAATCACATTTATATGATTTTTAAAAACTTAAAATCATTATCCGATAATTGATATTAATAATAAAATATTAATATTTTCATGACAAAATATCAAAAGTTATAGTTTATAACTTAGAATATTTTTATAACACATAAATCATTTTATATATGATTTTAAAGCATTAATTCTATTTTTCAAAATCGAAATTAGTGCGTGACTTAAGAAAATTAGCTACCTCGTGCTTAACTCCAGAGATGCCCATATTTTGACATAACCTTATATATGTTAACGTGATGCTCCATTTTAAATTTAAGTGGCAATCGAGGTTGTAGAACTCGGTTATATAGCGATTTCAAAATCGAAAATCACAAAAACTAGAATAGTCATAACTTGGCCGTTTTAACTCGGAATTAGCTCATTTTTGGACACGAGCTACATAATACCACATATTTTCATTTCTCGAAACCCTGGAATTTGTCTCACAAAATAAATTACCGAAACAGCCTCTGGAAAAATTTTAAATAAATCCTCAAATTCTCATCTAGGTTTTATTCTTTAACCTTTATTCTAATCATTCAAGATTTTAGAAATTTTCGGGGTATCACAGAAGTCCTCTTCCCTTAGTCTCATTTTTACTCCCTTTACTCGAGTAGTGATGGTGTTGTGTTCAAACACACCATTCTTATAGAACTCCTTTACTAGTTTGGGATAGATGAGTGTATCGGTGCTCAACGCCTCTTCGAGACCCGCCTTCTTCAGTAAGGCCAGGGTCTTGTGAAATTTTGGTGGAGCAGTCTTGAACTCGTCGAAGCAGAGTCTGTAGCCTGAAACCACATTTGAAGCAGCCATTGATTCTGTAGTTGGAAGTAAGATACGACTGAGCTTTTTGGTGATTTAGGGTTTCGCTTTGAGAGAGAGAGAGAGAGAGAGAGAGAGAGAGAGGATGAGAGAGATAATCTTTTGAACTTCAGATTTCAAAAACATGATTTTAATTTGTACTTTTAACTTCCTCTCTCTATTTCACTTAGTGGGGACAGTGTCAATTTTTGCTTGGCTCTCACGATTTTGTTATCAAGCAGAATGTCTTGATTTACCCTTGGCCTTTTCGAAATGAGGGTGTCCTTGGGAAGACTACGATCGTTGAGGTAGTCTTATGTTCATTGAGTCCGTCTCAGAGATCGCCGAGTCCGTCCCTACGATCGTCGAGTCCTGTCTCGTGGTCATCGTCCGAGTTTAATCGAGATTCGTTGAGTCATCCCCACGATCGTCGAGTCCGTCTCAATCCTTGTGATGAGTTTTGATAAAGCATTCTTTTAAGGTAGCTTAATGGAAGGGCCAACCTCTTGGAGAGATTCATGGGTTAGGTTTGTTCCTGAGCCACCTCTTAGAGAGATTGCTATGTTATGAAGCTTGTCATCACAAGATACATTTTTGCTTTGTGAATGGGGCTTGTGTCATCGTTGAGTCTGCACTACGATAGTTAAGTCTTTGCTACGATCATTAAGGTAGTCTTCTTTTCAGCTCTACAATCGTGAGCTTTCCTTGATCATGTCTACGATTTTGAGTTCAGCCTTTGTATCTGTCATGGTTAGCACAATCTAGAGCATATATTTCATGGTTGTAGATTTAGCATACCTAGCTCACTTATTAACTTATTAAATCTGGATTCATCTAGTGTTTTGTAAAAACATCAGCAAATTGATTTTCAGTAGGGATATATTATAAAGATATAATTCCATTTTGCACATGATCCCTAATGAAGTGATACCTTATTTCTATATGCTTAGTCCTAGAATGCATGACAGAATTATGAGTTATTGCTATGTCACTTGTGTTGTCACAGTGTATGGGAATAGATTTGAAGTCGAACCCATAGTCAGCTAGCTGATTTCTCATCCATAGGATCTGAGCACAGCAGCTGTCGACAGCAATATATTCAGCTTCTGCAGTTGAGGTAGACACTGAGTTTTGCTTTTTGCTAAACCAGGACACAAGTCTGTTTTCTAGAAGTTGACAAGTGCCACTGGTACTCTTTCTATCTATTTTTCATCCTGCAAAATCAGCATCTGTGTATCCTATAAGTTCAAATGAGGATTCCTTGGGGTACCATAGCCCCAAGTAAGGTGTACCCTTGAGATACCTGAAGATCCTCTTTACAGCAGATAAATGTAACTCTTTAGGGTTAGCCTGAAATCTAGCACATATGCATGTTGCAAACATTATGTCTGGTCTACTGGCAGTTAGGTATAAAAGAGAGCCTATCATACCTCTGTATTGAGTGATATCAATACTTTTACCTTTCTCATCCTTGTCAAGCTTGGTTGCAGGAGCAATTGGTGTTTTCATAGGAGAGGCTGATTCCATGCCATACTTTTTTAGTAAGTCTTTGATGTACTTGGCTTGGTTTATGAAAATTCCTTCTTGATCGCTTTTACTTACACAGTCCAAGGAAGAAGTTCACCACCCATCATGCTCATTTCAAACTTGCTCGCATTAGCTTGAGAATCTCTTGCATAACGTTTAAATCGGTAGAACCAAAGATAATATCATCAACATAGATTTGAACTAGTAAGACCTTGTCTTTATGCTTTCTAAGAACAAATGTGGTATTTACTCTACCTCTAGTGAACCCATTTTCGATTAAAAAGTTAGTCGTTGTTTTATACCATGCTCTAGGTGCTTGTTTAAGACCATATAAGGCTTTATCTAATCTATAGACATAATTGGAAAGTGATGGATTGATGAAACCTGGAGGTTGTTCTACATAGACTTCTTCTTGGAGTTCTCCATTTAGAAATGCACTCTTGACATCCATCTGAAAGACTTTGAACTTCATATGGGCAGCAAAGGCAAGAAAGATTCTGATGGCTTCCAATCTGGCAACAGGTGCAAATGTTTCATCGTAGTCGATACCTTCTTCTTGAGAATAGCCCTTTGCCACTAGTCTTGCCTTATTTCTGGTTATGACCCCATCTTCATCCATTTTGTTTCTGAAGACCCACTTAGTTCCTATCACAGGATGACTCTTTGGTCTTGGTACCAATCTCCATACTTTGCTTCGTTCAAATTGGTTGAGTTCTTCCTGTATGGCTTCTATCCAACTAGAGTCTTCCATAGCATCCTCTATCTTCTTTGGCTCTATTTGTGACAGGAAGCTTAGATAAAAACATTCATTCTGAGTAGCAGCTCTTGTTTTGACTTTGGCACTCGGATCTCCAATGATTAGATCCTGAGTGTGATCTCTTCCATCCTGCTACAGGTTGGAACATCTGTCCTGATGCCTTCCTGTCTTAAATCTTCAAGGTCTATCTCTTCTTCTTGGAGTGGAGGCTCGCTGTCTTGCATGGACCTCTCTACGATCACATTCTCATGCTCTACGATTTCACTATCTGGAACTACGATCGTAGTGTTGAGCTCGACGACTTCATTCGTAGTGTCTGCACTATCGGTCGTAGTGTCTTGAGGCATTGTTTTGTCTAAGTCAGTTTCATCAAAGATGATGTGTATTGAGACTTCAACATTTAGTGTCTTCTTGTTGAACACCCTGTAAGCCTTGCTGTCTGTGGCATATCCAAGAAAGATCCCTTCGTCTGACTTGGGCTGGAATTTTGTCAGATACTGCTTTCCATTGTTGAGAATTTAGCATGCACAGCCAAAGACATGGAAATAGCTGACACTTGGCTTTCTTCCTTTCCACAGTTCGTAGGGCTTCTTCTTGATCATAGAGTGTATGAGTGATCTGCTTACGCATGTAGATGCAAAGGTTGATAGCTTCTCTTAAAAATATTCGGGTAGATGATTTGCGATAGCCTAGTAGTTCTTCCACCTCAATCAAGGTTCTGTTCTTTCCTTTCAATTTACTCCATTTTGTTGAGAAGTTCGAGGAGCTGAGAAGTTGTGACTGATCTCATTGTCTGTGCAGAACTGATCCATTTTTGAGAAATCGAATTCTCTGCCATGATCACTCCTTATGGCCTTAATTTTCTCTCCTTTCTCGTTCATCACCAGTCTGAACATCTTGATTAATTCAGAGCTCGTTTCATCCTTTGAAGTTAGGAAGAATACCCATGTCAACCTGGTGTAGTCGTCGACTACGATTAGAGTATCTTTTGCCTCCAAGACTGGTTGTTGGGATTGGCCCAAAGAGATCCAAGTGAAGCAACTGCAGTGCCTTGTCAATAGAGTTGGCAGTCTTGCTCTTGAATGAGCTTTTGGTCTGCTTTCCAAGCTGACAGGCATTGTATGGCCTTTCCTTCATGAAGTTGAACTTGGGTAGGCCAGCTACTAGGTCTTTTGATGCCAGTTTGGACATGCTTTTGAAGTTTAAGTGAGACAACCGTCTATGCCATAACCATCTCATTTCTTTAGATGCTTTTGCCAGAAAACATATTGTTCATCTGAGCTTAGTTGACCAAGATCCACTGTGTAGACATTTCCTTCTCTTGTCCCGGTTAGCTTTACAGCAGATGTCTTCAAATCTCTGACTTGACATTGATTATTGAGGAATGTCACTTGATGACCCTTGTCACAGAGTTGGCTGATACTTAGAAGGTTGTGTTGAAGACCTTCCACATAGGCTACTTTGCTGAAAGATATTGCACCATTGCCAGCAGAGCCATATCCTCTTGTCTTGCCCGAGTCGTTATCTCCAAAGATGACTGAGGGACCTTTCTTTTCTATGTAGTTAGATAGTAGAGCTTTGTTCCCTGTCATATGCCTCGAGCATCCACTGTCTAGATACCATGTTGAGGTCGTGGAGCTCTTTTCCTGTCAAAATATTTGAACCTTCATTTTGGTACCAATATTTGCATGGGTCCTTCATTGTTAATACCTTTGGGGACCCAAATCTGTATAATCTTGGGTCTCACATGTATGGAGTTATAATAACATTTTGTGGCCCTATGGCCATATTAATTGCATATGAAACATCTATTATGATGCATGCCTGTGTGTGCATGATGATTCATCTTCCATTTGGACTTGTGTGGTTCTTTAGTTAGCCTTCTGTTAAACTGATTCTCTTTCTTCCACGTGTCCTTAGGTTTCATAAATAGTGATGAGTGTGCCTTACCTCTACTGTACCTTCCCAGTTGATTCGTAGAGTTGGTCTTGCTTGACTTTACGATTCTTCGAGGTTGGTAAGTAGAGGTTGGGTTACTCTTCTCCTTTATGAAGCCCAGGCCAGCGTGAGATCCTTTACTTCTCTGAGTATAACTAGAAACAGTAGAACAAGGTTGAACTGGCTCTTCCAACTGTGAGGATTTCACAAAGGCAATGCCTCTATCAAAACTTGAGGCATTACTAGTGCTAGTTCCACTGTCTTTTACACACAAGGCTCTGAGACGAATTCCCCAAAGCCTAGACCTGTTCTGTCAAAAGTGCTTCTTTGGCTAGAGAGTAGACAGTCCATGGACGATGAGGATTTGTTCCATGCAGAGATAGTCTTCGCTAGGTCCTCAACTTTAGAGGTTAGAATAGACTCTCTTTGTGCATTGAGTGTGTTTGTCTGTTTTAAGGTCTCATTCTCAGCCTCAAGCTTGGAAAGAAGATTAGTACTTAGAAGGGCTGTTTCAAGCTCTTCTTGAACTTTCTTCTTTTCCTCTTGAAGAAGTGAATGATCTTTAGACAAGACTCTGAACCACTTCATGTATTGATGTAGATCAATGTTTATGCCATGCAAAGGCAGCCTCTTAAGTCATTCATGTCTACATCAGGTGAGTTGAAATCAAATACCTCGTCGAGACTTACATCATGTATGTTAAGGCTTTGTTTGTCCTTTGCATGTTTGGCCATTAAGCACATATTGGCCATATGTGGTTCTTCCTCATCTCCGGAGTCAGCATTTGAGTCATTGTCTGAGTCACTCCACAATCCTCCAGCTACCAGGCCTTTGTCTCTTTTCTGAGGCCTCTTGTTTCCTTTGTATTCCTTCTTTGCATGTGTTTTCTTCTTTAGTTCTTCTTTGATAGGTTTGCTGCAGTTGGCGATAAAGTGGCTAGGCTTTTTGCAGTTGTAGCATAGGTCATTCATTTGCTCTTGACTGCTGTAATTGCTGACCTTCTTTGGCTTGCTGATTCTGCCTTGTCGCATGAACCTTCTTAGTCTCTTTACCAGCATAGCAAAGTCATCATCATTGTCTTCATCATCATCAGAGTCAATATCAGTGTTGTCCTTTGATGCACTTTCAGTTGCCTTGAGAGCAACACCCTTATCCTTCCTTCTTCCTTCTGATAAGGTTTCAGCACGTTGGGTCAGCTCCAGTTCGTATGTCAGGATATTTCCATATAGTTATTGAACTGTCATTTCGTTGAGTTCTTTGACTATCTTATTGCAGTGGTCTTGGTATCCCACCTGCTTGGTAGGGCTCTCATGAATTTTATGGTTAGATCTTTGTTAGGATAGACCTTTCCATATGCTCGTAGAGAGTTGAGCAGAACATTGAATCTTTCATAGGTGGTAATTACATTTTCTCCTTGCACACGAGCGAACATTTCGTACTACTGTGTTAGAAGAGACTGTTTGTTCTCTCTAACTTCTTCAGTTCCTTCGTGCATGATCAGTAGAGCCTCCCAAACTTCCTTAGCTAATTTTCTATTTACAACATTTTCAAACAGATCGTCCTCTAAGGATTGGAACAGGATGTTCTTAGCCTTCTTATCAAGTTGGATAGCTCTTTTCTCGTTGTCTGTCCACTCTTCTTTAACTTTGATCTGTATACGATTTGGATCGTCAGTGGTTGGTGCAAGCTTGGTTCGAATATAGGGCCCATTTTGAACGGTTTCAAATAGATCTTCATATATTGAGTCCATGTATGCTTGCATCCCGACTTTCCAGCTTAGCAAATTTATCCTTCTTTGCACATTGGTGGCTTCGCCTCCCTCCCCCCTGGATTCGCTTGAATGAAAAGTGCCATTGGATCTACTAAAGCTTGTAAGCTATAAAATAGAATCTGCTCTGATACCAATTGTTAGTTCCTAGTTGGCACAATAGTTATCTAGAAGGCGGGGTTGAATAGATATTTAAAAATCTTTTCGTTTTAAACTTGTTCTTTTATAATAATTAAAACTTAGCGGAATAAATGTTTGTTTTAATCTTCTTTACCAAGCAATGGAGTAATGAGGGTGAGGCGCTTATGGCGATTATAGCGAGATATAGCGATTATGATATGAATGAAAATGACACGATCGTTTTAAGTGGTTCGAGCACTTAAAGCTCCTAGTCCACTCTTTTACTCAACGAGTAGGATATCCACTAAGGATGTCTCATTACAACTTCCGAATCACATGCATTCTTTCTAGACCAATGAGTTCAGGAACTTCTTAGTTCACTCTTGAACTCTTCAAGTCCAGCAGACTTGGCTTTCTTATAGTTCACTACGAACTCTTCAAGTCCAGCAGACTTGGTACTCTTCTTCAGTTGGTTGATAATGTTGTATTCTTGATGGTTGCTACTCAGTCGCTGTGTAAGCACTTGTTCTAAAGAACTGAGTAGTTGAGCAAGCTTTGTAATATCTCAGATCGTAGAGTTGAGCTTGAGAGAGATGTTCACGTTGTTTGTTCAATGCTTGCTTAGTTCTCTCTCATCTGTCTGATCTGCATATATGTGATGTTGAAAACTTTCCGTTGGATCCATCCGTTGTGGCATTAAATGCGTCTGAATTTTTTGTACTATGATGGAGACATTTCTGCACATCTTCTGAAATTGCATTCTGGCCCACCGACACAGCAGACTGCTTTCTCACCTACCACCTGAAAAGGTGTTTTGTCCATCTTATCCATGGTACTATCCTTAGCTTCTTCAATACGCTTCTTTGTTGTATACTAAGGATATTTCTTTACTCTGGGACTGATGAGTACTGCAGCGTCTAGAATCCATTCTTCATATGTTGAAATCTACCTTTACACAAATCACGAGGCTCGACATTTTCTGACATGAGACAGATGATGATCTACGATTTGGATCATGATTCTCTACGATTCTGATCGTTATGACTTATTGCCTTGGTGCTTGATCTGATGCTATCATTTAGAGAGCACTACGATTTCTCTTAAACCCTTGCACACTACGATCTTTACTTGCTCGTGTTGTTGACTTTCTACGCTCCCCGAGAGCACACTACGATCGTTGACTTGTAAACTTCATGTTTCCTTCACTGACATCGCTATCGTGGAGTTGGCTCGACAATCGTTGGGACCACTTACACGATTTCAAAGAGTCCCTTCATAAGTGCACACACTACGATCCGTTAAGCTTCTACGCTTTCTTCCTTGACTTCGTGACTTTGTTGATCGATGATACACTACGATTTCTTCGAACCCTATCTATTACATCTCAAGATCATCCTAACAGCTTTGATCTTTTCTATCTATACATTCCATTAAAGAATGATACACGTTAAGATCTTAGATCAACCTAACAATTTTGATCTATCACTAAGTCCTTGTACATATATTCATTGAAGGACCTTACAAATAATCATGAGCATATACATTAAAACATCAAATCATAATATGCATTCTCCCAACACGTTGTCCTCATTATTCAGAAATTCAGAGTAATGTCCTGGCTGAAACCGAGAATAAGCTACTGGTTGATATTTTGGAAATTGACATATTTATTGCTGAGCAATATTTCTTAGTATAAAAGTTTGTGCTTAGTTGGTTCTAGGATAGAACTCTTGCAATAATCTCTGGGTATGTTATATAGTCGTTAACTAAATGGTGCTTTAAGGCTGCAGTTTAGATATATTATCTTAATATTTTTAACAACAATTTATGTCTAGCGTCATTTGTTTTGTCAAATTGCTTTACAGTTCAAGTGGCTGTTAAAGAAGAAAGCTTCACAAGTATTTTATTTACACTTCACATTGAAGAGACGTGCATTTATTGAGGAGATTAATGAGAAACAAGAGCAGGTGCTTTAAGTTCCTTGCAGTTTAATTACTTTGTATTTTACCCTTTGATGAATCGTGGCCCTATTAGCTTGTGTCATAGCTTGTGTCATTACAATTTTTACTTCAGATCCATCCTCATGTTGTCATGAAAGGTTTTACTGTATATCTAATCAGTACATTGTCTTTAAAGGTTAAAGAATGGCTTCAAAACTTAGGAATTGGAGAGAACACAACAATTGTGCAAGATGAGGACGAATCTGATGATGAGTTTGTTCCTATAAATAATGAGGAAAGTGTTAGAAACAGGTGAGAGCTGATTAAGTATCACTTCTCAAGATTGATGGGAAATACATTTTTTTACCATAATTTATATAGTTCTTATAGGTGTTTTTTTGTTCAAAGATGAACCCTTTAGTGCTGCTCTGCCAATTGGAAGGCAGCATTCAATGTCAGACCAAGCAAAAGTAGCATTGCAAGGTTACATTGCTACTATAGGGACTTTCCAAGGTTACATTGCTACTGTAGGGGCTTTCCAAGTAACAATGTAGGGTCATAAGACCACGAACTATGTCCAAGGTTACAAGTAATCTTTCAACTTTAACCTAAACAGTTATACTGTAGGGACTTCACGTACTTAGGGGGATCAGCCCTTTGTACCATGTATTGTGCACAAACATCTAAACGCATCGCGTACCCCTATAATAGGGTCGTTCTTCTCAGTTTTAGAGTGCAAGTCCGCACCAAAGAAAGTTTGGTTTGAATAAACTTCAAGGGTAATTTAGAGTTTAACGATCATCAACTAAAGGATTAGTTGAATCAACAAAGTTTGATAACACTATGGTTGATCAATAACAACATAATATATAATGATTAAGAATCATAGGTGAACCAACTATATATTAAACTCATGCTTAGAAATAACTAAAAAGCATAAGCATTAAATAAAATAGTAAACCTTGCTTGACCAATCTTAAGCTAAGGCTATGATTTGTCAAATTAGAAATTGAATTACTGAACATACATTAACTAATAACAAGCTGAAAACAAAGCTTGCTCAACATGATAATAAATTGTGTAAAGTAAATGAACTGTGACAGCTTAATGTTAGAGACTGGTAGTTAAAGAAGTTGTATTCACTATAAAGGAATGAAGCTAAAGAAACTTGCTTAACTATAAACAAGTTATAATAAATTAACAATGATTAGAATTCAAAACTTGCTCGAATAAAATTAGAATTATAGCTTGCTCAAATAAAGTTTATGAATAAAGAACTTGCTAAATCAAAGTTTGAGAGTAAGAAACTTGCCTCGTGCATAAGCTATAAATTACAACCCACGTTCACCTACACATTTTATTAGAATCACAATATCTATTAGATATACTAACATCCACTTTCAAATTAAAACTTATTCATAGTTAAACTTGTTACTTTAGTACAAGTTTCCATTCACGCCACATACACTTCAGAAATCTCAGTATTAGATTTAAAACACTTATTTACTAATTCACGTGTTCAATAAATCACAACATGTCATTTTCATAACTTACTAATTTTACACTTTAGAATTACCAACTACATGATACAAATCTATTTTTAACCTCTTCATTACATGTTTGTCACATTAACACATCATTAGACTAAGTTACAATAGGTTTCAAGGTCTGCAGAAGTAACAGACCTCACTGTCTCTGATCAGGGTATGATGCAGCTACACCATACTTAATCCTCGGGACCTGCTTCGGCCTTGACACTTAAGCGCAATTGTCTTTGGTGCGCATGTATGAAACTACATAGCTTTTAACAGAACCCTATTTTAGCCTAACATACACGAATTTCATCCACAAAACAGTAAATTAATCACACCCAAATACTATAGAACTCATATATACATGATTCCTCACATATATACTAACTTAGAACAATTAAACAACAACTTCAACTAATTTAAATCCTTAAATTTCATGTTTTTGTACAAAAACTCTATTTTTGACATCCTTCATAGAAATTCACACTATGATCACAATTCTACACCAAATTAATTCATTCAAACTACGTTCTCTTCGTTTCTTACCGAATTAACATATTCAAGACTTAATTTATAGATTAGTATACAAATTAACCACCAAATTTGGTACTTTCACAAGCCATATGTATAAACATACATTGAAAATAGTTTTTCTTTCTTTTAAACGTAATTAGCTTAACAATTCTTGTCTAAACACTAGTTCTAATCATCACAAACACATACAATCACAAGTAATCAGTTGTATAACAACAATTCAAAAAATTGAATTCACAGAACTTAGGAATCATGCCGTAAAACATATATATGTATATATATATATAATATTAAGGTTATGTAAAAAAATACCTTCAATTGCTCGAACAATCTTTGCTAAACACCAATAATATCTTTGGAATACTCAGACTTTTCTCTCAAACTCTCTCTAATCTCTGTCTCAAATTCTCTGTAATTTTCTTCTTCTTTCTTTCTTCTTAGGCTTAGCAACTAACACTTATGCGTAAAAAAAAATTTGATAGCCTAGCCATAATACGTATACTTAATATAACAGTTACAAAAACATCAGTTATAAAATATATTTATTTATTATTTTGATTTATTTTATTTATTATAATTCAAATTTAAAATTCACAAGCCATAAGTCTTTGTTTGGCAAAAACACCTTCTTCTTTTTTAAAATAAAGACTTAATATTTTTAAGCCTTGTTTGGTTAAAATTCAATTAAAACTCCTTTAATTTATTTTAATAAATCATTTATACTATAACTTATAATGCCATATTATTTCTTTGGATTCTCCATATCCAACATTAGTTAAATAAACTAATTACAACATACTAAATAAATTTTCCACTTAATCCAAATATCACAAAATTATAATCTCATTATAATTTTTATTTAATAAATTAATATACCATTTTCAATTATTAAAAATTAAACAGCAATATAGCATTTCATATTATCTTACAACTCTCCAACTATTAAATTAAATTAAATTAGAATGTTATCTAATAAATTTAATTCACAAATATTTACTAACAACAACCACATCAATGTAAACTATAAGCATTTACTAAGTCTAATCATTTTTATCAAGTCATATAAACATGCATATTCACTATATTGTGTTTAGAAGCATTCTATATGAAATCTAAAGTTCTAACGGTCAAAACTTGAAAAGAAAATATGTATACGTTACAAGAGTTTGTGCATAACGATTGTACGGTGACGAATGTTGCAAAAAGCAGCATGAACTCAGTAGATCTGATGAAGAAATTTTGGATTTTTTATAAAGTTCAAGTTGAAAATGACTTATGAAAGGAATGGGGGGACTAAATAAACCCGTGGGGAGCCGCGTGTCAACCTGTGGCAGCCGCGAGTCTACCTGTGGCCACCCAGGGTGGTCCTCACCCCCTCCGGCTATATCAAATCTGAGTTACAATGAAGTTCCCAGAAGCTAAAAAGTCAAATCAAGGAAAAAGGTTCTACGCAATTGAGCATAAAAGGCCTGAAACCCTGAATTCAGGTACCAAACTTCTGATGAAAGAATATCTTAATGTAAGTAATTGGTATTATCCCTAATGTGGGGTTTAGAAAGCCGATGATAGAAATTTTTGAAAACTTTCCTTGTCAAAGTTTTGGGAAGGTCCGATGTCATGAACCGTTGGTCTTGAAGACGGTAAAATATCAAGATTTTTTCAAGGGTATAACTTGTCAGAAAGATACCCGCAGTAAAGATATCAGACACGTTTGATATTACAAACCGTTGGCGATAACTCCAGCGTAGCATCGAGAAATATCCGGTGATGTAAGCAGTTGAGAACTGCTTCAACGAAGGTCAGAGTGTCTGATATTGCAAACCGTTTGCGACAGCCCCATCATAGCATAGGGAAAGATCTGGTGATATAAGCCACTAAGAACTGCTTCAACGAAGGTCAAAGTGACTGATATTGCAAACTGTTGGCGACAACTCCAGTGTAGCATCAAGAAAGATCTGGTGATGTAAGTCGTTGAGAACTTCTTCAACGAAGGTCAGAATGACTGATATTGCAAACCGTTGGTGACAACTCCAACATAGCAACGGGAAAAATCCAGTGATGTAAGCCGTTGAGAACTACTTTAATGAAGGTAAAAGTGTCTGATATTGTAAACCGTTAGTGACAACTCCAACGTAGCATCAGGAAAGATTTTCTGATGTGAGTCGTTGATAACTTCTTCAATGAAGGTCAGAGTGATTGCTATTGCAAACTGTTGGCGACAACTCCAACATAGCATCAGAAAAGATTCGGTGATGTAAGTCGTTGAGAACTGCTTCAACGAAGGTCAGAGAATCTGATATTGCAAACCATTAGCGATAACTCCAACGTAGCATCGAAAAAGATCCGATGATAAAAACCGTGGAAAACTATCTCCCTTAGGGAGGACTAATGATAGAATCTATTATTTAAATCCCCAACATAGCATCGGGAGGGATCCGATGATGTAAAATGGCATAAACAATCATCAGGATAGGCATCGAGAATCCCCAATGAGGTCATGCGTCAAAAGAAGAACATCCCTAGCGGAGGTAAAGTCATAAAGCGTATCTGAAAAGAAAGAACGTTGGTGATAAACCCAACATCGAATTCAGAAAGGTCAAATGGTATCAACCATAGGAAAATCTCCCCAACATGGATCCTGAAAACACATCTACAACATGTCGTCGAATCAGTCTCAATAACACTGACATTTTAAATCGTTGGCTTCAACCCAATGTAGCATCGGGAAAGATTCAATGATGAAAGGCTATGTAAACTAGAAATGGTGGGAGCAGTCAATGATAGAATGTCATAGGAAGTAACTCCAAACAAAAATGTTCAGAGTCCATAACATCATATTATGTTGTATTGCATGACATCATTTAATATTTTCACATTTCAAGTGTCTAGTAATCTTTATCCTGTTCATTCCATTACATTGCATAAAATGATAAAGAGGGGCATCTGTAGACAATTGAAATTTTGCATTCCTGTTACTAACCATACAGGAGGGCAAAATCATCTTTTGTCTTCCAGAGACAACCCTGGAAGTCAAAATCATCAAGCCAACCCCGGTGACTACCCCAGGAGATGAAGCCAAACCCCGGGAGATCAAGT
Source organism: Panax ginseng (assembly GCA_020205605.1). Lineage (NCBI taxonomy): Eukaryota > Viridiplantae > Streptophyta > Magnoliopsida > Apiales > Araliaceae > Panax > Panax ginseng. Next base: position 72,924,871 of record CM035150.1, read on the forward strand.
CAAACCCCGGTGATAACCCCGAGAGATAAAAAAAAACTCTGGTGACAACCCCGGGAAATCAAGATAAACCCCAGTGACTACCCCAGGAAATCATCAAATCAACTTCAGAAACAACCCTGAATATAGACAGGAGGCACTAACACTCAAACCTCGAAGATAACCCCGAGGAAGATAGATGTCTCCATGTCAAGCCTGGAACCAACTTCGAAAATGTCAAATCCCGAGTGAAAACAACGTAAGTCAGCTCAACGGACTAACTGCAAAGACTTTAATATCTGGTCATGGACCCATCTTCCCAAATTTGGAAAATGTCAAATCCCATTTCATTGTGTAGCTCTTAGAAAGAGCTTTCCGGAAAGGTATAGTACGCCTCCATCGGATTCTCGGATTGAAAGTTATGAACGTTCGAGCAGATGACGCGTAGGTCTGAGTGCACGTACTTCAAGACAATGGGACCTACAAGGCCGAGCCCACCCAGGTCAGCGTAGGTAGACCCGTGGCTGCCGCGGGTTGACCTGCGGCTGATTTAGTCTATAAATAGACCCCCCCATCAGTCATTTTAGAAAAAAAAGAAGAAAAAAGAGGGAATTCCGCCCATTTCAGCTCTTAACCACTCCTATAGTGTTCTAAACTTCGATATTTTTCTTTGTAAACACTTTTATACATATATATTATAACATATCAAGTTTTAACCAGTGAAAACTGAGTTTTTAAGCTTCTAAAACATTCTAAAGCCCTCATCACTACACACAGTAAGATCCTTTCAGATCTGAAGCTGTTACTTGCTTTAATATATATATATATATATATATATATATATATATCTCTGTTTGGCCTGGATTGCTAATATGTGGCTTCTTCCTGCTTTAATATATATATATATATATATATATATATTTAATAATCATGCCTGGATTGTAAATCATGGCTTTTTATTTCTTTAATATATATATATATATATATATATATATATATATAGGTTGCATCTACAAGAACCTATTGTTGGGAGCAATCCCTTTTTTGGCACCATGTTGTAGCCGTTAGAGCAAAAAATTATAACAATGGCTACATGTTGTAGCGGTTGGCCAAAAAAAGGGTTGCTCAAAGAATTCTTTGTCAGATGAACTCTATATGGGGATACAACCCCTATATATATGTGTGTGTGTGTGTGTGTTAATTGTTTACTGTGATTAAATATCAGTTTTAACTGTCCATTCAATGTAAAGCTGTAATATTTAAATTTGTGGACTAGATTTATCTAAACCAAGCCATATCTAATTCTTAACTTGTTCAAAAGTTATAAAATTGAAACTGTTAAACTAGAATGGCTAAGATTTATTTAAATATAGTTTTCTTTCTAGTGTTTTAAATATTAAGCGAATACGCGACCCTAGATTTGTATCTAGAGGAAACGGGAAGCTTGGCTACGCACATGCAAGGATTTAACTGATGAATCATTTGTTTTGTGACGTCTAGATTCTATTCTGAACTTTATTTAAATATTTTTTATTCAAGCTGCTCAATGATATCCTGTGAGCCTAGGAATCATGGGATCTATGATTAAGTCCATTGATCTAGATCTGATTCTCATGATGGACATATTTCAGTTGTATAGATAGCTTGCAGCCTCTTGTAAATGTAACCCTGGGCCTTAAAGCGAGGATACGGATTTAAGGCCTTGACATAATCAAATTGTGATTTGTGGTGCTCGGGTCACTTTGATGGCTTTCATACCCATAAGAGGCCCGACACTTATATATATTGTGACGCCCCCAAATCTGGGTATCTTCCAACCCGACATATGGTGCTTCACGGTACTAGAGTTCACACAAACATTCAATTGAAATGCCTCAAAAGAACGAATATGTCTATATATATTCTAAAACAATATTACCATTTCCCCCAGGTTCTTTATAACTGTTACATTTGTTCTTGTCATAATATCAAATATTATCATTACAAACCTATACTATTACATAGGTCATCTACAGGTTCGCCTTAGCCTTCCCTTTATTCTTGTCGGATCCTTCGGTTCGTTCGGTCTTAACTACATTCATATGGTTCAAGTAAGAGTGAGCATAACAAGTTCATCAAGCACAACAATTTCATCTAAACAGCATGTTTGAAACATAGGAATCGTATATCTTCAATAAATGAACAATAGTTACGAAGTACTATTAATAATTCAAAATAGCATTTCTTTTCCTTCAAAATATTTTACAATGACAATATTCAGTAAAACATCAATTCTGGTCCAAGACCATGAGCATTTTATAATTTCTTTGAAAAGGACAACCCGACACTAAGTCCGTAAGTCCAACATAGCTTACGAGCACGTCTAGGTGATCAGCCTATAGTACTCTAAGTTGATCAACACTACATTCATTAAACGTATGTACGTTTAAGTTGTGGCAACCTCGCGTGCCCATCGAATAATCGATGAAAAATACATTTGTTTATTCATACTCAGGCTTACCTTGAATCCGTACCAAACAATTGGCATAGGATAGCGTTAGCAATTCTATATTGAAAGACTTAAAAATAAATCAATCAATCTTTTAAGATTAGTCTAGCCGAGTTAAAGATGGCATCAACCCTTTCGTAAAACAATTCATGCATCTCATAACATGAATCATAGAAAACTTGGCTAACCCGAAGGTTAGACAAGCGTTAAGAAAAACTTGCCTTCAGCGTCTGCTACAGTAAAATTACTTTTCCTCTGAGTCTTTACGGTTTCTACAACACATAACCACATAACATACCACATTAGGTCATGAATTAACATACATAGTTCCTAATGAATCTTACCCTTCATCTCAATCTAATCATGTATTAGATTTGTTATTATTGGTTCCAGCTTGCCGTTATAATTTACATCGTTCTTACCAACTTCTTTTTCTTCTATAACTTAACTGAAATTATTTCATTAATACTGTAAGACCCCAACTTTTGTGAATAAAGAATAATTTTCTCGAAATATATTTTTGAATATTATGGTGTGGATTTGATATAATGTTATAGTTATGGGTAATATTTACAAATTTTGCAAAGTAAGCAAGTGGTTATATAATATTCGATTGGTCGGGGAATATTCGTTTTAACAGAGAATATTCGTACGACGGCACAATCATTGGTGGACCCCACAATGGAAGTATTGTCGTAGTTAGAAAACGACAAAAATATCTTTTTATAAAAATAACGGCGGAGTTGTTACCGTTAAAACTGTTGAACTACCCGATAGTAAAAGTACAGTAATACGCGTGGTTGCATAGTAGCACACGGTATTGATTATTCATACTTACGTGAGAAGTCACTCAGTTATACTCAATTATTGCTACAGTAATTGTTGCATCATATCTCTCATATTATCGATTCAATTATTGTTACAGTATCATCTACATAATATGATATATTATTAAATCAATAATTGAGACGACAAAGTTATTCATATTATTATTTGCAATATTGACAATGTCTAGAAGTTCTGTCAAGGAGAGGTTTGGTCACCTAATTGCGCGCCAATAAGGAGAAATCCTTATCGTAAAGCCCCCACTTTCCTGGGAACGACCTGGTTGTTAAATATTGTGAATTATAATATTAATGATGAATAAGTTTGTGTTGATTAAATATGAATTTTATAGTTCCATTGTGTTGGACTTATTTGGGTTAATATAATTGATGTCTGGAGGTTATATTGTTCAATCGGGTATTCGGGACACTTTTCTTGTCAGAGTACTATTCACGAGTTACTATTCATGAGTTATTATTCACGAGTTACTATTCACGAGCTACTATTCACCCGTAAGATATATTTTTGTTCGGTCCAAATTATTTTTTGGTACAATATTATTCCATGAGGAGATGTGCTAATTTTTCAGACTGTTGGTTGAAGATATAATAGTAAATCAATATGGACCGCTGGTGGAAAATATAATAGTAAATCAATATGGATCGCTGGTTTAAAGTTTTAATAGTAAATCAGTATGAACCATTGCTTTAAGTTTTAATAGTAAACCAATATGGACCGTCTATTTAAAAGTAAATCAATCTGGACCGTTCATGAATTAGTTACTATTCAGTCCATTCTCCTATAAATAAAAGCTCATTCCTTCATTATTTCTTACGAATTCACTGAAAGTCTAGAGAGAGAAACTATAGAGAGAAAGAAGAAAAGTATTCTACTACTAACATATTCTTTTGCGCAGCATTAGTCTTTTCAGACTGCTGTTCGAATCTCTTTTCAGCTTCTGCCTAAAGAAAATGGTCAGATCAATCATAGTTAAAGGAGGAGATGAAATCCGCTCGACTGTAAGGAGAGGAGAGGAGATGAAATCCGCTCGACTGTAAGGAGTAACCGCGTAAGACATATTCTTTGGCAAACCAAGCTCACTGCCTTAATTTAGGAGTGAAAGAGCCCGAACAGCTTTTATTGCACCAAGAGTGGGAACTCAGACAGCGTATGAGTAGCTCGGATCCTACTTCAGTATTCATTTTCCTAAGGTAGGGAATATTATCTGTTGTACTCATAAAGGGTATTCTTTCTTTCTTATTCATGAAGAGAACTTCTGTTATTCCATTCTTTATTATTACATTGGAATAACTTGTATACGGGGATACCTATACTTGGTGAAATTCTTCCATTATTCCATTCTTATTATTACATTGGAATAACTCGCTTTATCTGAGCACCGCATACATGGTGAAATTCTTCTAATATTCCGTTCTTTATTATTCTCGCCGGAATATCCTCATCGATGCATTTACGCCGGACTGGTTCCATTATTTATTATTCGTCGGAATATCTTGTTCTGTATGCGTTCTGCCGGACCGGTTCCATTATTTATTATTCTCATTTGGGAATAACTCGCTTGGTGCAGCCTATCGCATTGCATGGTGAATCCTTTTGTTATTCCATTCTTTATTATTTTGTTGGAATAACTTTATATACATGTGGATTACCACATGCATGGTGAATGATCTTGTGTATTCATTCCTTATTAAATTGTGGAAATGATCTCAGATATCGTGGATTACCGCATGGCGGGCGAAAATCCATTTGCAGTTTCATATATTCTATTATACTCAGTTGGTTAAAGCTTTGGCTTCTATACTCCATGAAATTAGTGGAATATCCTTGATATTTGCGCTTCATCCAGTATCTTTTCATGGAAATATTCTTCTGAGCATTCTTGAATTATACTTCACAAAGAAGTATCAAGTTGACAATTTGGACGTTATTGAGTTCAGGATAAATTAACTTATAAATCTTTAAAATTTATTCTTGAACCTGTTTTATTGAATTGTCATCATCCTTGATGAGTGAGTTTTATACACATGAATTGGATACATTCAGGCTTAATTTATTGTTGTTCTCAAGTGTTTTAGATTAGTTTTTAAGTGTTTATGTCTATTCAAGCATGTTTTATGTTGTTTTGTAGGAATTGGGACAAAAGTTACATGGATCGACGTTCGGGGTGGCTAGATTCGCATTTTCGGCTTGCCATTTACACATCAGTCACTTCAGAGCCAATTAAAGTATTGCTACAGACCTTATTTCGAAAATCTTAAAGAATGAAAGTTGTAGATCTACTTTTCCTCTTTCCTGATCATCTTGAATAATCTAAATCGAAGTTCGGACGAAGAAGTTATAGCCATTTTACCAAGGGACGTCGGAGCAGAAAATGTCAGAAAAAGTGGTGGCGCCGGGGCTCTAATTTTAGGCTTATTTGCAAAGGCTTAAAGCGGTATAAAGCGATGTCGAGCATCGTGCCCAATATTTGGGACGCTAGGAAGAGGTTAGGTCTGGAGTGCGGTGCGGACGCCGCGTTTTAAGCGAATTTTGACATCGTTTTGACTCCAAATTGGATTGTGTTTGTTCCTAAACTAAAAATTGGACTTGTAACCTATAAATACATGATGTAAGGCATAAAAGAAAAGGAGATTACATAGCTTAGCCTAGATTAAACACTCCTTTAGATTAGAACATAACCCTAGTTCTTATTAGTTTTGGGGATTTAAGCAACTTGGAGACCATTGAAGATTCAAAGCAGGAGCGAAAGAGGAGTCTCAAGGCTACTGACAATAGATTATATTCTCTTCTCTTCTCTTACTTTTATCTTTTAATGTCTATTCAATTGTGGATTCTTGATTTTAATTCATTAATTATGAACTAACTCTTTCATTAAGATTTCAATTGAACTTTTTATGATTATGAATTGATTATTGATTTATTTTAATTATTTATGTTGAAGTGAATTGTTCATCTTTCTTTGTGCTTATTGATTAATTATCTTATCAGTACTTACCTTGTTACTCTAGAAGGAATTGAGAAAGGAATTCTAGGGTTAGAACTGGGCATGGTGACATGTGACTTAGTTATTTGCACAGTGAATAATTAGGTTTGTGAATAGAATGAGAATATCTATTTGTCGCATGTAACACATAAGGAATTGGGATTGTAACGAGTTTAATTCAATTGTTTTGCATAGAGATATAGCAAAGTTAATCTGGGTTAAATAGAAGGCAAATGATCACTTGAGAAAGGGCTTTTGGCATTTGAGAATTCCTGTTAACAATTCAGTAGACATAATAATTGGAATAGTTGAATAATTGATTTATAATTCATAATTGGGGATATTGGAGTCTTAATCCTTATTTATCTAAATTTAATCAAATCTTAGTTGTTTATTTTCTTTCTTTTAAACTAATCTCTTTTAATTGTTTAATTTAGTTTTCTTAACTAGAAAATTCACAATTTGCGATTGTTTAAATAAAATTGATTTGGTTAAGAGTTAGTAATTGGTAATTTTTATTAAATAATTCCTCGTGGGAAGCGATACTCTACTTTCACTTTATTACTTGTTGGCCGTGTATACTTGCACGTATTCATTGATTAACGCGAAATCGATCAACAAGTTTTTGGTGCCGATTCTTAGGGAATTAATTTAATAATTATTTACCAATATTAATTTCAATCAAATTAGTCTTAATTTAAACATTTTTTTTTTATTTTCATTCTCTCTTCTATATTTCTCTCTTTTTAGGTACCATGGATGACTTTGCGTATCAATGGCCATACACGAACATGAGTCGACCAAGGGCGGCGGAGATTGATGAGACTCGAGAAACTTTTACGCATTATCGGCTGAGATGGAGACACTTTCGAGGATGTTTGAAGCTTTTGAAGCTCAACGTCATCAAAGTGTGGTGGTTACTTGTGATTATTATGCTGGAAATCATATGAGTCATCAATGTGCCATCAGTTTCGAGCCAGTACAGTATGGTGGTGATTACCCCAATAATTATGTCTATCCCAACAACTATCATTAGGATTGGGGTATCACCCGGATTTTCATGGAGTATCAATCAAGATCAATTTTATGCTCCAAGTCCAACATACCGGTTTTCGTGTCCATCTCCACTACAACAGGAAGAACATTCAAATTGGGAGGAAGCCTTGGAAAAAGTTATTAAAGCTTCTGAAAAGAAACACGAGGAACATGAAAAGAAACTTAATCAAATGGAGCTGAGTATACAAAGTCAGAATGCATCGATCAAGAATCTGGAAAATCAATTGGGGTAGATAGCACATGCGTTGAACAATCGTCCTCAATACACTTGGCTCTATGACATGAATTACGAGGCCCGATGGTGAGCTTAGAACCAAATCACATGCAGCCGGATGTGCCAAATGATATAGATGTTGAAAGAGAGGAAAGACTTGGGGACCAAGAAAAAGAGATCGGCAAAGATCTAACTTTGAGTACCAACGAAGATGAGCCAATTTCATTAGTATCCCATGTGCCTCCTCCACCAAAGTTCAAGAATCCGGGCAGTTTTGCAAAATCATGCGCAATTGGAAGTCATGTCGTCGGCAAAGCTCTTGGTAACGTAAGAGCTAGTACAGTTGTGGAGTCATGGTGGAATGAAAAGGAGAAGATAGAGGAAGATTCCATTATGTTTATTAAGCTTCAATGCCCTAATCGATCATCGACATAATGGAGAAAACACCTAGTGGTTTCTTGTTCTTAATGGGGATCCTATCTACAAAAGAGCATGCTAGGTGACTTCAATTCAAGGGTTTTTGCTAATGGAACCTCCCAAAAGAGACATTGCTTCCGATGGATGGAGGGTTCCTCAATTTTAAATGAGGGAATTGGATAGAAATTGAAGAAGTCAAATTGAGACTATAAAACAAGCGCTTATTGGGAAGCAACCCAAGTTTATTTATTTTTATTTTAGTTTTATTAAGTTTTATATTAGTAGTTTTGAATTTGCATTTTTTTTAGAATTTAATAAAATTGTTTCTATCATGGTTTCTGAGTTATTCAAGTCAAATTCAAGTGTGGTGCCCAATTTGTTCCATGTCTTGCTATTCTCCAAACTTAGCGGACAAGGAGGAAGATTGCTATATTTTCAGGGAAGTCCTCTGCTTTAATTTTTTCTATTGTAGCCATTGAGGACAATGTCTAGTTTAAGTTTGGGGGCATTTTAGTGTCGTACTGCATATAGTTAGTTATCTGCATAGTAGTTTATTTTTTTTATGTGTTAGCATTATGTTTTTTTAGGTTGCATATAATACATGGTATTTTTTTTTGCATCTTCATATATGTGTTCATGTAGTATAATTGCATTTTTTCTTATTTTTGCATGAATCTGTGTGATAGGTTGGTGTGGTCTTAGCTCGACCTTTGATAAGATTGGTTTTGCATGTTAACTTGAACAATGTTGATAATTGATGATGAGTTCTAATTTTAATCATGATGATAATCTGAGCCTGTCTGAAACTTATGTAACCGGTTAGCACTTAAAGTTTAACTGTTTTAATCCACTTGGTTCAAGGGTTTCATAATTTGTTTCTGAGGGAAAATCTTTGTTAAAATTTAAGGAAATTAGTGAACTGGCGGTAAAGGTTGGAATGACGTAAAAGCTTGAGTTTGGGGGAATCTATGGGATATATATATATTAAAAAAAATTGATAAAGAGAAAAAAAATAGAAATTCCAGAAAAAAGAAAAGAGATGATGAAAAAAAAGGAAGAGAAAACCGTGGTTAGTTTTTTGTTTGGGGCCTTTGTTACTTGAGCAGAAATGCGCTTAGAAGGGAATGTCTTAACACCTAAGCGCCCTAAGGTCTTATATGGTGCAGGAGTCGTTGGTTGAAAGCTTCGCTAAGGGGTGGCAATTTATTAGCCTAATGGAATGAGACATTGCCTGACCATGAAAAAAAAAAACGAGAAAGAGCAAAAATGCCCTCGTGGTTGAATAAAAGTATAAATAAATCAGATATTTACCCTTAGATTTGGTAATTGCTTAGTTTTAATCGGAGTTGTCATGTTCACAAAAGTAATTGAATTGGGCCCTAAAATTTTCCTTATAAGAAGTTTGTTATATGATTATCTTGAGCGTGGTTGCTTAGAATGGTTAACAAGCACACACACACACATGGGTGATGCGGGTTTTGGGTTGACTAATTGGTTAGAGTTATGAATTTTGAATTGATTGGATATATTGTTTGAGTACCAATGATATCTTTGAGGCTGTTCTATATATCATCTTGATTTATTACTCGGTTCGTGGGTATATTAGGAAGTAGATTATGCATATGCATTCATTTAGTTGAGTTATTTTGTTTATTTTTAGTTCTTTTGTGTTTTTGCTTGAGGACAAGCAAAGTTTAAGTTGGGGTATTTGATGAGTGAGTTTTATACACATGAATTGGATACATTCGGGCTTAATTTATTGTTGTTCTCAAGTCTTTTAGATTAGTTTTTAAGTGTTTATGTCTATTCAAGCATGTTTTATATTGTTTTGTAGGAATTGGGACAAAAGTTACATGGATCGACGTTCCGGATGGCTAGATTCTCGTTTTCGGCTTGCCATTTACATAGCAGTCACTTCAGAGCCAATTTGAGTATTTCTACAGACCTTATTTCGACAATCTTAAAGAATGAAAGTTGTAGATCTACTTTTTCTCTTTCCGGATCATCTTGAATCATCTAAATCGGAGTTTGGACGAAGAAGTTATGGCCATTTTCCCAAAGGATGTCGAATGCGAAAAATGTCGAAAAATGGTAGCGTTGGGGCTCTAATTTTAGGCTTATTTGCAGTGGCAAGGCGCTATATAAAGCGATGTTTGAGCGTCGTGCCCAGTATTTGAGGCCTTTGAGGGAAGAGGTTGGTGCGGCTTTGGGCGCGTTTTAAGCGAATTTTGACACCTTTTTGACTCCAAATTGGATTGGGTTTGTTCTTAAACTAAAAATTGGACTTGTAACCTATAAATACATGATGTAAGGCATAAAAGAAAAGGAGATACATAGCTTAGCCTAGATTAAATACTTCTTTAGATTAGAACATAACCCTAGTTCTTATTAGTTTTGGGGATTGAAGCAACTTGGAGACCATTGAAGATTCAAAGCGAGGAAGCGAAAGAGGTCTCTCAAGGCTCTTGACAATAGATTATATTCTCTTCTCTTCTCTTACTTTTATCTTTTAATATCTATTCAATTGTGGATTCTTGATTTTAATTCATTAATTATGAACTAACTCTTTCATTAAGATTTCAATTGAACTTTTTATGATTATGAATTGATTATTTGATTTATTCTAATTATTTATGTTGAAGTGAATTGTTCATCTTTCTTTGTGCTTATTGATTAATTATCGATCGATAAATTACCTTGTTACTCTAGAAGGAATTGAGAAAGGAATTCTAGGGTTAGAACTGGGCATGGTGACATGTGACTTAGTTATTTGCACAGTGAATAATTAGGTTTGTGAATAGAATGAGAATATCTATTTGCCGCATGTAACACATAAGGAATTGGGATTATAACGAGTTTAATTCAATTGTTTTGCATAGAGATATAGCAAAATTAATCTGGGTTAAATAGAAGGCAAATGATCACTTGAGAAAGGGCTTTTGGCATTTGAGAATTCCTGTTAACAATTCAGTAGACATAATAATTGGAATAGTTGAATAATTGATTTATAATTCATATATTGGGGTCTTAATATTGTTTATTTGTCTTAATCCTTATTGTTTAATTTAGTTTTCTTAACTAAATTCACAATTTGCGATCAAATCTTAGTTGTTTATTTGCTTTCTTTTAAAAATCTAATCTCTTATTAATTGTTTAATTTAGTTTTTATTCTTAATTGGCCGTAATGTGAAAATTCACAATTTTGGTGGGCGATTTATGTTTAAATAAAATTACATGATTTGGTTAAGAGTTTCGTTTTATTTATTAAGATGTAATTTTTATTTTTTAAATAATTCCGTTACTTGACTGGATTTCTTGATCCACTAGCGATTAAACTCTACTTTACATTATATCGCTTTATTATTGAAGGCTTGATAATTTATTCTACATTATCTTAGTCATAATATTTCTTGCTAGTTGAGCTCATTCTTTCATTGTTCTCTTGAAAAATCGAACGGTGGGACTAATCGGGAACAGCAGTGATGGTCTAGATGTTGCATTAGTAGTCCTTGAAATAGTGTGATAATAAATGTAATGAGGACTCCATTGAGTGTGGATATTGTCTAGATGACAATATTTGTATTAAAACTCACAACTTATGTTTTGTCGTATTTCACACGCATTGTTGTATAATTAAGTTGTATTTGTATTCAATTACCTTGTATCCGCAACCCAAGATGGGTGATGTATACCTATTTTGGGGCGTCCCAAGTTAGGTATCAAAGCTTAGGGATATGATCCACCGGTGAGATGTGAGATAAGAACTAGGAGGGAGAGACGGGGAATTCCTTCGCTAGTATGACCTACCTAAGTTTATTTGGTATTTAACTGGTTAGTTAGAGTATATGGATAATATGTGATATATTAATTAACCCTTGTTTTGTGGCAGTTTGAAAAATAGCATCCGAAAATGTTGAGATAAGCAATGAAGCACATGAGATCGTGGAATCACCACAGATTAATACTCAGGATAATGTGCAACAGGAAGACAATAATCCTCAGATGAACAACAACACCGACCAAATGGCGAACAACGGAATGTTTAGGAGCTTTACGCATTAAATGCTGACATCGGGCAAGAGAAAACTCCTGTCCAAAATGTAGGTGGAAACATCGAAACTCTCGGATGGTCACCGCTAAATAGTTCAAGAAAATTTGGGACCACAAAAGTTTATTGGAGAGCCAAACCCACTTAAGGCGGATGCATGGATAAAGCGAGATCACCAAGATATTTGATGTCTTGGGATGCTCAGGAGCAAAAGGTTCCTTTACCACCTTTATGTTGCGAGGGGAGACATTCTTGGTGGGAATCAGTAAAGCGTACTCGACTGGCCTTTTCAAGATGTCTTGGGAGAAGTTCGAGAGTACATTCAATGACAAATACTTTCTCGAAAGTATTCGTCACATGAAGGAGGTGGAGTTTATCAAGTTGGAGCAAAACAATATGATCGTGTCGCAATGTCTGAGGCTAAATTCACGGAGTTATCCGGTTTGCATCCCATTTGGTTGATAATGAGGAGCGAATGACGCGAATGTTTTAAGAGGTTTGAAATCGAGATTCGTCAATATCTTATTTCTCATAAAGCGTGTTTGTATTCGAGATGTTGTAAATAGGGCTCGATTATTGGAGCGCGATAATGGTCAATGCAACCAAGAGAAAGCGGTACGTGAGAATGAAAATACCGATGGTAGCAGGTCATCGAGCGGTGACAACAAACGTGGAGGAATCAACATGCGAAATGGTAACCACTTTGGTGGTAATCATGGTCAAGACAATAAAAGTGGGAGTTTCAAGAAGAGAGATTTAGTAATGATGGAAGGACGTCGAAGACCAAAGACCGTTGTTAAGGAAGGAGAACGAATCACCGGTCGTTATGTTACAAATCACGGAGGGAGGGAAACATCAGTCAAAGCATGCGTAGCGATCCAAAACATGTTACAATTGTGGAAGAGAAGGTCACTTAGCCCGATTTTGTCATGCACCGAAGTCAAGTCCAGCTGGGATGGAGGCATCAAAGTCTGTCCCAGACAAGACAAAATCGGTAGTTCAAGGGAGAGTGTTTGTTGTAACCTCCCAGAAAGCAAGGAACCCAAACGAGGTCATCACGGGTAAGCTTATCATAAACTCTAGTGAAGTATATACCTTATTTGATACCGGCTCTACCCATTCTTTTTTTTTTCTCTAATTAAATTGGCGCTCAACGTTTAAATTTGACTCAGGAGAAATTGGACTTTGACTTATCTATTGAAACTCCGTTGGGAGAAACCTTCATTACATCCACGGTTTATAAGTCTTGTTTGATTCAAATCGGAACCGCACATTACACATCGATCTTATTTCTTTAAAAATACTTGCGTTTGGCGTAATTCTAGGGGATTGATTAGTTAACTACTCATCATGCAAAAATTGATTGTTTTCGTAAGGTTGTTAGTTTTCATATTCCTAATCAACCTATTATGCGAATTCAAGCGACGAAACCATTAAAATCAATCACTTGGTCATTTCAAGCCATAAAGCTATTCGTTTATTGAAAAGCGAATGTCAAGCTTTCTTAGCTCATGTCACGCATTTAAACAAAAATACGCCGGAGTTTTGAATGATATTTCTATTGTTAATAAATTTCTGACGTATTCCTAAAAGAACTTCGGCACCTTACTAGGCGTAAAATTGAGTTTTGTATCGACCTTAAACACGGTACAAAAACCCATTTCGTAGAAGCCTCATATTGAATGGCTCTATTGAACTTGAGAGTTAAAGACCCAATTGCGGGAATTGTTAGACATTGGTTTCATTAGATCCTAAATGCGTCTCCTTGGGGTGCTCTGTTCTATTCGTGAAGAAGAAAGATGGGAGTATGCGACTTTGTATTGACTACCGAGAATTGAACCATGTCACCATCAAGAATAGGTATCCGTTACCTCGCATTGATGACCTGTTTGACCAGTTTCAATGAGCATAATTCTTTTCAAAGATCGATCTTCGTTCTGGATATCATCAGCTGAAGGTTAAAACTGAGGATATTCCAAAGACTGCCTTCAAAACTCGATACGGGCATTATGAATTCTTGGTCATGTCTTTTGGATTGACTAATGCTCCTGCTGCCTTCATGGATATGATGAACCGAGTATTCAAGTAATATTTGGATCACTTTGTGGTTGTCTTTATTGATGACATTCTTATATATTCCAAAAGCCGTGAAGATCATGAGCAACACTTGAGGCTGATACTTCAAAAGCTTCGTGAAAACAAGCTTTATGCCAAGTTGAAGAAATGTGAGTTATGGCTTGAGGAAGTTATATTCCTTGGGCATGTGATATCAAATCATGGAATATCTAGTGACCCAACGAAGATTGAAGCAATTAAAAGCTGGGAGCAACCAAAGTCAGTGACCAAAGTACGTAGCTTTCTCGGCTTAGCTGGTTATTATCAGAGATTCGTGGAAGGATTTTCTTGAATCGCTACTCCATTAACTCAGCTGAATCGAAAAGATACAAAGTTCAGTTGGAGCGAGGAATATGAGAAGAGTTTTCAAGAACTCAAGGAAGACTCATTTTAGCACTGTTACGACAATACCATCCGCTCGGAGGATTTGTCATCTACATGATGATCTTGGGCAAAGGGCTAGGATGTGTTCTCATGCAACATAGGAAAGTCATAGCATATGCCTCTCGGCAACTCAAAGAATATGAGAGGAATTATCCTACTCATGATCTAGAGTTGACAGTTGTTGTCTTCGCGCTCAAGATTTGGAGACATTAGCTATATGGAGAGGTGGAGATCTATACGGATCATAAAAGCCTCAAATATTTCTTCACCCAAAAGGAACTCAACATGCGGCAATGACGTTGGCTTGAACTATTGAAAGATTATGATCATACCATTCAATACCATCCTGGTAAAGCGAACGTAGTAGCTAACGCATTGAGTAGAAGATCATATCTTGATGCAGTGCAATATTGTCAACACAAAGGCCCATTTTGTATGACTTACAAAGGATGGAGATAGAGTTAAAGACTCCGAGGACCCATGTGATGATGGAGAATATCTGAGTAGAACCGACTTTAATCGATAAAGTTAAAAGCGCTCAAGCTCTGAGACACGGAGGTGATACGTTATGAGGAAGAAAGTGCAAGAAGGTGTTATTAGGAAGCAAGAATCGATGAAGAAGGAATACTTGAGTCAACTCTGCATTTTGTGTTCTAACGACCACGATTTAAAGTATAAAATCATGATGGAGGCGCACAACACACCATTTGCAATCCATTATGGGAGTATCAAAATGTATCATGATCTTCGGCATACATTTTGGTGGAGCAATATGAAGAGAGAGATAGCAGAGTTAATCTCAAGGTGTTTAACTTGTCAAAGAGTCAAGGCGGAGCATCAAGTACCAAAAGGTCCATTGCAACCACTTGAAATTCCAAAATGGAAGTGGGAGCGCATTACCATGAATTTCATTACTGGTCTTCCCAAGGTTTCTCAAGGCATAGAAGCAATTTGGGTCATTATTGATAGATTGACCAAGTCTGCTCACTTCTTACCTATACGAGAAACTTATACACTTGAACGTCTTGCTTGTATGTACATAAATGAGATTGTAAGACTGTATGGTATGCCAGTATCCATAGTTTCTGATCGAGACCCAAGATTCACTTCACGATTTTGGGTTAGTTTGCAGAAGGCTATGGGCATGGATTTATGATTTAGCTCTGCATATCATACTCAGACGGACAGGTAGTCGGAGAGGACTATTCAAACTCTTGAAGATCTATTAAGACTCTGTGTCCTTGACTTCAAAAGAAGTTGGGACAAGTTCTTACCGTTGGTGGAGTTTTCCAACAACAACAGTTATCAAGCAAGTATTGGCATGGCTCCATTTGAGGCGTTGTATGAGAGAAAGTGTCGTTCTCCAGTATACTGGGATGAGGTGGGTGAAGCAACATTGTTGGGACCGGAGTTGGTAAGTATGACTACATAACGTATAAAAACTTCACAAGATCGACAAAAGAGTTATGCTGATCTTCATCGAAAGGACGTAGAATTCGATATTGGAGATCATGTGTTGTTACGTGTTGCTCCATGGAAAGGAGTTACGAGATTTGGAAAGAGAGGAAAGCTCAATCCTTGATTCATTGGCCCATTTTTAATTCTCGAATGAGTGGGAAGCAGGCTTATAGACTACGCCTTACATGCTAAGTATATCTAGGTGTTATAACGCGTTTTCACATATCTATATTACGTAAATATGTGAAAGACCGAACCACATTATTGAGTTAGAACCAGATGAGATAGATGAAGATTTAACGTATGAAGAGTTGCCTGTTAAAATCTTGGATAAGAAGGATAATGTTATACGCTCCAAGATTATACCTCAAGTCAAAGTTTTGTGGAGAAACCACGGTGTGAAGGAAATGACTTGGGAGTTAGAATCTGAGATGAAGTCAAGGTATCCTCATCTCTTCGACATACCAGGTATGTACCCTAATTTTGAGGACAAAATTTCATAAGAAGGGGAGGTTATAAGACCCCAACTTTTATGAATAAAGAATAATTTTCTCGAAATATATTTTTGAATATTATGGTGTGGATTTGATATAATGTTATAGTGTGGGTAATATTTACAAATTTTGCAAAGTAAGCAAGTGGTTATATAATATTCGATTGGTCGGGGAATATTTGTTTTAACAGAAAATATTCGTACGACGGCATAATCATTGGTGGACCCCACAACGGAAGTGTCAGGAATAAACATATGAATGATATTCCTATTTAATATATGATTTGATTATGATATATATATGAATGAATATGCAAGTATGCTTGCATGAAGAAAAGTTGTAAAGTCCTTTGATAGATAATAGAAATATATGTACAAGGACTTAGAATGAATTGATCAAATATGTTAGGTTGATCCTATATAAACAAAACAGCTTTGTAAAGTCCTTAAAAAGAAATGATGTACAAGGACTATAAATATAGAAAGATCAAGCTTATTAGGTTGATCTTATGATGTAATAGATAGGCTTGTCTGATCGTCGAAACCTTTGCACTGAGTCGTGATGCGCCGGAGAGTCAGAGTTAACTCGGGAGCTATTGAGGCAGAATAGGAGTATGCAAGATAGTGAGATCTCGGAGTTCGTAGACTTCCAGGGGAAACGAAGAAGGATCGTAGTATGTCGAGAAGAGCTTCCTCGGGATAGTAGTGTGCTGAGGAAGTCATGTTCAGAATCGTAGAGACAACTTTGTCTATAAGTAAACGACCATCTGCCAAGCTAAGTATGAAATGTAGACTACACTCGAGTCATAGAGTCTATCGATGCCAAAGCCAAGACAAGGATCGTGGGCTACACTCACGAGATCGTAGAGAGTCCATCGAATGAATGCGAGAGATCGTGGTCGGGCAAGATCGGATGAAGACAACAAGCACAAGGCAGAAATCGTAGAGTGTCAAGATCTGATCTCGAGATCGTAGTGTCGGCAAAGCCAAAGCTGAATCGTAGAGTGTAGGACTACGACTCCAACAGAAGTGCTCAAAATGCTAAGTCGGAATCGTAGAGTAGATACGATTCTCAACGAATGAGCACTCCCAAAATATCCAAAGATATGAAGCCTCTGGTTGGCACTGCAATAATGCATTCCACAGAACCAGATAGCACTCAACAAATAGCATGCAGGCTAATAGAAGATCTAAGCACAAACCCAATCAGCGTTAAGATTGAGGTGTAAGGCCATTCGTGATGAAGTCTTCCACAAGGAGATCCAATGAAGACTTGACGAACTAAGGAAAAGTCGACTAATGCAGAGAGTAGGTGTCGAGAGAACGAAGACAACGATCTTGGAAGCAACCAAGATCGTGAGTGTTTGCCAAACAAAGAAGGAACGATGGAAGGTAAACCTAGATCTTTGGTCGACCTACGGAGAGCAAGACTAAAGTGATTAAGTCACGAGGTCGGTTAATTGATGATAAGTACATTGAAGATCACCGGGGAGAAAGCAAAATTTGGACCGCCACAAATCAAAGTGTCTTGATATTCGAGGAAGGGGACCGAAGCAAGGAATTAGGCCATCGAGATTCGAGAACAGTCGAAGCAAATAGAAGTATTGAAGCACTGCACAATACAAGGAAGAGGTGTTCTACATTGAAGATCCAATCAACACTCTTCAGGATCATAGTGTTAACTCTTTTAAGTCAACGAGCAACACTCAACAAGACACTACGATCAGGTCCTTGAAGACATGCATCAGAATCATAGAGGTCGAATACCTAAAGACTAAAGCATTGGCAACGATTCAATCTGAAGAGTAATATTCGAACAAGTGCTTATTGAGAGCATCAATGCAAAAGGACAACCTCTGATCTAGAAATCAGAAGAGATAAACTCTTCAACCTGCCCAAGACAAAAGAAAGTGATACATCGGCAGGCGGGTGAAACGATGAGGCTGCGATGTCGGAAAAAGTATGACATGTCACATCAAGCAGTCTACCTCAAGCAACTCTAGATCTGCGAAGACATTTGAATAGCTTCCAACGGCTACTTTCCAACGGAAGAATTGGGAAGATGTATAAATGTAGAAGAGTTTCAAAGATCAAAGGCTGCTGGAGTTGTCAGTTTTGGAGAGAAGGTGGACTGATCTAAACCATATGATAGTGAGTCCGAAGGCTCACTCTACGATCCACCAAGAACACTCAGAAGTCAGATCAAGAAAGAAGTACAAGTGTGAGTTCTACTATGTAGAAGTGAGAGTTCTACTACTTGAAGAGTGTTTTGAACTGCCGAGAGAAAAGAGAGCATCATGCCATATGGATGTCCATCATGGGAAGACTCTAAGTACAATAGAGAAGAGCTTACGGTCATCTTAGCAAGTCCATCGTGGGAAGGCATCGAGTAGCAAGAAGGGAGATCATAAAAGCCATCTTGGTGTCAAGCATGAGAAAGCTTTTAAGTACCTTGCAGAAGAGCTTACAGTCATCTTAGAAGCCTCTCATGTGCAGCCATCAAGTACCAAGGAGAATGATCTTCAAGACAGTTCATCAAGGGGTCATCCGGAGTAGTTGAGCAACCTAAGAAGCTGAGCATCATGCAACACTCAACTTCTTTTCAAGGATGATCAAGCCAAGTTGCTAGGGATAGAAGATGTTCAGAGCATGAAGACATCTTAACAAATTTCAAAGACCGACTCCAACAACAACAAATAAACAACTCAACGCGAAGCGAGGGGCTGAGGGTCCTTGTCGGAGGGACTAAATGAAGCAGGGCCAAGAGGGTTCTTATCTGGAGGGACTAAACAAAGCAGGGCCAAAGGGTCCTTGTCCAAAGGGACTAAATGAAGTTTCAAGCTTCTTTGGCTTGAAGAGTTCTAGGGAACTAGAGGAGTCCCAAAATCACTTGACCTTGAAGAGTTCTTAGTGAATCAAGTCCCAAGGTCACGGGCCTTGAAGGAATCGTAGAGATTGAGGTCTTGCCCTTCCTTGGTGGAAATCCTCGCTAGTTGAAAGCGAAAGAGTGGATTAGAGCTTGAGTCTCTCGAACCACTTAAAACCCTTGTGTCTTTTTACATTATATCATTTACATTATATCTATAAGCTGCTATAACTGCTATGTAAGTTCTAACTTCTTACAACTAAACTAACCCTACGAACAATGTATGTATGATTATGAATATATCAATGAAGGGGAATCTTTTACTTATTCCGCTATGCTTGAAAAGATTCTTATGTTTGTCATATACTCTAATATGAACAATACAACATAAACCAGAAAAGTTTTTGAAATAAAAAGGATCTATTCAAGCGCCCCTTCTAGATCTATTGTGCCCTCTGGGAACTAACAGGAAGTATTGTCGTAGTTAGAAAACGACAAAAATATTTGTCTATAAAATAACGGCGGAGGTGTTACCGTTAAAACTGTTGAACTACCCTAGTAAAAAAATACAAGATGTCTGGCGTGGTTGCATAGTAGCACACAGTATTGATTATTGATGCTTACGTGAGAAGTCACTCAGTTATACTCAATTATTGCTACAATAATTGTTGCATCATATCTCTCATATTATTTATTCAATTATTGTTACAGTATCATCTACATAATATGATATATTATTAAATCAATAATTGAGACGATAAAGTTATTCATATTATTATTTTCAATATTGACAATGTCTAGAAGTTCTGTCAAGGAGAGGTTTGGTCACCTAATTGTGCGCCAATAAGGAGAAATCCATATCGGAAAGCCCCTCTTTCACAGGAGCGACACGGTTGTTAAATATTATGAATTATAATATTAATGATGAATAAGTTCGTGTTGATTAAAGATGAATTTTATAGTTCCATTGTGTTGGACTTATTTGGGTTAATATAATTGATGTCTGGAGGTTATATTGTTCAATCGGGTATTCGGGACACTTTTCGTGTCAGAGTACTATTCACGAGTTACTATTTAAGAGTTACTATTCATGAGTTACTATTCATGAGTTACTATTCACGAGTTACTATTCACAAGTTACTATTCATGGGGTACTATTCACCCGTAAGATATATTTCTGTTCGGTCCAAATTAGTTTTGGGTAGAATATTATTCCATGAGGAGATGTGCTAATTTTTCAGACCGTTGGTTGAAGATATAATAGTAAATCAATATGGACCGCTGGTGGAAAGTATAATAGTAAATCAATATGGATCGCTGGTTTAAAGTTTTAATAGTAAATCAGTACGGACTGTTGCTTTAAGTTTTAATAGTAAACCAATATGGACTATCCGTTTAAAAGTAAATCAATCTGGACCGTTCATGAATTAGTTACTATTCAGTCCATTCTACTATAAATAGAAGCTTATTCCTTCATTATTTCTTACGAATTCACTGAAACTCTAGAGAGAAAACTATAGAGAGAAAGAAGAAAATTATTCGCTATTTCACTACTTGATGATTCAGCTTTTCTAAGGTAGGGAATATTATTTGTTGTACTAAATAAGGGTATTCTTTCTTTCTTATTCATGAAGAGAACTTACATTATTCCATTCTTTATTATTACATTGGAATAACTGTATCTGTGATACCCTATACTTGGTGAAATTCTTACATTATTCCATTCTTATTATTACGTTGGAATAACTTTTGTTTATCACAATCTGCATACATAGTGAAATTCTTCTAATATTCTCGTTTTTATTATTCGTTTAATATCACATGCATGCGTTTACCGGACTGGTTCCATTATTTATTATTCTGTCGGAATATCCTGTCTGTGCATTTACACCGGACCTGGTTCCATTATTTATTATTCTGTTGGGAATAACCTATCGGTGCAGTCTATCGCACGCATGGTGAATCCTTCTATTATTTCATTCTTTATTATTTAGTTGGAATAACATGTCTATGTGGATTACCACATGCATGGTGAATGATCCTGTGTATTCATTCCTTATTAAATTGTGGAAATGATCTGTATACGTGGATTACCGCATGGCGAAAAAATCCATTTGCGATTTCATATATTCTATTATACTTAGTTGGTTAAAGCTTTGGCTTCTATACTCCATAAAATTAGTGGAATATCCTTGATATTTGCGCTTCATCCAGTATCTTTTCATGGAAATATTCTTACGAGCATTCTTGAATTTTACTTCACAAAAGCAAGATGTCAGATGACAATTTGGGCGTTATTGAGTTCGTGATAAATTAACTTATACATCTTTAAAATTTATTCTTGAACTGCTTTTTTATTGAATTGTCATCATCCTCATGCTTATATTATGTTGAAAGTCATCTTTGGCTTACGTGCATAGATGGACTTGGTATGATTATGACCAGGGATTATTCGGTATAATCATGACCGTAATGTGACGAATGATGTGGTAAAGGTCCTCATTGGCCTGTAGTTCATTGGTGGACAGTTGTTGGTATGATTATGACTAGGGATTATTTGGTATAGTCATGACCATTGATGATTACATGAATATCATTGGCCGTGGAGCAGGGATGATTTGATTTTATTTATTAAGTTGAGTCTCAGCGATAAAGTTGATAAAAAACTTTTTAAATCATAAAAGATAGTAGATTTTATACCTTACTTGACTCTTCTAATGGATTGCTTGATCCGCTGTAGTTAAACTTGTTGTCTATTATATTCTATCAGTTTAACATTATTGAAGGCTAATGATAATTTATTCTGCATTATCTTAGTCATAATATTTCTTACTGGGCTAGTTGAGCTCACCCTTTCTTTCATTGTTCTCTTCAGGAAATGAGAACGTAGCTGTGACTAGTCGGGGAACAGAGTGATGGTCCTAGATGTTGCATTAGTAGTCCTCACTATTCGGTGAAATAGTGTGATAATAAATGTAATGAGGACTCCATTGAGTGTGGATATTGTCTAGATGACAATATTTGTATTAAAACTCACAGCCTATGTTTTGTCGTATTTCACACGATTGTTGTATAATTAAGTTGTATTTGTATTCAGTACCTTGTATCTGGCGATCCAAGATGGGTGATGTATACCTATTTTGGGGGCGTCACAAATACAACTCGTTTCGAGTTAATTATCCTTCCTTACGGCTTACTAACGTTCTTATATCATTAAACCGTTACTCGATCGTCATTGGTGAAATATCAACATTGAATACCATTCACGGTTTAATTACTTACCCATCATGTTCTTCGTTTAATTATTCTTAATCCATACTTAAAATCATATCGTCATCACTATAAAAGTGATTTAAAGTTAGTCTTATCATGTACATTAAGTACACATACATTCCACTATTCGTTCCTAATCAATTGAATTTACAAACTTAACTTGGTCAACCAACTTTCACTTCCGGTGTTCCGTTATGTCGTTCTTACGTTCATATGAAATTGACTTACTTCAACCCTAAGTGATTATACTTAAGGTCTAACCATGTCTTAACAATGTTACTTCATGTTCATTAAGTTGTATTATCTCATTATCTTTCTTTTTATCTTCATAACCATTCATCTCTATGTAAACTCTAAAGTCAAGCGTACAAGAACGCCATCTTTCCTTCTTGGACTCATATGCATACATGGGGTTTCTGATGCATAAAGACCTGACCTTGGCATCATCGCTGCGGTGCCTTCCCTCGTCAACGTGTCGTGGCGCCCAACTAACAATATCAGCACTATGATCTTGGCCTCATATTTAGCTTGGAAGCCTTTTATGCTTCGAGTCGTATGTTGCTGGCACGGACTCATGCCTCGAAAAATTTGATGATTTTTTCTTTTAGGTGAGATTCCCAGGCTAATAACTTCTTCGTTATAAGTCCGAATTGGCTCGTTCAAAAGTCGTTAACTCATAAATCATATACTCTACGTATTCATGCCAGAATTTTACAATTTCGAATCCGTTAACTCAAAATTCACCTTTTAGTTCATTTTAACAAAAACTAATGTTTCCGAGCTCAAACACAAAATTTGACTTCCATTCCGAGAATTTCACAAATTCTACAATTATCGTCTAATCGTGTAAATTATGGCTTAACTTCGTTTCTTATGATTTGTTCATTGTTTCAAATGGATTTTATCCAACATACTAACATCTTAACATACATATTACATCAACTTATTTACATGATAAGTTATTACTTGTTCTTCATAAGTTTAAAATTTATAAAAGTATAAACTACTTATGACTTCATTTCACATAACTTATTATAGATTAAGTCTTTTAACCATCATTCTCACATCTCCTTATCATACTCACTTCATTAATGTAAACATGTTACAAGTTCTTACAAGATCTTCTTTAGTTCATAGCTTATCTATGAACAAAATGCTTATTCACGGCTTATTAAGACTTAAGTCCATTGATTAACCATTCCTACCTCTTCTTAGCATAAAAATCCTACCACTACCCACTTCTCTAACAAATGAAGAGATAGAGATTCATGGTTTAAGTTCTTACCCTTGAAGATCACTTGGTTTAAGTTTTGTTCTTCCTTCTTGCTTCATAGATTTAAGAAAGACTAACTCTTACTTTTCTTGCTTTTTCTCTCAAGCCAATAAACACCTTATAAGTTGTTGTGATGCCCCCAAAATAGGTCCAATCCACCCAACCTATTCTGAGTCGCCAAATACATGATACAGAAACAACTACAACTTTATTATTACAATTGTCGTGCAAAATACGACAACACTTATGCTGTGAGTTTAAATACAAATATTATCTTCTAGACAATATCCATACCCAAATAAAGTCCTCATACAATTATTGATACACTATATTACAAAATGGTGAGGACTACTAAAACAACTGTCTTGAACCATCACTCCACACCCCAACTAGTTCCCGCTATATTCTCGCCTCCTGAGAAGAAAAATGGAACAAAAAGGAAAAGGGTGAGCTCAACTAGCCCAGTAAAGAATATTATGACTAGGATAATGTACAACAAATTATCCTTAGTCATCAACAGGGAAAAATCTGATAGAATACAATAGACAACAAGTTTTAAATCAACAACTGCAGCGGAAACAACAATTCATTAGAAGAGTTAAGTAGAGAATGAAATCTACTATCATCTATGAATTTAAAAGTCCATCATCGATATTTTATCCTCAGAACATCAATCAATATACATCATAAATCAAATAGTCATCTTTGCACTACTGAAGCCAAAGATATTAATCGATCGATCATGTTCATCTCAACACTGCTTCATCTTTGACTACGCCAAAGATATTCATCGAAAATCATTCATCTTTTTTCTCTGGGCCAAAGATATTCAAATATATCATCATTTAGGACTAAGGATGATGAAAAATATTTTAAAGAAAACGAATCCATTGAAACAAAAGAACAAGTATTAAGGATTCATACTTTAAATAACTCAAGTTCAAAAATACTTCATAAATAACCAGAGTGGAGTAAAATTCAAGAATGAGGACCAAAACATAGATCCAATCAAAGAAAGGAATCATAACAGACAATCTTGGACATAGAAAAGAAAATTTAATTTTTCTGTGAATAATGTCGTATTCGTGAATAGTAGCGTATACGTGAATAGTAACTCCAACACCAAAAGATAGAAATTTCACAAAAAACATCATCATGCTTTGTGAATAGTACTCGTGAATAGTAACTCATGAATAGTATCCCCGACATGAAAAGTTTCAAATTTGATAAAAATTCCAACCAATATTTCGGCATAATGATATTGAAGAAATAATATCATTTTTGAAGAAAATAACACCCCTTACCTCAAAAGGATAGTACTTTTAACTGGAATACTTGATATAGTGCTGAAAGAACTTGCACCGTATAGCAATACTTAAAGTACTAAAATACTCACAAAATACACTCAATATTATAGAGAGAGAAAGAGAGAGAAAACTTTAGTTTCTGGTGTGATTTTCAATTCTAACCTAAGCACCCTATTTATAGGAAATTGCTTAGAACACCAAAACAAAAAATTTAATAAAATATTATTATATTTATAAAATTTTCACGCCCATCTTTGAAATCTGATTTCAGCCCATTTGTAACACATGTGAGACCCACTTAACTTGTAAAAAATGTTTTTGTTAATATAATTATTTAAAACTTCCAAAAATTAATTATTCTGGAATTTCAGAACTTCAATAATTCATAATAAATAGCCCTTTTATCAGAAAATTTGAATCTCGTGACTTCTTATAGGAAATTCAATTCTCTACAACTTTCCGGGAAGAAAGTTTTCCAAATTCAAATGTAAATTGACCGAAATCCACATACTAACGATTTTACAAAGCTATAATCAAATTTCAGTCAAGAAATGGGGTCCACCGACACACAAAACATGTGTTAATTATTTAATGCAACAAAAATACTCTTCCTCCTCATATACTCATATATCCCACATTCATTGTAAAAATATCACCATTATTCTATTATAATAATATAATAAAATATTATTTTATCGGAAAAAAATAAAATATCAATTTTTAACAATTGTCACATTAAAAATTTTCTCCATCTATATCCATATAAAATCAATATTTTCCTCATCATATAAATCAATAATTAATTATTCACAAATAATATTACGAATCACAATATTGACACCCTGGCGGTTCCGGGAAGAGGGGCTTTCCATAAAATTTCTCCTTACCTGGCAGCAATTAGGTGACCAAACCTCTCATTAGATGAAACTTTCTAGACATTGCCAATAATGTTTTCTAATAATATTATTAGGATAATATGAATTATTGTCTGATAATGGAAAATATTGTGTAGTGACAATTATTGAAACAACAATAATATAAAATATCAACGAGAAATTATTGAATCAATAAAATAAAATCTTTTGAATAAGAATTATCGTAACAATTATTGAGTAGTGCCTTCTTACGTAAGAATCAATAATTGGTGCAATCTGAGTGTACTTCTTTTGCAACAACGCCAGCATATACTATGTTTTAACCAATTTAAGTATTCCAACAATATTAATGGTAATAATTATACCAAGTTATTTATAAACAACTTTTACTTGTCATTTTCTTCATCCAATCGCTTTCCAGTTATAGGCCCCACACAAGGATGCTTGCCGTCGTCGAATATTCCCGACGGTAGAGAATATTCCACGACCAAACGAATATTCTCCGAAACAACATGAGTATTTTATAACCACTTGCTTATTTAAAAATATTTATGCATTTTACCCATAACTAACCACATTAATCAAATCAACCCTTACTATTTCAAAATAATAAATAGAGAAATTTAAATCTTCATTTATAAAAAGTTGGGGCAGCCTTCTGACCTCCCTTTTATGAAATTTAAATCCTCGAAATTGACATCGTAGAGACGCTTCCTTCCTATCCAAGATCTTGACCGTACCTCCTCGTGACGTTAAATCTTCTGCTTTATGTCAATGCGTTCTAACTCAATAATGTGGTTTGGGTCGTCCATATATTTACGTAACATCGATATCGTGAAAAAACGCGTTATGAACACGCGTCATACTTGGTACAAAAGCGAGTCATAGGCCATAGTTCCTATTCAATCGAGGATTTTAAATGGACTAATAAATCAAAGGTTGAGATTTCTTCTTTCATCAACTCTTACTTCTAGAATAACGCCTTACACACCTTCTTCTTTATATTCATCACTCACGGTGTGTAGCTTGGCGGTTTTAACTTTATCGATTAAAGTCGATTCTAATCGTATATTCGTTATCTTCACACAGATTCTTGGAATCTTTAACTCTATCTCCATCTTCTGTAAGTCGTACGAAATGGGTCTTTGTGTTAACAATATCGCACTCGTAACCACATACGATTTTCTACTCAACACGTCAGTTACCACGTTCATTTTTTCCAGGATGGTATTGAATGGTATGGCCGTAATCTTTCAACAGCTCGAGCCAATATCGTTGCCGCATGTTGAGTTCTACATTCGTCGCTCCATTCGAATTTTGTATCTTTTCGAGTCAGCTGAGTTAATAGAGTATCGATTCGAGAGAATCTTTCCACGAATCTCCGATAATAACCAACTAAGCCTAGAAAGCTACGTATTTCGATTACCGACTTAGGTTGTTCTTAACTGTGACTCATATCCCAACCTTGGATAGAACGTCACAATGACACCTATCAGTTTACTATCACACAAATATGGCATCCCCTACGGAAAGTCTGGCTTCGGTGCATTTCACAAAGGAAGTCACCAGATAAAGGCTCGGGTACAAACTTCTACAGTTGAATTTTTAACTCCTGAAGTTCAATAGAAGTCATAAGATTTTAGAAATGGGTTTTGTACCGGGTTCAAAGTCGATACAAAATTCAATATCACACTTTGGGAGTAAGCCAAGAAATTCTTTAGGAAATACATTAGGAAATTTACTAACAATAGAAATATCATTCAAATCTGACATATTTTTGTTCAAGTCCATAACATGGGCTAAGAAAACTTGACATCCGTTTTTTAATAAACGAATGACTTTGTATGCTTGATATGAAAGTGTTTGACTTTAATGGTTTGGTTGCTTGAATTCAATAACGGTTGCTTAGGAATATGAAAACTAACAACCTTACGAAAAGCAATCAATTTTGGCATGATGAGTAGTTAATCAATCAATCCCAAAATCACATCAAAAGCAAGTATCTTTAAAGAAATAAGGTCAATGGTAATGTGATGGTGCCAAATTGGATCAAACAAGATTTATAAGCAGTGGATGTAACGAAAGTTTCTCATAGCGGAGTTTCAACGGATAAATCAAAGTCTAATTTTCTTGAGTCAAGTTTAAACGTTGAGTATAAGCGGAGAGATAAATGAATGGGTTGAACAGGTATATCTAATATGGTATAAACTTCGTAAGAATTTATAATTAACTAACCCGTGCTAACTTTACTCGTTCTCGCATTACGACCCGATCATGACAAACGCCTCTTCCGAACCGATTGACTTTGACTTTTACGGGATGACCTTTTGAGTCACCATCCTCATTGGATCGGGTTTCGCTTGCCGTCTGATCTCGAAGCGATATGACCTTCTTTTCCACAATTATAACATACCTTGGAAGGTTGTGAGCAGTTTGGACTTATGTGTCCCTCTTCTCCGCATTTGTAGCATCTAACTGGCGGCCTTTCTCATCCTCTAAAATTCGTTACTGGTGTTGGTGCCGACGTCTTCCCGTCATGGTTGAATCTTCTCTTTTTGAAATTTCCACTTGAATTATTTCTTCTATTATCTTGGCCATGATTACCACTGAAGTGGTTACCATTTCTGGCATGATAATTTCCTCCACGATGGTTATCATTGTTCCGAGATGACCACATGCCGAGATACGATTATCATCGAGTTGTTGGTCATTATTTTTTAGTTGAGTCGACTCATTATCGCACTCCAATAAGCGAGCCCTATTCACAACATCCGAATATAAACAAAGTTTGTGAGAAATGAGGTATTGACGATTTTGGGTTTTAAACCTCGCGAAACATTCACGTCATTCTCTCCTCATTATCAACCAAATGGGATGCAAATCAGGACAACTCAGCAAACTTAGCTTCGTCTACGACATTACGTTCATATTGTTTTGCTCGACGATGAACTCTACCTCCTTCATGTGATGAATACTTTCGGAAAGTACTTGTCGTTGAATAATTCTTGAACTTCTCCCAAGACATCTTCAAGGTCAAGTGAGTCGAGTACGCTTTACGGATTCCCACTAATAATATGCCTCTCCTCGTAATATGAAAGTGGCAAAAGGAACCTTTTGCTCCCCTGAGCATCCTAAGACATCAAATATCTTAGTGATCTATTTTATCCACGTCTCTGCCGTAAGTGGTTCTGGCTTTCCCAAAAACTCTAGCGGTCCTAACTCCTTGAACTGCTTAGCGGTGACCATTCGTGAGTTGTCAGTGTTTTCACCTGCATTTTGAACAGTAGTCTTTCTCATTTGGTTTTGCATGAATTCTAGAAAGTTCCTAAACATACCATCGTTCGTCTCTGCTCAGTGGTGTTGTTCACAGGAGGAACATTGCCAGCCTGTTGCACGTTCTCCTCGTTGGTGAGCAAATGTGTCTCCACGGTCTCATACTCCACTGTTAACATTCTCAGTCGACATATTACCAATATTTCGACATAATGATATTGAAAAAATAATATCATTTTTGAAGAAAATAACACCCCTTACCTCAAAAGGATAGTACTTTTGACTGGAAATACTAGATATAGTGCTGAAAGAACTTGCACCGTATAGCAATACTTAAAGTACTAAAATACTCACAAAATACGCTCAATATTATAGAGAGAGAAAGAGAGAGAAAACTTTAGTTTCTGGTGTGATTTTCAATTTTAACCTAAGCACCCTATTTATAGGAAATTGCTTAGAACACCAAAACAAAAAATTTAATAAAATATTATTATATTTATAAAATTTTCACGCCCATCTTTGAAATCTGATTTCAGCCCATTTGTAACACATGAGACCCACTTAACTTGTAAAAATGTTTTTGTTAATATAATTATTTAAAACTTCCAAAATTAATTATTACGAATTTGAACTTCAATAATTCATAATAAATAGCCCTTTTATCGGAAAATTTGAATCTAAATGACTTCTTATAGGAAATTCAATTCTCTACAACTTTCCAAAAGAATATTTTTCTAAATTCCAAACAGAAATTGACCGAAATCCATATACGGACGATTTTACAGGCTATAATCAAATTTCAGTCAAGAAATGGGGTCCAATAGACACAAAAAACATATATTAATCATTTAATGCAACAAAAATACTCTTCCTCCTCATATACTCATATATCCCACATTCATTGTAAAAATATCACCATTATTCTATTATAATAATATAATAAAATATTATTTTATCAGAAAAAATAAAATATCAATTTTTAACAATTGTCACATTAAAAATTTTCTCCATCTATATCCATATAAAATCAATATTTTCCTCATCATATAAATCAATAATTAATTATTCATAAATAATATTACAGAATCACAATATTGACAACCAGGCAGTTCCCAGGAAAGAGGGGGCTTTTCAATAAGAATTTCTCCTTACTGGAGCGTAATTAGGTGACCAAACCTCTCCTTAGATAGAACTTTCTAGACATTGCCAATAATGTTTTCTAATAATATTATTCAGATAATACGAATTATTGCTCCGATAATGGAAAATAATGTGTAGTGACAATTATTGAAACAACAGTAATATAAAATATCAACGTAGAAATTATTGAATAAATAAAATAAAATACTTTGAGCGGAATTACTGTAACAATTATTGAGTAGTGCCTTCTTACGTAAGAATCAATAATTGGTGCAATACTGCAGCTATTCTTGTAAACAACGCATATTACTTGTTTTTTTAAACTAACGGTATTCCAACAATGATAACTCAGAATAATGCTACCAAGTTATTTATAAATAACTTATACTTGTCATTTTCTTCATCCAATCGCTTTCAGTTATGGGCCCACACAAGGTCAAGGCCGTAAATGCATTTAATATTCCTCAAGCGGTAAGAATATTCCATGACCAACGAATATTCTCCGACAACAATGAGTATTTTATAACCACTTGCTTATTTAAAAATATTTGCGCATTTTACTCATAATTAATCACATTAATCAAATCAACCCCTTACTATTTCAAAATAATAAATAGAGAAAATTAAATCTTCATTTATAAAAAGTTGGGGCCTTACAGTTGTAATGTGTTGGATGAAAAGAAAACAACCAACAAATGAGCTATCACCCCTTCTATTTATAGGAAATCCAAGGTTAGGGCATAAGGGTCATTAATCCATCCACCTCCTTACTATTTCTAGCTTAAGCACTAAGTTAACTTGGCCTCCACATTATTTGTTTGCTCCCCACATTTACTTAATTAATCCTTAGTATACTTGCTTATCACATAGCTTAGCCTTTAAGCTTACTTGGTCACCACTTTGGGTCATCCATGGGTTGCCGCATGGGTTTAAACCATCCAATAGCCCATTAGTTCTTACATTGGCCTTTAGCTTAATTAACTTAACTTTTACATTGGGCTTGCAATTAAACACACATTGGGCTTATTCATTAAATCACTTTGGACCTTAACCCTTAATTCCAATTGGACTTAACCATTTCTACCATTGGCCTAACCATTCCTAACAAATTCTACAAGTCCACTCCATTTGGCTTAAAGCCTTATAACGTATTGTCTACGTATTAATCTCGTATTCCACTTGTATACTTATTTATATACAGCATATCATCATTCATACATACTCGTATAATACCTCGTATCATACTCGCATTCATTACCTCGTACAATACCTACGTGTTATACGACCATTGCTTTAATTCATTATACACATTTAAATTCCTTCTCAGAAATCACTTTCCCTAACCGTTAGATTTTAAGTCCTTAGGCGAAAAACTGCGTTTGCCATAACTGAAATATTATTGGATATTCCATCTCACCTCGATATTCTACTGTTACAACTTTCTCAAAAATTCAAAAATAATTCTCGAGCAGAAATGCGTGAATAGTGTTTTTCGAAAAATTTCTCGGAAAGCTTTTATTTTCGTCTTGAAAATTCAAACACTTTAATTCTATCACGTAGCCAAAATACTACGACATTCCGACATATCTATGTCATAGAACGACCTTCAAATAGCTTACTCCCATAAATAATCAATTAAATTCATTTAATCCACATAATCAAATAAAAATTTAATTATCATAAAAATTCAATTTTTTCTGGGGCGTTATGTATATATATATATATATATATATATATATATATATATATTATTTTGTCGAAGATGCTTCGTATCTCGAGAATAAAATCAAAACAAGTCGAACACTACAAGAAAATGCTCTAACAGCGACCAACAATATCAGCGACCACACTTCCAAATACGATATGATTATTAATGACCGCTTCCTGGCAATTAATTGGTCATTGTTCAATTTTACCTCCAAAAATTGGGTACGGAAATGTTGGCGCTTTTGTTTTCCGACCTCTCAATCAATCGACCGCGTTTCGATTATTTCATACTTCCACATCATTAAAATTTAGCGATCATCATGATCACGTATGTCGTCATTGATCCTTTTAATGTATCAGGCATCTCGCTCGACAGTAGCAGAAGGGAAAAAAAGAGGAATAAAGAAAAGGGAGAAGAGGGAGAAGGGGGAGAAGGGGGACCCATGGGAGAAGAGGGAGCCACGCCGTCAGACGCCACCGCCGCCCACGTCACTGTCACCTTCAGGTATATGATTATGTTTATTGATATGTTAAGTATTCTGATATGAATATTACCCAAAATTCATTGTGTATTTTGCATTCTTCCTTTGTGAACTAAAATTGTTTACTGTTTATGATGTATTACACTATATATTAGTATCCTCTCTTTTTTCAGTCTCTACCTTGTTTGTCGAAATTATCATCTGAAGTAAGTTCTAAGGCATTAGGATCACTATGATTTGAGAAGTACTGTGCTCTCACCTTACTTTTGGCTCTTTGTAAACTAGGCTCAATGTTGTCATTTTATTATATTTTCTTGCAAACGTATGCTCTTGTAGTGGTTTGTTATATTTTATTTCAAATGTATGCTTATTCAGTTGTAGTGGTTTAATGATGCATTCTCCACTTTAAAATTCAAGATTTATTATTAGAATATACTTTTGTTAGCTAAAATCTTATAAAGTTACTATGAAAAAGTAGTCTAAAAGTATGTTGGTAGATATGTATCGAAAGTGTAAGCTGGGGATTTATATTTGCAGATTGAATTATTGATGAATCTAGTACTAATGTACTTTAAAATAGAAAACTTGCAATTGGTTCTTTTTGATCACTTTGTACATGAGCTTTACATATAACTTAAATGTCCAATTGAACTTATGTATGGATATACCAATTTTCAGGGCCATTCATGAAAAATATGACCTTGCTTGCCACCAAAAATGTAAAACAATCAATCAACCACATTCAGAGATAAACTTGGTTTAAAATTTTAAGGTTGCCTACTATTTGACTTAGAAACATGTATTAGCATTACAAAAACTAGGCAAGATCATAAACAAGTCATTTACAAACAATAGGTATAAGCTATACTCTTTACTAAAAGTATCTAGAAAAACAACTATCATATACAAAATGAGGAGCATCAGGTGAACCATATCTATTTTTGAAAAGATACCTTCAAGCAGCAAAATATAATAAAAATAATAGAATATAATTACTGATGTATCCAAGCTATCCAAGCTAAAGACTCTAAAGATTGTAGTTCATTCTTTAGATCTATCCATTAAGGTTGTTCTATCCAAAACCATTATTTATTATATCACAATAATCATATTACACGGTTTCCTTCACTTAACAATATCAACTAAACTAGAATGCTCAAGTCATATGCATACAAGTATAAACTAGAATGGTAGTCATATACTTATAAGTATGCTCAAGTCATATGCTTACAAGTATGCTCAAGTTATGTGCTTACAAGTATGCTTAAATGTTAATCATGTGCTTACAAGTATGCTCAAGTCATATGCTTACAAGTATGCTCAAGTCATGTTCTTACAAGCATGCTTAAATGTTAATCATATGCTTACAAGTATGCTCAAGTCATATGATTATAAGTATGCTTAGAGAGCCTGACTATGTTATACATTAATAAGCTCATGTTGTCTGTAGTAGGTACCGTGGTATCATGGACCTCTATTCAGACCGTAGTTGGATGGAACGACGAAAGTCAAGTGCCCAGATAGGTGCTACATCATAATTTAGAGCTGGTTGCCAAGTGTTTTTAGAGTATGCGTATAGTCACCCGGAATGTATGAATGGTCAGTCGCAAATACGATGTCCATGTTTAAAGTGTAAGAATGTAAATTATATGGAAAGAGATGTGGTAAACTATCATTTACTTGTTTCTGGGTTTATGAAAAATTACAAAGAATGCTGGTGGGCACATCGGCAGAGAAGAGATGGTGGCATCACAGAAGTACACAATTTAGGCAGTAGTACTCATCGTATGAATGAAATGGTTCATGATATTGCAGGGCCAGATTTTGATTGGGAACAAGGCAGAGAGCAACCTATGAATTATGATGCCAAAGACTTCTTTAAGTTGTTAGACGAGGGTAGTGAGCCATTGTGGCATGGTTGCACTAAACACACTACATTGTCTGCAGTGGCGACATTAGTTAACATCAAGGTTGATCACAACATGAGCCATGAGTGTTTTGAGTCGTTCTTGAAGGCCATTAAGAGTATGTTGCCTGACGGTGAGAAATTACATGGTAAATATTACTTTTGTAAGAAAATGGTGAAGAAGTTGGGTCTTGGATACCAAAAGATCGATGCATGTCCCAACGATTGCATGTTATTTTATAAGGAAAATGAACAGATGACAAGGTGCACGTTTTGCAGTCATGATCGGTTTAGGCCTAATAAAGAGGGTGTGACTACAAAAAAATCAAGTATACCGTTTAAGATTCTAAGGTATTTTCCAATAACACATCGGCTAAAAAGATTGTACATGTCTTAAAGAATGGCTGAACATATGAGTTGGCATGCGAAATCTCCAGCTAAAGATGGAGAACTAAATCATCCCGCAGATGGCCAGGTTTGGAAAGATTTCAACTTAACATATCTTGGGTTTGCATTGGAACCTAGAAAAGTAAGGCTTGGATTGTCCACCGATGGTTTCAATCCGTTTGGCTACTCAGTTATTCCGTACTCATGTTGGCCTGTGATTGTTACTCCGTACAACTTGCCTCCTTGGATGTGTATAAAACAGCCATACTTGTTTGTTTCACTCGTGGTTCCTGGTCCTAAGAGTCCTGGAAAGAACTTAGATGTTTACTTGAGACCTCTTATAAACGAGTTGAAGATATTATGGGAGGATGGAGTATAGACTTGGGATGTTGCAACAAAAACAAATTTCAACCTTAGGGCATCGGTTATGTGGACTATAAGTGACTTCTCAGCTTATGTTATGTTAGTTGGATGGAGTACACACAGGAAGTTGGTTTGTCCGTATTGTATGGAACATACAAAGTCTTTCAATCTATCAAAAGGTCGAAAGCCTTACTGGTTTGACTGTCATCGTCAGTTCTTGCCGGTAGATCACCCGTTTCGAAGAAATAGAGAACACTTCAGGAAAGGAAAAGTAGACAATGATATGCATGCACCGCGATTGTCCGGAACGGAGATGCGAGATCGTGTGATGAGATTGCCGGTCATCCTATTTGGTAAGATTGATGCCACAAACATAATCAATGGGTTTGACGAATCTCATAACTGGGTTCGGAGAAGAATCTTTTAGGAACTGCCTTATATTGGTCTACAAATTTGATTCGTCATAATCTAGATGTGATGCATATTGAGAAGAATGTGTTCGACATTGTGTTTAACACCGTGATGAATATTACGGGGAAGACAAAAGATAATGATAAGTCACATTTGGACATGAAAGATATTTGTAAGCGTCCTGGATTAGAACTTTATGAATCTCCTAAGGGTAAGATTGGCAAACTGCATGCAAGGTACACATTGTCCAAAAAGCAAGTTGAAGATGTGTGCACATGGGTTAAGTCTCTGAAACTACCAGATGGATATGCGTAACATTGCAAGGTGTGTTACGGGTGGGAAATTGCAAGGGATGAAGAGTCATGACTGTCATGTGTTCATGGAGAGACTCATGCCTATAACATTTCGGGATCTGCTTGATAAACCAATATGGGATGTTTTGACGGATCTTAGTCGTTTCTTCAGACTTGTGTTCAAACACATTAAATGAGAAGGACATGTCTGTACTTGAGAAGAACATCATAGAGATCACATGTAAACTGGGGAAAAATATTCCCACCTGGTTTTTTTGATTCCATGGAGTATTTGAAAATCCATCTTCCCTATGAAGCTCGTGTTGGGGGTCAAGTTCAATATAGATGGATGTACCCTTTCGAGAGGGTGATGGGAAACCTTAAGAGGAAGGTGAAGAATAGAGCTTATGTTGAGGGGTCGATATGTAAGGCATACAGTTTTTTGATTAGATATCTACGTTTGTCTCAGACTATTTTTCGGATGAAGTCTTGACAAAGGCCAATCGAGTATCGAGACATGATGATGGGGGAACTGTTAAACTAAATAGTCGGCTCTCTATATTTGGTCTATCGGGACGCGCTTATGGAAAAGGGAAGCGCATATTCCTCTCTGAGCAAGAATTTCATGCTGCACATACTTACATTCTTCTCAATTGCGAGGAGATTGACGAATTTGTGAGGTACACATGTAAACTTGATAATTTATCTCTTAACTTGAAAATTTATTCCAATATGTTAATATTTATAACATTGTATAGATTGTACGATGATGATTTAAAAGTGAAGTATCCTGGCATAACGGATAAAGATATTCAAATCAATCGTGATAAAAAATTTGCACTTTCGCTAAAGGACAAAGTAAGTTCAATTTCTTAAGAATGAAATATATATATATATATATATATATATATATACTCCATATTAACTATGACTTCATTTAATAAGATGGAGTTTTTGTAAGCTTTGACTGAGGGATCAACGATTCTGGCTAATGTACAAGTCCTAGTTATGGGACCAGAAAGGGACCAAGTCAGCCGTAATGGTTAAAAAATAAATAGTTGTGAATTTTATACAAAGGCATATGGGCACGGCAAAAGAACAACGAACTCTGGAGTGTGTGTCCAAGGAGATTATACTGATGAGCTTGAGTGCGTGCCTTTTATGGGGAGTTGGAGAAAATCGTAGAGTTGTCGTCTGAGGAGCACATCTGAAATCATATTAACTTGTTCAAGTGTCGTTGGTTTGATTCAAAAAGGGATCGTGTTGTGGACATAGAATCGTCGATATTGACCTCCATAGGTCTGCGTACTCCAACGAACCGTTTGTTTTACCAACTCAAACAGTAAAAGTATACTACACTCCTAATCCTGTTAGGAAAAGGGATAGACCGCCTACAGATTGGCAAGTTGTAATTCATACTCCCACGCGCAGTCGTGTAGAAGTAGTTGATGGAGAGATTTACCAAGAGCAGATGCTTCATAGTTAAACTATAATAAATGTGGAGGACGACAATGAAATAATCTAGCTAGATGGTGGAGATGAACCACATGAATTAGATCCCGAGTCAATACTTGTGTCAGATGAGATTGATACTGAGGAGGAAGAGTTATTGACTGAATCTGACACTGAATCTGAAGTAGATAATGGTTGTGAATCTGCAATACGTATACAAGATGATTCTGAATCAAACATTGACACTTGAATAAATGAAATGTATGTTTAGCATTACATGTTTTTAATATCATTGTTATGTTTATGTACATAACTATTTAAATGTAATTTGTCATTATATCACTGTCATGTTTATGTACTTTACTATTTAAATGCAATTTCCTGTCATTATTGTTTTTTTATATTCATATATACATGTAATCAAATATAACTCATAATAACATCTTGAAATTTGTAATATATAGAAGGCTTATGATGCAGCGTAGAAAAAACGCGGCTTGGGTAGGGGGCCTAATCATGTGCTCAAGGCCCCTACTAATCTAGATGATCGGATTCTTATTTAGATTCGTCCTCCTTCGAATAGCACGTACGTCCCGCATCATTTATATATAAGCATTTTAGATTCCATTTATACAAGATATATAGAACTTAGATGTAAATTCTTTTAATATGTCGACTTATCGTTGATGTAAATTATTGTATATTATAGTGATTTTTCAGATAATAAGTTCGTCAAGTGCATATCACAATAGTGCTTACTGAAATTGGCCTACACTGTGATTCGTGGTGAGCACACCTATAAATCCCACAAGGATGCAGTTTAGGCTTAATTTCAGGTATGTTTTTTTAATTATGATAGATAATATAATATTCTAAGGATAATTGTTTAGTAATGTTATTATTGTTTTTTTATTTGCAGAAAAGGTATAGATGTGAGGACACGCAGGCTTCAGTGATACATACATTATTCTGGCAGAAGTGCGTCGTCCGCACCAAAGACAATTTGAACAAAGAACGACAAAAAGCCCTTCACAATGCATCAATCGACCATCCAGGCCAGGGAGAGGATTACATGCACGAGCATAGCCCCTGGCGGTGCACCCAGTCTATATAAATTGGGCTGAGATGTGTGCCCAATGGAGAGCTGAGAGCTGGGTGAAAAGACGAAAGACAGCCGCCACCAACAGATCCTCGGGTGTACCCGATGGCAAAAAGGTTAAAGGAACATACAAGGGCGGCAATATTTCACAGTTACAGCATATCACTGCTATGGTACGTATTTACAAGTTTTAATATGTTTACAATCATGAATTGTAGAATATATATCACATTTTTACTTAGTAATATTGGAATATTTTTTGTATAGGAGTCTCAGTCTCAAGGTCAGCCTATCCATTGGTTGGATGTGTGTGTGGCCACCCGTGATGGTCTGCCTGATGTTATCTAGATAGCGGTAATAAGTTTTAACAACTTGATCTTGTTTATCAATGCTTACAGAATTTATTTTTAACTATTTAATTGTTAACATGATACTTATAAGCGTTTATTGAATGAGCGCTATCCTGAAGGCACTCCACATCCGCTAATTGATCAAGAGTTGTGGGAGAGGTCGTCTGTTGTGAAGAAAAACTATATCAAAGGTCAAGGACAACGACGACGCCCATCCTTCAGTGGCTCAGGCAGCTCTGCTACCCAGTCTTCACAGTCATCGAGTCATCCAGTTGTTCATACTCCTGCTGACTGTGTGAGAGCTATATGTTGAGATCACGATATTCTCAAGATATTGGGTGGGCATCTGGCGGCTCTGAGTCTGATAGGAGTAGGCAAGATGCGATGGCAGCAATGACAATGACCTGACATAGTGATGGCGACGAGGTAATCAATCTAATTTATTACAATCAAAGTAGTAACTTATATGTATATATATATATATATATATATATATATATTATTGTGTTTAAAAAAAACTTTCTGTTGTCGTAACACTAGTATCAACATAAATGTAACTTGTTTTATTATTTTGTTAATTACAGGGTGATCAAGATCAAGCAGAAACTAATTTGGACAATGATGCTTGACGACTGATTTAGTTGTAGTTATTTGAGAATCTTGTACTTTTATATTCATTCTTTGGATGTCTGTATGTTACTTAAACATTAGATTTGTTTATATTTATTCAATTCATATTGGCTTTTAAAGGTTTATATAGTTTATATACTAGTTCGGTGTATGTGTCGGTATATGGACAATGGATGTTATATTGTGGTGCATGTTTATATGTGTTGGGATAAAGCAGGTACAAAATAGGTACAGTTTTTTGGGAATTTTGCAAAACTGGAAAAATCTGTTTTCCAGGTTTTTTACATCAGCGACCGCATGTGGTCGCTGATAAGTATTAGCGACCGCTAATCACATACATATTATTAAGCGAACGCGTCTGATCGTTGATTGCGATCGTTGACACGTATTACGTCGACTGTATTACGAACCATCTTGACTCATCTTAATGAAGCGAAATAGCGATTTCGGTCACTAATATTGGTTGCAGAATAGAGTCGATTAAGCTAATAGTGGTGGTGATGATGTGCATTCTAGCAACAGTTAATCGACACCAATCGGTAATAGAATCGCGGTCGTTGATAAGCCATCATTATTAGGCCTTTTCTTGTAGTGGAATATGGAATAAAATGGAAGTATCAAATGCCTCAATTATTATGCGAGTATAAAGGTTTGAAAATTGCTTTTCAAAACCTCACCTTTAAATTCTTTATTAAAAATTGATTTTATGAATCAAACTCTTTGTATATAGGAGCAAAAGAGGCATAACATTACTTTCAAACAAAGCACTGTAAGTACATTTATCTGTATCACATCCACATATACACACACATGTTTAGGAAATTGAAAAGATGTGGTAACCGTGTTTCACGGAAGTCGGGGGATGCCTAACACCTTCCCCTCACTTAATCAAGCCCCCGAATTTCATGAATCTCGGGTTCCAGACACATTAAATAAAGTCACATTTGGGTCATATTGCAAACAAACCTTTGTCAAAATTTCGGTTGAGTTTGTACAACTATTTAAACTCATACCAACTAGCGACTCTATTTAATCAATCCAATCATTAAAATTAAATCTTTTCAGATCATCGACATTTTATGTCGGACTCTTTTGTCAATTTCACCCTTTCAACAAGATTCGAACCACATAGAAAATATAAAGGGTAAGAAATAGTTAAAAGAGGAATTCAAGAGAAATTTTTCCCGACGTCGACAACCCTAGGTTTTGTCTGTGCATGTGAGAGGTTTAGAGACAAAGAAAGATAAAGAACGAAATGAGACTTGGCTAATCTGAAGGATGTGTTTTGTCTTTTAATTTATTTGGGGGAACGAAATTGTTTTATTATAAAGGTTAATCCTTGCGAAATATTAATAGCTAAGCCCGTGGTGCTCGGGTGGTCATGTGACCTAGATATATTCCAAATGCGGGGTTTTGAGTTCGAATTTTGCAACTGGACAAATTTTTTAGAAAAAAAAGTATAACACGGCCACGTCAGCTCGTACACGTGGATAATGAGCCAAATTTTCAGACAAAATGAGGCTCGCTTTGCGTTAACCAAAAAAAAGGGACTTAATACCCAAAATGACCTAAAGTTCAGGAGCAACCCATGCATTTTACCCCTATTAGATTATAAACTAATTAGTTTAATGACTTACTAGCTTTCAATTTCATTGTTTCTAGCATAACCAATATGCCACGTATAAATATCTATTTTCAATCCATATGGCTATAATCAATCACAGTTAAACTAATTCATCAATTTGAATAGTTAACTATTTTTATTTTAACTAACTGTTGGGTCATGATATTTCTCCTATTTGGGCCGGGTAAATTGGGCTCACTTATTAATTTAATCCATTGGGCTTTTATAATTAAGTCATGGGGCTCGTTGGGCCTAATCATTTATGTTAACTTTATTTAATCCTATAGGGATAAAAGATTAGGTTCGTTGGATTAGCCATTGGATCATTTAATATCAATCACTTTGACTTGTAATGATGATATAGTATGACAGATTGGCCGAGATATCTGCCATGCATTAATGTGGATGGGATTATAATGCTGGTAAGGCGGTATGTGATGGCCAAAAGCAATGGATAAGCTCCATGCGATCGGCGAACCCATCGGATCGAGGATATGTCGGATGGTAGTGGGTGGCACACGATAATCCGGTGAAGATATTATATCTTGGAGAATAAGTCTTTATAAGGAGAATGCGTTTTTGATATATACACATACACACAACTAAAAATCTAATATATCTCATTACACTAGATTTTATCATCCTCTTGAGTTAACCTTGTGAGCAGACATACTTCTTTCTCACGCTTTGAGCTATCCCCGTGATCCGTTATCGAAGCTTGTGGTGTTTGTCGTGTTTACTTTCTCTCGAGGATCGGGGCGTCTTTTGTGATTGGGGCGTGGAGAAAGATCTGGCGTTAACATTAGGCGCTAGAAGGAGGGGTTGTGTTCTAGTGTTCTTGAAGTTTTCAATCACAAATTGTAGTTGCTTTCTCGTCGGAATCCATGGTGAAGAAGAGTAGAAGCGATTACCTCTAAAGGATACTGATGGCTATGACTTTGTCTATGATGAGTATCATCGAGGATTGATTGGGTCCTTCAAAGAATGCTCATCTTTGTCTACTACTTCCAGCGGGTTTTACGAGGGTTCTCGTTCGAGAGCCGAGATGATGTTGGAAGAAGATTGATTTTTCTTTGCCAAGAAGACGACCATGGTGGAAAAGGGTAGAAGGCATCTTGCTTAGAATCTATACCCAATCTGAAAGTGGTCGGTGACGAGCCGATCAAGTTAGAAAAAGTCTACACTTTAAAGACATGTCTCGAGGCCTTCATCGGGATCGAAGCGAGACCCAATGACCATTTTCTGATCGATTGATGAGAAGGGTATTCCGCCCTATTGGTCTTGAGATTATGGTCGAAGCGAGTAGATGAAGACCCAATGGCCATTTTCTGATCGATTGACCGAGAAGGGTATTTACATCCTATTGGTCTTGAGTTATGGTGAAGCGAGTAGATGAAGACCCAGCGGCCATTTTCTGATCGATTGGCCAGAAGGTATTCCGCCTATATTGGTCTTGGGATTATGGTGAAGCGAGTAGATGAAGACCCAATGACCATTTTCTGATTGATTGACCGAGAAGGGTATTCCGCCCTATTGGTCTTGGGATTATGGTGAAGCGAGTAGATGAAGACCCAATGACCATTTTCTGATCGATTGACCGAGAAGGGTATTCCATACTATTGGTCTTGGGATTATGGTCGAAGCGAGTAGATGAAGACCCAATGACCATTTTCTGATCGATTGGCCAAGAAGGGTATTTACGCCTATTGGTCTTGAGGATTATGGTGAAGCGAGTAGATGAAGACCCAACAACCATTTTCTGATCGATTGATGAGAAGGGTATTCCGCCTATTGGTCTTGGGATTATGGTCGAAGCGAGTAGATGAAGACCCAATGACCATTTTCTGATTGATTGATAAAGAAGGGTATTCCGCCTATTGGTCTTGGGATTATGGTCGAGCGCGAGTAAATGAAGACCCAATGACCATTTTCTGATTGATTGGCCGAGAAGGGTATTCCGCCTATTGGTCTTGAGATTATAGTCGAAAGCAGTAGATGCCGCACTCACGAGAATCCTTTGAGGCACACATACTGTGAACACTTGTCTTGAGATGCCCATCTAAAAAATATCGAGTTGATTGACACACAAAATGCACCCATATTCCTAAGCATCCGAAGAAGGTACCTCATCCTAGGGGTTCTCGGGACTATGGCGCCCAAGCGAGCGAGGGAGTAATTCAAGAATATATTCACCGAGAACACAAAAAAGGCACTTTCTGCCTTGAGTGTTCTCGCCAACAATGAAGGACTAATCACCAAAGCGGATCTATAAGCCGCACTCACAAAATCCAAACACTTGGTAAATATTTCCAAGGTCGGTTGACATTGTGGTCCAAAAGTGATAATAGTTAAAGAAAAGGTGAGGGAGTCAAACAAAGCCGTTCGTTCGATTCTTAATGACGAGGAGTTAAATGGGTATTGCATGCGAGATGGATA
Organism: Panax ginseng; assembly: GCA_020205605.1. Taxonomy (NCBI): domain Eukaryota; kingdom Viridiplantae; phylum Streptophyta; class Magnoliopsida; order Apiales; family Araliaceae; genus Panax; species Panax ginseng. Next base: position 72,968,496 of record CM035150.1, read on the forward strand.
TTATTTGGACATCGATATAGCGAGGCTATCAAGTCGATCACAATAACAATTCCACCGCCGTGCATTATCGGTAGCCCTACTGAGATCTTTATAACTTTGATGGCGGATGGCGTCTTTCCTTCGGATCGAGATCTTTGGAAAAAGACCAAGTACAAAGAGTGTCGATTTTGTTCTCATTGATGAGAATCTTTATCGAAGGACCTTTTTCGTCATCATTGCTTAAACATTTGGTTCCATCCAAGCGGTGTGTGTTCTTGGGGAAGTTCACAAAGACATTTGTGGCAATTATTTGGCAAAAGTTGTTGACCTACAAAAGTACTTGACGATATTCTTGAAAAAGAAGCTGGGGATTGACACGAGAAAGACTTGGTATTTCTACTTTGGACCCATTTCCTACTACTGAGGAATTTTGGGTGCCACCCGAAGCTGCAGATGTTATTCGGAGGGTTCACGTGGATATTTGTGTCAGCTAAATGGTTTGATCCCACATCAGCCACCAAAAGGCTATATTCGATTTTATCTCCTATACCTCTTGCTGTCTGGGGGGTAGTCGTACTGGGTCCATTGCCTAGGGATCAGGTTAACAGGCGCCAGCTCATGGGATCGAAGTTTAAAACATTCATGAGGGACTTCGGTAGCTCATCCATAGTCTGACAGGCACAACAAATGCCACCTCGGTGTTAGGAGGTTCGGGAGGACTCGCTGACCATTCGATGGTAGCCTCTTGGCGGTGGTCACTATGAGTTTGTCGGGCCTTCGTGGTAAATGCGTCATTGGTGTTAGGAGGTTGGGAGGACTCGATTTGGCTTCCGTTCGATGGTAACCTCTTGGCGTATCGTCACTTTTGGCATTGTCGAAGCCCTTGGTGAAGCAATTGTAAATCACTTTTACATTGTCGGGCCCCTTGGGGTAGGCAATTGTCATTCCACTTAGACCTTGTCGGGCCCTTCATGGTAAGCAAGTGTCATCTTCAAAGAGCGTTATCGAGCCCTGCGTGGTAAGCAATTATCGACACTTAGACTTCGTCGAGGCCTTCGTGGGTAAGCGAATGTCATCTTTTAACCGTCGTCGGGCCCTTAAGTGGTAGATGATTGTCATCTTTTGGTTACATTAGGCCTTTCGGGGTAAACAAACTCTCGATAAAGCAAATCATCTCTCACACTTGATGGCTTGAATAAGTATCTCTTTATTTTATTACCTAAATTTTTTCTAAGTGTTGGGTTTGGAATGCCTCATCCTTTAACCTCACCTTATCTGTTATATGACATGCTTAATTGTTAATTAACAATTTGAGTTGAATCCTTGAAGGGATTTTGTACATTTGTCCAGATGAATTCATATTGAAGTATTGACAGGAAGTAAAAATACACTGAAGTCATAAGGAAGAAGATCACTTTTCATTAATATCTCATCTACTTACAATATGGAAAATAAAAGAAAATTTTTACAAGTGTTTTTAAATAAAACCAAGAAAAAACAAAAGCTGTTTCAGGCAGCACCCTCGTCATCTGAAGAGTCGAGTAAGGATGGATCTATGTTGGCTTTGATCAACTTCTCCTTACCACGACTTCGGCAGAGCTCGTAACTTTCCGTATGAATCTTCATGATTTCTCCATTGATTTCATCCAGAGTTCGATATACTCTTCACAATTTGTTTGCGAAGGGCATCGATCGAAAGGAGGCCCAAGGTCCCAAGAGCCTTGAGTTCTCGGATTTCTTCTTCGAGCTTCTGTCGTATGTTCATCTGACGGGTTTCTTCCCGCTCCAGCTTATGAATCGTCTTGGTTAAGAGCTTAGAATTAGCCTTCAGCTCCTTGATCTTGTCCATCCTTATTTCACTCCTCTGAACCAAGTCGACGTTCATCTTGACGATCTCTGCATGCTGTGCTTTAGTCGACTTCAGTTCTTCCTTGGAGGCCTTCACGTCTTCCTTGGCTTGGGCCAACTCTTTCTGAAGTCCTTCATTTGTATGAAGGATGCCTTCATGTTGGGTCTTTTCCGAGCGAATGTAGATTTCGAGATGGAGTTCTCCTTCCTCGGCACCCTCTTCTTCTTGATTCGACATCGAGAGATCTTGGGCCTTGAGCCTTGAAATCTGACATTTGCTGTGCATGTTCAGTATTATTTGATCAGTTTCAGATATATGAGTACGAAGATAAGTATGGAAATGAAGGAGAGAATCATTTACCTTCGCCAAGTAGCTCATGCCTTCGCTAAGCAAATCCCCATTCGTCTTTGTTCCCGAATCGGTGGTCGTTGGTCTCATGACGAAGGCCTCGAGCAGATTGAAAGGAAGTTAGCATTAAATCGGGGCCCACATGGTTGGCGAAGCCATGGCATCATCTTTGGAATTCGTTAGTCGTTTGTCTTGGAGGAAAGGCATAGATTGATTGCTAACCGTGAAGGATCCGCATGTATTGCCTTCTGGGAAGGAAATCGGGCGGTGTAGGCTCGGGGAGTTGAAGTGGAAGCGGAGGTTGAACTGGTTGGTTGTCTGAAGGTTGTTTTCTTTTTTCGGGACGGATCTTGAGGTCGAGTTCACCCGATTTCGACATCAGTGTTTGGGTTTCGGTTGGCCTTATTGGGGATTGGTTGTTGAAGTTGGAGGCATGAAGTTCTTGACGGTGAGTGGGATTATCTTTGATCTTAATTTTTTTAACACGAAGGACTTTCGCCCGATCGTGTGTAGAGTATGTCAAGTAGACTCCTCTTAGCTGAAATTTGATTCGGAGATGCGATAACGAAGGTCGATTGGAGGAGTTGATTGTGGGTTTGCTTGAAAAGAATCTCTCGTCGCTTTCGGGATCTATCTCGCGATGGATAGTTACGGCCTTTTAGCGACTTTCTTCCTTGGCCGAGATCGAGGGTTTCTTCGGGAATAAGAGGCTCGTTGACTTCATGCTCATCATTCCGAAGGAGAGTGGTTGGTGGATCGGGGCGGGGGTTTGGGAAGACTCTTGGTGAGAAGTTCTTCGCTTCGCCTCCGTAGTCTTCCCTCTTAAAAAATCTCCCAAATCTTTCACTTAGAAGAAGTTGGTTTGATCGAGACACTGCAAATAACCATATATTAAAATCCATGCCACTTAAATACCTCAAAAACTATATTGCGAGTTGTTGAAACTTACATTTATGATCATCTGACCCGGGCTTGTTTGGTCGAAGTGTGAAACTCCATTCTTTTGGAGGGATCTTCTTGAAAAGTCTCCCATCTCCTTCACACGCTCTTGGGAATGTCTCAGAAGTCGTGAGAGATCCGATCTGAGATGGTCCGATCTGGAAGAGAAGAGATCTACGGTCTGTGACGAAGAACCATTTCTCGTGCCATCCTTTGTTGCTCGAAGGGTCTTTCATCGAGGACCTCTTCTCGAATTTGGAGTTGAGGCGAGGAGATTGTTTGCTCGACATCTTAAACCCTCGTTCTCGGGATCTACCAGTAGAAGAGGGTGAAAAAAATGTCAACCGAGGGAGTAATCCTAGCTCATGGCAAAAGGCAATGAATGCCGGTATGTGGATGTAGGAGTTGGGCACTAGGTGAAGCGAAACCACTCCTATAAACCCTAGGAGGGTAACAACAAAGGCGTGAAGGGGTGAGGCGAATCCCTTTTCGAAGGTAGGTAGCGAGGCATGGCGACCCGACCATCAATTCATTGGTACATTCGCTCCTCCGGGCGGCGAGGAGCCCTTATAGCATAGTTATCCAGAATCGATATAAGCGAATCCGGAGTGCGTATCTCGGATTCTATGACGGTAGATCTGATGTTGGCATGAGGAAATTGTTCCCCATCCTTGAAGAAATCGGCGGGGAGATGTAGGGTTTGAACTTCGAACCCTCCGGGTTAGGGTGTGTGGATTGGGGAAGCTGGAGAAGTCATTTGGGGTTCACCATTGTTGAGATTAAAGTAAGCTAGAGAGAAGTTACGGGAAGGAGAAGAAGGTTCAAGATTCAAATTAGCGGTAAAAAATCGTCGAATTGGTGAAGTTTACCTTTTATCTTGTGATTTACCACAGTTTCTGGTAGGCGCGCATTAAATGTCGATAATGATGAGAATTGAATGGGGCGATATGCAGGTGCGACCTTTGGATATCTTATCGAGTTGGGCCTCGCGGTTGAATTTACGATTATTGGTCCATCTGTTCAAATTCAATCCTTTATTGATTGGGCCTATTACTCGGGCATCTAGCCATTCCACGTCCCATTTATGCACCAAAGTGGGTATGTCTCAATTATTTCTGTTTTGGGCTTTCATTAAATTCTAATATCATGGACCATTTGTAGTTTTCCATTAACCATTACATTCGACAAAAAAACTAGGGGTAATGTTGGGTCATGATATTTCTCTATTAAGTAGGAGTAAATTGGGCTCACTTATTAATTTAATCCATTGGGCTTTTATAATTAAGCCATGGGGCTCGTTGGGCCTAATCATTTGTGTTAACTTTATTTAATCCTATAGGGCCAAGAATTAGGTTCGTTGGATTAGCTCATTGGATCATTTAATATCTATCACTTTGACTTGTAATGATGATATAGTATGACGATTGGCCAGAGATATCTGCCATGCATTAATGTGGATGGGATTATAAGCCGTGGCGGTGTATACGATGGGCAAAAAGCGATGGATAAGCTCCATGCGATCGGCGAGAACCCATCGGATCGGGGATATGTCGAGATGGTAGTGGGTGTACGATAATCCGAAGCGAAGATATTATATCTTGGAGAATAAGTCTTTACAAGAGATGCGTTTTTGATATATACACATACACACAACTAAGAAATCTAATCTCTCTCATTACACTAGATTTTATCATCCTCTTGAGTTAACCTTGTGAACAGACATACTTACTCTCACGCTGAAATATCCCGTGATCCATTGCGTCGAAGCTTGTGGTGTTTGTCGTGTTTACTGTACAAAATCAGGACGTCTTTCGTGATTGGGACGTGGAGAAAGATCCTAACGTTAACACTAACTATTGTTCATATACTTGAACATAATATACATCACCTTTGTTTGCTTGATGCTCGATTGTTGTTATCTTTTAAGATTAATCCCCAGCTGCCCAATCTAATTTTTGAAGCTTCAGTTTTTTTTTATTGGTCTAGCCGAATGGATGGACTGAAGTTTGGGAGAGGGGTGGCGGGTGTAGCTGAACAAGGAACGGAAATGGAATAGAAAGCTTTGATTTTTATAGAACAATTGATTTTCCTTTCTTGCTTACTACGAACTTTACTTGATCCTTACTCTCAAAACTTGATTCTCCCGAAATAGGTTGCCTAAATGTTTAAGCCTATATCTACTGTAGGCTACACCTCCTGCTTCCTTATGCTCACATTCAGTTAGAAATTCTTGGGCATCACTCATATAAGCCAGCTCATGCTATATTACATACCATGACTTCCTCTCACAGCATATAATAAAATCATGACTCCACTTGATATAATTCCCATAATACAGGTATATATTACCTTAAAAAGTATAGTATATTGGTATATATTACCTTACAAAGTATAGTATATTAAATATATGTATACACACATATCTACACCTTCCATACTTATCGCATCAAAATGTATGTATATTAAATACATATCATACACACGAATTAATATAACGCATTACACCAAAAATATTTCCCATAAAATAGAAACTATACATTTAATAGAAACAATTTATCTAATGTAATAAATAATTATTTTAAAATAATCTATTTTCATAAACTATGTTGACACACTATATTTTACGAATACAAACATTCGTATATCTTAATTATTTTCTTTTCCTTTATATAAATTTTTTCAATAATTTAACTATAATAAATATAATAATATATTCACTATATTAAAAATCTGCATACATTACACTCCATAATGTAATATAAGATTTCTTTAATAAAATGGTGATTATACATTAAGTATATTTAATGTCACCAATTCACCACATTAAAATAATTTAATATTATAGATTAATTTAATTTTACCCTCTCATTTTCTTTAAATAAACTGCCCTTATAATTTATTTACATATAATAATATATCTATTATACACAAAAATCACATATTGCATAGTTTGTACTCACTTATGCAACAGAATACAACATAGCATATCATTTAATAAGAATTTTATTTATTTAATTTTTATTTTAATATTTCCCAAATATCTAGGTAATTATCACAACTTCACATTTGGCTCAAGTTTGTTGGTTTAGCAAAATGGTTATATAATACCTCTTATCAAACCTCAATAAAACAAACTTCCTTTGAGGTAGTGCATGTCAAACCCCCTCATTCTTTGGCTAAGTACATCCCTAGAACATCTCAAGTTGAAGCTGTAGATATCACTTTGCAAACAAGGAATGAAAAATTACAAGTCCTAAAAAGAAACTTGGAATCTACTCAACTAAGAATGAAACACCACGTAGACAAACGCATGATAGGTTTTACCTTCTATCCGGAGATTTGGTGTCAGTAAAGTTACAAGCATACAGGCAACAAAGTATGAACCCAAGAATTTTCCAAAAACTGAGCAAAAGGTTCTTTGGGCCATATCCTGTAATTCCTAAGATAGGAAAAGTAGCTTACAAACTTCAATTACACGAGACATCCAAAGTACATCCAATATTTCATATTTCTCTACTAAAAAAATTTCCTCGGAGACTCTTCTACTCATACTACTTCATTACCTCAGGAATCTTATAATAAGCTACCCCTAATTAGACTAGTTATTATCTTAGATCAGAGGTACAAAAATGTTCCACAACACTGGGCCCAACAATTTCTGAGTCAATGGGAGGGGTTTCCCTTAGAAGAAGCCACTTGGATGAATAAGTAACAATTTCACAATACTTATCCCAATTTCCACCTTGAGGACAAGGTGGATTTTGAAGGGGTGGGTATAGTTGTGAGACCCCAGATTTTATGAATAAAGATTTAATTTTCTCGAAATAATTTTTTTTTTATTTATATATTATGGTGTTGATTTGATGTAATGTTATAGTTGTGGGTAATATTTACAAATTTTGCAAAGTAAGCAAGTGGTTGTATAATATTCGATTGGTCGGGGAATATTCTTTTGTTTCCGGGAATATCCGTATTTGACCAGACAATCATTGATGGACCCCACAATGTAATTATTGTCGGATAGAAAACAACAAATATACTTTATGAAAATAACGGCGGAAGTTTTACCGTTAACTGTTGAAACACCAGGTGTTAAAAGTACATTAATACGCGTGGTTGCACAGTAGCACACGGTATTGATTATTGATGCTTACGTGAGAAGTCACTCAGTTATACTCAATTATTGCTACAATAATTGCTGCATCATATCTCTCATATTATTGATTCAATTATTGTTACAATATCATCTGCATAATATGATATATTGTTCAATCGGGTATTCGGGACACTTTTTGTGTCGGAGTACTATTCATGAGTTACTATTCACGAGTTACTATTTATGAGTTACTATTCACAAGTTACTATTCATGAGTTACTATTCACAAGTCACTATTCATGAGTTAATATTCACGCGTTACTATTCACGAGTTACTATTCACGAATTACTATTCATGAGTTACTATTCAAGAGATACTATTCACGAGTTACTATTCACCCGATTACTATTCACTCTAGTATTGTGCATTCAAATATTTGGGTACAATATTATTCCATGAGGAGATGTGTTAATTTTTCAGACCGTTGGTTGAAAATATAATAGTAAGTCAATATAGACCGCTGGTGAAGTTTTAATAGTAAATCAATATGGATCGCTGGTTCAAAGTTTTAATAGTAAATCAATATGGACCGTTGTTTTAAGTTTTAATAGTAAACCAATATGGACCATCCGCTTTAATAAGAAATCAATCTGACCGCTCATGAATTAGTTACAATTCATTCCATTTTCCTATAAATAAAGCTCATTCCTTCATTATTTCTTACGAATTCACCGAAACTCTAGAGAGAGAATTATAAGAACACCTATAGAAAAGTATTCTCGCTACTTCCCTACTCTTATATTCAATTTTTTTTTACTAGTAGGGGTATTATTTCTTTTGTATTCATGAAGAGAACTTCTATTATTCCATTATTTATTATTCTCGCTGGAATATCCTCGTATCTGCCAACTACCCTATACATGGTGACATTCTTCTAATATTCCGTTCTTTATTATTCTCGCCGGAATATCACATGCGTCTCGTTCTGGGGGACCGGTTCCATTATATTATTATTCGCTTTAATATCCCGGCTCGTGCGTTTCTGGCGGACTGGTTCCATTATTTATTATTCGTCGAGTAATATCACGTATGCATGCATTTACGCCGGACTGGTTCCATTATTTATTATTACGTCGGAATGTCCCGTGCGTGCGTTTACGCTGCACTTCGGTTCCATCCTTTATTATTACTGTTGGAATAACTCGCATATGCGGCCTATCGCATTTGGTGATTTCTTTTGTTATTCCATTCTTTATTATACTCGGTTGGTTAAAACTTTGACTTCTATACTCATGAAATTAGTGGAATATCTTTGATATTTGCGCTTCATCCAAAGATCTTTTCTTGGAAATATTCTTACGAGCATTCTTGAATTTTACTCTATAAAGCAAGATCATGTCGATAATTTGAACGTTATCAGTTCCTGGATAAATTAATTCTTGAACTTGTTTGATTGAATTCTTATATTATTGTCATCATCCTCATGTTTATATTTTGTTGAAAGTCATCTGTGGCCTGTAGTGCATAGATGGACTTGGTATGATTCTGACCAGGGATTATTCGGTGTAATCATGACCGCAATGTTACAAATGATGTGATAAAAGTCCTCATTGGCCGTAGTGCATTGATGGACAGTTGTTGGCATGATCATGACCATTAATGAATACACGAATCTCCTTGGTCCGTAGTGCATGGATAATTTGTGATCGTGATACTAAAGAATATCATTGGCCGTAGTGCAGGGGTGATTCAATGATGTGGATTATTTATTAAGCTGAGTCTCAGCGATAAAAGTGTTGAAAAACCTTTTAAATCATAGAAGATAGTAGATTTTATTCCCTACTTAACTCTTCTAATGGATTGCTTATTCCGCTGCAGTTAAACTTGATAGTTGTTATATTTTATCAGTTTAACACTGTTGAAGGGTAACGATAAATTATTCTCGCATTATCTTAGTCATAATATTTCTTCTTTGGGCTAGTTGAGCTCACCTTTCTTTCAACGTTCTCTTTAGGAAATGAGAACGTATTTGGGACTAGTCGGGAAAGAGTGATGGTCCTAGATGGTGCATTAGTAGTCCTCACTATTCGGCGAAATAGTGTGATAATAATTGTAATGAGGACTCCTTTTGAGTTGGTATAATCTCTAGTAGACAATATTTGTATTCAAACTCACGGTTTATGTTTTGTCAATCATTGCACGATACGGTTGTATTATTAAGTTATATTTAAATTATGTACCATGTATCTAGCGACTCAAGATGGGTGATGTATACCTAATTTTGGGGGCGTCACAATAGTCACATATATAACAAAGGAAAATGGCATAGCTGCTAAGGAAACTGAGGAATTCGAGCTCTCTGCCCATAATACAGGGACCAAAGCTATTAAACCAAGTGAAGAATCTGATATTACCATTTACACAAGTTTAATTAGGAGGACACACATTATGGTACATTTAAGGAATTAGAAGATATTGTGATCAACAATGTGGATCTCGATGATGTGAGAGAATAAGAGGCAATCCGTGAAGTTGAAAGAGAAGAAGATGAGCTGGAAACACTAGCTAGTGGCTTTAAATGGATTCAGAAGGTCAAGAAGAGAGGTTAGGGAGCCTACCTGGATGGTCAACTATGTCAAGGGTAGAAAGGGGAAATCTAAGTCCAGATGGTAGTTAAGTTAGTTATGTTTGTTAGCTAGTCATTGTAATAATCTGGGATATGAATGAATATTTTGATTTCCAACCTCTCTTCTTCTTTCTCTCCTCCCTCTTTCTTTGAAATAGTCTAGTTGCAGACTTTAAATATCCATTTCTAAAAATTTGTTACATTTTATCAAATAGAAGTGATGAAAATGGAACAAAAATTGTTGATTTATCATTTTGTGGAGGAGATTTCAATTCAACTGGGGTTATAAACGAGCTAAATTGATTCAAATTTTAACTTCACGAGTTTAGCCCCACAAAAGAGTTAAACGACCCAAGTTGAGTTTTTAAACGAGTCGACATGTAGTGTTTGAGTTCGACTCGATAAATAAATGATTGTCTAAAATTAAAAGTATACATTTCCGTTTTGAATTTGGAAAAATCTCAAATTGGCTTTAAAAAGTTAACATTAATCCTATAATTTGAAATAGATGAGTATCATCAATCTATATCTATATAAATATATAATAAGACCGAACTTGATTTTTTGATTTTTGTCCTATGCTTTAGTTTCTCCTAGAATTTAACTAGAACCAATCCCTATTTATAAAACTGAAAAACTTAAAAGTAACTTATTATTCTACAATAATTTTATTTCTTGTAAGAGTCGTTTAGTTAATTAGTATTATAAATCATGTCTAGGACTTCACCTTTTAAGTTTTCACTCAACTTTGTAGCTAATTAAGTAATTATATACTAAGAATATAGAAATAAAAGTATAAAAAAAAATTAGGAGGCATTGGAAGTGAGGTATACCTCACATTCTTGTATGAGGTATTCCATATACACTACAAGAAAAAGCTTTATCAATGATCAAGATATCGTTGATCGTGATACAATCGCAGATAACCATCAATGATCGCGACGCGGTTACATTGAAAAGGCGTCACACAAAATCTGGTCGCTGAGATGCACATCTGCGACCACTATTAGCGAATCGATATATCTCGCATGATCACATGAAAGCGATCGTAATGACAAATCCGATCGCTAAGTCGAGTCAAGATGGTCCAGTATTAAAGTGACGTGTTCCACGTGGCGCATGATTTATCAGATTATCGTGATCGCATCCGGTCGCTATTTCCCACAAATAGTTATCCGTCGCTATTACCTATCCGGGACCGCATGCGGTCGCTGATATGGAAAAATAAAAAAAATAGAATCTTGCTGTTTTGCAGAAATCCCAAAAACATGTACCTGTTTTATCCCAACACACATACCCAACAACAACATACACAACAATATAAACATCCATCGTCCACCAACACATACACCAAACTAGTATATAAACCATTCAAAACCAATATAATTTTGAATAAATATAATAACATTTCAAAACTTGTTTAAGTAACATACAAACATCCTAAGAATGAATATACAAGTACAAATTTATACTATAACTATAAAAGTAATCTAAAGCAGGTACGTCAAGCATTACCGCCTTCTTGATCACCTTGTAATTGACAAAATAATAAAACAAGTTACAAATATATACTAATTATGTTAATATTGGTATATTACGATAATATACAATAAATTGATTTTATACCTCGTCGCCATCCCCATGTCATGATGTCATTGTTGCCGCTTCATCGCTTCACTAACACCTCAAAGACTTTCAGAGCCCCTGGATGTCCGCCCAAAGATCTTCAGAAGATCCCGATCTTGACATATAGCTCTCACACACAACAAATGGAGTATGAACAATTTGGATGGCTCGATGATCGTGGTAGATCGGGTAGAAGAGCAACTCGAGCCATCGAAGGATGGGCGTCGTCGTTGTCCTCGACCTTTAATGTAGTTCTTCTTCACAATGTACGCCTCTCCCACAACTCTTGATCGATGAGATTTAACGTGGAGTGCCTTCGTGGATATCGCTCATTCAATAAACTCTTATAAGTGTCCTGTCATCATGTTACCAATTAAATAATTAAAAATAAATTAATTCTGTAAGCATTAATTAAAGATCAAGTTGTTAAAATTTATTACCGCTATCTGGATAGCCTCAGGTAGACCATCACGGGTGTACGTTACACATCCAAATTGAAATGGATAGGGTGACTTTGAGACCCAGACTACTATACAAAAATAACACAATATTACTAAGTAAAATGGGATATATTTTCTACAATTCATGATTGAAAACATATTAAAACTTGTAAATACGTACCCTGGCAGTGATATGCTGCAACTGTGAAATACTGCCGCCCTTGTATGTTCCTTTAGCCTTATTGCCATCGGATACACCCGAGGCTCTGTTGGTGGCGACAGTCTTTCTTCTTTTCACCTAGCTCTCAGCTCTCCATTGGGCACACATCTCAAATTTATATGGATCGAGTGCACCACCGTGGGCTATGCTTCAAATGCATATAATCCTTTCCACGCCACGGATGGTCGATCTCGGTATTGTGAATGGCTTTTTGTCGTTCTTTATTCAAGTTGTCCTTGGTGCGGACCTCGCACTTCTGCCAGAATAATGTCTGAATCACCGAAGCATGCGCGTCCTTCCATCTATACCTTTTCTACAAATAAAACAACAATAATAACATTACTAAATAATTATCCTTTGAATATTATATTAATATTATCTGTCATAATTAAAAAACATACCGAAATTACGCTCAAACAAAGATCCTCAGGTGATAGGTGTGATCGCCCACGTAATCACAGCTATGGGCCAATTCTGTAAACACAGCTGTGATATGCACTTGACGATTTTATTATCTGAAAAATCACTATAATATACAACATCAATTAGCATCTAAGTTATAATACTTATGAACATTTTTCAAACTTATACTTATATAATACTTAAAAAAAATTCGTCAGAGTCTCCCCTACAATATGGACTAGCCACATGCACGATGGCATGCATATATGGACATTTGTAGGAACCCAAGATACAAACCAATATAATATCAATCAAAACATTACCAATATATAATAAATGGAATCTTAAATGCTTATATAAAATTGATATGCGGGACGTACGTGCTATTCGGAGGAGGGCGAATCTGAATAAGAATCCGATCATCCAGATTAGTAGGGGCCTTGGGCACATGATTAGGCCCCCTACCCAAGCCGCTGCTTTTTTCTACGCTTTTGAAGCCATCCAGATATTACAAATTTCAAGATGTTTTGCAGAGTCATATTTGATTACATGTATATATGACAATTAACATGACAGTGATATAAACATGTATATATATGAATATAAAATGACAATAAATAAAAATTTCATTTAAATAGTTTAGTACATAAACATGACAGTGATTTAAACATGTATATATATATATATGAATATAAAATGACAGTCCATTAAAAAATCTCATATGAAGTGAACTGCACCCAACTCCAAACAAATATACATTCACTGTTTAAACAAAACTAATATAAGAATAACAAGGTAGAACCTCTTCTACAAAAGTACATCAGAAGAACAATAACAATGGTAATGTATCATAAATTGATGACGTGCTTTAATTACAACAATATCTGCTTTAATTGATTCCCTCATTTGTTTCAAGTGTCAATGTCTGATTCAGAATCATCTTGTATACGTGTTGCAGATTCATAACCATCATCCGCCTTGATTCAAAGGTTAGATTCACCAATAACTCTTCATCCTCGGTATCAATGTCATCTGACACAATTATTGACTCAGGATCTAATTCATGTGGTTCATCTCCACCATCTAACTGGATTACTTCATTGTCGTCCTCCACATTTATTATAGTTTGACTATGAAGCATCTGCTCTTGGTAAATCTTCCCATCAACTAATTCTACACGACTATGCGCGGGAGTATGAATTACAACTTGCCAATCTATAGGCGGTCTATCCCTTTTCTTAACAGGACTAGGAGACTCATTATACTTGTACTGTTTGAGTGGGTAAAACAAACAGTTCGTTGGAGTACGCAGACCTATAGAGGTCAAAATTGACGATTCCATGTCTATCAACACGTATCCCTTTTTCTGAATCAAACCAACGGCACTTGAACAAGTGAATATGACCCCCGTACGTGCCTTGTCAGACGATAACTCTACGATTTCCTCCAACTCCCCCATAAAAGGCACGACCAAGCTCATTGTAACAATCTCCTCGACACACACTCCGAGTTCGTTGTTCTTTTACCGCGTCCATACGCCTTTGTGTGAAATTCACAACCATTTATTTTATAACCATCATACGACTTGGTCCCCGCTCTAGTCCCATAGCTAGGACTTGTAGACATTAAGCTTTAATCGTTGATCCCTCGCTTAAAGCCTACAAAAACTCCATCTTATTAAATGAAGTCATAGTTAACATGGAGTATATATATATACTACGTGCTTAAAATTGAACTTACTTTGTCCATTAGCCAAAGTGCAAAGTTTTTATCCCTATTGATTTGAATATCTTTATCGCTTATGCCGGATGCTTCACTTTTAACTCGTCATCGTATAATCTATACCCCGTTATAAACATTAACATATTGGAATAAATTTTCAACTTAAAAGATAAATTATCAAGTTTACATGTGTACTCTCACAAATTCGCCAATCTCCTCATGAATCGAGAAGAATGTAAGTATGTGCAAAGATGTAATTCTTGCTCGAGAGAGGAATATCGCTTCCTTTTCCATAAGCGCGACCCGATGAACCAAATACTGAGAGCCACCATTTAGTTCAACATTTCCCCCATCATCATGTCTCGATACTCGATTGGCCTTTGTCAAGACTTCGTCCAAAAAATAGTCTCCGAGACAAACGTAGATATCTCATCGAAATCAGATGCCTCGCATATCGATCCCTCGACATAAGCTCTATTCTTCACCTTCCTCTTAAGGTTTCCCATCACCCTCTCGAAAGGGTACATCCATCTATATTGAATCGGACCCCAACACGAGCTTCATAGGGGAAGATGGATTTACAAATGCTCCATGGAGTTAAAAAAACCAGGTGGAAATATTTTTTCCAGTTTACACGTGATCTCTATGATGTTTTTCTCAAGTACAAACATGTCCTTCTCATTCAATGATTTTGAACACAAGTCTTTGAAGAAACGACTAAGATCCATCAAAGCATCCCATATTGGTTTATCAAGCAGATCCCGAAATGTTATAGGCATGAGTCTCTCCATGAACACATGACAGTCATGACTCTTCATCCCTTGCAATTTCCCACCCGTAACACACCTTGCAATGTTTGACGCATATCCATCTGGTAGTTTCAGAGACTTAACCCATGTGCACACATCTTCAACTTGCTTTTTGGACAATGTGTACCTTGCATGCGATTTGATAATCTTACCATTAGAAGATTCATAAAGTTCTAATCCAGGACGCTTACAAATATCTTTCATGTCCAAACGTGCCTTATCGTTATCTTTTGTCTTCCCCCGTAACATTCATCACAATGTTAAACACATTGTCAAACACATTCTTCTCAATATGCATCACATCTAGATTATGATTTAATCAAATTTGTGAGACCAATAAGGTAGTTCCCAAAAGATGCTTCTCCTAACCCAAAGCATGAGATTCACCAAACCCATTGATTATGTTTGTGGCATCAACCTTACCAAATGGGATAACCGATAATCTCATCACACGATCTCGCATCTCCGTTCCCAACAATCGCGATGCAGGCATATCATTATCTACTTTCCTTTCCTCAAGTGTTCTCTATTTCTTCAAACGGGTGATCTACCGGTGAAACCGAGCGATGATGATCAAACCAACAAGGCTTTCGACCTTTTGATAGATTAAACGACTTTGTATGCTCATATTGTGATCAGCCTTGATGTTAAGTAATGTCGCCACTGCAGACAATGTAGTGTGTTTGGTGCAACCATGCCACAACGGCTCGCATACCCTCGCCTAACAACTTAAAGAAGTCTTTGGCATGAGAATTCTTAGGTTGCTCTCTCTTCTCCTCCCATCAAAATCGCCTCGCAATATCATGAACCATTTCATTCATACGATGAGTACTACTGCCTGAATTGTGTATTGTGTGATGTGGCGCCCCAAAATTAGGTATACATCACCCATCTTGGGTCGCCGATACATGGTACAAAATTCAAATACAACTTACTAATACAACTGCTGCGTGTACAATACGACAAAACATAACCGTGAGTTTGAATACAATTATTGTCTACTAGAGATTATACAAACTCAAAAGGAGTCCTCATTACAATTATTAACACACTATTTCACGAGAATAGTGAGGACTACTAATGCTATCCTCTCGACCGTCACTCCGCTTCCCCGACTAGTCCCTCGCTATGTTCTCATTTCTTGAAGAGAACAAAGGAAAGAAAGGGTGAGCTCAACTAGCCCAAAGAAGAAATATTATGACTAAGATAATGCGAATAAATTATCGTTAGCCTTTAACAAAGTTAAACCGATAAAATATAACAACATCAAGTTTAATCTGCAGTGATCAAGCAATCCATTAAAAGAGTCAAGTAGAGATAGAATCTACTATCTTTTATGATTTAAAAGTTTTTCATCACTTTTATCATTTGAGACTCGACAATAAATAATCCACATCATCCCCGCACTACTGCCAAGGATATTCATTAGGGTCACGACCACAAATTCCATGCACTCACGCCAAGGATATTTATATATTCATCAATGGTCATGATCATGCTAACAATCGTCCCATCAATGCACTACGGGCCAATGAGGACTTTTTACACATCATTTGTAACATTACTTGGTCATTATTACACCGAATAATCCTTGGTCATAATCATACCAAGTCTATCCATGCTTTTACAGTCACGAGATGACTTTCAAAAAATATAAACATGAGGATGATGACAATGATATAAGAATTCAATAAAACAAGTTCAAGAATTAAGTTATTCAGAACTAATAACGTCCAAATTGTCAACACGATATTTGCTTTGTAGAGTAAAATTCAAGATTTCTCGTAAGAATATTTCCATAAAAATATCGGATGAAGCGCAAATATCAAGGATATTCCACTAATTTTATGGAGTATAAAAGTCAAAATTTTAACCAACCGAGAATAATAAAGAATGGAATAACAATGAAATCACCATGCATGCGGTTTTGGCATAGTCAAAGTTATTCAACAGAATAATAATAATGGAACCGGTCGTGAAAATCACAATCGGCGTGATGTTCCAATGAATAATAAAGAATGAAATAATAAAGATTTTAACCAGGTCCCAAGTAAAGCATGATGCAGGATGTTCCAACGAAAAATAAAGATGTAATAATAAAAAGCGGAACCAGTCCCACGTATAAGCAGATGATGATGTTCCAACGGAATAATAAAGACGAATAATGAAAGAATGTCACCACGTATAGGGTATTCACGATACACGCTATTCCAATAGAATAATAAAGAAATAGAATAACAGAAGTTCTCTTCTCAAATACAAAAGAATAATATCTCTTACCGTAAAAGAAACTGGATATAAGAGTAGGGAAGTAGCAGAATACTTTTCTATAGTTTCTCTATAATTTCTCTCTCTAAAGCTTCAGTGAATTCGTAAGAAAATAATGAAGGAATGAGCTTCTATTTATAGGAAAATGGAATGCATAAGAATTAATCCATGAAACGGTCCAGTTGATTTACTTTAATCCGACTATTCATATTTAAAACAAAATCTTTTAAATAAAATATATATATATATTATATATATATACATCAGTTCACGGGGGATGAATCCCGTGAAGTCACATAATATATATATATAAGCACATGTTATTATATATATATATATATATATATATATATATATATATATATATATATATTACGCTCTTGTAATACTCCTTCCCGTGACTTTAATGTCACCTCCCACCCATTTTGTCAACAAGCTATCATATATATATATATATATATATATATATATATACAACTTTCTACCGGTTATTCTGAAAAATGGATAAATGGGGGTCTATAAATACGCTAAATGTTACAACAAATACTGTGGCAATAATTAAACAAAACTGAGTGACTTCTCGCGTAGCATCAATAATCAATATCGTTGTGCTACTATGCAACCACGCCAGACATCGCATTTTTTAACACCGAGTGTTTCAACAGCTTAATCTGGTAAAACTTCCGCCGTTATTTTCATAAAGTATTTTTGTCGCTTTCTCAATCCGACAATAATTCCGTTGTAGGGTCCACCAATGATTGTCTTGTTGTATGAATATTCCCCGTTAAAACGAATATTCCCCACCAATCGAATATTATATAACAACTTGTGTACTTTGCAAAATTTATAAATATTACCCACAACTATAACATTATATCAATTTTACTCCATAATATTCAAAAATAATATTTATAGAAAATTCATCTTTATTCAAAAATTTGGGGTTTTACATGTGATGTCACCATCTCTTCTCTGCCCATGTGCCCACCGGTATTCTTCGTAATTTCTCATGAACCCAGAAACAAGTAAATGATAGTTTACCATGTCTCTGTCCATATAATTTACATTCTTACACTTCAAACATGGACATCGATTCAAGCGATTTACCATTCATACATTCCAAAGACTATACTCATACTCCAAAAACACTTGGCAACCAAATTTCTAAATTCACCAGAAGATTTATCCCGGGCACTTGACTTTCGTGCTTGCCATCCAACTACTTGGTCTAAATAGAGGTCCATGATTCCACTACCCTCTTACTACGCATAACATTATAAATGTTAACATATTACTTGAGCATACTTGTAACCATATGACTTGAGCATGCTTGTAAGCATGCATATTGAGCATTCTTGTAAGCATATGATTAACATTTAAGCATACTTGTAAGCATATGACTTGAGCAACATATGATTAACATATTGCGCCCATACTTGTAAGCATATGACTTAAGCATACTTGTAATCATATGACTTAAGTATACTAGCTACTAAGCATATAACTTGAGTATACTAGCTACTAAGCATTTAATTAGCTTGTTGTACTTTATAAATGTTCGCAACTACCCGACCAACAAAAAAATTTCGCCAGAGTCTCCCCTATAATATGGACTAGCCACATACACGACGTCATGCATATATTGTCATTTCTAGGCACCCAAGACACAAACCAAGAGAAATATATAATTTCCCAATATAATAATGCAAATTAAAGCAGTAAAAAGTTATATACAATGGAGTTTGTAGGGAAAAAAATTGCAAATTTAGAGTTTGTTTGATAGGTATGTAGGAAAATTTTATAATTTTACTTGTATAAGTGGCCAACTAGATTATATATATATATATATATATATATATATTTGTACTTCTCATTTTCTTTCTATTCTAAGCTAAGTCATACTTATGGCTCATATTGCCTCATGTTGTACTTTCATAGTAGATTATTGCCTCATGTTCTTGGTCCATATCTAAACACAACAAAAACTCTTTTACATAGGACATTTGGGAAAGAAGAAGTGTGTCATTCATGTTAGAAACTAGTACTCTCTTAGTTGTCTACATAACCTTTGTCCTGTATTCTTCAGTGCTTTCAGGATAATGTCATGTGATAAAAGAGACACTATTCGCAAACAGTTTTAATCTAGAGATATCCTACAAAAGAGTTTTGCAGGTATCCGCAGCATGTGAGGATCAAACTTGCAAACTAAGAAGATTCTTACTAGGACCAAACATAAAGGACATGAAAAGTAATGATCAACCTTACAGGCATCCACAACCTCAACTTGCGAAAAAAAGAAAAACTCAATTGGTCCTCGCACGTAGTTGTTTTCTCACCTAATTAAACAAGCATGATATTATATAAAATGGAAATAAATTCAAATTAGAGCTCTATAAAATTTTGAATGTCACTTTCAGTTCCAACAAATCTAGAGTACTAAAATCAATTGATGCAACACCCATAACTTTCAGTCGGGAGATAGATGGTGGCACAATCAGTTTAAACAAATATATAAAACAAATACAAAAAAAATCATAATTCAGCTTCAAATTGCATTATTGAAACGAGTTATATACCTAAAATTATCCACCCAAAAAAAAATTATATCAAAAGAGTAAAAAACACCAACTGGGTACCAAAAAAAAATTTATGGGTAAACAATACTGTGAGTTACACCCCTAATCACTATGGAGGAACTAAAATATGCTTACAATAAACAAAGCAATGATGCGTAGACCGATAAGGACCGGTAAATTATAAAGTGAAGACATCGCTTAATCTAACTAGGTTAATACAATTGAACATACCATCACAACAAGATTTGCTTAGACCCACTTGACCACTTCCTAAAACTGCCAGAAAACTGGCATGGGCAGAATAATTGATATGTAAACAAATGGATATATAGACAACAATTTAATTAACGATTGGTATATAAACTCATGATCAGTAGACCTTAAAAGCTAAAAATGAAGAGAGAAACCCCCTTTTTAGTACACTTATTGGGAAAATAGTAAGAACATTTTCTTAATCAGTGCAGTAATTGCATGCTTCGGTACCATTGTGGTAGTGGTGGGTGGCCGCGGCGGTTTTCCCCTCTTCTCCCTCTTCTTTTCTCCCCCTTCTCCCTCTTCTTTTCTCCTTCTTTTTTTTCTTCTGTTGTGCGATCGAGAGTGACGAACTGGTTTTGGTTAATTGAAATAGATCAATATCGCTTATCCGCGATCGCATGCGCCGCCGATTTTAAATGATGTGGAATTATCCGCACACCGATCATGGCCGATGATGAGTGGTCGTCGCAAATGACTATCAAGGCCAACATTTCCTCGCCAATTTTTGGAGGTAAATTGAATCAATGACCAATTAGCGATCGCACCCCTTTGCTCAAATATAATATAAATACCAAATTCAAGGGCGGTTACTAATGCTTATCACATTATTATTATCTCATGATCAAGAAGTCTGCGATTGCCGATATTTTTGGTCATCATTAGAGCATTTTCTTGTAGTGATAATAACAATATTTTGTAAAATTATAAAAAACTATTTTATACATAACATGGGAGCGAGGGTGTTCAATTACACAAATCGACATCGTTTTTGTATGATAGCTCATGCAATTATATATATGTGGTGGTTCACCTTTATTTTGTCTAAAAATATTATGATTTATATTAACTTATTATTTTGTAAAAATTTTATTCTTTATGAGTCACTTTGTTACTTAGTCATATAAAAAATTCTAACTTAAAAGTCATTAGAATTTTTGTTTTTAAAATTAAAAAGAAATTAGAAATTATGCTATTTGAAAAACAAATATGTGCTTCGCACGGGGCACTAAGTTTATAAGATAGCCAATCCATGACAAAAAATTTAGTAAATGATAATAAATTATATACGAATGACTTGTAAAACTAGAGTTTTATCTCTTAAATATGATTCAGTGTATATATATATATATATCTATATCGGGTGTTTTAACGAGTCTAATTATCCCTATCTTTGCTTATGTCTTGGGTTGGAACAAATTATAATTCGTCCCCCACAAGAGTTGGTATCATTGAAAATAATAACACCTTAATTGGAAGTTTCTGTGCCACTACCACTAGTTCAGGAGCCTATTAATACCTCCTTTGTTACACCTCCAATAATAATATGTAGGGAATTAAGCAGAAAATCAAGGGATTTGAATTGCATTGACACATTTTGTATTTATTATTTACCATGGTAAAGTGTTTAACTAATTAGTATATTGAAATCTAAATTCCTTGATTTTCTCCTGAATGTTTGTGTCGTACTGTTATTGGAGGGTATAAAACTCTAATTTATGGATCGTCCGTATATAATCTATTCTCTTTATAAATATATTTTTAAACGTTCAAAAAAGGATATAATTGTGTTAGCACAAAGTAACATGTGCAAAGTAGGATTCCTAAGCTCCAAGATATCTGAATTTAATCCTTAATAAAGTTTTGCGTTTATTACATAATAAATGTTTCCTTAATACATTTTAGATCAAATCTGACGAATTAATTTTTAGTAGTAATTATATCATAACTGTTAATAATTACCATAAGGTATGTCTGACTACCATAATAGACATCTTAATTACCACTATATAAACAGAATCATAGATTAAAGGATTACTCCTCCCTCCAAACCCTAGACAACTTCCCACTTAAGAAAAGGATGGCCAAACTCTTGACTATTGCTTTACATCCCTCTTGGTGCTGCTCATGTTAAGCGCAGGTTATAGTCCTCATAGACTCATAGTGCTCTAGTATTTCTTCTATCATATATAAAAATATTTTTTTGTTGTTGGTTTAGTTGTTAGTTAATAGTCATTATTGTTTAGAGCTTCTTACATGAGTTTTTTAAGTTTTTTACCATATTTTGTTTGAAAATTTTGAAGAACTTTATATTTATACTATTCATTGGTTTGTACATGATCTTATATAATATATATATGTTTATATATAATGGAGTATTATTCATAACAAATATTTTACATGCATAGCTATTACATCTTGCATCGTAAAGTTTTGCATACATGATTTAGAACAACACGGAAACACAAGACCGTGTTGTTGTAGTCATTATTCATCTGCAACAATGTTGTGTTAGGAGTAATTTATCAAAAATAATAAATTTTCTATTGCAATACGGTTGGAGAGTACACCTTCTAAATATGACCATATCTTGCCATGAAAATATACAAAATATGGTGCTCATATAAGCTCCCATAATTACTTATATGCAATAGATCTTTTTTCATATATAATACTTGTGATCTTTTCTTTCATATCCGAAACTATTATTGGCCTACCAAGTATATATAAACAGTGCAATAAAAATATAACATTGTTTACATAAAAGTGGGTCATAGCTATAAAGAAATTAGTGTGTATTTCATTTATTTCCTTTGCTTATTTAATTTACTAAAATAAAATTATATTATAGTTATAGTAATTATTTGTTGGTAATTTAATTTTTTTTCTGATTTTGAAGGGGTGATGGGTCAAGAAGATGAGGTGAAGTGTTGTAAAAGCAATCATATTGGGCATTGTGTTTCACGAAGTGGGAACGATGACAAATGTAATCAATTATGTATCCAAGCACTTTGTAGGGGTGACCAGTGTAAAATAGAGGGCAGCAGACCGCCAAACCATTTTTGTCATTGTTTTTGTTGAGCGTCCAAATTATTCTCAATAAAATGAGAGATTTTAAGTCAATTGGTGAAAATAAATAAATATAATTGCAGTTCAAGCTTTCTCCTTCTTATGTTTCTTTAAATTCTCAAGTTTATTGCCTTATAGGAATAATTTAAATTAAATAAAACTGATAATAATTTTTAATTATTTATTTTGTTCTTATTTTTGGCCAATATTCAGTGTAACTACTTGTGGAAGAAATTTATAGGAAGAAAAAAAAAGCCAAACATGAAAGGAAATATAAACATTAAGTAAAACCAATTCCATAGAAGAATTAAAACCCTAAAATTTGAATTGTGAAAATAAGATGTTCAATAATGTATAATTTTAACTTCTAGATTCTTAATTGTTAGGATTTTTTTTAACCTTAATTTGAGGTTGTTTTTAGCCTCATACTAGGGAGTTGAAATTAGTATATCAATTGACAAGATTTTTGTCATAGATTTAAATTAAGCATTTAATTTTAGTAATCCACACTTATTATTGAAGGTTGTATCTTTTGGGGTTTTGTTACTTCTTTTGCGGATACCAAATTAATAATAATAATAATTAATATTATTATTATTATAATATTATTATTATTATTATTATTATTATTATTATTATTATTATTACTAGTGGATATTAGTTTTCCTTGCTGCTAGTTTCTTGTCAAGATCATTGCCATCTTTTTAAACATAAAGTAAAACTAGTGTCAACCAAGAATTAAAAACCTAAAATCTGAACGGTGAAGATAAGATGTTTAATAACATTTAATAGGCTAAATATTGATTAATACTCTAAATTTTTAGTTTTTTTCATTTTGAAGATTGTTTTCTCAATTTCTTTTCAATTAGGGGATTAAATTCTTAATTATTTCTTTTTCCACTTTTTAGATTGTCTTCTCACTTTTTTTAATTAGGAGATTAAACATTTAATCTATTCTGGTTACATCTAATTGATAGTACCACGTCAGAAATTGATTACATGACATCAACATGTGGCTAAAAAATACTTATGTGTAATATTGAGTCTCATTTTAACATTTATTCCATCAATTTTTTATACCAAAAAGAGTAAATATAAGACCATTATTAATTTGTTAAAATAAATTTATAACATTACAAACTCAACTTAAAAAAAAATCATCAATAATCAATATAATGATAAATATTTTAAAATGTATAAATGTACTACTAATTAAAATTTTGTTATTTCATAATCATCAATAATCAATATAATGACAATTTTACCCTTTTTAGTATAAAAAATAAAGGTGTAAATATAGATTAGTACCCTGAACTTTATGTTTATTTCATAATCATCAGTAATCAATATAATTAATTTTTTATACCGAAAAGGGTAAAATTGTCATAAAATTTACTTTAAAAAATTAATAATGGTCCTATATTTATCATTTTTGGTACAAAAAATTAATTAAATTAAAATTAAAATGAGACTCAATATTACACATAAGTATTTTTTTAGTAACATGTCTTTGTCATGCCATCAATTTTCTGACGTGACACTATTAATTAGACATAATCAGAAGAATTTTTTTAAAAAAGTTTAATCTCCTAATTGAAAAAATTGAGAAGACAATCCCTAGTGATTTTTTTTAAAAGTATAGGATATTAATCCATATTTAGGCCTATTTAATTTTAACTTTTAGATTCTTAATTGTTAGAATTTGTTAACATTAATTTAAGCTTGTTTTTTAACCTCTAATTAGGGAGTTTAAATTAGCATATCAATTACAAAGATTTTAAAATTTTATATTCAAATATACGTAGAGGGGGATGAATAGGTGTGTGTCCATGAATTATAACAAATTTTAATTTTTCTCGCACAGGTGTAATCTAGACAGACAAGTTAGCTGTCTGCTTTGACTTATTATTGTATTACTTCAAAATAAAATAACATATGCATGCAGTGAGGTTTTCTAACTTTCTAATACAGGAATTAATAAATAAGGTTGAATGACTTCTGTTCCTTCAAGTTGTCACTTATTTTTAAAATCGTCCTTAAAGTTTATTTTTCATCAAATAGGTTCTTAAAGCGACATTTTTTTGTTAATTTTGCTCTTTTTACCCGATTTGACTTTTACTGGACTAAAAATTGACCCAACCCGACCCATTTGTCTTTACCCCGATTTGATATTATTTACACTTTTGTCCCTCCAAGTGATCGATTTGTCTTTATCATTATTATGTGTATTCTTAATATTAGCAATTTAAAAAACAAAAAACTAAAACTAGAAATTAAAATACAAAAAATAGTAAAAGATAAATAAAAAACTAATTCAATTTTTTTTAAAAAGAATTTATAAAGTTTTAAAAATAATTATTTTATTAAGGAAAAAAAATTTAGAAACTTTTATTTTTTTTTAAAATGATTAAAGTTTTATAAAATATTGATTCCAAAAAATTAAAGTTCAAAATTTCTAGTTCTTAATTACTCACATGCCAACATCTCAAGGATTTACTTGCATCATTGTAGTTGTTCACAGATTATGTCAGGCTGCCCATTTTGGGGATCTTCCAATGCACTACACAACTTCTAATTAAGGTAGCTCAGGTTTGCTGGAAAATTGTTGGCAAGCATTGTGGGATTCATAAAGAAATTGTGAGTGATACCGGTATGTTATATTCCTCAAAAAGTTTTGGAAGGATATTGTTTCAGTTGCAATGACCACTCAAGATGTCCTCTTCATGCCATCCTCAAATTGATGGCCAGACTGAGGCGGTCAACAAAGGAATTGAGCAATACCTTAGATGTTATGTCTTTAGAAGAACCTCACAATTGGCTCAAGTTTGTTGGTTTAGCAAAATGGTTATATACTACCTCTTTATCATGCCTCAATAAAATAAACTTCCTTTGAGGTAGTGCAGGTCAAACCCCCTCATTCTTTGGCTAATTACATCCCTGGAACATCTCAAGTTGAGGCTGTAGATATCAGTTTGCAAATGAGGAATGAAAAATTATTGTCCTAAAAAGAAACATGGAATTTGCTCAACTAAGAATGAAACACCAGGTAGACAAACGCATGACAGATTTTACCTTCTCTGTGGGAGACTTGGTGCTAGTAAAGTTGCAATGATACAAGCAACAGATTATGAACCCAAGCATGTCTCAAAAACTCCGTAAAAGGTCTTTGGGCCATATCATGTGATTCCTAAGTTAGGAAAAGTAACTTACAAACTTCGATTACATGAGATATCCAAAAAACATCCAATGTTCCATATTTCTCTATTAAAAAAAAATTCCCTGAAGACTCTCCTAGTCATACTACTTCGTTACCTCAAGAATCTTATAATAAATTATCCCTAATTAGGCCAGTTGTTATCTTAGATCAGAGCTAGGTACAAAAATGTTCCACAACCCTGGATCCAACAATTTCTGATTCAATGGGAGGGGTTTCCCTTAGAAGAAGCCACTTGGACGAATAAGTAACAATTTTTCAATGCTTATCCCAATTTCCACCTTGAGGACAAGGTGTATTTTGAAGGGGGTGGGTATTGTCACATATATAGCAAAGGAAAATGGCATAGCTGCTAAGGAAACTGAGGAACTTCAGCTCTCTACCAATAATAAAGGGACCAAAGCTATTAAACCAAGTGAAGGATCTAATATTACAATTTACACAAGTTTAATTTGGAGGACACATTATGGTAAATTCAAGGAACGAGACGATATTGTGACCAACAATGTGGATCTGGATGAGGTGAGAGAAGAAGAGGCAATCCTTGAAGTTGAAAGAGAAGAAGATGAGCTGGAAGCACTAGTGGCTTTAAATGGATTCAGAAGGTCAAGAAGAGAGGTTAGGGAGCCTACCTGGATGGTCAACTATGTCAAGGGTAGAAAGGGGAAATATAAGTCCATATGGTAGTTAATTAAGTTAGTTATGTTTGTTAGCTAGTCATTGTAATAATCTGGGATATGAATGAATATTTTGATTTCCAACCTCTCTTCTTCTTTCTCTTCTCCCTCTTTCTTTGAAATAGTCTAGCTGCAGACTTTGAATATCCATTTCTACAAATTTGTTACTCCCTCCGTCCCAGGATAAAAGTCCTGGTGGACTTTTCACTCATTAAGAAGATGAATAAAATGACAAAATTGCCCATAATAATGTCATTAATTATTTTCAATGTAGGTGAGAGATTGACTTCCTAGCTTTTCAATTCAAAATATTTTGAGCACATAACTAATTATACTTATTAAATATGGAGAGAGAATTAGATTAAGAAAATCATGAGATATTTAATGCTACGTATAATAGGAAAAAATATGTAAAAGTTTGATTATTAAAGGAAAGTGGACATTTAACATGAGACTACCCAAAATAGTAATAAAGATTTTTATCAAGGGACGGAGGGAGTACATTTTATCAAATAGAAGTGATGAAAATGGAACAAAAATTGTTGATTTATCATTTTTCTGGAGGAGATTTTAATTTAACTGGGGTTATAAACGAGCTAAGTTGATTCAAATTTTAACTTCACGAGTTTAGCCCCACAAAAGAGTTAAACGACCCAAATTGAGTTTTTAAACGAGTCTACATGTAGTGTTTGAGTTCGACTCGATAAATAAATGATTGTCTAAAATTAAAAGAATACATTTTCGTTTTGAATTTGGAAAAATCTCATATTTGCTTCAAAAAGTTATTAATCCTATAATTTGAAACAGATGAGTATCATCAATCTATATCTATATAAATATATAATAAGACTGAACTTGATTTTTTTATTTTTGTCCTATGTTTTAGTTTCTCCTATAATTTAATTAGAACCAATCCCTATTTATGATACTGAAAAACTTAAAGTAACTTATTATTCTACAATAATTTTATTTCTTGTAAGAGTCATTTAGTTAATTAGTATTATAAATCATGTCTAGGACTTCACATTTTAAGTTTTCACTCAACTTTGTACTCCAATTAAGTAATTATATACTAAGAATATAGAAATAAAAATATATAAAAAATTTAGGAGGCATTGGAGGTGAGGTATACCTCACATTCTTGTATGAAGTGTTCCATATAATAACAATATTTTGAAAAATTATAAAATACTCTTTTATACATAACATAGCGAGAGTATTCAATTACACAAATCGACGTAGTTTTAGTATGATAGTTCATGCAATTATATATATATATATATATATATATATATATATATGTGTGTGTGTGTGTGTGTGTGTGTGTGTGTGTGTGTGTGGTGGTTCACCTTTATTTTGTCTAAAAATATTATGATTGATATTAAATTTATATTTTGTAAAAATTTTATTCTTTATTAGAGTCACTTTGTTACTTAGTCATATAAAAATTCCAACTTAAAAGTCATTAGAATTTTACTTTTAGGTGTGTTCTCAACTTTGAACTCTAAATAACTATATATTGAAAATATTAGAAAAGATATTGTGAGTAAATATAAGTAATATTAATAAATAAATTATATATATTACAAATATATTAACGATTAAATTCCAGTTACCAATTATATTTCATATAAGAGATATTTATCTAATTAGTCATATAAATCAATTCTAACTTGTACATGATTAGTGATTAAAATCTAACTAATTTTAAAACTAAAATCATAATGGTAATTTATTATTTTACAACAATTCTAACCCTAAATGACTATATATTAAAAATACATAAGAAAATGTTATCACTAAATAGTAATTAGTATTAAAAATATATGTATATCAGGATAATTCAATGCACGATTAAACTTTATTTTCTATTTTTATATATAATAATAATAATTAACTTAGTATTTTATGAAAATGTTATTCTTTATAAGATTCCTTTCTCTTTACTTATATAAATTTTAAAAAAATAAATAAAAGTGAATAGCAATACTAAGTTAATTTGATAAATTTTAATGAAAGTTTTATAATCATTATATATAAAATAAAAAAAGAAATTAAAAATTATGCTATTTGAAAAACCAATATGTGTTTCGCACGGGGCACTAAGTTTATAAGAAAGTCAATCGATGACAAACAATTTAATAAATAATCTTGTGTTTTATATATGAGAATAAATTATATACAGATTACTTGTAAAACTAGAGTTTTATCTCTTAAATATGAGACAGGGATATATATATATATATATATATATATATATATATATATATATATATATATTCATTTCGTGTCAAAAAGATTCGTCTTTTTTATTTTTACATCGGGTGTTTTAACGAGTCTAATTACCCATGTATTTGATTATGTATTAGGTTGGAACAACTTATTATAATTTGTCACCTACAAGTTGGTATCATTAAAAATGATAACACCTTAATTGAAAGTTTCTGAGCCACTACCACTAGCGCATGAGCCTATTAATTCCTTCTGTTACACCTCCAATAATAATACGTAGGGAATTCAGAAGAAAATCAAGGGATTTGAATTACATTGACATATTTTGTATTATTAATTACCCTGATAAAAATGTTTAACTAACCATATTGAAATCGAAATTCCTTGATTTTTTCCTGAATTTTTTATGTGTCATGTTGTTATTGGAGGGTGTAAAACTCTAATTTCACGGCTCATCCGTATATAATTTAATCTCTTAATTAATTTATACATATATTTTTAAACGTACAAAAAAAGGGTACAATTGTGTTAGCACAAAGTAACACGTGCAAAGTAGGATTCCTAACCTCCAAGATATCTAAATTTAATCCTTAATAAAGTTTTACCTTAATTACATAATAAATATTTCCTTAATTTTTAAATCTGACGAATTAATTTTTAGTCGTAATTATATTTTAACTGTTATATCAATTACCATAAGGTATGTCTGACTACCATAATAGACATCTTAATTACCACTATATAAACAGCATCATAGATTAAAGGATTAATAGCTCCTCCCTCCAAACCCTAGACAATCTCTCACTTAAGAAAAGGATGGCCAATGTAATATCCGAATATATATATATATATATATATATATATATATATATACATATATTAAATTTTAAAAAAATTATTTTGTTTTAAAACATATTAATTGGACTTTGTCATTTATTGGGTCAAATTAGTCATTTAATTTATATGGGCTAATAAATATTAATAAGAGATGAGTAAATTAATTTAGTTCAATGTGGGCCTTATTTATTAATTGAACCTAATCAGCCAGCTTATATAAAAAGACCTCTTTAGTTAATAAACAACTTGACCTAATTTTAGGCTTGGCTGTCTTGTTTTTTTCTTCCGGCGGGTCAGGTAAGTTGATTCGAGGGGCTGTGTGATTTAGAGATTCTTTGACCAGATCTGGTCTGTTAAGGTTTTTGGTTTTTAGTTATTTCGACTTTAGCTTGAGAATTGTATTTAGTACTTCTGTTAATGCACATTATTAATATTTGTGAAGTTAATACCGGCCTGTTCATTTATTTTGAAATTTAATGAGCTAAATAGAGTCCAACTTCCCCTTTCCTTTTGGGCAATAGGAGTGTTGAAACTTCTTGACTATTGCTTTCGCATCCCTCTTGGTGCTTGCTCATGTTAAGCGCAGGTTATAGTCTCTTAGACTCATAGTGCTCTAGTATTTCTTATCATATATACAAATATTTTTTGTTGTTGGTTTAGTTGTTAGTTAATAGCCATTATTGTTTTACAACTTCTTACATGAGTTTTGAAGTTTTCACCATATTTTGTTTGAAAATTTTGAAGCACTTTTATATTTATACTATTCATTGGTTTGTACATGATCTTTATATAATATATACTCCTCCGTCCCATAAGCTTATGACTTGATTTTTTCATTTTCGGATGTCGATATATAAACTACTACTATTTATAAAATTTAGTTGATTCATTGTTTTTACTTTTATGCCTTGCTTATAATAAATATTCAACAATTACTTTTTTTTTTGAAGAAACAACATTCAATGTCATTATTGTTATTATCACATTTAATGTTGTTGTGATTCTCAATAAAAAATTCAACTTTTTAGGCTCAATAAATGAATTTGGAATAACAAATATTTTTGTGATTGATTTGAAAATTTATGTAGATTAAAATGATCAATTAAGTTGAGAGTTTCAATGTGATAAGTAAGGAGTAATTAATTTATTCATTAATTCCATATTATTGGATATATGTGAAAATTTTTTGTTAAATTTGTACTTTCAACGATTTTTTAAACTATCTTGCGAAAAAGAAATAAACCTATAACTTTATGGAATTAGAGGAAAGATATTGCATATATAATGGAGTATTATTCATAACAAATATTTTACATGTATAGCTATTAGATCTTGCATCGTAAAGTTTTGCATACATGATTTTAGAACAAAACGGAAACACAAGACCGTGTTGTTGTAGTCATTCATTCATCTGCAACAATGTTATGTTTAGGAGCAATTTATCAAAAATAATAAATTTTCTATTGCAATACGGTTGGAGAGTAAACCTTCTAAATATGACCATATCTTGCCATGAAAATACACAAATATGGTGCTCATATAAGCTCCTAATTACTTATATGCAATAGATCTTTTTCATATATAATACTTGTGATCTTTTCTTTCATATCCGAAACTATTATTGGCCTACCAAGTATATATATAAAACAGTGCAATAAAAATATAACATATAACATTGTTTACATAAAGTGGGTCCTTAGCTATAAAGAAATTAGTGTGTATTTATTTATTTCCTTTGCTTATTTAATTTACTAAAATAAAATTTTATTATTGTTATAGTAATTATTTGTTGGTAATTTAATTTTTTTTTTTTTTGATTTTGAAGGGTGATGGGTCAAGAAGATGAGGTGAAGTGTTGTAAAAGCAATCATATTGGGCGTTGTGTTCGAGGTAGGGACTATGAATGATGATAAATCGATGTCGATTATGTAATCGCACTTTTGTCAGGAGGTGACGGAGTGTAAAATAGAGAGCGGAGGCGTAAAACCATTTTGTCATTGTTTTTGTTGAGTCGTCCAAATTACTCTCAATAAATGAGAGGAGATTTTAAGTCAATTGGTGAAAATAAATAAATATAATTGCAGTTCAAGCTTTCTCCTTCTTATGTTTCTTTAAATTCTCAAGTTTATTGCGTTATAGGAATAATTTAAATTAAATTAAACTGATAATAATTTTTAATTATTTATTTTGTTCTTATTTTTGGCCAATATTCATTGTAACTACTTGTGGAAGAAATTTATAGGAAGAAAAAAAGCCAAACATGAAAAATATAAACATTAAGTAAAACCAATTCCATAGAAGAATTAAAACCCTAAAATTTGAATTGTGAATATAAGATGTTCAATAATATATAATTTTAACTTCTAGATTCTTAATTGTTAGAATTTTTGTAACCTTAATTTGAGGTTGTTTTTTTAGCCTCAAACTAGGGAGTTGAAATTAGTATATCAATTGACAAGATTTTTTGTCATAGATTTAAAATTGTGCATTTAATTTTATTAATCCACACTTATTATTGAATAATTTGTATCTTTTGCGGTTTTTGTTACATCTTTTGCCGATTCCAAATTTATTAATATTATTATTATTATTTTCTTATTATTATTTTAAGGTTATTTACATAGTGGATATTAGTTTTACTTGCCGCTAGTTTCTTGTCAAGAATCATTCCCATCTTTTAAACATAAAGTTAAACTAGTAAACAAGAATTAAAAACCAAAATCTGAACGGTGAAGATAAGATGTTTAATAATATTTAGGCCATCATTGATTAATACTCTAAATTTTTATTTTTTTTATTTTGAGGATTGTATATATAGGTGTTGACAGCGCCATATCTACTCTAACAATATCAATACATTGACCCACATACACATTTAGATATGATTTTTGAAAGTGTATGTTATTTGGAAATCAAGTATCTAAATGTGTATGTGCCAATAAATGTGTTGTTATTTCAAGTAGTATGCGCCTCGCTCACTGCGACCTATATATACAATCCTCAAAATAAAAAAAATAAAAATTTAGAGTATTAATCAATATGGCCTATTAAATATTATTAAACATCTTATCTTCACCGTTCAGATTTTTGGTTTTTAATTCTTGGTTGACACTAGTTTAACTTTATGTTTAAAAAGATGGGAATGATCTTGACAAGAAACTAGCGGCAAGTAAAACTAATATCCACTATGTAAATAACCTTAAAATAATAATAAGGAAAATAATAATAATAATATTAATAAATTTGGAATCGGCAAAAGATGTAACAAAAACCGCAAAAGATACAACATTCAATAATAAGTGTGGATTACTAAAATTAAATGCACAATTTAAATCTATGACAAAAATCTTGTCAATTGATATACTAATTTCAACTCCCTAGTTTGAGGCTAAAAACAACCTCAAATTAAGGTTAAAAAATTCTAACAATTAAGAATCTAGAAGTTAAAATTATACATTATTGAACATCTTATATTCACAATTCAAATTTTAGGGTTTTAATTCTTCTATGGAATTGGTTTTACTTAATGTTTATATTTCCTTTCATGTTTGGCTTTTTTTTTCTTCCTATAAATTTCTTCCACAAGTAGTTACAATGAATATTGGCCAAAAATAAGAACAAAATAAATAATTAAAAATTATTATCAGTTTTATTTAATTTAAATTATTCCTATAACGCAATAAACTTGAGAATTTAAAGAAACATAAGAAGGAGAAAGCTTGAACTGCAATTATATTTATTTATTTTCACCAATTGACTTAAAATCTCTCATTTTATTGAGAGTAATTTGGACGCTCAACAAAAACAATGACAAAAAATGGTTTACGCTGGCTCGCGCCTCTATTTTAATCACCTGTCACCCCTACAAAGTGCTTGGATACATAATCGATTACATTTGTCATCGTCCCCACTTCCTGGAACACAACGCCCAATATGATTGCTTTTACAACACTTCACCTCATCTTCTTGACCCATCACCCCTTCAAAATCAAAAAAAAAAAAAATTAAATTACCAACAAATAATTACTATAACAATAATAAAATTTTATTTTAGTAAATTAAATAAGCAAAGGAAATAAATGAAATACACACTAATTTCTTTATAGCTATGACCCACTTTTATGTAAACAATGTTATATGTTATATTTTTATTGCACTGTTTATATATACTTGGTAGGCCAATAATAGTTTCGGATATGAAAGAAAAGATCACAAGTATTATATATGAAAAAAGATCTATTGCATATAAGTAATTATGGGAGCTTATATGAGCACCATATTTTGTATATTTTCATGGCAAGATATGGTCATATTTAGAAGGTTTACTCTCCAACCGTATTGCAATAGAAAATTTATTATTTTTGATAAATTGCTCCTAACACAACATTGTTGCAGATGAATAATGACTACAACAACACGGTCTTGTGTTTCCGTTTTGTTCTAAATCATGTATGCAAAACTTTACGATGCAAGATCTAATAGCTATGCATGTAAAATATTTGTTATGAATAATACTCCATTATATATAAACATATACTCCCTCCGTCCCATAGTTATAGGTTTATTTCTTTTGGCACATAGTTTAAAAAAATCAGTTTAAGTGGCAATTTTAACAAAAAATTTCACATATATCCGTTAATATGGAATTAATGAATAAATTAATTACTCCTTACTTATCACATTGAAACTCTCAACTTAATTGATCATTTTAATCTACATAAATTTTCAACCAATCACAAAATATTTGTTATTCCAAATTCATTTATTGAGCCTAAAAAGTTGAATTCTTTTATTGAGAATACAACAACATTAAATGTGATAATAACAATAATGACATTGAATGTTGTTTCTTCAAAAAAAAAAGTAATTGTTGAATATTTATTATAAGGGCATAAAAGTAAAACAATGAACCAACTAAATTTTATAAATAGTAAGTAGTTTATATATTGGGACATCCCAAAATGAAAAATCAGCCTATAACTATGGGACGGATGGAGTATATATTATATAAGATCATGTACAAACCAATGAATAGTATAAATATAAAGTGCTTCAAAATTTTCAAACAAAATATGGTGAAAAACTTCAAAAACTCATGTAAGAAGCTGTAAACAATAATGGCTATTAACTAACAACTAAACCAACAACAAAAAAATATTTTTATATATGATAGAAGAAATACTAGAGCACTATGAGTCTATGAGGACTATAACCTGCGCTTAACATGAGCAGCACCAAGAGGGATGCGAAAGCAATAGTCAAGAGTTTGGCTGTAACACCTCCTTCCCGAAAAGGAAAGGGAGGTCACGTGCAAAGCACATTAAATTTCAAAATAAATGAACAGAGCACTAATAACTTCAAAATATTAATAGCGATGTCCATTAATGAAGTACTAAATACAATTCTCCAACTAGAGTCAAAATAACTAAAACCAAAAATCGAAACAACCTAGATGGTCAAAGACAACTCTCTCATCACACTAAATTTCCGAATCAACCCTACAACCTCGCCGAAGAAAAACAATAAAGATGAGCCAATTGTCCAAAGACGGATACAGATATACAAAAGATATACAATTGATATACGAAAATAACCGAGACAAAATACTGAACAAAGCCTCAAGTGTAAATACGGACGAAAATATAATCTTCAAAGATCTGAATGGAATATATATGAATCAACAGAATTTACGAAACCAATGGAAGAATAAAGAAATAACGAACTGAAGTAACTAACTCAATGAATTGAATCCAATGTAACAAATAAAACTAATACAATGAAATAATAGGCTGAAACAAATGACTGGGGTTATTTCATACCGATTGAGCTCAAAATATATCTTGCCACACAAGCAAGTCAGACTAATGCCACACAGGCAAATCAAATGATGCCACATAGGCAACCAAAATAATGCCACACAGGCAAATCACACATTGGACCGTGAATCCAAATGTATGCAAATCGAATAGTGTGTTTGGCACAACATCACCAATCCGCAGAACAGAAAACTAGGGTTAACCCATACGCCTCCCACAACAACACACCAAATGCCTCACTTCCTTCGGAGCCCAAAACGGAAAGTGTCATGCCTCTCGTGCCAAGACGACATGCCTGTGGTACCCCCACAGGTGGTTATAGCTCAGGTATACCCTACGGTATATTCTAATAAAAATACTATGTCACAACACATGCGATATAATACCAACAAAAGGGTTCTATATGTACATGTTGAACCAAATCAAATTATAGTCACAAGGTCTCAAAAAGAAGGTAGCAACATGTACTGCTCTACAATTATCAAAAATAAATAGTACTAAATATGATAACCTAATTCAAAGAGTACAAATATGAGTCATATATATCAACTCCAAAATGAAACTAATATATTTATTTCACAGGAAACAATTATGTGAAATAATAACGAAATTCGAACATGCGACAAAATGAACAAATCAAATTTAACAAGAGTATCGCTGAAAGAGTACGAAATCCGTACCTGATACTTCCAAACCATTTATAGCACACTCCACAAAATGTTACCCTCAAATGTCAACGATATCAAATACGAAATGTTATTCACCACCTAAACATATTCACCTCAAATTAAATATAATCCAACTCATAAACTCCAAAATAATTCGCAATTCATTCAAGGTACATTTAATCATCGCCTTAAATCAATTATTAATACTCCAAAATTTATATTCCAAATATAACTCTTTAAATTCCTTCCGTCCGAACTAATTAAACAAAAATAATAAATAAGTACAATTAGTGAATTATTATTATTATTGCCCAAAAATATATTCCAAATTGGACTCATTTAGACTCTCTCTGTTCAATATAAATAATTTAATAAAATTTTATTACAAATCTAATCATCATTAGCATAATATTAATTAATTAGTATACAAAATTTTCAATTTAATTTAAAAACATAACATCCGTTAGTTAATATAATATAAACAATATAATATATATATATATATATATATATATATATATATATATATATATATATATATAGGTATCCATCTCTGCAATCGGTTGTTTGGGAGCAACCTCTTTTAGCCACCGCTACAACCTCATGGCTTACTTATAAAAAAAATTGTCTAAAAGCCTAGACAGTTTGTAGCTTACTGGGCAAAGGGGTCAGCTCCACAACAACCGATCATGTGGATGAAATCCCATATATATATATATATATATATATATATATATATATATATATATAAGTAACGACATGAAGTTATATATTATAACAATATAATATAAATTATTTTTTTTTAATGTAACAATTCTTTTATATATATATATATATATATATATATTCATGATCAAAGTTTCACCCATGGCCTATTGCTATCTATCTATCTATCTATATATATATATATATATATATATATATATATATATATATATATATAAATTAGTACTTTTCATTCTAACAAGAAAAGTTGCACATAGATCATTACTATTATACTTCTCTTTCTATATATAACTTCTGACATAGCAATCAAAAGTATCCCAATACAATAAAAACATACCTGAGAGGCCTCGTTCGCACCTATATATACATGGTTTGAATTTATATGAAAATTTAGTTTTTAGCAAGATA
The DNA here is from genome assembly GCA_020205605.1 of Panax ginseng. Lineage (NCBI taxonomy): Eukaryota > Viridiplantae > Streptophyta > Magnoliopsida > Apiales > Araliaceae > Panax > Panax ginseng. Next base: position 73,006,077 of record CM035150.1, read on the forward strand.
TGGCAGTGATGTTTTTTAAAAGAGGTTTTTCAAACACTGATGCTCAATAGTAATTGAGACCTTTTACACTTCCATTTTATTAAGTGTTCGGCTGGATTGTTTTTAATTTTGAGATGCGAAGCATCTATAAAAAAATAATGTACAAAATAATGCCGACTTCCTCGTGGGTATGAAAATCATCTGAGGAAATTCAGACACCGTAGATAAATTTACAAGCTGCTTACAACTGAAAATATCCATCACAGGAACCGAATCTAGATCCAATAGACTGAATTTGTGATCACATGATTCCTAGGCTTACATGAAGCTGTAATTTGTATAAAAGTAGTAAGCATGTATATATATAAAAGCTGTAAATATATATATACAGACATGATCACCAAACATGAAACACCTCCATGGGGGATCAGAAATATAAATAAAGCTGTAAACGCTATCAACCGCCACGGAGGAAACTCCAGGCGAGACAAAACGTAAAGAAAGCTGTAAAAGTGATCAACCACCACGAAGTAATCTTCAGGTGGGATGAAATATATATATATATATATATATATATACATATATAGCGAATGAATGCTTAGAGGCGACATTTTCAACATCTTTTTCAAGAATAAATTTTGCTGACTTACAATCTATTCTAACTAAAAATTTCTGATTTAATAAATCTCTCTGAAACTTTTTAATACATAGGACTAGGGATAAAATTTCCTTTTAATAATACTCGTATTTTTAACCTGTGGTAGATTCCAATGTGCCCAGAATGGAAATGAACAATTTGTTCATCTGAAGAAGGAGTTAACTTTTGTTTGAGTATGACACCGAATCCAATGTCAGAGGCATCAGTTTCAACTATTTTGAATGCTACATCATTTGAAATGCCAAGGCAGGGCAATACCTTAACATATTTTTTAATACGCATACAAACACAATTAAATTACTAAATAAAAATAGAGTTTTATTGATAATGACTCAAACTATTTACAAGACGAACAATTAAAATGACTTACAAGTTTACTGAAATAAGAACATTAGATGAAGAGGGTTTAAGTAGGCTAAACAGCGGTTGAGGCTAAAGATTTATCAGAGAAAGAAATCTGAGTCTTTCTAAGTATGCCTAAACCAAATGAATTCGATTTCCTTTTATAGAACAAGGAAACGAACTGTTACAAGATTACTATTACAATAACTGGGGTAAAGTAAAAGTAAGAAACATTTTACTAAAGTAAAAGTACAAGTAAAAACATTTTACTAAAGTAAAAGAAAAAGAAACTGCTTTCGGTGGAAAAGCAGACGTCTTTTTTCTAATGACTAATGTAGTGGGGCCGGATGCTGATCGATTCTTTGCATTTGGTAGAAAAAGCGTAAGATCTTAGCGACTATGTCTTTGAGGTGCAGTCTTTGACCGAGGTCACGAAAGTCTTCGACCGATTGAGGCTATGAAGGCGGCTGATAACATCAACACACCTTGATTTATTACTACAGGACTCAAGAAAAGGGATCTTGAGCATCCTGAAGACTGATCGTGCCATAGGGATCATAATCACCTTCGTCTTCAAGATCTTGACTAGAATTTTCTCCTCTGGACTGAGAAGAAGCTTTGTCGATTCTTCGTGTAATTGGTCAAGTCTCAAATGAATAAAGATCTGCAAGACGCATTTGGCCGAGAGTTAGAGTAACTAGAAACGTTAGTAACTTCATCGAAATGCGGAGGAACAACTGATTTTTCTTTTTGACTTATCACCGCCTTAGTAGTGATTCTTTGCTTTTATCGAAGATGCAAACGGTAGGGCCGTGGTAACTGAAGGAGTGGTTACTGGAGGAGTCAATAAAGGAGAAGGCGGAAATTCTTTCCGAACTTGGCCAACTATTCTATCAACATCTAATTTATCCCACCATTTAATGAAAAAAGCAGCAGAGACATGAAAATAGGGAAAGACAAGTCCGAAATATCCAGAATACCTATGGACGACGGAGACTGAAATATTGTGACTTCTTGGGTAGCTAAAACGACATATTGCCATTTAAGAATCCAAGGGATTTTATATTTACAACAGAATATGAGGAAGACTGGAATTTCCTCATATTTGGAATGATAATTACTGTGATGACAAAAATGTTCTAATTGGGCAAGGAGAGGTTTGGGGAAAATATCATGGCACAAACCATACCTTGTCCACCAAAGGATAAACCATTTGGGGAATTGACTTTTGAACTTGTGGTCGAACTGGAAAAATTACGAATGACTATGATCTTCATTTTGATGAAGCATGATTTTATGCCAAGCCTCAATATAATCATAATAGCAAAAGGAGCTAGTGTGATTACAAAGTGACTTGAGATCTGATGGATGACTACCCCAATCTGACAGATTGAGTACTTATTTAATATACAACGAATGATAAAGGAGCTTTGATTTATCATCGTTGGCATAAATTGGTTTAATGAAGACTGACTCTGTTTCAATAAGGATATCCCTATAATACACAAGTGATTTATAAGGAGCAAGAGGGAGGAAATGCCATCCAATAGGAAAATACTGGGCAGCCAATTAAATTGGGTCATTCTTGGGTTTCATAGGTAACTCAATATGGAATAAGTCTTTCATCAAAAATCGACGATAATCGACCTTTGGGTGACTAGGTTTTGATGAGGTAGCTTGGGATTGACTAGCAAAAATATCAAACGGCTTGGGCTGACTAGAAAGAACTAAGGAGTAGGGCTTGGGGACTGTACCAAGCACCGGAAATTATTTGTGTGTTTGTGTAACTGGATGAGGAACAATAGTTCCTTTTGATCGATTAATCGACTCCAGCAGAGCCCTAATGACCACGAGAAGATGATCCTCGCACACTCATGTTGTTCGCAGTATACTGTGTTAAGGAACTCACGGGTGAGGAAATCGAGAACCGAGTTGTTACTACCTTTAATGTATTCAATATCAAAATCGAAAATACTTAAAATAGCTTGCCATCTAGCGAATGTTCCTAACTCGATATGTTTATTCTTATGCTTGTGCTTTCGTCTAGAGGGAGCAACCGGCGGTAAACCATACTATTCACAAAATGTTCCTAACTCGTATTTGGCTTTATTTCTATCTTTACTAGCTTGTTTAGCTAATTTAAAATCAATACACATTTTTAATCCAATTTTTTGAATATGACTAATAATATCACCATAGGTTAAATTATCATAATCAATATATCCTAAATTTTTACTTAATTCTTCTCTAACTTTGTGAGCAAATAAAGATGGTAAACCATTAACGAATTTCTCTTTCCAAAATGGTTTATTACTGTCATTTCTCATCATAACTCTAGAAGTAAATACATCTTTGTACCATCTAAAATCACTTAGAGTGGGACAAGTAAGATTAATTAATTGATCATGAATTCTTTTTGTAATATTACTAGGGGTTCCAACAAAATGTTTAATTATAGTAAATATTAAAGTATTAACTCCATCAGGAAGACCAATACCAGCATCTTCATCAAAGATGGGATTGCCTTTATTATCTCTTTGGATAGCATGAACTATGGATATTCTAATGTCTTCTGTGAGATGTTTTTCCCACCAAGACCTAAGAATACCAGTAAAACCACTAGCTAATAATTCAACTATATCTGGTTGAGATAAAGTGTTGAATTTAGTGATATAGCTGTTGGCTACCATTGACATGTGATTAAGTTTATTAAGAATTTCGTGTTTACTAAAACCATCTATATTCCTTTCATAAATTTTATTAGAGGACACAGAAAATTGTTTATCTAGATTTCTCTCTTCGAACTGTAGATCTAGAGGAGTTGGTCTAGAGTACCAATTTCTGGTAATACTTGTGTTATTAATAGTTAATTTATTTAACTGTTCATTAAGGTTTGAAATAGATGAGTGATTAGAGTGATCAGAAGAACTTTTGTTATCACCATTTGATTCAGCATGATCGATAACAGCAATAATTCCACTTGGACCGGGTTCTGTTTTAAGTTTTTTAAATAACTTTTCAATAGATTGGACCAATTCACTTTCTTCATTAGGTAAACCTAAATTATATCTGTTCTCTGGTAATTTAATTAGAGGTTGTTCAATTTTTGAATCAGGTTTTTTAATAATACTTTCTTCAAATTTTTCTTCAATCCTATCTAGCTGTTTTCCTACTATTGCTAGATATTGATTACTAAAGTTTAATTGTTTAATTATTTTTTTATCATCATTAGTTCCATCCTAATCTTGAAGGACTAGCAATAATCAAGTGTTTTTAATCGAATTAGAACTCGTCTTTAAAGGAGGATGACTAGACGATACTTTAGATCTGCTTCTTTAATCCATTGAGTTTTACTAATAACATTACATTTACTTTGATATTGTTCATACCAAATTAAAAAGTAATATTAATTTTTTTATTTTTAATAAATCTTTTCCATCTATTAACTATCTTATCTCTTTTCTTTTCAATGGGGTGATTAGATCTGAATAGATGTCTTTTTTCTTTGTTAAATTTTGAATTAAAATCTTTTACTAAGTTATCCCAATCTAAAGCGAAATTCTTTTTAATGACTCTTAATTGATTATGAATTGGAGCATTAATATCGATCGTGGGATATAACGAGGATGCTTAGGAGAAGAAGAACCTTAATCTTCTACGGTATCATTCTCGAGTATATAAGAAGGATGACTAACTTGTCCTTGATTAAGGATACCTTTAAGTTTGATATCTCTAACCGAAGGATTACTAAGGACTTCATTATCACTTCTAGTGTGGATTACTGAAGGGGCCGAAGAACTGGAAATGTCTTCAATGATAACTGGTGTTCTAGTACGTTCAAAACTAATTTTAACAGTTCCATCAGAAAACTGTTAGATGTTTTCAATATTTAACAAATTATTAACTATGGGCTGCTGTGGTAATTCATTCGGTAAAGTCCATTGATTAGGTAAGGTAATATCCTTCCAAAGAATTGTTCTTGGGATCTGGATATTAGCATCACTAGTTGAACTTTGAATTAAAACTGTTTTATCTTTTGAACTTTTATTAAGAGCATGAACGTTTAAGTTTGATTTCATTGTCTTATAATAAATCCTGTAAATCAAAGCAATGGGTTGAGATCCTTCAATCATTTGAGTAATCTCTCCATCAGTTTTAATGTTTAATGATAAAGCTTTAAATAAGTTTTGATCACTAAGACTCAAGGTGAAATCAGGAAAGCAATTGAAATGGATAGGTCCATTATGCAAACTTGCTTCCATGGCACCAATTATACTTGGATAATAATTTAAAAATCTAGCATCTCTAAGGCAGAGGTAGATAGATGAATTAATTCCTTTTCTGTTGAGCGGTTTGACTGTAACTTGAATAAGACCTATATGGATAAAATTGTAACCCTTCTTTCTGTGTTTTTTAATAACTTCAGGTGATAAAAGACTATAATTTTCGTATTCTTTGTTAATTGCATAAACTCTTTCAACTATTTTGACATTATAGTCAGTTTTGAATTTATCTGAAAAGGTTGACAGATAACTATCTTTTGGAGATACTCTAGGTATGTTCCAATTGTGTAAAACTTGATTAATGTTTTCATAATTATGTTCTTCTTGGTTAACTATGTCCGGGACAGGAGGCAAAGCTGACCTGTTACTAATTGAAGAGCTGGATCTGAATAATCTACTCATCTTGACTGTTTCAAAATAAAAATCTTACTCAAGGTTCCTTCATGCATACCCCGTTTACCCAAAGTAGACTCATACCTATGTTCTATAACCCGACACCGCTGCTCACACCACGGAGACTTACAAAGGTTGAACACTTAACTACGTGGACTACTAGGTGTAAATAAGGTGACTTCAGAACTTTGATGAAGAAGATAATTTTGAAAAAGTAAAGAGAAGTTTGATTAAAGAGATCTGACTATACAGTTACGAACAACAAACAACTTGGCTCTGATACCAAGTTATTTGTATCAGAGCCAAGTTAAATCAAGAAGTTAAATAACTTAAGAAAGAGATTTCTAATTTAAAATTAGATATTTCCAATCTAAGAAAAGAGATTGACGATAAAAAATCAGATCTTCAAGTTAATGATTCCTCTTCTAGTGATGAAAGTCTCGATGAACCAGAATCATCAAGTGCTAAAGATTCTGATCTCTTTATTCAAGGTCTCTCCCTTAAAAGAATTAAAGATATTACTATTCAAAATGGTATATCTCTATTAATTTAGTTATTGATAAAACTTTCTTGGTTCCAGCTCCGCTTTGGTTGATATTGGAGTGCAGACTTGAACTGTATTCAAGAAGGTATTATCCCCACCAGATATTATAAGAAAACTAGTGAAAACTAAATTCAATTTAATCAGGTAGTCAAATGGAAATAAAATATAAATTACCTAATGTACATATTTGTCAAGACAGTATGTGTTTTAAGACCTCATTTGTCTTAGTTCGCAATCTTACTGACAAAATCATTTTAGGTTTACCATTTATATATTTATTATATCCATTTACCACTAGTAATAAAGTTCTAAGTTGTGAACATTTAGGAAAGAAAATTACCTTTAAATTTCTTATTAAACCAAAAGAAAGAGATTTAAAATTTATTCAAGAAGAATCAATTTCTAAATCTTTGAATCTGTTAAACAGTAAAGTTACCCACCTAAGTTTTCTTAAAGAAGAAGTTAGGTATCAACAAGTTGAAGAACAACTTAAGAGTAATGTGAGTTCAAGAAAAAATAAAAGAGTTAAAAGATTATTTAATAAAAAACTTATGTTCTGATTCTCCCAATGCTTTTTGGCATAGGAAGAAGCACATAGTTAGATTACCCTATGCTAAGGAATTTAAAGAACATTTAATTCCCACTAAAGCTAGGCCTATTCAAATGAGTCATGAAAAGATGGAGTTATGTAAAAGTGAAATTAATGATCTTCTTAGTAAGGGTTTAATTAGACATAGTAAGTTACCATGGTCTTGCCCAGCCTTCTATGTTAATAATGAAGCTGAGAAAGAGCGAGGAGTCCCTCAGTTAGTCATTAATTACAAGCTATTAAACAAAGTTCTAGAGTGGATTAGGTACCCTTTGCCCAACAAGGATGATCTCCTTGGTAGGTTAAGTGTCTCCACCATCTTTAGTAAATTTGACCTTAAGTCTGGATTCTGGCAAGTTGCTATTCATCTCGATGATAGGTACAAAACTGCATTCACCACTCCGTTCGGACACTACGATTGGAATGTTCAGTCATTTAGACTTAAAAATGCACCCAGTGAATTTCAGAATATTCTTAATAATATTTTGAATCGTTTCAGTCATTTTATTATTGTTTACATCGATGATATCCTTGTATTCTCCAAGACTATTGAAGAGCATATTAAACATTTGAATTCGCTCTTCAAAAAACAGCTTAAAACCAATGGTCTTGTCCTTACCCCTTCCAAGTGTAGTATACATTTCGACTAAAGTCGTTTCTCGGGTTAATCCTTTATCATGGACTCACGCAGCCCAATTGATGTAGCTATTCAATTCACCGACCGGTTCCCGAGATAAGATTACCGACAAAACTTCATTTCTGAGAGGTTTCTTGGCTCGCTCAATTATATTGGCAAGTTTTACAAGAATCTCGGGAAGATTTGTAAGCCTCTTTCAAATACCATACAAAGTAATCCACCTCCATGGATGACATTCATACTTACATAAGTCAACAAGTTCAAAAATATGTTAAGGTATTGCCCTGCCTTGGCATTTCAAATGATGTAGCATTCAAAATAGTTGAAACTGATGCCTCTGACATTGGATTCGGTGGCATACTCAAACAAAAGTTAACTCCTTCTTCAGATGAACAAATTGTTCATTTCCATTCAAGCATGGAATCCTACACGCTTAAAATACAGTACTATTAAAAAGGAAATTTTATCCCTAGTCCTATGTATTAAAAAGTTTCAGAGAGATTTATTAAATCAGAAATTTTTAGTTAAAATAGATTGTAAGTCAACAAAATTTATTCTTGAAAAAGATGTTGAAAATGTCGCCTCTAAGCATTCATTCGCTAGATGGCAAGCTATTTTAAGTATTTTCGATTTTGATATTGAATACATTAAACGTAGTAACAACTTAGTTCCTGATTTCCTCACCCGTGAGTTCCTTAACACAGGTACTTCTGCAGCAACATGAGTGTGCGAGGAGGATCATCTTCTCGTGGTCATGGCCGCTCTGCCGGTCCAGTTAATCAGTTAAAAGGAACTATTGTTCCTCATCCAGTTACACAAACACATAATAAATTCCAGGTGCTTGGTACAGTCCCCAAGCCCTACTCCTCAGTTCTCTCTAGTCAGCCCAAGCCGTTTGATATTGTTGCTAGTCAATCCCAAGCTACCTCATCAAAACCTAGTCACCCAGTGTCTGATTATCGTCTGATTTTTGATCCGCACTTATTCCATATTGAGTTACCTATGAAACCCAAGAATGACCCAATTCAATTGGCTGCCCAGTATTTTCCTACTGGATGGCATTTCCTCCCTCTTGCTCCTTATAAATCACTTGTGTATTATACGGATATCCTTATTGAAACAGAGTCAGTCTTCATTAAACCAATTTATGCCAACGATGATAAATCAAAGCTCCTTTATCATTCGTTGTATATTAAACAAGTTCTCAATCTGTCAGATTGGGGTAGTCATCCATCAGATCTCAAGTCACTTTCTAATCACACTAGCTCCTTTTGCTATTATGATTATATTGAGGCTTGGCATAAAATCATGCTTCATCAAAATGAAGATCATAGTCATTCGCGGTTTTTCCAGTTCGACCATAAGTTCAAAAGTCAATTCCCCAAATGGTTTATCCTTTGGTGGACAAGGTATGGTTTGTGCCATGATATTTTCCCCAAACCTCTCTTTGCCCAGTTAGAACATTTTTGTCATCACAGTAATTATCATTCCAAATATGAGGAAATTCCAGTCTTCCTCATATTCTGTAGTAAATATAAAATCCCTTGGATTCTTAAATGGCAATATGTCATTTTAGCTACCCAAGAAGTCACAATATTTCACCTCAAAATGCGTCCATAGGTATTCTGACAAACTCGGACTTGTCTTTCCTTTATTTCTCATGTCTCTCTGTGGTTTTTTCATTAAATGGTGGGATAAATTGATGTTGATAGAATAGTTGGCCAAGTTCGTAAAAGAATTTACGCCTTCTCCTTTATTGACTCCTCCAAAGAACCACTTCTTGATTACCCACTTCGCCACAGTTGCATCTTCGATAAAAAATACCACTAAGACGGTGATAAGTCAAAAGAAAAATCAGTTGTTCCTCCTATTTCTGATGAAGTTACTAATGTTTCTAGTTACTCTAACTCTCAGTTAAGGTGTCTTGCAGATGTTATTCATTTGAGACTTGACCAATTACACGAAGAATCAGACAAAGCTTCTTTTCAGTCCAGAGGAGAAAATTCTAGTCAAGATCTTGAAGACGAAGGTGATTGTGATCCCTATGGCACGATCAGTCTTCAGGATGCTCAAGGTCCCTTTTCTTGAGTCCTGTAGTAATCAATCAAGGTGTGTTGATGTTATCAGCCGCCTTCATAGCCTCGATCGACCAAAGACCGCCTTGCCCGTGAGATAGTCGATCGACCGGCCTTTTGCCCGATAGTCAAGAACATCTTCGCTTTTCCACCAAAAGCGACAATCGATCGAGTATCGGCCCCACAGGGCCGTATTAGTCAAAAGAGACGTATGCTTTTCCATCGAAAGCAGTTTCTTTTCCTTTTACTTTAGTAAAATGTTTTAAATCTTTACGCCCCAAAATTAGGTATACATCACCCATCTTGGGTCGCCGATACATGGTACAAAAATTCAAATACAACTTACTAATACAACTGTCGCACAATACGACAAAACATAACTCGTGAGTTTGAATACAATTATTGTCTACTAGAGATTATACAAACTCAAAAGGAGTCCTCATTACAATTATTAACACACTATTTCACGTAATAAAGTGAGGACTACTAATGCTATCCTCTCGACCGCCACTCCGCTCCCGACTAGTCCCTCGCTATGTTCTCATTTCCTCAAGAGAATAAAGGAAAGAAAGGGTGAGCTCAACTAGCCCAAGAAGAAATATTACGACTAAGATAATGCGTAATAAATTATCGTTAGCCTTCAACAAAGGTTAAACCGATAAAATATAACAACATCAAGTTTAATCAAATGAACAAGCAATCCATTAAAAGAGTCAAGAGAGAATAAAATCTACTATCTTTTATGATTTAAAAGGTTTTTCATGACTTTTATCACCGGGACTCAAATTAATAAATAATCCACATCATCGAATCACCCATGCACTACTACAAGGATATTCTTTAGTATCACGACCACAAATTATCCATGCACTACAAACCAAGGACATTCGTATTCATTAATGGTCATGATCATGCCAACAACTCGTCCATCAATGCACTACGGCCAATGATAACTTTTACCACATCATTTGTAACATTACTACCATGATTACAATCGAATAATCCTCGGTCATAATCATACCAAGTCCATCTATGCACTACAGCCACGTATGACTTTCAACATAATATAAACATGAGGATGATGACAATGATATAAGAATTCAATAAAACAAGTTCAAGAATTAATTTATCCAGAACTAATAATGTCCAAATTGTCAACATGATATCGCTTTCAGAGAGTAAAATTCAAGAATGATCGTAAGAATATTTCCATGAAAAGATATCGATGAAGCGCAAATATCAAGGATATTCTACTAATTTCATGGAGTATAGAAGTCAAAACTTTAACCAACCGAGTATAATAAAGAATGGAATAACAAAAGAAATCACCACGCATGCGCATTTCAGATGATGTGTTATTCCAATGTAATAATAATAATCTAAACCAAATTCGCAAAATTTGCACCGACAGATGATGTTCCAATGTAAATAATAAAGATTTTAACCAGTCCTGTAAAACACACATGTATGTGATGTTCCAATGTATAATAATAAAGATTTTAACAGTGTCCTGTAAAAACACACATATGTGATGTTCCAATGTAATAATAGAAGAATGTCACCAAGTATAGGTAAATCACAGATACAAAAGTTATTCCAATGTAATAATAAGCAATGGAATAACAACAGCTTCTTCTTCATGAATGAAAGAAAGAATACACCCCTTACATTAGTAGTAGATTGAATACCGCAGAGTGTAGTAGAATGTAATACTCTTCTTCTTTCTCTTATTCTCTATACTTTCTCTCTCTATATAGCTTGAATGAATTCGTGAAAATAATGAAGCACTAGCCCTCTATTTATAGAAGATTTCTAGCTTAGCACTTGAAATGTGAAAAGGCAAGTGGCTCGATTTAATCGGTGATGTGAAAAGAAAAGTGGTTCGACGCCAGTAATGTGAAACGACAATTGGTTCGACGCTCGTAATATGAAAACGATAATTGTTTCGACGTCTCGTAATATAGAAACGTTAAGGTTTTGATTACTATCGATGAAGGTAATTACTATATTGACGGTATTATCGATTTAAGGTAATTACTATCGACGAAGAGATTACTATCGATGATGAGATATTAGATGATGACATATAAAATAAAATAACCAAACTTACCACAAACGCCTCATAATAGACTTTTATATACATCAAGGATCAATAAATATTACCACAAATCATTTTATTTTTAATCAACACATATTTAATCTTTCAACAATTATTAATCATTTATAACTTGTCGCCTCAATTATTGATTTAATAATATAACATATTATACAGATGATAATCGTGACAATAATTGAATCAATAATATAAGAGATATGATGCAAAGAATTATCGTAGTAATAATCGAGTATAAATGAAAGTGACTTCACGTAAGATCAATAATCAATACCGCAGCTACTATGCAACCACGCCAGACATCGTATTTTTACTACCGTAGTTCAACAGCTTTTAACTGGTAATACCTCCGCCGTTATTTTCATAAAGTATTTTTGTCGCTTTCAATCCGATAATAATTCCGCTCAGGGGTCCACTAATGATTGTGCCATCGCATTTAATATTCCCCGACAAAAAGAATATTCCCCACCAAAACTAATATTTTATAACAACTTGCTTACTTTGCAAAATTTATAAATATTACCCACAACTATAACATTATATCAAATTTACTCCATAATATTCAAAAATAATATTTATAGAAAATTCATCTTTATTTATAAAAGTCAGTCTTACAACCTCCCTTCTTATGAAATTTCACCCTCAAAATTAGGGTACGACTGTATGTCAAGAGGTAAGGATACCTTGATTTCATTTCGCATTCTAACTCCCAAGTCATTTCCTCAACATCGTGGTTTCTCCACAAAACTTCGACTTGAGGTATAACCTCGAGCGTAGAATATGTTCCTTCTTATCCAAGATTTGAACAGAACCTCTTCATACGCCAAATCTTCCGCTATTTCGTCCTGGCTTCTAACTCAATAATGTGGTTCGGGTCTTTCACATATTTACGTAATATGGATATGTGAAAAACGCTATGAACACGAGACATACTTCAGCAGAAAGTTTAGTCTATAGCCCACGCCCTACTCGATCGAGGATTAAAATGGGCCGATGAATCGAGGATCGAGTTTTCTCTTTCCAAATCTCGTAACTCCTTTCCATGGAGCAACACGCAACAACACATGATCTCCTATATCGAATTCCACGCCCTTTCGATGAAGATCAAGATAACTCTTTTGTCGATCTTGTGAGGTTTTTATACGCTCATTTGATCGTTTGAATCTTTTCCGTAGTCATACGCATCAACTCCGGCCCCAACAACGCTGCTTCACCCACCTCATCCCAAAGATACCGAGAGAATCGACACTTTCTTCCATACAACGCTCAATGGAGCCATGCCAATACTTGCTTGATAACCGTTGTAGAGAAAACTCCACCAATGGTAAGAACTTGTCCCAACTTCCTTGAAATCAAGGACACAGAGTCTTAATAGATCTTCAAGAGTTTGAATAGTCCTCTCCGATCGTCCGTCTGTCTCGAGGATGATATGCCGAGCTAAATCGTAAGTCCGCGCTCATAGCTTTTTGCAAACTAACCCAAAATCGTGAAGTGAATCTTCGGTCTCGATCGTAAACTATGGATACCGCAGATACCATGCAGCCTTACAATCTCGCTTATGTACATACGAGCAAGACGCTCAAGTGTATAAGTTTCTCGATTTGCAGAAGAAATGAGCGACTTGGGTCAATCTATCAACAATGACCCAAATCGCATCTACGCCTTGAGAAACCTTAGAAGAAGACCCAGAATCGAATCCATGGTAATGTGCTCCCACTTCCATTCTCGGAATTTCAAGTGGTTGCAATGGACCTTTTGGTACTTGATGCTCCGCTTAACTCGCTGACAAGTTAGACACCTCGAGATAAACAACGCTATCTCTCTCTTCATATTGCTTCCACCAAAATGTATGACGAAATATCATGATACATTTTGGTACTCCTGTGATGGATTGCAAAACGGTGTGTCAGTGCGCCCATCATGATTTTATACTTTAAATCGTGGTCGTTAGAAACACAAAGTCCGGAGTCGACTCAAGTATTCCTTCTTCATCGATTCTTGCTTCCTAAGATAAGACCTTCTTGCACTTTCTTCCTCATACGATCACCTCCGTGTCCAGAATTTGAGCGCAGCTTTTAACTTTATCGATTAAAGCTCTGCTTCTACTCAGATATTCGCCATCATCACATGGGTCCCCGAGTCTTTAACTCTATCTCCATCCTTTGCAAGTCACACAAAATGGGCCTCATATTGACAATATCGCACTCAGATTTGCATATGATCTTCTACTCAATGCGCCACCTACCACGCTCGCTTTTCCAGATGGTATTGATGGTATGATCATAATCTTTCAATAGCCTCAAGCCAACGCCATTGTCGCATGTCGAGTTCCTTTTGAGTAAAGAAATATTTGAGGCTTTTATGATCCGTAAAGATCTCCACCTTCTCCCCATACAAGTAATGCCTCCAAATCTTTAAGTGCAAAGATAACAAATGCTAACTCTAGATCATGAGTAGGATAATTCCTCTCATATTCTTTGAGTTGTCTTGAGGCATAGGCTATGACTTTCCCATGTTGCATGAGAACACATCCCAACCCTTTGCCTCAAGATCATCAGAGATGACAAATCCTCCGAGCCGATGGTATTGTCGTAACAAAATGCCGAAATGAGTCTCCTCTCGAGTTCTTGAAAACTCTTCTCACATTCTTCGCTCCAACCGAACTTTGTATCTTTCGAGTCACCGAGTTAATGGAGTAGCAATTCGAGAAAATCCTTCCACGAATCTCCGATAATAACCAAATTAAACCGAGAAAGCTACGATTTTTACATCGATTTAGGTTGCTCCCAACTTTGAATTGCTTCAATCTTTGTTGGGTCAATGATATTCCATGACTTGATACTACGTGCCCAAGGAATGCTACTTCCTCGCCGTAATTCACATTTCTTCAACTTGGCATAAAGCTTGTATTCACGGCTTTTGGAGTGTCACCTCAAGTGTTGCTCATGATCTTCACGACTTTTGAATAAATAAGGATGTCATCAATAAAGACGACCACAAAGTGATCCAAATATTCCTCAATACTTTGCTCATCATATCCATGAAGGCAAGAGGAGCATTAGTCAATCCAAAGGACACGACTAGGAATTCATAATGCCCGCATCGAAGTTCTCGAAGCCGCCTTTGAATGTCATCTGCTCTAATCTTCAATCGGTGATATCCTAAACGAAGATCAATCTTTGAAAAGAATTTGGCTCCTTGCAATCGGGTCAAACAGTCATCAATACGCGGCAATGGATACCTATTTTTGATGGTGACATGATTCAACTCCCGATAATCAATACAAAGTCGCATACTCCCATCTTTCTTCTTCACGAATAGTAACAGAGCACCCCAAGGAGAAGTACTAGACGAATAAAGCCAATGTCTAACAATTCCTCGCAGCTTGGTCTTTAACTCTCAAGTTCAATAGAGCTATTCGACATGGGGCTTTGAAATGGGTTTTGTACGTTCAAGGTCGATACAAAATTCAATTTCACGCCAGGGGTAGGCCAGAAGTTCTTCTGGGAATACGTCAGAAATTTATTAACAATAGAAATATCGCTCAAAACCGATTTATTTTTGTTTAAATCAGATATGAGCTAAGAAAGCTTGACATCCGCTTTTTCAATAAACGAATAGCTTTATGGCTTGAGATGACCGTGATTGATTTTAATGGTTTGGTCGCTTGAATTCGCATAATAGGTTGATTAGGAATATGAAAGCTAACAACCTTACTAAACAATCAATTTTTGCATGATGAGTAGTTAACCAATCAATCCCTTGTAATCACGCCAAATGCAAGTATTTTCAATGAAATAAGATCTACAGTAATAATGTGAGGGTACCGATTTGAACCAAACAAGACTTATAAACAAAGGGATGTAATGAAGGTTTCTCCCAACTGAGTTTCCACAGATAAGTCAAAGTCTAATTTCTCCTGAGTCAAATTTAATCGATGAGCGCAAGTAGGAGAAATAAAAGAATGGGTAGAACCGGTATCAAATAAAGTATAGATTTCGTTAGAGTTTATGATAAGCTTACCCGTGATGACCTCATTCGTTCCTTGCTTTCGGGAGGTCACAACAAACGCCTCCTCAGACTACCGGCTTTTGACTTTTCTCGACTACTTTGGTGCCTCCATCCTAGTCAATTTGTCTTCTATGAACGACAAATCGCTAAGTGACCTTCTCTTCCACAATTATAACATGCTTTGACTAAATCGCGCAGCTTTGACCGATGTGCCCTCCCTCCGTGATTTGAAACATATGATAGGTGGTCGCTTCTCCTTCCTTAACGACAAAAAAGCCAGCCGACGCCTTTCCATCATCATTGAATCTCCTCTTCTTGAAATGTCCATTCTTATTGTTTTGGCCCCGATTACCCACCGGTGGTTACCATTTCGCCCGCTGATTCCTCCACGCTTGTTGTCACCGCTTCACGATCGCTTCTCACCGGTATTATCATTTTGCCGATCCGCTTCTTTTTAGTCAAGGCTTGACTCGTTATCGCGCTTCCACTAATCGAGCCCTATTTACAACATCCTCAATATAAACACAGCTTTATGAGAAATAAGATGTCGACGATTCCGGCTTCAAACCTCTTAAAAACATCCGTGTCATTCTCTCTTCATTATCCACCAAGTGGGACGAAAACCGGATAACTCCGCAAATTTAGCCTCGTATCATGACACTCATACCATATTGTTTTGTTCCAACTTGATAAACTCCACCTCCTTCATGTGACGAAATACTTTGGAAAGTATTTGTCGTTGAATGCCTCTTCGAACTTCTCCCAAGACATCTTCAAGACGGCAGTTCGAGTACGCTTTTACCGATTCCCACCAAGAATCGCGCCTCCTCACAAGCAACATAAAGGGCGTAGAAGGGAACTTTTTGCTCCTCGAGCATCCCAAGACATCAAATATCTTGGTGATCTACTTTATCCATGCTTCCGCCATAAGTGGTTTTGGCTTCCTTAAACTCCGGTGGTCCCAGCCCTTGAACTGCTTAATGCATGACCGCCTCCGAGAGTTTCCAAGAGTTTCCACCGATTTGGACAGAGCCGCCTCCGCATCATTGCATGATGAATCGTATAAAGCCCCTAACATTCGATCATTCATCATTTGTCAAGGTTGTTGTTTGCATGAGGATTGTCGCCTCGATGCACATTATCCTCGATTATTGATATGTGGTGAATCAACTACGCCAGGCTCCATTGCTATTCTCAACATTCTCTGATGTCATTTTCAGACATCGCCACAAAACAAAGGTTAATTGACATGTAACATATTATCCCTAAATTCTCGACCACCAATTAAATACCACATAAACTTAGGTAGGTCATACTAACGAAAGGAATTCCCCGCCTCCCTCCTAGTACTATTCTCACATCTTAGCCAGGATCATATCCTCAAGCTTTGATACTAACCGCGACGCCCCCAAAATTAGGTATACATCACCCATCTTGGGTCGCCGATACATGGTACAAAAATTCAAATACAACTTACTAATACAACTGCTCAGTACAATAATACGAAAAACATAACTGTGAGTTTGAATACAATTATTGTCTACTAGAGATTATACAAACTCAAAAGGAGTCCTCATTACAATTATTAACACACTATTTCACGTAATAGTGAGGACTACTAATGCTATCCTCCTGACCGCCACTCCGCTCCCCGACTAGTCCCTCGCTATGTTCTCATTTCCTCAAGAGAATAAAGGAAAGAAAGGGTGAGCTCAACTAGCCCAAAGAAGAAATATTATGACTAAGATAATGCATAATAAATTATCGTTAGCCTTCAACAAAGTTGTTAAACCGATAAAATATAACAACATCAAGTTTAACTCACAATGAACAAGCAATCCATTAAAAGAGTCAAGAGAGAATAAAATCTACTATCTTTTATGATTTAAAAGGTTTTTCATGACTTTTATCACTGGGACTCAAATTTTAATAAATAATCCACATCATCGAATCACCCATGCACTACTACCAAGGATATTCTTTAAGATCACGACCACAAATTATCCATGACTACAAACAAGGACATTCGTATTCATTAATGGTCATGATCATGCCAACAATCATCCATCAATGCACTACGGCCAATGATAACTTTTACCACATCATTTGTAACATTACTACCATGATTACAATCAATAATCCCTCATCATAATCATACCAAGTCCATCTATGCACTACAAAAAGCCACAAATGACTTTCAACATAATATAAACACGAGGATGATGACAATGATATAAGAATTCAATAAAACAAGTTCAAGAATTAATTTATCCAGAACTAATAATGTCCAAATTGTCAACATGATACCGCTTTGTAGAGTAAAAAATTCAAGAATGATCGTAAGAATATTTCCATGAAAAGATATCGATGAAGCGCAAATATCAAGGATATTCTACTAATTTCATGGAGTATAGAAGTCAAAACTTTAACCAACCGAGTATAATAAAGAATGGAATAACAAAAGAAATCACCATGCATGCGCAGATTAGATGACAAAGTTATTCCAATGTAATAATAATAATCTAACCAGTCGTGCAAAATTTGCACCGATGTGATGTTCCAATGTAATAATAATAAAGACACAACCAATGTATATAATAATAAAGATTTTAACCAGTCCTAAAAACACATATGCATGTGATGTTCCAAAAAAATAATAATAAAGATTTTAACCAGTCCTGTAAAACACACAAGTGATGTTCCAATGTAATAATAGAAGAATGTCACCAAGTATAGGTAAACCACAGATACAAAAGTTATTCCAATGTAATAATAAGCAATGGAATAACAACAGCTTCTCTTCATGAATAAGAAAGAATAACACCCTTACATTAGTAGTAGATTTGAATATCGCAGAGTGTAAGAATGTAATACTCTTCTTCTTTCTCTTATTCTCTCTATACTTTCTCTCTATAGCTTGAATGAATTCATGAAAATAATGAAGCACTAGTCCTCTATTTATAGAAGATTTCTAGCTTAGACTTGAAATGTGAAAAGGCAAGTGGCTTGACGAATCGGTGATGTGAAAAGAAAAGTGGTTTGACGCTCAGAATGTGAAACGACAATTTGTTCGATCACCGTAATATGAAACGACAATTGGTTCGACGTCTGTAATATGAAACGGCAAGTGGTTTTATGTTTGGTAATTACTATCGACGTAATAATACTATCGACGAAGAGACTTTTAGATGATGACATATACATGGGCCCCCATAAAATAACCAAAACTTTACCACAAACGCCTCATAATAGACTTTTTATATACATCAAGGATCAATAAATATTACCACAAATCATTTTATTTTTAATCAACACATATTTAATCTTTCAACAATTATTAATCATTTATAACTTGTCGCCTCAATTATTGATTTAATAATATAACATATTATATGATGATAATCGTGATAATAATTGAATCAATAATATAAGAGATATGATGCAAAGAATTATCAGAAGTAATAATTCAAAGATAAATGAAAGACTTCTCACGTAAGCATCAATAATCAATACCGTAAAGCTACTACGCAACCAATGCCAGACATCGTATTTTTACTACCGGGTAGTTCAACAGCTTTTAATTCAGTAACACCTCTCCGCCGTTATTTTCATAAAGTATTTTTGTCGCTTTTCTCAATCCGACAATAATTCCGCTGTGGGGTCCACTTAATGATTGTGCCATATGAATATTCTAATATAAAAAGAATATTCCCAAACGAAAAAAACTTGCTTACTATTCCCCACCAAACTCCAAATATTTTATAACAAAATTCATCTTTATTTTAAAAGTTTATCAAATATAAGTATATATATATAAAAGCATTACCCACAACTATAACATTATATCAAATTTATATATATAATATTCAAAAATATATATTATAACTCGAAATTCATCTTATATTTATAAAATATATATATATCTTACCCTTTATTTATAGAGGGGAGCCACAGGTGTACAAATGACCAACCGAAAGTGTACACGAGGTCGCCTGCCGGGTTGCCGGGTTTATGAAGTCGCGTCGTCCCGCATTACGTGAACGGAGGCACTGCAATGTCCGCTTGAACTTTCAGAATTGCAATCTGGGCATCCGACAAAGGTATGTAGGACCTATTTTGGACCGCCGTTGTTGAGAGTTATAAAATGGCATGGGATTAGAGGTTGTACGAAGACATGAAGATGGGACGGTGCCCTCCGGTCTTTAAGCTTCAAATTATATCCGTTACCATATGCATAATAGTCACTCAGGATTGGTTTTCCTCGATTCTCATGGGACATTGTTGTGTAGAAATGTGTGTATAAAATGTTGAGACGGCGTGATGTGGCTTCAAAGTGGCGAGATGACGACTTTTCTACTCATTGGAGTTATCGCCGGTTTGGGCTGATAAAGCTGACGTTGCTCAGGGTTATCGCTGAGATTGGACTGCTACAAATGTTGGAGGTCCTCAGTGTCATCTTTGAGGTGTGCCTGTCTTCCCGGTGTTATCTTCGGATCTGGTACTGAGTGCCTCGGTGTGAGCGCCGAGGTTAAAGCTGATTGCATTTGAAACAAGCATTTCTGGGGTTATCGCCGGAACTGCATTCCTTGGGGATATCACCAAGTTAGGTAGCTGCTACTCCCAGTGTTGGGACTGAGATTGGATACCTCGGGGTTATCTCCGAGATTAATCAGTTTTCTTTGGTGGAATTTCCGGTATTGGAACTGCATGCCTCGGGGTTACCTCCGAGGTTGGAATTGTTACTCCCGGTGTGTGTTACGGGGTTGAGATTGAACTTTCGGTAGTATCCGAACTTGATGTGAACTATCCTCTGGGTTTACCTCTAAAAGACGAATCTGCCCTCCTACAATGTCAGTGACAGGTGTGCAGAAAATTTCGAGTGTCTATAGATGCCCCTCTTTATCATACTCATGCAATGCAATGTATGGGTAGGATAAAGAATCCTAGACACTGGAAATGCGATATGATGCAAATGTATGATGCATGTGTGCGGGGTTGTTTCCCAACATGCTGGGGATGATTGCCGGTTCCACATTAATTTTAATGGGGATTGACAATGATGACTAGATTGGATGTTGACGTTGGGGCTATCACCCAAGTCCTTAATCCTTGATACAGACTTGATTCTGAAGAAGTGTCTCTTATGTGTAAGAGATCTGTAGGGATAAAGCTTTGTCTGTTATGAGGATGTGTATAACATATCCCATCATCGATCCTCTTTGATGCCATTGACCTTTCCTGGTTCGTATCGCTAGGATATGTCAAAGTTCTGGCGATTCTTCGCCAACAACATATGTTATCGTATCGCTCGACTTTCGTTGATGTGTACTTCACCGACGTGTGAATCAACGGATGAAAACCAATGGGGGTGGTATCGTCATTTGGTTGACCTTCTGGCGATATGTGAATCAACTAAAACCCTATCGCGCGATTGTCAAGGCTGCTTGACCTTCGCTGACGTGTGAATCAACGGAACATTGCGTTGTAACCCCCGTCGGGGATCCACTGGGGACTATAAATACCAACTGGCGAAATCATCGAAAAACTTTCGATGCATCGATGGGTTTACTTTCCATCGGCTGAAATAACATCAAGGTTGCTTGACCTTCATTGATACGTACACCAAAGGATGACAACGCGTGGTGACCCCTATCGGGGAATGTGTTGTAACCCATGCCGGGGTATGCATTGTACCTTAGGGCTATGACCATGATTTGGTGGCATTGGACCTTCGTCAGGTATTGCGGAGCGTGACTTGCAACATCTGAGATCATCGGCATAGTATACCCCGTGCTTGGGTGAATACCAATGAGTGATGTACAGACAGAGGACCAGGATTGTACGCTATTCTGCTCAATCGTGTAGCGTTTTTATTCTTAATTTGACCTTTTCAGTTTGTGAGAACTCCTTTGCAACTCGATCTGGACCGAGCCGGAGGGGTGGGGCCCACATAGGGGTGCCGTAGGTACACCTACTCCAGCCGCAGATGAACCTGCGGCCAACCGTAGATGATATAATCCTACAGGTTGCTTTCATAAGTCATTTTCAAGTTGCGCCGTGAAGTAAATCTGAGAGCTCTTCTTCAGATCTGCTGCGTTCGGGAGACTTTTTGCAAATTCTATCAGCGTACAAGTGTTCTACACTATCCTGGTAACGTATGAATGTATTTTTTTTTCCAGTTTTTATCCTTTGGAAAATGAATTAACACATGAAATGCATCTAAACACATAGTAGTGATTATGTATGCTCAAATGACTTGATAAAAAATACTCAACATAGTAAATGTTAGTATTAAACCATGCTGAACATAATGATGTGAAAAAATTTGACTTTTGAGACAGTTAAATTGGCACCTTTTTCTGCTATTTCTTATCCTATTTGAGGACAAATGAGCAAAAGGTAAAAAGGCAAAGTACTCCTGGTGTAGACACTCGAAATTTTCTGTACTATTGTCACTAACATTGCAGGAGGACAGATTCATCTCTTAAGAGAGAACCACGAAAGACAATCCAAATCCATACCCAGGATACTACCTAAGTTCAAATCAACCCCGGATCACACTGGGAGAATACTTGATTCCAACCTCGGAGATAACCACGAGGCATGCGGATCCAATACTGAACACACACCGAGAGAAGACCGATTAATCTCTTGAGATAACCACGAGGTATCCGGTCTCGGTCCCAACCATGGGAATAGCCACCAACCTTGATGATAACCCCAAGGAATGCGGTTTGGCGATAACCCCGAATGCTTGTTTCAAATCGACCGACTTCAATCTCGGCGCTCCAAACGAGATACAACGCCTAACCCGAAACAATAACATCGGGAAGACAGGCACACCTCAAAGGTGACAATGAGGACCTTCAACAATTACAGCAGTCCAATCTTAGCGAAGTCTGAGCAACGTCTGCTTTATCAGCCCAATCGGACGATAACACAGGTGAGGGGCAACATCATCATCTCGTCAACACGATGCCACATCACGTCTCTACGCAACAATGTCCCACAAGACTAACCAATCCCGAGTGAATATTGTGCGGGGTAACGGATGAAAGTTGAAGCTTGAAGACCGGTGGGCATCGTCCCATCTTCAATGACTTCGTACAAACTCTAATCCCATGCCATCGTAAAACTCTCGACAATGACGGTCCGAAATAGGTCCTGTATACCTCAAACGGATGCCGGGATTGCACTTCTGAAAGTTCGAGTGGACATTATAGTGCACGAGTACCGTGCTTTCGAGATGACTGACGGAAACAAACCCGGGCCCACCAAGTTGCCTTTAATACACTACTGCTAAAATGCCTATAAATATAGGGCTTGGGCTGCCCATTTTGAAAGAAAAAAAGGCGAGGAAGCCCTACCCAATTTGCTTTGCACTCACACCATGCAGTGTACTTTCCCCTTTTAAACACCTGTGAGCTCATATATAGCCCTTTTGTACCTACAAAAGTCAGTGTTTACCCACTCTAAAGATATAGAAGTCTTCTTTAGCAGTCAGCTGTAAGCCTTCTCACACACTTTGGAGTCTTTCTTTTCATCTTTGCACACACCCTTCTACACGTTGAGAGTCATGTTTGCTTGCTTTTGCGGACTTCTATCTCGTGGTTTCATTTCATCTGTATATATATATATATATATATATATATATATATATATATATTGACTAACATTATCGAGTTATGCCTCGATTGAGCCTAGACTTGATGCGGAGCGCTTCGCTTTAATATATATATATATATATATATATATATATATATATATATATATATATATATAGAATTGTGGTGGGACTACATTACGATGAGCACAGATTTTATATCCAAGTTTCTTTCGCTTTAATATATATATATATATATATATATATATACATTTATATATATTATACGTGTGTTTGACTCTTGCATTACGATGAGCTCGATTTTACATCATCCTGCATTTATTCGCTTATATATATATATATATATATATATATATATATGAATGGTCTAGACTTTGTTCGATGAGCACAGATTTTACATCCGAATGCGTTTATTGCTTTTGTATATATATATATATATATATATAAATCTCCGCTGAGTTTTCTTAAGTGGCGATTGATCGCTTCTAACTTTATTTACATTTTGTCCCTTTGGAGTTTCTTTCGTGGTGGTTGGTAGTATTCTGACTTTATTTACGTTTCATCCCGTGGAGTTTCATTCGTGACGGTTGATAGCTTTTACGACTTTATTTACATTTCGATCCCCATGGAGGTGCTTCGTGGTTGGTGATCCTGCAATAGATATATATATTTACTGACTTTTATATATATACCGCTATCGCTTTCATACAAACGCAGATTTTGTGCTTTAGGAATCATGTGATCACAGATTCATCTCATTGAATCTAGATTCGGTTCCTATGATGGACATTTTCAGATGTAAGCAGCTTATAAATTATTCTGCGTTGTCTGAACTTCCTCAGATGGTTTCTATACCCACGGGGAAATCGTCATTATTATGTATATTATTTTTATACGGATGCCTCGCATTTGTAAAATAAAATCAATCAAGTCGAGCACTTAATAAAATGGGAGTGTAAAATGTCTCAATTACTATTGAGCATCAGGGTTTGAAAAACCTTTTTTATAAAACATCATTGCTATATCTTGCTAAAAACTGAATTTTTACATAAATTCAAACCACAATAGTATATAGGTTCGAACGAGGCCTCTCACTACTTCCAAATAAATAACATCATTGACCCACACACACACACATTCAGATAACAATTTCTTGAAAAGAGGCTATTCTGGGTAACACGGATGTCGGGGGGTGCCTAACACCTTTCTCCCGCATAACCAAGTCCCCGGACCCTAATGAATCTCGGTTTCACCGACCCGTTTAGCAGTGGCACATCACTGGGTCAATATGTAAACCTTTTCTCGGTTGTGTTGGTACAACCATTTAAAAAACCAACTGGCGACTTTTAACAGTCCCATCGTCGACATTATACATGTCGGACCTTTTTCACTTGTTTTTTTCAAACAAATCTCACCTAAAATGAGAACACCAAAGAGCAAGTAATGGAAAGGGACATCCAAAAATCCCGACGTCGACAGGTGGTGACTCTGCTGGGGACTCCAGTAAGAGGACCTAAGCCGCTATTTCAATCTTTTCAAAACTATTATCTGCTTGTGTGTGGATGTTTCATTTACATTTGATGAATGTGTACGAATGCATTTCCTTATTGCACTTAGTGCTTCGCACCATAACTGCTTGTGATGCTAGTGCTTCGCACCATAACTGCTTATGATATTAGTGCTTCGCACCATATCTGCTTGTGATATTAGTGCTTCGCACCATATCTGCTTGTGATATTAGTGCTTCGCACATGTCATCATTTTCATACGGTGAGACGCGATGTATGTGAATGTATGTTGTGTGGTCCCTCCACCGGAGGCTATCCTGTCGGTGTTTGATTCTTTGGACTCGTGAGAAGACTAATTCTCCGAGGCTCAAGAAAGGCACCACACAAAATTAAGCTCCAGGTTGAAAGACTGGATTAACTTCCCGTCTAGTAGATTGCGATGATTTGGGAACCTTCATGCCAAAAAGCCGCGAGAGTAACCTAAGATAGGTCAGCCTCTGATAAACCCAAAGCAGAGGAAAGTCTCTTCATGCTCTCATTTTAATTACTTGTAAACACAATTACTTGTAATTACATTCCATATCTATCTCCATGTAATGAGAAATATGAAGAAATGTGTACACATACATATTAACATGCTATAAACAGCTGACACCCGTTGTGCAGGATAAAAATTCCTAAAATGGACACATCACATAGCATGTTATTGTATACATTCCCTAAAGACTAAACTATGCAAGTCTTTCGCAGGGAATCAATCAGACCTACTACCCGGTCAAAGTCCAAAAAGGCAACATGCCTACAGTCAATCATGTCGTCATCCGACCAGACTGAACTTAATCTAGTTTTTCGCAAAGAATTCGACGGATTAAGCAAACAAATTACAGATTTGGCTGTTCTACTCAAATAATTACACCAGTCTACACAGGGTCAGAAAATACCCGTAGATGCTGAATCCTCCACACAAGGAGGAATCCCGGTCATTACCATACCTGAACCACAATTGGATACGACCAACAAAACTCTTGATGCTGCCCATCCCACTGGAGATACAGACATTGGTGACATCAAAAAGAAATTCCTCCAAATGGAAGAGACCCTTCGCGCTATCAAAGGAATTAGAACACATGGAAGTGTTTCATATGTAGATCTGTGTATTTTTCCTAGTGTTCATTATCCAGAAAAATTTAAAACTCCTGACTTTGAAAAATATGACGGGTTAGGAGATCCTTACACACATTTAAAAGTGTTTATTGGAGAACTTGGATCTTATGCAGAGGACGAAAAGCTCAGAATGCAATTATTCCAAAAGAGTCTAACTGGAGAAGCCCCCGTTCGTGGTACACAAGATTAGACAACTCCAAAATCCATAGCTGGGAAGAGCTAGCACATGCCTTCCTCACTCAATACTGACTTTTCAAACTCAGATGGCTCCTGATCGGTATCAAATTACCAAGATCAAGAAACAGTCTAATGAGTCTTTCAGAGAGTATGCTCAGAGGTGGAGACGCCTGGCTGCCCAACTTAGTCCTTCCATGACAGAATTAGAAATGGTCATGACTTTCATAGACATACAAGAAGCTACCTTCTATGAGAGAGTTTTAGCCGGCATCGGCAAACCATTTTCTGAAATGGTCAAACATGGTGTGATGGCTGAGATGGTATTGAAGTCAGGAAAGATTCAAGACCTAGCTGCACTCAAAGTTGTTGCTGATCACATCCAATCTGGAAATTATGGGAACAACCCCCGGAGGGTCCATAAAAAGAAAGAAGAAGATGTTTCCCTGATACTACAGGGGCAAAAAGGCAATCAGAACATGCATATTCAAAGGAGAAACTACACTCCCTTTCCAGCACAGTCTACAAACCCTCCAATACCAAAAGGTGGAGAAGTCAAACGCCCTCAAGTGTTTACACCCTTAGGGGATACCCTCGAGAACATTTTAAATCTTCTGACAACACAGAAGAAAATTACGCATCTTCTTCCACCAGTCAGCCCTAATGGACGGGGTTTCAATGCTGCTCGGAAATGCGCTTATCATACCGGGGCACCTGGACATGATACTCAGGATTGTTGGGCCTTAAAACACAAGATCTAGGACCTGATAGACAACGGAGAGATCGTGGTCACCAAACCAGATCAGCCTCATGTACAAGACAACCCTCTTCCTCAACACAAAGAAGAAGAGGTCAACATGATTAATTGGAGCAATGGACAGAGTTCTAATTTCAGCTGTGATTCTTCCCCG
This sequence comes from Panax ginseng, assembly GCA_020205605.1. Lineage (NCBI taxonomy): Eukaryota > Viridiplantae > Streptophyta > Magnoliopsida > Apiales > Araliaceae > Panax > Panax ginseng. Next base: position 73,033,082 of record CM035150.1, read on the forward strand.
ACCATCAAAGACGGTGATGAAAAATGGGATTATGCCAAGTTCCAGTTCACAATGGAACGAAAGATGAAAGCTCTCTACAAACAAATTGAGCAATTGGCGGAACTGGTGACTTATCAGCATCAAGTGACACGTCAGTTAATCAGCCAGGAGCATGCCAGTCTCCTGCCTATTGTCATGAATATTCCCTCGTCACTTTCAAAAAATGAAATGCTGGATGATAAAGTGACAAAGTGAGCAAATGCCAAAGCCCGTCGGGATTTCGCCAACAAAAGGGAATTCACCTATCTGGGCCAACCTATGGAGGAAATCCTTCATATGTTAATCAATGAAGGAAGGATCAGTTCCCTTCTACCTCCAATCAACCCCCATTCAGGGCAATACAACTCTGATGGAGTATGTCAATATCACTCCCAGTCTCGTGGTCACATCACAGAAGAATATTGGGCACTCCGCCACCTTATTCAAAATCTAATCGACAGCGGTGTCCTGCGCCTAACGGATGACGATACTGTGTTACGTGCAAGTGAGAATGCATACCCTACTAAGTGGAAAAGTGTGGTAGCAGTCATATCCACTGAAACTGATGGGATTAATACATTACTCACAATGCCAACAATTTAACTCAAGGGAGGCAACAATCCTTTGAAAGTGGCCGCTCCCGAGCCAATCAACTTGCCGTGCAGAGCACAATATCCTATTATTAGCTTGCACACAACTCCGTGGAATTATGGAGAAGGTGAAGGATCCACCTCACATATAACTGCTGCAGTGCCGAAGGAAAATCCACTGTATCTTCCCCCACGGGTGATGAAGCCTACCATCAAATCAAAGGGGAAAATACCCATGGAGAAAATTGAAAATTTCCTCCATACTATGGGTCATCACGAAGCCACGGTGGTTTTAAGCTTGAAAGAAGCTCCACAATAAATATCAATTCTGGACTTGGTCCTAACTTCCGAGAATCACCGGAAGGTCTTGTTAAAGGTTCTAGAAGAAGCCTATCTCTCGACATCAGTGGATACGAAAAAGTTTCAACATCTGGTTGATCACATTTTCAACAATAATGTGATATCCTTCACTGATGATGACATACCGCCCGAAAGGGACCGGTCATTGCAAGCCATTGCACATTGCGGTCTTGTCCTCCGGATATATGGTAGCTAGAGTCCTAGTAGATAGAGGTTCCTCTCTGAATATCTGCCCATACGCTACCTTGGTGAAGATGAATGTCAATCTCAACCGAATTCGGAGTAGCCATACTATCATCAAAGCTTTTGATGGGGCCTGGCAAATTGATTGAGAATCGAATTGGCCAATCGAAATTGGTCCTCACACATTTTGCGTATCTTTCCATGTGCTCAAGATAGATTCGGGATACAACCTGCTCTGGGACGACCATGGATTCACATGGCCGGGGCAGTCCCCTCCACCCTTCATCAATAATTGAAAAACATTATCAACAATAGCTTGGTCACGGTCAATGCTGAACCAGAGTGTCCTCAACAAGGGGACGTGCCATTCATTAATGCCAATGCAGACGTTGAACCAGTCAATTTTCATGTTTTGGAAATAAGCAACACCCAATACCATGCTATTGGAACGCCATTGCTCGAACCCAAGATTTCTGCCGAGATAATGTCGGTTACTCAAGAAATGATGTCGTTGGGTCATAAACCAAGACAAGGGTTGGGTAAAGATTGTCAGGGTATCAAGTACCCAATTCGCTTAACCAAGCAAACTGGAACAGCTGGGCTAGGCTATTCTACCAGTTCTAGTCACAGGAATCCTCATAAACATCAGCAAATTCCTTCAGCTTCAACCATGTGGCGTTTATCTTCGCCTTCAAACTCTGAATCCGCACAACCTCCAGTAAAGGTACCAGCCAATGTGATGGCTATGTTATTTCCCAAGCCAGAACCAGTAAAGGAGAAAGAAATCTTTGTTCCAAATCCCACAGTGGAAGAAGATGAACGAAGGATCAAGCAAGACGTCATACAGATGATGTCCGGTATACGCATCATCGTTCATGATGAACATACCAACAGATACACCCAGAACGATGATCGCCTCGGCGTAATGGCCATCATTCGGATACATGGAGGATGATGACAACCCTCCATCATCAAGCGGTCCACACGGACTTTGCCCTTACCAATTGGAACAACATTCCTTGCATTGGTCGTCAAGGGTAAAGCGGTAAAAACTCTTTCTACCACAGAGATATAATAACCGCTTGCTTTTCGCATGCAAGACTAGCGCTTTATTTTTCCAAATATGCTAACACTATGTATGATCAACACATTTCATATATACTAAGTGAAAGCATATTTTGTTTAAGGACTCGAATTTAGATGTGCTGTAGATTTGACGATGGTGCCTCTTCTCCACAAGGATTGTACCTTTGATGTAGAGATGAATTCAGCCTTGGTGGACATAGAGGATGACATTGAGCTGCCTCCAGAAATTCAAGAATGGGTCAAAGACAAACCCAAACCCAATCTTGATCAAACCACTTCTTTCAATCGCAGAACCTTAGAAAGCCCTAAGTTAATCCAGATTGGTTCAGACCTTATCCCAAACCAACGGAATGACATGGTTACGCTATTAACCCAATTCTAGGATGTGTTTGCATGGTCTCATGAAGATATGGTGGGTTTGTCCACTGACATTGTCTTTCATCACCTTCCCATTAAAGAGGGATTTAAGCCATTCAAGCAAAAGCTCAGGCGATTGAAACCTGAATGGAGTTTAAAGGTGAAAGAAGAAATTGTGAAACAATTTCAAGCTGGCATCATAATGGTGTCTACATATCCTGAGTGGATATCCAACATTGTACCCGTACCTAAACCTGGAGGGAAGGTACGAGTTTACGTGGATTACCGGGACTTGAACAAATCTTGCTTAAAAGATAGCTTTCCCGTGCCATTTATCCACATTCTCATTGACAATCTTTACTTGTAATACGACATATACTCCTTTTCTTTGATTGCTTTCATGGGGTATAATCGGATCATGGTTGCGAGGAAGATCATGAGAAGACTACTTTCATCACTCCTTGGGGAACTTTTTGCTAAAGATGGTTGTCATTCGGCCTCATCAATGCCGGAGCTACCTATCAGCGAGCTATGATGGCTCTTTTCCATGACTTAATGCATAAAGAGATTGAGATCTACGTGGATGACATCATTGTCAAGTCCCGGAAGAAGGATGACCATATAGACCATCTTAGAAAGTTGTTCAACAGGTTGCGTAAGTACAACTTGAAGTTAAATCCAGCTAAGTGCGCCTTTGGCATTAAATCAGGCAAGTTGCTAGGATTTCTAGTCAGCCACAAGGGATTGAGCTGGATCCTACCAAGATCCAAGCCATCACCGAAATGCTCATTCCTCATACAGAAAAAGAAATACGGGGATTTTTGGGAAGAATCAACTTCATTAGCAGGTTTATCTCTCAACTCACAGCAACCTGTGAGCCAATCTTCAAGCTATTAAGGAAGAACTCCTCCATGGAATGGAATGACGAGTGTCAGAATGCCTTCCTTACAATCAAGAAACAGCTAGTCAAAGCTCCTGTTTTGGTGCCACCCAGGGATGATGTTCCCCAGTTTATGTACTTGTCCCTAAGTGACAATGCCATGGGCTGCATGCTGGGACAGAAGGACGATAGAGGCCAAGAGCGAGCTATCTATTACCTCAGTAAAAGGTTCAGCAGCAGTGAACACAAGTACACTCTGATCGAAAAGACGTGTTGTGCTTTAGCATGGGCTTCCATGAGGTTACAACATTACCTTCGTGGTCACAGAACCCATCTCATATCCCGCGTGGATCCTCTCAAATATGTGTTCAACAAACCTATGTTAAATTGCCGAATGTCCAGATGGCAGTTGATCCTACAACAATTCAACATCGTATATGTGACTCAAAAGTCCATCAAAGGTCAAGGAATCACGGATCAACTGGTCACCGCACCTTCAGGGGATTTCAAACCTTTGGAGACATATTTCCCTGATGAAGGAGTAATGACAGTACAACAACACCATCAGTGCGATTCGCGCCAATCATGGAACTTGTATTTTGATGGAGCTGTTAATATGAAAGGTTCTGGAGCTGGAGCCATTCTAGTATCTGGTACGGGGGAGCAGTATCCCGTTGCCATCAAATTATAGTTTGTCAGTACCAACAATACGGCTGAGTATGAAGGCTGTCTCATGGGGCTAAAACTTGCTTGTTCAATGGGCATCAAAGCGTTAACTATCTTTGGAGATTTGGAGTTGGTAATCGACAATAATCCACCGTAATCTATCAAACCAAAGAACTACATTTGTTTGCCTTACCATCTCATTGGTTTTGAAGATGGCTTTGAGTTCAAAGAAATCTCCTTTCTACACATTCCTCGTAATAGGAATGACTTTGCGGATGCATTAGCAACTTTGGCCTCCTTGATTCAATATCGACATGTGAACACTTACCGAAGCGTCACAATTTCCAAGACAAGGCCCCCAACCTTATCACGAATTACGTTGAGAAGTATCGGGTGAGCTACCTCCCATCCAACATCCTTGGTATTAACATATCAAGGAATATCTACGAGATGGATCTACACCCGCTGAGGCGAGCCCGACTAAGAAAAGGCGGATCCATCGACTTGCTATGAAATTCTACCTGAGTGGAGATACGCTATACAAAAGAGATGCAGGACTAGGTCTCCTCAGATATTTAGACAAAGATAAAGCTCAAAGGCTTATGGATGAAATCCATGGCGAGTCTCAGGGCCCCCATATGAGTGGCCCCCTCCTTGTCAAGAAAAAGTCCTCGGAGATTCGACATTATTAGCTATCTCTCAAAGTCGAATCGCAATGACCACGCCGTCGAGATGCTATCGCGTGCATTCATGTGAATGCTATACACGCCCCTCCACGGGAACTCCATAATATGAGTTCACCTTGGCCCTTCTCAATGAGGGGAATGGACGTTATTGGGCCCATTGAGCCTAAAGCCAGTAATGGTCACCGATTTATCTTCACCATGATCGACTACTTCACTAAGTGGGTAGAAGTAGCCTCCTTCCCCAGAGTTACTAAAGAAGTCATCATTGCTTTCATCAGAAACAATGTCGTTTGTCGATACGGACAACCAGAGGTGATTGTGTCAGATAATGCCAAGAACCTCAACAACCAAATGATGGAGGAATTATGCAGTAAATTCCACATCAAACATCTCAACTCTATCATCCAAAGATGAATGGTGCTATTGAAGCGGCTAACAAAAACATCAAGAATATTATGTAAAAGATGTCCGCCAACCACAAAGATTGGCCTGACCTATTGCCTCTGACTCTATTAGCCTACAGAACCTCAATGAGCACTTCCACTGGGGCAACCCCCTACGCTCTAACCTATGGGATGGAAGTAGTACTCCCCATAGAAGTTGAAATGGAATCCCTCAGAGTGTTGACAGACGCTCAGCTGGATAAAGACCAATGGGTACAAGACAAGTATCACCAATTGTCTCTAATAGACGAAAGGCGAACCACGGCTATCTTCCATGGTTAGTTATATCAACAAAGGATCGCCAGATCCTATAACAAAAAAGTCCAGCTACGGCAGTTTAAACAACATGACTTGGTTTTGAAAAAGATTCTTGACAACCAAGATCAAGCTAAAGGAAAATTCACTCCTAACTGGGAAGGCCCGTTTGTTGTCAAAGAAGTATTGACAGGAGGCACTCTCAGATTGCAGGAAATGGACTGCGATGAATTTCCACAACTCATCAACTCAGACGCCGTGAAATGGTACTATATGTCCGAAGTAATTCATAAACACCTCGGTGCGTAATCATCGTGTCCCCATCATTCCGGTTCTTTAACCCTTTACCAGCTACAACTTTCCTACACTTTGCTCCTCAGGGAAACATACATTTCAAGCCAGTAGCCTGGCTATCCTTTGCGTTCCTACAACTTAGGTCATCCCACCGCAGATTGAACCTCTCGCACTTGCAGTTTGGGTACCCATATATGGGATCAAACTTCTCATACCTGCAGTTTATCCTCAACCTAGGATTAAACTTTCTCCTCCTCGCACTCTGACTGCGCATATGGGATTACGCTTTTCATCTCACCGAGGGCTTAACTACGCTTGACCGATCTCCTCTTCAATAGAGTACGAGGCAACCATTTCATATGGCCCGATCGCAATAAAACAAAAACAACAAAAAAAATATGAAACCTCTTACACTGTGTTCGAACTACGATATATATATTTTCATCCCCGCTTAGAGTTTTCTTCATGGCGCTTGATTGCTTTTATGACTTTATTTATATTCCATCCTTTACCGGAGTTTCTTTCGTGGTGGTTGGCCAGATTTTCAGACTTTTATTTATGTTTCATTCCTTTGGAGTTTCCTCCGTGATTTGCCGCTGATGAGTTATTATGACTTTATTTACATTTCGATCCCCCATGGAGGTGCTTCGTGGTTGGTGATCCCGTCTCAGATATATATATTTACGACTTTTATATATATACGTGCTTATCGCTTTCATACAAACCGTAGTATTCTCGTATACTTAGGAATCATGTGATCACAGATTCATCCCATTGAATCTAGATTCGGTTCCTGTGATGGACATTTTCAGCTGTAATTAGCTTATAAATTATTCTGCATTGTCTAAACTTCCTCAGATGGTTTCCATACCCACGGGAAAATCGGCATTATTATGTACATTATTTTCATACGGATGCCTCGCATTTGTAAAATAAAATCAATCAAGTCGGGCACTTAATAAAATGGGAGTATAAAATGTCTCAATTACTATTGAGCATCAGGGTTTGAAAAACCTTTTTTATAAAACATCATTGCTATATCTTGCTAAAAACTGAATTTTTATATAAATTCAAACCCTGTGTATATAGGTTCGAACGAGGCCTCGCACTACTTCCAAATAACAACACATTGACCCCCCCACACACACATTCAGATAACAATTTCTTGAATAGAGGCGGTCACCGTGGTAACATGGATGTCAGGGGGTGCCTAACACCTTCCCCCCGCATAACCAAGTCCCCGGACCCTAATGAATCTCTTTTGCTTTCACCACCATTCATTAGCAATTGTCACATCACCGGGTCAATGTGCAAACCTTTTCTCGATTGTGTTGGTACAACCATTTAATAAGCCAACCGTGATCAAGTATCAGTCCCCATCATTTACATTATACATGTCGGACCTTTTTCACTTGTTTTTTCAAACAAATCCCACCTAAAATGAGAACACCAAAGAACAAGTAACGGAAAGGGACATCCAAAAATCCCAACATCGACACCTGGTATTGAGGTTAACCTTATGGATTGATATTTTTGATTTTTAATGCATATATTATGTATATGACTTTGGGACAGGTGCGTTACTGAATGGCCACCTAGTCATGCCTATGTGCATGTGGATAGTCCGATTTACAAAGGGGACTATGGCAAAAATTTTTAAAATGTAGGCATTTGATTAATCATGCATTTTTAACTCTACTGTAGATGTATGTTAAAGTAATGCATAAATGCATGTAGTCATAAGATGTATTTTGAAAAGCTCCAGGCTAGAAAATACCACACCCTTTCTGAGGTGATTTGGAGACTTGTTGTCCAGATATTATGGATCCGGATCAGTCGAGTAGTTCCCGCAGGACCACTTCTGGTGTACGAAGGAGGGCTTCTGAAGTGCCTCGACCCCGTTCTGTTAGACAGCCTCGTCGATTGGTGGAGGCAATGATACGTCCAGTCCGGGCTGATGTGCAGAACGTCGAGCATGAGGAGGAGGATGTTCGGGTTGCGGACCCTGCTCCTGCTATACATGTTCCCCGCAGGGAGCTCCCCTACATTCAGGTGGCAAACCCAGAGCTTTTGGGTGATTTGAGCATACATCCCTCGATGTATTTGCACGCTAACGAGGTATGATGTTAGATCTTGATCTTCTTTCTTTCCTATTGATGAGGATTAAAGGGTTTTGATGTTGATCTGCATTTCATGCAGGTTCCCGGCTTTACACAACCTCGAGTGAATTGGTTTAGTATACACTCCATGTACCAGGCTCATCATCCTGACTATAGAGCGGTGCATGACTGGGGATTTGGAGCATTCTTTTCCATCCTTCCCCGTCGTTGTCCATAGGGTTACCTCAGGGCATTGTCTGAGCGATGGTTTCATCAGACTCAGTCATTCCATTTGTTGGACTGTAAGGTGATGATGACGCCGATGGATTGGCGGTTTATCATAGGTATGGAGTTTGGAGGGGCACTAGTGCCTTGCATGGCGAATATTACCCCTACTGTCGTTATATCCTTGCTAGGAGTTCTGGAAGAAGCGCTCAATGGCAGGACTGTCCGCGCAGGTCCTTTGAGCGTAGATGCTATGAGCTGGCTTTTAAGTGAGCCCATGCCTGATGATGTCAAAGTCAGGGATCGTATTCTTCGGCAATTGATCCTATGATCATTAGAGGCTGCTTCATAGCAGATAACTCTTCTATAGCGTCCTTCGCTTTGATCAGCGCCACGCATCATGTGGACCGTATTGGAGAGTATAATTGTGGTCCTACACCTTTGCCTATTTCCTCAGGGCAATGCGTATGCGCTCACAGGGTTTAACTGAGGCTTGGCTAGGATTCTAACCATTTCTGCTGGTGAGTATTTCTCTTGTCATTTCCCTTTTATAGGTTAAGAGTGTTTACTGACCGCAGATGTTTTGCCATTGTGTTTGCAGTTTGGGGCCTATGAGAGGCTCTTATGCTTGCATCCTGTGAGTGTGTTAGGTTTAGATACCTATCCACGAGGACGACGATGGCATCATTCCATATCAAGCGAGGTACTGTACACTAAGGGTTTCACTCATTGTCACCGCACCGGAGTTGTTGACAGCTGATATTATTACATGGATTCCCTATTCTGGGGAGCACTTGGCCATCAGTTTTGAGGATGGGTACCCGACTGGCATCGAGTATGTGATTTCCACCCGGAGAGTTCCTCTCTTTACAGATGGAGGATAGGAGCTCTATTTAGGAGAGCGTGCTATTAGGAGCACCACAGGTGAGATTCGTATGCCGATCTTGCCTCCTGCCAGGCGTCATTGGCCTGTATCGCAATCACCCGTGACTGATATCCCATTATTGAGGGTTGACGGCTTTGTATTATCAGAGGGTCCCTGCACTCAAGAGATATTCTAGCGTTGGTGGTTCCCTCATACTATTGGAGCCCAGTCCTGCACCACTCAGTTCATTGCGGATATGGATCCAGGATCCGTGATGATGACGGATTGGATAGCTTGTGTCCGAGATCCGACTCATGTGACATAGATTGACAGTTTGACCCGACGACTAGACCAGGCACATTTATATATCCGGTATTTGGGCAGAGATCCTGCAGAGGAAGATTTATTTGATCATTCCAGCTCAGGCGCTGGCCCCTCAGATGACTCATTTGGTTTTGCCGGTGCAGATCCTCCTTTGTATAGACCTGACATCTCTGTTGATAGAGATCTAGCATAGTACTTTGAGCAGAGTCTTCATCTCATGACTTTCGAGAGAGATCAGGGTGGAGCCTTGTTGTTGACTGCCCTTAATGGGAGAGACACAACTCTATTAGAGAGAGATGATGCATTAGCTCGCAGAGATGTCGTTGTTATTGAGCATAATGAGGCCAGATCAGCCAGAGATGCAGCGATAGTTGAGCGGGATAATGCCATATCTGCCCGGGATGTAGCCATCACAGATAGTACTGCAATGAGTTTCCTTACCACTGGCATGATTGCAGAGAGGAGCACTTACATTGATGAACATATGGTCATCATGCAGATGGATGCAAATCTGTTAGGTCATGTGGATACTCTTGTACAGGAGACCACAACTTCGCCTCCTTCTTCTGAGAGGGACGCCATGTTGGGCTTGTTACCTCGCATATACCCTGACTTGTATATGGGCTGGTATTTTCCTGTACAGACTAGCATAGCCATTTTGTCATGTACAGTTTACATTGTGTATATCAAATAGCATTATATATATAGCAAGGAAATATATATTTGATCACTTCCCTTTTAGATATGCTCTGATACTTGCTTGATATTTTGCCTGCTTCTTCAGGGCTTGTGATCTTGATGTATTTTGAACTCTTTTCGGATGGATGGACATTGAGTTATTTCTGGACAGTTCAAAATGGATCATTGATCTTTGTGTATCCCTACCATCTTTGGTGTCTTGGGACTGGTTTCTGTATGGAAATGTGGAGAGGAGTGTGACTTCCTCTCTGAGATTGACCGCACCACAGATGGTCGCCAGTACCCCTATTCAAGAGGAGCCTAGTTAATTCCATCTCTTATGGATCGATGTTGCTCTTCAAGGTACAACTGCAGCTTAGATGGTCACCGAATCTCCTATTTGGGAGGAGTTCAGGTAATTCCATCCCTTTGGTCTGAAGCCAATGAAATGTGGTGGATTGAAGGATGATCCCAATACCAGGTGACAAATGTTTGTGTTTTGGTAGGGGGTGAGACTGAACCATGAATGGCTGCCTACGTACTACTATTGAAGAGGAGATCAGGTCTGTGTAGTTCGAACCTGGTGTAAGAGGCTCAACGCAGTATATGGTAGGAATGGTGTAGGAATTTTTTTTGTTTTTGTTTTTGTAAGGAAGAGGGGGTAGAAATGTTTTTGTTGTTTTTGTTTTATTGCTACCGGGCCATATGAAATGGTTTCCTACGTACTCCTACTAAAGAGGAGATCAGGTCGACGTAGTTCTCCCCTCATGGCGAGTTAGAAAGCGTGATCCCATGTGCAGGTCAGACTGCGGGGAAGAGAAAGTTTGATCCTAGGTTGAGGATAAACTGCAGGTACGAAAAGTTTGATCCCATGTATGGGTAGTCAAAGTGCAAACACAAGAGGTTCAATCCGTAGTGGGATGACCTACCTTGTATGAGCGCATTGAAGCAAGGCTGCTGGCTTGAAAAGTATGTTTCCCTGAGGGGCAAAGTGTGGAAGAGAGTTGTATGTGGTAAAGGGGTTAAAGAACCAGAATGACTAGTGACCTGATGATCCAACACCAGGATGTTTGCTTGATTGTAACTTTAGACATATTACCATTTCACGGTGTCCGAGTTGATGAGTTGTGGAAATTCATCGCTGTTAATTTCTTGCAATCTGAGAGCGCCTTCTGTCAATACTTCCTTGACAACAAATGGCCCTTCCCAATTAGGAGCGAATTTTCCCTTAGATTGATCTTTGTTGTCAATGATCTTCTTCAAAACCAAGTCATGTTGTTTAAACTACCGTAGCCAAACTTTTCTATTGTAGGATCTGGCGATCCTTTGTTGATATAACTGACCATGGAAGATAGCCGCGATTCGCCTTTCATCTATTAGAGACAATTGGTGATACATGTCTTGTACCCATTGGTTTTCCTCCAGCTGAGCGTCTATCAACACTCTGAGGGATTCCATTTCAACTTCTATGGGGAGCACTGCTTCCATCCCACAGGTTAATACGTAGGGGGTTGTCCCAATGGAAGTACGCATTGATGTTCTGTAGGCTAACAGAGTAAGAGGCAATAAGTCAGGCCAATCTTTGTGGTTGGTGGACATCTTTTGCATGATCATTTTGATGTTTTTGTTAGCCACTTCAATAGCACCATTTATATTTGGACGGTAGATGACGGAGTTAAGATGTTTGATGTGGAATTTACTGCATAACTCCTCCATCATCTTGTTGTTGAGGTTCTTAGCATTGTCTGATGCAATCACCTCTGGTTGTCCATATCGACAAATAACATTGTCTCTAATGAAAGCAATGATGACTTCTTTGGTAACCCTGGGGAAGGAGGCTACTTCTACCCACTTGGTGAAGTAGTCGATCATGGTGGAAGATAAAACGATGTCCATTACTGGCTTTAGGCTCAATGGGCCCAATAACGTCCATTCCCCATATTGAGAAGGGCCAAGGCAAACTCATATTGCGGAGTTCCTGTGGAGGGCGTGGATAGCATTCCCATGAATTTGGCACTGATAACATCTCCTGACGTGGTCATTGTAGTCAGCTTTGAGAGAGAGCCAATAATGTCCTGTCCTGAGGATCTTCTTGACAAAGAGGGGGCCACTCAAGTGTGGGCCACAGACTCCACCATGGATCTCATCCATAAGCCTTTGAGCTTGGTCTTTATCTAAACATCTGAGGAGACCTTGTCCTGCATCTCTCTTATAGAGGGCATCTCCACTTAGGTAGAATTTCATAGCAAGTCGATGGATCCGCCTTTTCTCGGTTGGACTCACCTCAGCGGGTGTAGATCCATCTAGTAGGTATTCCTTGATATGCTGATACCAAGGATGCTAGATGGGAGGCAGCTCATCCGATACTTTTCCAACGTAGTTCCCATAGGCTGATGCCTTGTGTAGGGCAATTGTGACGCATGACAAGTGTCCTTTGTCAGGTATGTGAATCAAGGAGGCCAAGGTTGTTAATGCATCGACAAATTCATTCCTATTACGAGGAATGTGTAGAAAGGAGATTTCTTCGAACTCCAAAACCATCTTTAAAACTTGCTGATGGTAAGGCAGCAAATAAAGCTCTTTAGTTTGATAGATTTACGTGGATTGTTTGACCACTAACTCTGAATCTCCAAAGACAGTTAACCGCTTGATACCCAATGAATGGGCAAGTTTTAGCCCCATGAGACAGCCTTCATACTCAACTATGTTGTTGGTGCTGACAAACTATAATTTGACGGTGATGGGATACTGCTCCCCCGTATCGGATACTAGAACTGCTCCAGCTCTAGAACCTTCCATATTAACAGCTCCATCAAAATACATCTTCCATGTTTATGCGTGTATCTTGCATCGATGGTGTGTTCTTTGAATCATCATTACCCCTTCATCGGGGAAGTATGTCTCCAAGGGTTTGAAGTCCCTTGAAGGTGCGGTGGCCAGTTGATCCGCAATTCCTTAACCTTTGATGGACTTTTGAGTCACGTAGACGATGTCGAATTGTTGTAAGATCAACTGCCATCTGGAAAATTGATAATTTAACATAGGTTTATTGAACACGTACTTGAGAAGATCCACGCGGGATATGAGATGGGTTGTGTGACCATGGAGGTAATGTTGTAACCTCATGGAGGCCCATGTTAAAGCGCAACAAGTCTTCTCAATCAGAGTGTACTTGTGTTCACTGCTGCTAAATCTTTTGCTGAGGTAATAGATAGCTCGTTCTTGGCCTCTATCATCATTCTGTCCCAACATGCAGCCCATGGCATTAGCACTTATGGACAGGTACATGAACAGGGGAACATCATCCCTGGGTGGTACCAAAATGGGAGCTTTGACTAGCTGCTCTTTGATTGCAAGGAAGGCTTTCTGGCACTCATCATTCCATTTCATGGAGGAGTTCTTCCTTAACAGCTTGAAGATTGGCTCATAGGTTGCCGTGAGTTGAGATATAAATCTGCTAATGAAGTTGATTCTTCCCAAAAATTCCCGTATTTCTTTCTCTGTCTGAGGAATGGGCATTTCTGTGATGGCCTGGATTTTGGTAGTATCTAGCTCAATCCCTTTGTGGCTAACTAGGAATCCTAACAACTTGCCTGATTTAATGCCAAAGGCGCACTTGGCTGGATTCAACTTCAAGTTGTACTTACGTAACCTGTTGAATAGCTTCTTGAGATGGTCTAAGTGGTCCTCCTCCTTCCAGGACTTGACAATGATGTCATCCACATAAATCTCTATCTCTTTATGCATTAAGTCGTGAAAGAGAGCCATCATAGCTCGTTGATAGGTGGCTCTGGCATTGATGAGGCCGAACGACAACCGTCTATAGCAAAAAGTTCCACAAGGCGTGATGAAAGCAGTTTTCTCACGATCTTCCTCAGCAACCATGATCTGATGGTACCCCGCAAAGCAATCAACAAAGGAGTACATGCATTTTTGAGCTGTATTATCAATGAGAATGCGGATGAATGGCACAGGAAAGTTATCTTTAAGGCAAGCTTTGTTCAAGTCCCAGTAATCCACGCAAACTCGCACCTTTCCTCCAGGTTTAGGCATGAGAACGATATTGGATATCCACTCAGGATATATGGACACCATGAAGATGCCAGCTTGAAACTATTTCACAATTTCTTCTTTCACCTTTAAACTCTACTCGTGTTTCAATACCTTTGAGCTTTTGCTTTGACCGGCTTGAATCCTCTTTAATGGGAAGGCGATGAAGGACAATGTCAAATGGACAAACCCACCATGTCTTCATGAGACCATGCAAACACATCCCGGAATTGGGTTAGTAGCGTAGCCATGTCATTCCTTTGGTTTCGGGTAAGGTCCGAACCAACTGGATTAACTTAGGGCTTTCTAAGGTTCCAAGATTGAAGAAGTGGTTTGATCAAGGTTGGGTTTAGGTTTGTCTTTGACCCATTCTTGAATTTTGGAGGCACCTCAATGTCCTCCTCAGATTTCCATCAAGGTCAATTCATCTCTACATCAAAGGTACAATCCTTGTGGAGTAGAGGCACCATATCGCAAATATCTGTACATCTAAATTCGTGGTCCTCAAACAAAATATGCTTTCACTTAGTATATATGAAAGAGTTTGATCATACATGTGTTAGTATATAACGACAAAATAAATCACCGACATCGCATGTAAAAGTAAAGCAAATACTATGATATCTACAGGGCATAAAGATTTTCTGCCCGTTTTACCCTTGTCGACCAATGCAAGGAGTGCTGCTCCAATTGGCAAGGTCAAAGTTCGGGTGGACTGTAGTGATGGAGGGGTTGTCATCGTCCTCTTTATCCCGAATGATGGCCATTATGTCTGGGCAATCATCGTCTAGGGTAAATCTGTTTGTATGTTCATCATAAACGATGATGTGTATACCTGACATCATCCGGATGACGTCTTGCTTGATTCTTCATTCCTCCTCTTCCACTGCGGGATCTGGAAAAAAGATTTCTTTCACCTTCACCGGTACCGGTTTGGGAAATAACATAGCCATTACATTGGTTGGCACCTTTACCGGAGATTGTACGGACTCAGAATTCGCAGATGAAGATAATCGCCATGTGGTTGGAGCTGAAGGAATCTGCTGATGCTGATGAGGATTCCTATGACTAGAACTAGCAGAATATCCTAGTCCAACTGTCTCAGTTTGACTGTATACTCGAATGGGGTGCTTAATACCCTGGTGATCTTTACCCAGCCCTTGTCCCGGCTGATGACCCAATGACATCATTTCATGAGTAGCCGACATACCTCGGCAGAAATCTTGGGTTCGGGAAATGGCATTCCAATTACATGGTATTGGGTATTGCTTATTTCCAAGGTATGAAAACTGTTCGGTTCAACATCTACATTAGCATTGATGAATGGCATGTCCCCATGTTGAGGACACTCTGGTTCAGCGTTGATCGTGACTAGGCTATTGTTGATAATGTATTTCAGTTATTGCTGAAGGGTGGAGGGGGCTGCCCCTGCCATATGAATCCATGGTCATCCCAAGAGCAGGTTGTATCCTGAATCTATCTTGAGCACATGGAAAGATACGCAGAATGTATGGGGACCAATTTCAATTGGTAGTTTAATTACTCTGACCGAATTCCGGCGGGCTCCATCAAAAGCTTTGATAACCGTATGGCTGCTCTGAATTCAGTTGAGATTGATATTCATCTTAACCAATGTAGCGTAAGGACATATATTTAGAGATTAGCCTCCATCTATTAAGACTCGAGCTAGCATGTATCCATAGGACAAGACCGCAATGTTTAACGGCTTGCAACGACCGGTCCCTTCGGGCGGTATATCATCATCATTGAAGGATATCATATTGTTGTTAAAAATGTGATCAACCAAGTGTTGAAATTTTCCCGTATCCACTGATGTCGGTAAATAGGCTTCTTCCAAAACCTTTATCAAGATTTTCCTGTGATCCCTAAGCTAAAACCAAGTCCAGATTGAAATTTGGTGTAGAGCTTTTGTAAGCTTAAAACCACCTTGGCTTCATTATGACCCATAGTGCGGAGAAATTTTTCAATCTTCTCCATGTGTATTTTCCCCTTTGATTTGATGGTAGACTTTATCACCCGTTGGGGAAGATACAGTGGATTCTCCTTCGACATCTTCGTGCTAGATTGTATGCGAGGTGGATCCATCAGCTTCTCCATAATTCCATGGAACTTTATGCAAGTCGATAATAGGATATTGTTCTCTCACATGGTAAATTGATTGGTTCTGGAGCGGCCACTTTCAAAGGATGGTTGCTTCCTCCGAGTTAAATTCTTTGGTATAGTGAGCGGTTTGCCGGTGTCATCTACCTCGGCCGGATATAATCGCTACCAATCCCTCCAATTAGTAGGACATGTATTCTCACTCTCTCGCAAAGACGGTATCATCGTCTCGCTAGTTGCGAGACACACCACTATCAATTAGATTTTGGATAAGGTGGCGGAGTGCCCAACATTCTTCTGTGTTGTGACCGCGAGAATGGGAGTGATACTGACATACTCCATCCGAATTATACCGTCTTGAACGGGGATTGATTGGAGGTAGAAGGGAATTGATCCTTCCTTCATTGAGTAGCATCTGAAGTTATTTCCTACATAGGTTGGCCCAGGTATGTAAATTCCCTTCTATTGGCAAAATCCCGATGGGCTTTGGCATTCACTCTCTTTGTTACTTTGTCCTCCAGCATTTCATTTTTTGAAGGTGATGAGGGAATATTCATGACAAGATGAAGGAGACTAGCATGCTCCTCGCTGACTAACTGGCGTGTAACTTGATGCTGATAAGTCACTAGTTCTGCCAATTGCTCAATCTGCTTGCACAGAGCTTTCATCTTACGCTCCATCGCGAATCGGAACTTGCATAATCCCATTTGTTAACACCGCCTTTGGGGAGTCCAGGCGGATTCGCAGCTGAAATTGGAACTCATCCATTGCTCCAATTAATCATGTTGACCTCTTCTTCTTTGTGTTGAGGAAGAGGGTTGTCTTGAACGTGAGGCTGATCTGGTTTGGTGACCACGATCTCACCGTTGTTTATCAGATCTTGGATCTTGTGTTTCAAGGCCCAACAATCTTGAGTATAATGTCCAGGTGCCCCGGCATGATAAGCACATTTCTGAGCAGCATTGAAACCCCGTCCATTAGGGCTGGCTGGTGGAATAAGATGCGTGATTTTCTTCTGCGTTGTCAGAAGAGTGAGAATATTCTCGAGTGAGTCCCCTAAGGGTGTGAACACTCGAGGGGTTTAACTTCTCCACCTTTTGGCATTGGAGGGTTTGAAGACTGTGCTTAAAAGGGAGTATAATTTCTCCTCTGGATAGGCATGTTCTGATTGCCTTTTTGACCCTGTAGTATTAGGGAAACATCTTCCTCTTTCTTTTTATGAACCCTCCGTGGGTTGTTTCCATAACTTCCGGATTGGATGTGCTCAGCGACAGCTTTAAGGGCAGCTAGGTCTTGAATCTTTCCTTACTTCAATCCCATCTCAGTCATCTCCCCGTGTTTGACCATTTCAGAAAATGGTTTACCGATACCGGCTAATACTCTTTCATAGAAAGGAGATTCTTATATGTCTATGAAAGTCATGACCATTTCTGATTCTGCCATGGAAGGAATTACTTGAGCAGCCAGGTGCCTCCACCTCTGAGCATACTCTCTAAAAGACTCGTTAGACTGTTTCTTGACCTTGGTAATCTGATATCGGTCAGGAGCCATTTGAGATTGGAAGCTGTATTGAGTGAGGAAAGCGTGTGCTAACTCTTCCCAGCTATGGATCTTTGAATTGTCTAATCTGGTATACCATGAACGGGCTTCTCCAATTAGACTTTTCTGGAACAGCTGCATTCTGAGCTTCTCATCCTCTGCATAAGATCCAAGTTCTCTAATAAACACCTTCAAATGTGTGTAAAAATCCCCTAACCCATCATATTTGTCGAAGTCAGGGGTCTTAAACTTTTTTGGATAATGAACACCAGGGAATATACATAGGTCAGTATATGAAACACTCCCGTGCGTTCCAATTCCTTTGATGGCACGAAGGGTTTCTTCCATTTGGAGGACTTTCTTTCTGATGTCACCGGTGTTTGGATCTCCTGTGAGATGGGTGGCATCATGAATTTTGTTGGTTGTATCCAACTGCAGTTCAGGTATCGTAATGACCTGGGTTCTCCCTTGTGTAGAGGATTCAGCATATACGGGTATCTTTGGACCCTGAGCAGACTGGTGTAGTTCTTTAAGCAGAACATCCAAATCTATAATTTGCTTGCTTCATCCGTCGAATTCTTTGCGAGAAACTGGATTAAGGTTAGTCCGTCGGATGATTTACATGATTGATCAGTAGCTCACTGCTGACCTTTTTGGATTTTGACCGGGTAGTAGGTCCGATTGGTTCCCTGCAAAAGACTTGTATAGTTTAGTCTTTAGGTAATGTGTAAATATTAACATGCTATGTGATTGTGTCCATTTTAGGAATTTTATCCTGTAGAACGGATGTCAGCTGTTTGTTATACATGGTAGCATGTTAATTTAAACATGTATGTATACACATTTCTTCATATTTCTCATTACATGGAGATGAATATGGAATGAAATTACAAGTAATTGACTTTACAAGTAATCAAAAGCATGAAGAGACTTTCCTCCGTGTTGGGTTTATCAAAGGATGACCTATCTTAGGTTACTCTCGCGGTTTTTTGGCATGAAGGTTCCCAAATCATCGCAATTTACTCAATGGGAAATTAATCTGGTCTTTCAACTGGAGCGAATTTGGGTGGTGCCTTTCCTGAGCCTCGAGGGAATTAGTCTTCCTACGAGTCCAGTAATCAAACACCGACAGGATAGCCTCCTGGTGGAGGGACCACACAACATACATTCACATACATCGCGTTTCATCGTATAGAAATGATGACATGTGCGAAGCACTAATATCACAAGCAGATATGGTGCAAAGCACTAAGTGCAATAAGTAAATGCATCCGTACACATTCATCATAAATGTAAATGCAACATCCACACACAAGCAGATAATAGTTTTGAAAAGATTGTAATAGCGGCTTAAGTCCTTTTACCGAAGTCCCAATGAAATCGCCACCGTCGACGCCGGATTTTTAGTTGTCCTTTTCAGTTACTTGTACTTTGGTGTTCTCATTTTAAGTGAGATTTGTTTGAAAAAACAAGTGAAAAAGGTCCGATATGTATAATGTCGACGATGGACCGCTAAGAGTCGCCATTGGTTTTTAAATGGTTGTACCAACACAACCGAGAAAAGGTTTGCACATTGACCCGTGATGTGACATCATTTATTAAGCGAATTGATGAAACCGAGATTCATTAGGGTCCGGGGACTTGATTATGTGGAGGGAAGGTGTTAGGCATCCCGATATCCGTGTTACCACTTGGTGGATCGCCACTTTTCAAGAAATCATATCTAAATGTGTGTGTGTGGGTCAATGTCTTTATTATTTGGAAGTAGTCAGAGGCCTCGTTCGCACTTATATATACACAAGGTTTGAATTTATATGAAAATTCAGTTTTTAGCAAGATATGTCAGTGATGTTTTGTAAAAGAGGTTTTTCAAACCCTGATGCTCAATAGTAATTGAGACATTTTACACTTCCATTTTATTAAGTGTTCGGCTGGATTGCTTTTAATTTTAAGATGCGAAGCATCTATAAGAAAATAATATACAAAATAATGCCGACTTCCTCGTGGGTGTGAAAACTATCCGAGGAAATTCGTACACTCGCAGATAAATTTACAAGTCGCTTACAAATTTAAAATGTCCATCACGGAACCGAATCTAGATCCAATAGATCAATCAGATCACATTATTCCTAGGCTCACATAATCTTGCAATTTGTCTAAAAGCGATAGCGGTATATATATAAAATTGTAAATATATATACGTACATGATCACCAACCACAAGAGCACCTCCATGGGGATCGAAATGTAAATAAAGTCAGTAAAAGCTATCAACCGCCACGGAGGAAACTCCAAAGTAGACAAAACGTAAAGAAAGCTGTAAAAATGATCAACCACCACGAAGTAATCTCCAGGTGGGAAGGAATATATATATATATATATATATATATATATATATATATATATATATATATAAAGCGATGAACGCCTTTGATGTAAAATCCAGGCTCATCGAACAAAGTCTGACACACAGTTCATATATATAAGTATATATATATAAAAGCAGTAAACGCTCCAGACCGAAGTCTAGGCTCATCGAACAAAGTTCAACACACAGTTCATATATATATATATATATAATCAAATAAATGCTCTAGACCGAAGTCTAGGGCTCAATCGAGGCATAACTCTATAATGTTAGTCCCCATATATAAATATATATGTATATACAAACTAAAATAAAACCACGGACCGAAGTCCGGGAAAACACACGCAACACGACTCTCAACGTGAAGAAGGGTGTGTGCAAAGATGAAGAGAAAGGATTTAAAGTGTGTGAGAAGGCTTACAGTGGGCTGCCAAAGAAGACTTCTATATCTTTAAAGTGGATGAAACTCAGCTCCCGTCGGTACAAGAGTAGCTATATGTGAGCTCACAAGTGTTTAAAATGAGAAAGCACTAAGTATATTGCAAGTACGGAGCAAATTTGACAGGGCTTCCTCGCCATTTCTCCTCTTAAAATGGCCACCCCAAGCCCTCTATTTATAGAGGGGGGAGCCGCAGGTGTACCTGCGGCCAGCCGCAAGTGTACCTGAGGCTTCCCGGGTTGCCCCGGGTTTTACAGGTCGCGTCGTCTCGCAATACGTGCACGAAGGCACTACAATGTCTGCTCGAACTTTCAAAATTGCAATCCGGGCATCCGATTGAGGTATGTAGGACCTATTTCGGACCGCCGTTGTCGAGAGTTATACAATGGCATGGGATTAGAGGTTGTACGAAGTCATGAAGATGGGACGGTGCCCTTCGGTCTTCAAGCTTCAAATTATATCCGTTACCCTGCATAATAGTCACTCGGGATTGGTTTTCCTCGATTCTTGTGGGACATTGTTGTGTAGAAATGTGTGTATGAAATGTTGAGACGATGTGATGTGGCTTCAAAGTGGCGAGGTGACGACTTTGCCCCTCACCGGAGTTATCGCCGGTTTGGGCTGATAAAGCAGACGTTGCTCAGGGTTATTGTAATAACCCGAGATTTTCTATATAAAATAAATAAGAAATTTTGCGTATAATTTTTTTTTATTTAATGACGAGACTAAGTGTCAAGTAAAGTGAACGATAAATGTGAATACATTTATTACTTGAAAAATTAGAAATAATTTTGGAATTATTAATTACCACAAATTATATGGTAATAAATTTACGTAGTAAAATGTTTTTATTAATTATTTTCCATGAAAACATGATTGGAAATAATATATGATGTGATAATTAGATTTATATAATAAATATTTTATTATATGAATTGTTCGAATATTTAAGTTAATTATTTTAACTTGATTATTGATGATGTGTACGAAGAATAAGTCAGACATGAGATCCAAACCCTGGATTGGAATTGTGATCAAGAGATGAGAATAATAATATTATATTATTATACAAAGACCATAATTATGTCTTTTGGTATGTGCGGACAGATAATATTGAAGCAATGACGGTCAATTAGGTCATAGCATATTACCGTGCTGTGAAACCCTAATTATTAAACTCAGTTATAGGATATTTCTGAGTAGTGACTGTGTATATGAAGTTACTATGAATAAGAATATCGGTAATTAGAAGAAACCCTAATTATCGTTATGCGTCGATAATTAGGACAAACCCTAATTATTATAACCCTAACCGGCTGAAATTAGAAACCGTAACGATCGTGTGTTAGTAACATACACGAGATAATTAAAGAACCACTAATGGTCAATTAGAAACCCTAATTGATGACGTTGAGAAACCCTAATTTTAATTACCGGTTTTAATTTCGATATTCTTGTATAAGTGTTTTAATTTACCAAAGGATAGAAGTTAATTGGTAAATTATAAGAATTAAATCTAGTGATTAAATATTACATTTAATTGCCTTGTACAAGATTGCCCATACACTCTTAAACAAAGCCCAACCATCACCCATAACAAATCGAAGCAAGAATCAAGAATTTTTTGGCAAAAAGGGTATAAGAACACTAAACCTAGAAATCCTTTGATTCGATGTTATTTGATGCAATTGATTGTTTAAAGTTGTGTAATAGAATGTTAGTTGATGATATGGGTTGATAAATCAAAGACCCATAACATCAAAGTGCACTAATTTGAAGATTTAAGCAAGTTGGAAAAAAGAATTACATTATTTTTTTCACCAAATGTCGAGGCCATAACTCTTAGCTCGATCATGAGTTTTGTTAAGTAAAAAGTTGTTATGTGTATCCCGATATGTGGTCTTTAATCACAAAAAGAATCAAGTCCATATCATGTATAGATTAGAAGTTATAGATGGTCAAACATGGTTGATCGATCATGATAAACTATTTTTTGGGGCAAATCAGAATGGGGGCATTCTCGTCTACTTTTGTGCTTTAAAAGATCTGGACTTTTGATATGTTGTAGTGCATCGAGTTAGGAAGCCATAGGCTTTGGAATGACCTCATTCCGACCTCGGATGAGGGAATTACGGTGATTGGAAAGAAATGTGTCAAATTTCTCAAAACCGAAAGTCAAAGAATGGATGTGCTATTTGGGACACTCGTTTCGATCAGTTAATGTTTCCAAAACCTTCCGGGCTTTTGGTATGTTATAGTACACCGAATAAGCTTTTCATAGACTCAAATGCATTAAATCCGATATCGGAGGAGAGAGTTATGACATTTCAAAGTAGTAGTGTCAAAACTTCCCAACAAGTGCGGTGCGATCCATTTGAACGGAATTTTACGGGCTGATGTGTTGAATTTGGAAATAGTCAAAGAGTAAAAGTTTTAGCCCCAGTTAGTTAGCTTGTGTGGGCTCACGAATCGCTCAAAAATGTTTTAAAATGAAAGAGTTATGGTTGTTTTTAGCGAAAGAGGGTAAAGCTGAAACGCAGATTGAAAAGCGTTATGAACGTCCCACTTTTGACGCCTTGTTTGGGCTACCTAATGAACCCGAATTGGGTAATTCATATTTTTAAAATAGTCTTACATACCATGTATAACATATCCAAAAATCAGATTAATCGGAGTTATGAGCAATGCGTTAGAAAATCATAAAGTGAGCTATTGAAAATTAGTATAAACCAAGTCCCACATCGACTAAATTGAGAACTTCACCATTTTCTAAACCTATAAATAGAAGGGCTTGGCCTTTGTTTCATTCACCAACAATAAGGCCTCCAATTTTTGAGAAAGGTTTTGTTGTGGGAGAACTTTTATAAAGATCTCCTTAGTTAAATTTTGCGTGGAAGTGCGTTATTCATCTGTGGAATTCGTATTTAGGGTATATTTCTTATTTAATTTTTGTAATGTTATTATTTTTAATTGTTAGTTAAAGTTTGAATTTTTGAAGTTTAGTTAGTGTTGTTAATAAACTAGTTAGTTTACTATGTTTATTTTGGCTTGAATTGATTATGTAAATGAGTTATTTGTGATGACTTTTAATATTTTGTGATGAATTTCATTAATTAATAATTATTAATGATATTAAAGTTATTTAATGATTATATTAAATAATTTAGTTTAAAAATGATTTTAATATTATAAAAATTATTTTAAATGAAAATAAGGTATTTAAAAATATTTTAAGTTATAAAATATAACTTTTAATATTTAAATGATAATTTCATTAATAATTAAATATTAATGATATTAAGATAATATTAATGATATTTAGTTTATTTAATGATTAATATTAAATAAATAGTTTAAAAATTGTTTTACTTATTTAAAAACCATTTAAAGAGGATATTAAGGATTTAAAAATATTTTAAGTTATAATTAATGACTTTTAATATTTGGATAAATAGTACATTAATATTTAAATATTAATGGTAATTATTTAGGTAATATAAATGTTTTAAAATAGTTTGAGTTATTATAAATAACTTTTATATTTTAGCAATGGTTTCATTAATAGTTTAGTATTAATTAAACTATTAATGATAATGGAATTGTTTAATGTTTAAATCATTTAATTATGATTAGATATTTGAAAGTTATAATAACCAAACTAGTTTGACTTGAGAACCGATTATGAAGTTCGAATTTGAAGAAGAACACATATAGTAATAGTTATATCACTATAGGCCCTTTAGTGATGATTTGAATTATTTTAAATTTTTCAATTTACGGAAATTGCGAAAATGATTAAAAATAAGATGTCCGATATTTACGATTGTTGAGGTATAGAATAAGAGTCTTAGACTCAAGATTTACCCGATAAAGTCGTTTGTCGATGCGCCGGTACAAATGTCGGACCTTATAAAAAAGAAAGAAAAGACTACTGTAAGAGCATGGATGAGATATTTGAAAAATGTATAAAAATATTTCAAGTATAGAATAGAACTAAAAGTATGATCACCGTGATTATGTGATTAGACTATGTCTTGTTGTAATAAAAAGATTACTATGTGTTAAGATATATTGTTCTAATCGAACGAATGATCCGATTATTGATAGGTTGTGATAAAGAGATAAAACCTAAGTTGAGATTTGTAATCAATGAATCGAAAAAGTATCCTCCTACCTTCCTTCCTTTATGCAATGGACATGAGTAAGAAGTTTCGAGAATTATTCTATCCTCGCATGCATTATGTACTCTTTGATTATCAACATGTTAGCTCGGATATATATTCATTCATTGATTTCTATAAATGGTTATACAAGTGTCCCCACTTGGATAATCATAGCATTTGTTCACATGTTGATACACCTTTATCAATTACCCGTATATATATGTTGAATTACATATTATTGTTGAAAGCAAGATTAAAACCTTCGGTTTAGAACCGTGCATGTATGAACATCCCTATATGGGAAGATTTTTTTGCAAAGGCGGATAGAGTGAGTGATGAATTTCGTTCAAGTTATGTAGTATTGATCAATACAGGTACAACGAAATTTGATCACCCTCCGTGTCTGTAAGTTATGACTATTTTGAGGATAGAATTCCGCTAAACCTTTTCGAAAATGAAAAGAATGTTCATAGTATGTTTCTTAAACCCTATTCAAGGGTAGAGCGAGAGCCAAATTTAAAGAATTTGAAGAGAGTTGTTATGTGAATTTTTATCAAGATGCAGATTACTTCACAACTTTCAATTCGTTGTAGAAGTGTTATGTAAAGAGAATACTTATATTCTTTCAAACATATATAATTGCTATTACTTATTTGGGCACTTAAATGCTCATCCTTGCTTAAATTAAATGTTTTCGATTATGTATGAGCAACTTTGAAGGCTCGAGCACGAACAAAGGAAAAGGAAAATTCGATCGAATAAGTGTGTATTATGAGTTAATGGTTATAGTTGTATTGGTATCTATTCAAGTATTGTAAGGAATGTATTTGAAGGTCACGTGCACAGGGAAGTAAACTTTGATGTATGTAAATTAAGTTCGAATGTATTATTATTTAGTATTATTCAGCTTAAAGAAATAGTATCGTGGAGAACCGAGTTCGGGTTTCAAGTACCTGGATTTGGGGTTGTCACAGTTATCGCTGAGATTGGACTGCTACAAATGTTGGAGGTCCTCAGTGTCATCTCTAAGGTGTGCCTGTCTTCCCGGTGTTATCTTCGGATCTGGTACTGAGTGCCTCGATGTGAGCACCGAGATTGAAGCTGATTGCATTTGAAACAAGCATTTCCGAGGTTATCGCCAGAACTGCATTCCTTGGGGATATCACCAAGGTTGGTAGCTGCTACTCCCAATGTTGGAACTGAGACTAGATACCTCGAGGTTATCTCCGAGATTAATCAGTCTTCTCCAATGGAATTTCTGGTATTGGAACTGCATGCCTTGGGGTTACCTCCGAGGTTGGAATTGTTACTCCCGGTGTGTGTTCCGGGGTTGAGATTGAACTTCCAATAGTATCCGAACTTGACGTGAACTGTCCTCTGGGGTTACCTCTGAAAGATAAATCTACCCTCCTACAATGTCAGTGACAGGTGTGCAGAAAATTTCGAGTGTCTACAAATTCCCCTCTTTATCATACTCATGCAATGCAATGCATGGGTAGGATAAAGAATCCTAAACACTGGAAATACGATATGATGCAAATGTATGATGCATGTGTGTGGGGTTATTGCCCAACATGATAGGGATGATTGTCGATTCCACATTGATTTTAATGGGGATTGGCAATGATGACTAGATTGGATGTTGACATTGGGGCTATCACCAAAGTACTTAATCCTTGATACAGACTTGATTATGAAGAAATGCCTCTTATGTGTAAGAGATCTGTAGGGATAAAGCTTTGTCTGTTTTGAGGATGTGTATAACATATCCCATCATCGATCCTCTTTGATGACGTTGACCTTTCCTGGTTTGTATCGCCAGGATATGTCAAAGTTCTGCTGGATTTACAGCCTTCGTTGATGTGTACTTCACCGACGTGTGAATCAACGGATGAAAACCCTGTGGGGTAGATTGTCAAGGTTGCTTGACCTTCGCTGACGTGTGAATCAACGGAACATTGCGTTGTGACCCCCGTCGGGGATCCACTGGGGACTATGAATACCAACGGACGAAATCATCGAATAACTTTCGATGCATCGATGGATTTACTTTCCATCGGCTGAAATAACGTCAAGGTTGCTTGACCTTCATTGATATGTACACCAATGGATGACAATGCATGGTGACCCCTACCGGGGAATGTGTTGTAACCCCCATCGGGGTACGCATTATACCTTAGGGTTACGACCATGATTTGGCAGCATTAGACCTTCATCAGGTATTGCCGAGCGTGACTTGCAATATCTAAGATCATCGGCATAGTATACCCCGTGCTTAGGTGAATACCAATGAGTGATGTACAGACCCAAGGTTCAATCTGAGAGGACCAGGATTGTAAGCTATTCTGCTCAATCGTGTAGCGTTTTTATTCTCGATTTGACATTTTCAGTTTGTGATAACTCCTTTGCAACTCGAACTGGACCGAGCTGGAGGGGTGGGTCCCACATAGGGGTACCGCAGGTACACCTGCTCTAGTCACAGATGGACCTGCGGCCAACCGTAGATGATATAATCCTGCAGGTTGCTTTCATAAGTCATTTTTAAGTTGCACCGCGAAGGAAATCTGAGAGCTCTTCTTCAGATCTGCTGAGTTCGGGCGACTTTCTGCAAATTCTGTCACCGTACAAGTGTTCTGCACTATCCTGGTAACGTATGGATGTATTTTTTTCTAGTTCTTATCCGTTGGAAAATGAATTATCACATGAAATGCATCTAAACACATAGTAGTGATTATGTATACTCAAATGACTTGATAAAAAATATTCAACATAGTAAATGTTAGTATTAAACCATGCTGAACATAATGATGTGAAAAAATTTAACTTTTGAGACAGTTAAATTGGCACCTTTTTCTGCTATTTCTTATCCTATTTGAGGACAAATGAGCAAAAGGTAAAAGGCAAAGTACTCCTGGTATTGAGGTTAACCTTATGGATTGATATTTTTGATTTTTAATGCATATATTATGTATATGACTTTTTGGGGCGGGCTTATTCTTGAATGGCCACCTAGTCATGCCTATGTGTATGTGGATAGTCCGATTTACAAAGGGGACTATGGCAAAAAAATTCAAAATGTAGGCATTTGATTAATCATGCATTTTTAACTCTATCGTAGATGTATATTAAAGTAATGCATGCATGCATGTAGAAAAAGATGCATTTTGAAAAGCTCCAGGCTAGAAAATACCACACCCTTTTTGAGGTGATTTGGAGACTTGTTGTCCAGATATTATGGATCCAGATCACCGAGTAGTTCCCGTAGAACCACTTCTGGTGTACGGAGGAGGGCTTCTGAAGTGCCTCGACCCCGTTCTGTTAGATAGCCTCGTCAGTTGGTTGAGGCGGTGATATGTCCAGTCCGGGCTGATGTGTCGGATGTCAAGGACGAGGAGGTGGATGTTCCGGTTGCGGACCCTGCTCCTACTGCACATGTTCCCCGCAGGGAGCTCCCCTGCATTTAGGTGGCAAACCTAGAGCTTTTAGGTGATTTGAGCATACATCCCTCGATATATTTTCACGTTAACGAGGCATGATGTTATATCTTGATCTTCCTTCTTTCCCATTGACGAGGATTAAAGGGTTTTGATGTTGATCTGTATTTCATGTAGGTTCCCGACTTTACACAACCTCGAGTGAATTGGTTCAGTATACACTCCATGTACCAGGCTCTTCATCCTGACTATAGAGCGGTTGTGCATGACTAGGGATTTGGAGCATTCTGTTTCATCCTTCCCCGTCGTTGTCCATGGGGTTACCTTAGGGCATTGTCTAAGCGATGGTTTCATCAGACTCAGTCACTCCATTTGTTGGACTGTGAGGTGATGATGACGCCGATGGATTGGCGGTTCATCACAGGTATGGAGTTTAGAGGGGCATCAGTGCCTTGCATGGCGAATATTACCCCTACTGCCGTCAGATCCTTGCTAGGAGTTCCGGCGGAGGCGTTCAAGGGCAGGACTGTCCGTGCAGCTCCTTTGAGTGTAGATGTTATGAACGGGCTTTTGAGTGAGCCCATGCCTAATGATGTCAGAGTCAGGGATTGCATTCTTCGGCGATTGTTCCTGATGATCATTAGAGGCTGCTTCATAGTAGATAACTCTTCTACGGCGTCCTTCGCTTTGATCAGCACCACGCGTCATGTGGACCGTATTGGAGAGTATGATTGGGGTTCCTACACCTTTGCCTATTTCCTCAGGGCAATGCGTATGCGCTCACAGGGTTTAACTGAGGCTTGGCTAGGATTCTACCCATTTCTGCTGGTGAGTATTTCTCTTGTCATTTCCCTTATATAGGTTAAGAGTGTTTACTGACCACAGATGTTTTGCCATTATTTTGGCAATTTTGGGCCTATGAGAGGCTCTCATGCTTGCATCCTATGAGTGTGTTAGGTTTAGATACCTATCCATGAGGACGACGATGGCATCATTCCATATTTGCGGAGGTCGCTGTAGTTGAGGGTTTCACTCATTGTCGCCTGCAGCTGGAGTTGTTGACACAGGATTCGTGGATGGCATGCTGGAGCATTGGGTATCAGAGAGGTATGTTTTCTAATTTGGGACCCAGAAGTTGACTCCCACTATGGAAGAGTATGCACGGTTGATGATGCTGCCGCTGGACAGACCTTGCGTGCATATGGCTTTAGGGGACATGAGTAAACGGTTCATGACCCTCACTAGATTGAGGTGTAGGGTGGTGCAGGATGAGCTTACATCTAGCCACGTTATATCCCAGCATTTTTTGTTTGACAGATTTGGCTCTGAGGATAGTTATACATGACATTCTAGGGATTTCACCACACTAGAGGATCATTGGCGTCTAGCCAGGGTGGATGTACTGCTATTGTGCGTACTGTCGTATGTCTATATGACACGGTACATAGATGAGATAGCATTGGACTCATCATGGTAGTGAGAGCTCTCAGGGAGGGTCGTACCATCATACCGATGATTATAACAGAGACTCTGAGATCGGCTATATACTGCTGCACTTACCTGACAGGAGTGTTTACAGGCAGCTCGGTCATGCTATACGTGTGGTTTATGTCACACTTGAGACCGCTTGGTACTTTTAGATGGTATGGGTATTGTTTCACCGATGATATAGCCATGTCATACTCCTTTCAGCCATCGAAGTGTACGGACATTATGTCTTGGTCTATGTTCTTTGCGGATATCAGAGATCCGTTTAGCATATTGCCATGTTCGGGGCTCAGCTAACCTTACAACTTTATTACTCATGCTCCGGGCATGGATTACCTCCCTCTGGCTGGCTTGAGGGGTATGACTACATACCACCCGCTGGCCGTGATGTCGTAGTTTGACCAGTTCCAGGATTTTCATCCTTTTGCGGGGGCGTTAGGACAGCGTTTAGCTTCTCACTATCTTTCAGCAGAGGACCGATCCCGTGTGTATGCTTGTTGGGATCAGCGTGAGATAGATGCTTTCACTGTGAGCCATCCAGGTTGTTCGTCAGAGTATTCTGCGTGGATGGAGACAGAGATTTTATCGGCTGTGGCAGTATCCACAGTACCGGATAGTGAGACAGATGATGGAAGCCCATGGAGGACATTGATTCCCACTTCGAGGAGGAGCTAGTTGCTGGGTTGCCAGCATTTCTTTTAGATTCTCCCAGTACTAGTACTGTTGTGATTCAGCATTCAACACAGTACTTTGAGTAGAGTCTTTATCTGATGACTTTTGAGAGAGATCAGGGTAGAGCCTTAATGTTGATTGCCCTTGATGGGACAGACGCAACTCTATTAGAGAGAGATGATGTATTAGCACGTAGAGATGTCGCTGTTGTTGAGCGGAATGAGGCCAGATCAGCCAGAGATGCATCGATAGTTAAGCGGGATAGTGCCATATCTGCCCGGGATGTAGCTCGCATATACCCTGACTTGTAGATGGGCTGGTATTTTCCTGCATAGACTAGCATAGCCATTTTGTCATGTACAGTTTACATTATGTATATCAAATAACATTATATATATAGAAATTAAATATATTTTTGATCACTTCCCTTTTAGATATGCTCTGATACTTGATTGATATTTTACCTACTTCTTCAGGGCTTGCGATCTTGATGTATTTTGAACTCTTTCTAGATGCATGGACATTGAGTTGTCTCTAGATAGTTCAGAATGGATCATTGATCTCTGTGTATCCCTACCATCTTTGGTGTCTTGGGACTGGTTTCTGTATGGAAATGTGGAGAGGAGTGTGGCTTTCCTCTCTTAGATTGACCGCACCACAGATGGTCGCCAGTACCCTTATTCAAGAGGAGCCTAGTTAATTCCATCTCTTATGGATCGGTGTTGCTCTTCAAGGTACAACCTCAGCTTAGATGGTCGCCAAATCTCCTATTTGGGAGGAGTTCAGGTAATTCCATCCCTTTGGTCTGAAGCCAATGAAATGTGGTGGATTGAAGGATGATCCCAGTTCCAGGTGACAAGTGTTTGTGTTTTGGTAGGGGGTCAGACTGAACCATGAATGGCTACCTAAGTACTCCTATTAAAGAGGAGATCAGGTCTGCGTAGTTCGAACCTGGTGTAAGAGGTTCAACGCTGTATGTGGCAGGAATGGTGTAGGAATTTTTTTGGTTTTTGTTTTTGTAACGAAGAGGGGGTAGAAATGTTTTTGTTGTTTTTGTTTTATTGCGACTGGGCCATATGAAATGGTTGCCTACGTACTCCTATTGAAAAGGAGATCAGGTCGGCGTAGTTCGCCCCTCAAGGCGAGTTAAAAAGCATAATACCATGTACAGGTCAGTCTGTGGGGAAGAGAAAGTTTGATCCTAGGTTGAGGATAAACTGCAGGTACGAAAAGTTTGATCCCATGTATGGGTAGTCAAACTGCAAACGCGAGAGGTTCAATCCGTAGTGGGATGACCTACCTTATATGAGCGCATTGAAGCTAGGCTACTGGCTTAAAAAGTATGTGTAAGACCCCAACTTTTATGAATAAAGATGAATTTTCTATAAATATCATTTTTGATTATTATGGATTGAATTTGTTGTAATATTATAGTTGTGGGTAATATTTATAAATTATGCAAAATACGCAAGTTGTTATATAATATTCAATTGGTCGGAGAATATTCGTTTTAACAGGGAATATTAAATGACGACGAAGACAATCATTAGTGGACCCTATTAACGGAATTATTATCGGATTGAGAAAACGACAAAATATCTTTTTATAAAATAACGGCGAAAAGTTTTACCGCTTAACACTATTGGAATACACGGTGGTTAAAATACGAATACGCTGGCGTTGTTGCCGCGATGCATTACCAGTATTGCATGATATTTTGAATTATTAATTCTTACGTAAGAAGGCACTTTACTCAATAATTGTTACGATAATTATCGCTTCAATATTTTATTTTATTGTTTCAATAATTCTTCATATTGATATTTTATATTTTTGTTATTTCAATAATTGTCAACTTTGCATGATTTCCCATTATCAGATCAATAATTCATATTATTTGAATAATATTATTAGATATCATTATTGGCAATGTCTAGAAAATTCTGTCAATGAGAGGTTTGGTCACCTAATTGCGCGCCAGTAAGGAGAAATCCTTATTGGAAAGCCCCCTTTTTCCTGGAAACGGCCTGGTTGGCATTATTGTGATTCTGTAATATTATCTGTGAATAATTAATTGATGATTTATATGATAAAGAAATATTTATTTT
The DNA here is from genome assembly GCA_020205605.1 of Panax ginseng. NCBI lineage: Eukaryota > Viridiplantae > Streptophyta > Magnoliopsida > Apiales > Araliaceae > Panax > Panax ginseng. The sequence goes on from CM035150.1 coordinate 73,065,472, forward strand.
ATGTGGACACAAATGATAGATAAGAAAATATTTATTCGAAGTGGATTTAAACTGAGGAATTTTTAACATGTGACATTTGTTGAAAGTTGGTATTTTATCTTTTCTGATAAAATAATTCATTCAAATATATTATTATAATATTACATTATAGTAGTATGCTGTGATTATATAATAGTACATTTTTATAATTTGAATGGTAGCATTATTATAGTAAATTCATGGTATAAAAGTAAAAGGAGGTGGAAGAGAACAAATTGAATTTGAATTCCTGTGATGCAAGCGATGATGTCATCGGACGATGAGGTAAGTGATGATGTCATCGGACGATGAGGTATGCAATGATGTATTATGATCGATGATGTCAGCGGTGATGTCATAAATTATGGCGAAAAGACTATTTTACCCTTACTCTGCCAAGCCTATATATAAGACCCCAACTTTTATGAATAAAAATAAATTTTCTATAAATATTATTTTTGAATATTATGGAATAAATTTGATATAATGTTATAGTTGTGGGTAATATTTAAAAATTTTACAAAGTACGCAAGTTGTTATATAATATTCGATTGGTGGGGAATATTCGTTTTAACAGGAATGTTAAATGCACGGCACAATCATTAGTGGACCCCACAATGAATTATTGTCCGGATTGAGAAAACGACAAAAATATTTTATTAAAAATAACGACGGAAGTTTTACTGATTAATCTTGTTGAACTACTCGGTAGTAATAAAGATGATGTCTGGCGATACGCTGGTTGCGTAGTAGTATACCGGTATTGATTATCGATGCTTACGTGAGAAGTTATTCAATTTTATTCAATTATTGTCGATATTTTATATATTATTAAATCAATAATTGAGATGATGTAATTATTAATATTATTATTTGCAATATTAACGATGTCTAAAAGTTCGCGCAACGAGAGGTTTGGTCACCTAATTGCGCCATGATAGGGAGAAATCTTTATTGAAAGCCCCTCTTTCTAGGAACGACCTGGTCGATTAATATTGTGAATTATAATAAAGGTGATAAATGTTGTTAAAATTATTATGGTGATTTTTATGAAGTTTTGTTTATTTTATGGATCCCCATTTATCCATTTTTCAAAATAATCGGTAGAAATTTTTTTAAAGGTGGGGCCCACATGTGGGGCCCATATGTGTTGAAAAAACTAATTTTGGAAATGGGGGTGGGAAAGAGTTACGTATAGGGGAGGGAGTTTATATATATATAAGATTGTGATGTGTGTGTATATATATATAATATTATATATGTGAGTGGAGAGTGGTGGGAGAAAAGAAAGAGTGAAAGTGATGTGTGTGAGTGGAAAATGGTGGAGGAAGTGATGTGGCTTTACAAAAGGTAATTAGTATTATATGTACATATATGTTTATAACATGTGTGGGTTATATATATATATATATATATATATATATATATATATATATATATATATGTATTATAATTTTGCTTTTATTCTTATTGGTTGGTTGATTGACAAATTGTGTGTGTGGGTTATATATATATGTATTATAATGTTGCTTTATTCTTATTGGTTGGTTGATTGACAAATTGGGTGTGTGTGAGTTACAAAACAATTTCATCCGATTGCATAACTGTTGCATTACACAGTGCCTTTCCATTCTCCTATAAATAGAAACTCATTCCTTCATTATTTCTTATGAATTCACTTGAAACTCTAGAGAGAAAAAATTATAGAGAGAAAGAAATAGAAATCTCGCTACCTTTCTTTTCCTATATCAAGTTCTTTTTACTGGTAAGGGGTATTATTTCTTTTGTATTCATGAAGAGAACTTCATTATTCCATTATTTATTATTACATTGGAATAACTTTTGTATACACTGACTACCCTATACTTGGTGAAATTCTTCATTATTCCATTCATTATTATTACATTGGAATATCACATGCATGCATTTTACGTTGGACCCGATTCCGTCTTTATTATTATTCATTTGGAATATCCTCGCATGCATGCGTTTCTGTGCCGGACTGATTCCGTCTTTATTATTACATTGGAATATCACATCAGACGCGTTTCTGTGGGACTGGTTCCGTTAATTATTATTCTATTGGAATAACCTTCCTGTGCAGTCTATCGCATGCTTGGTGATTTCTTTTGTTATTCCATTTCTTATTATACTCAGTTGGTTAATGTTTTGACTTCTATACTCCATGAATTTAGTGGAATATCCTTGATATTTGCACTTCATCCAGTATCTTTTCATGGAAATATTCTTCTGAGCATTCTTGAATTTTACTCTACTAAGCGCGTGTCATGTTGACAATTTGGGCGTTATTGGTTCTGGATAAATTAATTCTTGAACTTGTTTTATTGAATTATTATATCACTATCATCATCCTCATGTTTATATTATGTTGAAAGTCATCATGGCACCTTGTAGTGCATAGATGGACTTGGTATGATTATGACCGGTATTATTTCAAATTGTAATCATGGCCGTAATGTTATAAATGATGTGGACAAAGTCCTCATTGGCCCGTAGTGCATTGATGGATGATTTGTTGGCATGATCATGACCATTAATGAATACACAAATATTCTTGGCCCGTAGTGCATGGATAATTGTGGTCGTGATACTAAAGAATATCATTGGTAGTAGTGCGGGGTGATTCGATGATGTGGATTATTTATTAAAATTTGAGTCCCATGATAAAAGTGATGAAAAACCTTTTAAATCATAAAAGATAGTAGATTTTATTCTCTACTGACTCTTTTAATGGATTGCTTGTTCATTGCAGATTAAACTTGATGTTTGTTATATTGTATCAGTTTAACACTATTGAAGACTAAAGATAATTTATTCTGCTTTATCTTAGTCATAAAATTTTTTACTGGGCTAGTTGAGCTCACCCTTTCTTTCACTGTTCTCTTCAGGAAATGAGAACATAGCTGGGACGAGTCAGGGAACGAAGTGATGGTCCGGATGATAGCATTAGCTAGTAGTCATCTCTATTCTGTTAAATAGTGTGACAATAAATGTAATGAGGACTCATTCTGAGAGTGGATATTGTCTAGAAGATGATTTTGTATTTTAACTCACAACTCTCTTGTTGTATAATTAAGATTGTATTTATATTACGTACCATGTATTTGCCGACTCGAGAATAGGTGATGTATACCTATTTTGGGGCGTCGCGATTATATCAAAGCTTAGGGATATGATCCTGGCTAAGATGTGAGACTAGAACTAGGAGGGAGAGATCGGGAATTCCTTCACAAGATGACCTACTTAAATTTATTTGGTATTTAATTGGTTGGTCAGAGTTTAGAGATAATATGTTACATATCAACTAACCCTTGTTTTGTGGCAGTATCTGAAAATGACATCCAAGAATGTTGAGAATAGCAATGGAGCACAGGAGACCGTTGAGTCTCCACATATCAATAATCAGGAGAATATGCATTAGGAAGGCGACAATCCTCATGCAAACAACAACACTGACCAAATGATGAATGATGGAATGTTCAAAGGCTTTATGCAATTCATGCAACATCAGGCGAGAGCGGCTCCTGTCCAAAATATAGGTGGAAACACTGGAAACTCTCGAACGGTCACCGCTAAATAGTTCAAGGAGCTGGGACCACCGGAGTTTATTGGAGAGCCAAAACCACTTAAGGCGGAAGCATGGATAAAGCAGATCACCAAGATATTTGATGTCTTGGGATGCTCCGAGGAGCGAAAGGTTCCCTTTGCCACCTTTATGTTGCGAGGAGAGGCAGATTACTGGTGGGAATCGGTAAAGCGTACTCAACCTACAGCACTAAAGATGACTTGGGAGAAGTTCCAAGAATTATTCAACGACAAGTACTTTCCCAAAAGTATTCGTCACAAGAAAGAAGTAGAATTCATCAAGCTGGAGTAAAACAACATGGCCGTATCGCGATCACAAAGCCAAGTTTGCCGAGTTGTCCCGGTTTGCGTCCTATTTGGTTGATAATGAGGAGAGAATGACGCGAATGTTTTTAAGAGATTTGAAACTGGAGATACGTTAATATCTTATTTCTCATAAACTCTGTTTGTATTCAAATGTTGTAAATAGGGCTCAGTTATTGGAGCGTGATAACGAGTCAACGCAATTAAAAGATTGTATTTATATTCTGTACCATGTATTTGGCGACTCAGAATAGGTGATGTATACCTATTTTGGGGTCATCACACTATAAATAGAAGCTCATTTATTCATTATTTTTCACCAATTCATTCAAGCTATAGAGAGAGAAAGTATAGAGAGAATAAGAGAGAAAGAAGAAGAGTATTCTGTTAATACACTATTGCAGTATCCAATCTCCTACTAAGGTAAGGGGTATTATTCTTTCGTATTCATGAAGAGAGTTATTTTCTTTCAATACTCATAAGGGTTGTTATTCCATTCTTTATTATTACATTGGAATAACCCGTCTGCATGCGATCTATCACATGCACGGTGAATTACATTTGTTATTCCATTCTTTATTATTCATTTGGAATATCACATGCATGCAGATTACGCATGACCCGGTTCCATTCTTTATTATTACGTGGAACATCCATGCATATGCGTAATTACGCATGACCTGGTTCCATTTTTAATATTTTGTTGGAATATCATTTCTGTGCAAATTACGCACGACCTGGTTTCATTCTTTATTACTCTGTTGAAATGATCTGCTACGTGGATTACCACATGGCAGGCAAAAATCCATTTGCGGTTTCATATATTCTATTATACTAAATTGGTTAAAGTTTTGGCTTCTATACTCCATGAAATTAGTAGAATATCCTGGATATTTGTGTTCCATCCAGTATCTTTTTATGGAAATATTCTTCTGAGCATTCTTGAATTTTACTCCACAAAGCAGTATCATGTTGACAATTTGGACGTTATTGAGTTCAGGATATATTAACTTATAAATCTTTAAAATTTATTCTTGAACTTGTTTTATTGAATTTTCATCATCCTCATGCTTATATTATGTTGAAAGTCATCTGTGGCCTGTAGTTCATAGATGGACTTGGTATGATTATGACCAGGGATTATTCGGTATAATCATGACCGTAATGTTACAAATAATGTGGTAAAAATCCTCATTGGCCGTAGTGCATTGATGGACAGTTGTTGGCATGATCATAACCATTGATGAATACACGAATATCCTTGGCCCGTAGTGCATGGATAATTTATGGTCGTGATACTAATTAATATCCTTGGCCGTAGAGCAGGGATGATGTGGATTATTTATTAAGCTGAGTCTCAGCGATAAAAGTGATGAAAAACCTTTTAAATCATAGAATATAGTAGATTTTATTCTCTACTTGACTCTTCTAATGGATTGTTTGTTCCACTGCAGTTAAACTAGATGTTTGTTATATTTTATCAGTTTAACAATGTTCAAGGCTAATGATAATTTATTCTGCATTATCTTAGTCATAATATTTCTTACTGGGCTAGTTGAGTTCACCCTTTTGCTTTCATTGTTCTCTTCAGAAAATGAGAACGTAGCAGGGACTAGTTGGGGAACGGAGTGACGGTCCAGATGATAGCATTAGTAGTCCTCACTATTCTATGAAATAGTGTGATAATAAATGTATTGAGGACTTATTTTGAGTTTGAATACTGTCTAGAAGACAATATTTGTATTAAAACTAACAACTCATGTTGTATATTTAAGGTTGTATTTGTATTCTGTACCATGTATTTGGCGACTCAGAATAGGTGATGTATACCTATTTTGAGGGAAAAAGTGTGGAAGAGAGTTGTATGTGGTAAAGGGGTTAAAGAACCGAAATGACTGGTGATCTGATGATCCAACACCAAGATGTTTACTTGATGTTAACTTCAGACATAGTACCGTTTCACAGTGTCCGAGTTGATGAGTTGTGGAAATTCATCGTCGTCCATTTCTTGCAATCTGAGAGCGCCTTCTGTCAATACTTCCTTGACAACAAATGGCCCTTCCCAATTAGGAGCGAATTTTCCCTTAGATTGATCTTGGTTGTTAATGATCTTCTTCAAAACCAAGTCATGTTGTTTAAACTGCCGTAGCCAAACTTTTCTGTTGTAGGATCTGACGATCCTTTGTTGATATAACAGACCATGGAAGATAGCCGCGATTCGCCTTTCATCTATTAGAGACAATTGGTGATACATGTCTTGTACCCATTGGTTTTCCTCCAGCTGAGCGTCTATCAACACTCTGAGGGATTCCATTTCAACTTCTATGGGGAGCACTGCTTCCATCCCATAGGTTAATGCGTAGGGGGTTGCCCCAATGGAAGTACGCATTGATGTTCTGTAGGCTAACAGAGTAAGAGGCAATAAGTCAGGCCAATCTTTGTGGTTGGTGGACATCTTTTGCATGATCGTTTTGATGTTTTTGTTAGCCACTTCAATAGCACCATTTATATTTGGACGGTAGATGACGGAGTTAAGATGTTTGATGTGGAATTTACTGCATATCTCCTCCATCATCTTGTTGTTGAGGTTCTTAGCATTGTCTGATACAATCACCTCTGGTTGTCCATATTGACAAATAACATTGTTTCTGATGAAAGCAATAATAACTTCTTTGGTAACCCTGGGGAAGGAGGCTACTTCTACCCACTTGGTGAAGTAGTCGATCATGGTGGAAGATAAAACGATGTCCATTACTGGCTTTAGGCTCAATGGGCCCAATAACGTCCATTCCCCACATTGAGAAGGGCCAAAGCGAACTCATATTATGGAGTTCCCATGGAGGGGCGTGGATAGCATTCCCATGAATTTGGCACTGATAACATCTCCTGACGTGGTCATTGCAGTCAGCTTTGAGAGAGAGCCAATAATGTCCTATCCTGAGGATCTTCTTGATAAGGAGGGGGCCACTCATGTATGAGCCACAGACTCCACCATGGATCTCATCCATAAGCCTTTGAGCTTGGTCTTTGTCTAAACATCTGAGGAGAACTTGTCCTGCATCTCTCTTATAGAGGGCATCTCCACTTAGGTAGAATTTCATAGCAAGTCGATGGATCCGCCTTTTCTCGGTCGGGCTCACCTCAGCGGGTGTAGATCCATCTCATAGGTATTCCTTGATATGCTGATACCAAGGATGCTGGATGGGAGGCAGCTCATCCGATACTTCTCCAATATAGTTCCCATAGGCTGGTGCCATGTGCAGGGCAATTGTGATGCATGGCAAGTGTCCTTTGTCAGGTATGTGAATCAAGGAGGCCAAGGTTGCTAATGTGTCGGAAAAGTCATTCCTTCGAACTCCAAAACCATCTTTAAAACTTGTCAATGGTAAGGCAGCAAATGAAGCTCTTTGGTTTGATAGATTCCTGTGGATTGTCTGACCACTAACTCTGAATCTCCAAAGACAGTTAACCGCCTGATACCCATTGAACGGGCAAGTTTTAGCCCCATGAGACAGCCTTCATACTCAGCTGTGTTGTTGGTGCAGACAAACTGCAATTTGACTACGATCGAATCTCGTTCCCGTCATCGGGATACTAGAAATCGCTCCAGGCTCGTAACCTTCCATATTAATAGCTCCATCAAAATACATCTTCCATGTTTGGCGTGTACCATACTGATGGTGTTGCTGAACTGTCATTACCCCTTCATCGAGGAAGTATATCTCCAAGGGTTTGAAGTCCCCTGAAGGTGCAGAGGCCAGTTGATTCGTAATTCCTTGACCTTTGATGGACTTTTGAGTCACGTAAACGATGTCAAATTGTTGTAAGATCAACTGCCATCTGGACAGCAGGCAATTTAACATGGGTTTATTGAACACGTACTTGAGAGGATCCACGCGGGATATGAGATGGGTTGTGTGACCATGGAGGTAATGTTGTAACCTCATGGAGGCCCATGCTAAAGCGCAACAAGTCTTCTCAATCAGAGTGTACTTGTGTTCACTGCTACTGAATCTTTTGTTGAGGTAATAGATAGCTCGTTCTTGGCCTATATCATCTTTCTGTCCCAGCATGCAGCCCATGGCATTGGCACTTATGGACAGGTACATGAACAGGGGAACATCATCCCTGGGTGGTACCAAAATGGGAGCTTTGACTAGCTGTTCTTTGATTGCAAGGAATGCCTTTTGGCACTCATCATTCCATTTCATGGAGGAGTTCTTCCTTAACAGCTTGAAGATTGGCACACGGGTTGCTGTGAGTTGAGATATGAATCTGCTAATGAAGTTGATTCTTCCCAAAAATCTTCGTATTTCTTTCTCTGTCTGAGGAATGGGCATTTCTGTGATGGCCTAGATTTTGGTAGGATCCAACTCAATCCCTTTGTGGCTGACTAGGAATCCTAGCAACTTGCCTGATTTAACACCAAAGGCGCACTTGGCTGGATTCAACTTCAAGTTGTACTTATGCAACTTGTTGAATAGCTTCCTGAGATGGTCTAAGTGGTCCTCCTCCTTCCAGAACTTGACAATGATGTCATCCACGTAGATCTCTATCTCTTTGTACATTAAGTCATGGAAGAGAGCCATCATAGCTCGCTGATAGGTGACTCCAGCATTGATGAGGTCGAACGACAACCGTCTATAGAAAAACGTTCCACAAGGCGTGATGAAAGCAGTTTTCTCACGATCTTCCTCAGCAACCATTATCTGATGGTACCCCGCAAAGCAATCAGCAAAGGAGTACATGCAGTATTGAGCAGTATTGTCAATGAGAATGTGGATGAATGGCACGTGAAAGTTATCTTTAAGGCAAGCTTTGTTCAAGTCCCGGTAATCCACGCAAACTCGCACCTTTCCTCCAGGTTTAGGCACGGGAACGATGTTGGATATCCACTCAGGATATGTGGACACCATGATGATGCCAGCTTGAAACTATTTCACAATTTCTTATTTCACCTTTAAACTCCACTCAGGTTTTAGTCGCCTGAGATTTTGCTTGACTGGCTTGAATCCCTCTTTAATGGGAAGGCGATGAAGGACAATGTCAGTGGACAAACCCAATATGTCTTCATGAGACCATGCAAACACATCCTGGAATTGGGTTAGTAGCGTAACCATGTCATTCCTTTGGTTTGGGGTAAGGTCTGAACCAATCTGGATTAACATAGGGCTTTCTAAGGTTCAGAGATTGAAGGAAGTGGTTTGATCAAGGTTGGGTTTAGGTTTTTCTTTGACCCATTCTTGAATTTCTGGAGGCACCTCAATGTCCTCCTGTATTTCCATCAAGGCTGAATTCATCTCTACATCAAAGGTATAATCCTTGTGGAGTAGAGGCACCATATCAGCAAGTACATGCACATCTAAATTCAAGGTCTTGAAACAAAATATGCTTTCACTTAGTATATATAAAAGAGTTTGATCATACACAGTGTTAGCATATACTGAAAAAATAAACTGTTGATACTGTACAGAAAAGTAAGCAGTTATGATATCTACAGGGCATAAAGATTTCCTGCCCATTTTACCCTTTTCAACCAATGTAAGGAGTGCTGCTCCAATTGGCAAGGGCAAAGTCCGGGTGGACTGCAGTGATGGAGGGGTTGTCATCGTCCTCCTTATCCCGAATGAAGGCCATTATGTCTGGGCAATCATCGTCTGGGGTGTATTTGTTTGTATGTTCATCATAAACGATGATGCGTATGCCTGACATCATCCGGATGATGTCTTGCTTGATTCTTCGTTCCTCCTCTTCCACTGCGGGATCTGGAACAAAAATTTCTTTCACCTTCACCGGTACCGGTTTGGGAAATAACATAGCCATTACATTGGCTGGCACCTTTACCGGAGGTTGTGCAGATTCAGAATTTGCAGATGAAGATAATCGCCATATGGTTGGAGCTGAAGGAATCTGCTGATGCTTATGAGGATTTCTATGACTAGAACTGACAGAATAGCCTAGTCCAGTTGTCCCAGTTTGACTGTATACTTGAATGGGGTGCTTGATACCCTGGTGATCTTAACCCAGCCCTTGTCCCAGCTGATGACCCAATGATATCATTTCTTGAGTTGCCGACATTACCTCGGCAGAAATCTTGGGTTCGGGAAATGGCGTTCCAATTGCATGGTATTGGGTATTGCTTACTTCCAAGGCATGAAAATTTTTCAGTTCAACAACTGCATTAGCATTGATGAATGGCATGTCCCCATGTTGAGGACACTCTGGTTCAGCATGTCCCCGTGGCTAGGCTATTGTTGATAATGTATTTCAGTTGTTGATGAAGGGTGGAGGGGGCTGCCCCGGCCATATGAATCCATGGTCATCCCAAAAGCAGGTTGTATCCTAAATCTATCTTGAGCACGTGGAAAGATACACAGAATGTATGGGGACCAATTTTGATTGGTAGTTTAATTACTCCGACCGAATTCCGGCGGGCTCCATCAAAAGCTTTGATAATCGTATGGCTATTCCGAATTCTTTTGAGATTGATATTCATCTTCAACAATGTAGCGTAAGGACAGATATTTAGAGATGAGCCTCCATCTATCAAGACTCTAGCTAGCATGTATCCAGAGGACAAGACCGCAATGTGTAACGTCTTGTAATGACCGGTCCCTTCGGGCGGTATATCATCATCAGTGAAGAATATCACATTGTTGTTAAAAATGTGATCAACCAAGTGTTAAAAGTTTTCCGTATCCACTGATGTCGGTAAATAGGCTTCTTCCAAAACCTTTATCAAGATTTTCCTGTGATCCTCGGAAGCTAAAACCAAGTCCAGGATTGAAATTTGGTGTAGAGCTTTTTGTAAGCTTAAAACCACCTTGGCTTCATTATGACCCATAGTGCGGAGAAATTTTTCAATCTTCTCCATGTGTATTTTCCCCTTTGATTTGATGGTAGACTTTATCACCCGTTGGGGAAGATACAGTGGATTCTCCTTCGACACTGTAGCAGTTGTATGCGAGGTGGATCCATCAGCTTCTCCATAATTCCATGGAACTTTATGCAAGCTGATAATAGGATATTGTTCTCTACATGGTAAATTGATTGGTTCTGGAGCGGCCACTTTCAAAGGATGGTTGCTTCCTCTGAGTTAAATTGCTGGTATAGTGAGCGGTTTGCCAGTGTCATCGGCCTCAGCGGATATAACTGCTACCAATCCCTTCCAATTAGTAGGACATGTATTCTCACTCTCTCGCAGCACGGTATCATCGTCTGCTAGTTGCAGGACACCACTATCAATTAGATTCTGGATAAGGTGGCGGAGTGCCCAACATTCTTCTGTGTTGTGACCGCGAGAATGGGAGTGATACTGACATACTCCATCCGAATTATACCGTCTTGAACGGGGATTGATTGGAGGTAGAAGGGAATTAATCCTTCCTTCATTGAGTAGCATCTGAAGTATTTCCTACATAGGTTGGCCCAGGTATGTAAATTCCCTTCTATTGGAAAAATCCCGATGGGCTTTGGCATTCGCTCTCTTTATCACTTTGTCCTCCAGTATTTCATTTTCTGAACGTGACGAGGGAATATTCATGACAAGAGGAAGGAGACTAGCATGCTCCTGGCTGACTAACTGGCGTGTAACTTGATGCTGATAAGTCACTAGTTCTGCCAATTACTCAATCTGCTTGCACAGAGCTTTCATTTTACGTTCCATTGCGAACTGGAACTTGGCAAAATCCCATTTGTTAACACCGTCTTTGGGGGTCTGGGCGGACACGCAGTTGAAATTGGAACTCTGTCCATTGCTCCAATTAATCATGTTGACCTCTTCTTCTGTGTTTAGGAAGAGGATTGTCTTGAACGTGGCTGATCTGGTTTGGTGACCACGATCTCATCGTTGTCTATCAGATCTTGGATCTTGTGTTTCAAGGCCCAACAATCATGTGTATCATGTCTAGGTGCCCCGACATGATAAGCACATTTCTGAGCAGCATTAAAACCCCGTCCATTAGGGCTGGCTGGTGGAAGAAGATGCGCGATTTTCTTCTGCGTTGTCAGAAGAGTGAGAATATTCTCGTGTGAGTCCCCTAAGGGTGTGAACACTCGAGGGCGTTTAACTTCTCCACCTTTTGGCATTGGAGGGTTTGAAGACTGTGCTTGAAAGGGAGTATAATTTCTCCTGTGGATAGGCATGTTTTGATTGCCTTTTTGACCTTGTAGTATCAAGGAAACATCTTCCTCTTTCTTTTTATGGACCCTCCGGGGGTTGTTTCCATAACTTCCAGATTGGATGTGCTCAGCGACAGCTTTAAGGGTAGCTAGGTCTTGAATTTTCCTGACTTCAATCCCATCTCAGCCATCTCTCCGTGTTTGACCATTTCAGAAAATGGTTTACTGATACCGGCTAATACTCTTTCATAGAAAGGAGCTTCTTATATGTATATGAAAGTCATGACCATTTCTGATTCTTCCATGGAAGGAACTACTTTAGTAGCCATGCGCCTTCACCTCTGAGCATACTCTCTAAAAGACTCGTTAGACTATTTCTTGACCTTGGTAATCTGATATCGATTAGGAGTCATTTGAGATTGGAAGCTGTTTTGAGTGAGGAAAGCGTGTGCTAACTCTTCCCAGCTATAGATCTTTGAATTGTCTAATCTGGTATACCATGAACGGGCTTCTCCAGTCAGACTTTTCTGGAACAGCTACATTCTGAGCTTCTCATCATCTGCATAAGATCCAAGTTCTCCAATAAACACATTCAAATGTGTGTAAGGATCCCCTAACCCATCATATTTTTTGAAGTCAGGGGTCTTAAACTTTTCTGGATAATGAACACCAGGGAATACACATAGGTCAGTATTTGATAGCACGAAAGGTTTCTTCCATTTGGAGGACTTTCTTTCTGATGTCACCGGTGTCTGGATCTCCTGTGAGATGGGTGGCATCATAAATTTTGTTGGTTGTATCCAACTGCAGTTCAGGTATCGTAATGACCTGGGTTCCCCCTTGTGTAGAGGATTTAGCATGTACGGGTATCTTTGGACCCTGAGTAGACTGGTATAGTTCTTTAAGCAGAACATCCAAATATGTAATTTGCTTGCTTAATCCGTCAAATTCTTTGCAAGAAACTGGATTAAGGTCATCCGGTCGATGATGACATAATTCGATCGTAGTATGCACCTTTTTTGGATTTTGACCAGGTAGTAGGTCTAATTGGTTCCCTGCGAAAGACTTGCATAGTTTAGTCTTTAGGGAATGTGTAAATATTAACATGCTATGTGATTGTGTCCGTTTTAGGAATTTTATCCTGCAGAATGGATGTCAGCTGTTTCTAATACATGGTAGCATGTTAATTTAAACATGTATGTATACACATTTCTTCATATTTCTCATTACATGGAGATGAATATGGAATGAAATTATAAGTAATTGACTTTACAAGTAATGAAAAGCATGAAGAGACTTTACTCCGTGTTGGGTTTATCAGAGGATGACCTATCTTAGGTTACTCTCACGGCTTTTTGGCATGAAGGTTCCCAAATCATCGCAATTTACTCAACGGAAATTAATCCTATTTTCAACCGAGCGAATTTAGGTGGTGCCTTTCCTGAGCCTCACGGGAATTAGTCTTTCTAAGAGTCCAGTAATCAAACACCGACAGGATAGCCTCCTGGTGGAGGGACCACACAACATACATTCACATACATCGCGTCTCACCGTATGGAAATGATGACATGTGTGAAGCACTAATATCACAAGCAGATATGGTGCAAAGCACTAAGTGCAATAAGTAAATGCATTCGTACACATTCATCATAAATGTAAATGCAACATCCACACACAAGCAGATAATAGTTTTGAAAAGATTGTAATAGCGGCTTAAGTCCTCTTACTGGAAGTCCCTAGCAGAGTCGCCACCTGTCGACGTCGGGATTTTTAGTTGTCCCTTTTCGTTACTTTCTTTCGTTTTCTCATTTTAGGTGAGATTTATTTGAAAAAATAAGTGAAAAAGGTCCGAAGTGTATAATGTCGACGATGGACTATTAAGAGTCGCCAGTTGGTTTTTTAAATGGTTGTACCAACACAACCGAGAAAAGGTTTGCACATTGACCCAGTGATGTGACAACTTTAAATCTGCCTCGGTGAAACCAAGATTCATTAGGGTCCGGGGACTTGATTATGCGGAGGGAAGGTGTTAGGCACCCCCCAACATCCGTGTTACCAAGGTGACCGCCACTTTTCAAGAAACTGTTATCTAAATGTGTGTGTGTGTGGGTCAATGTGTTATTATTTGGAAGTAGTGTGAGGCCTCGTTCGCACCTATATACACAAGGTTTGAATTTATATGAAAATTCAGTTTTTAGCAAGATATAGCAGTGATGTTTTGTAAAAGAGGTTTTTCAAACCCTGATGCTCAATAGTAATTGAGACTTTTACACTTCCATTATATTAAGTGTTCGGCTGGATTGCTTTTAATTTTGAGATGCGAAGCATCTATAAGAAAATAATGTACAAAATAATGTCGATTTCCTCGTGGGTATGAAAACCATCTGAGGAAATTCAGACACCGCAGATAAATTTACAAGTTGCTTACAGCTGAAAATGTCCATCACGAGAATCGAATCTAGATCCAATAGACTGAATCTGTGATCATATGATTCCTAGGCTCACATGACGCTGCAATTTGTATAAAAGCAGTAAGTAGGTATATATATAAAAGCTGTAAATATATATATATACAGACATGATCACCAACCACGAAGTACCTCCATGGGGGGATCAAAAATGTAAATAAAGTTGTAAAAGCTATCAACCGCCACGGAGGAAACTCCAAGCCAGACAAAACGTAAAGAAAGTTGTAAAAGCGATCAACCACCATAAAGTAATCTCCAGGTGGAACGAAATATATATATATATATATATATATATATATATATATATATATATATATATAATAAATGCACCGAATATAAAATTCGTGCTCATCAATGTAGTTCGACACACAATTCATATATATATATATATATATATATATATATTAAAGCGATAACGCCTCCTGATGTAAAATCTAGGCTCATCGAACAAAGTCCGACACGCTCATATATATAAGTATATATATATATATAAAAGCAATAAACGCCTGCATCAAGTTCAGGCTCATCGAACAAAGTTCGACACACGCTTCATATATATATAAGTATATATATATATATAAGCAAATAAACGCCCGCATCAAGTTCAGGCTCAATCGAGGCATAACTCGATAATGTTAGTTCATATATAGATATACATATATATATATATATATATATATATATATAAATATATATGTATATACAAACTGAAATAAAACCACGGACCGAAGTCCGGGCAAACACACGCAACACGACTCTCAACGTGAAGAAGGGTGTGTGCAAAGATGAAAAGAAATGTTTAAAGTGTGTGAGAAGGCTTACAGTGGGTTGCCAAAGAAGACTTCTATATCTTTAAAGTGGATGAAACTTCGGCTCCATGCAGACTGAAGTAGCTATATGTGAGCTCACAAGTGTTTAAAATGAGAAAGCACTCAAATATATCAAAGTACGAGCAAATTTGTGAGGCTTCCTCATGGCTTTCTCCTCTTAAAATGGCAACCCCAAGCCCTCTATTTATTGAGGGAGCCACAGTGTACTGAGGTCGCCCCAAGTTGCCAAATGTTTCGCAGCCATCGCGTCGCTCATGCCTCGTGCGACGCGTACGGAGGCATCGCAATGTCCGGCCGAACTTTCGAGTGCAATGCAATCCGCATCCGATGAGGGTATGTAGGACCTATTTCGGACCGCCGTTGTCGAGAGTTATACAATGGCATGGGATTAGAGGTTGTACAAAGTCATGAAGATGGGACAGTGCCCTCCGGTCTTCAAGCTTCAAATTCTATCCGTTACCCTGCATAATAGTCACTCAAGATTGATTTTCCTCGATTCTCGTGGGACATTGTTGTGTAAAAATGTGTGTATGAAATTTTGAGACGGCGTGATGTGGCTTCAAAGTGGTGAGATGACGACTTTGCCCCTCACCGGAGTTATTGCCGTTTTGGGCTGATAAAGTAGACGTTGCTCAAGGTTATCGCTGAGATTAGACTGTTGCAAATGTTGGAGGTCCTCAGTGTCATCTCTGAGGTGTGCATGTCTTCCCGGTGTTATCTCTGGATCTGGTACTGAGTGCCTCGGTGTGAGCACCGAGGTTGAAGCTGATTGCATTTGAAACAAGCATTTCTGGGGTTATCATCGAAACCGCATTCCTTGGGGATATCACCAAGGTTGGTAGCTACTACTCCCAGTGTTGGGACTGAGACTGGATACCTCAGGGTTATCTCCGAGATTAATCAGTCTTCTCCGGTGGAATTTTCGGTATTGGAACTGCATGCCTCGGGGTTACCTCCGAGGTTGGAATTGTTACTCCCGGTGTGTGTTCCGGGGTTGAGATTGAACTTCCGATAGTATTCGGATTGGACGTGAACTGTCCTCCGGGGTTACCTCTGAAAGACAAATCTGCCCTCCTGCAATGTCAGTGACAGGTGTGCAAAAAATTTCGAGCGTCTACAAGACCATTACTAATTTTTAAAAATAAATATAATACATTACAAACTCAACTTAAAAAAACCATCAGTAATCAATATAATGATAAATATTTTAAAATGTATAAATGTACTACTAATTAAAAATTTGTTATTTCATAATCATCAATAATCAATATAATAACAATTTTACCCTTATTGGTATAAAAAATTAAGGCCTAAATATAGATTAGTACCCTGAACTTTATGTTTATTTCATAATTATCAATAATCAATATAATTATTTTTTTTTATACCAAAAAGGGTAAAATTATCATTAAATTTACTTTAAAAAATTAATAATGGTCATATATTTATCCTTTTTGGTAGAAAAAATTAATTAAATAAATGTTAAAATGAGACTCAATATTACACATAAGTATTTTTTTTTAGTAACGTGTCTTTGTCATGCCATCAATTTTCTGACGTAGCACTATTAATTAGACATAATCAGAAAAAAAATAAATTAAAGTTTAATCCCTAAATTAAAAAAATTGAGAATACAATCCCTAGTGAAAAAAAATTAAAAGTATATGATATTAATCCATATTTAGACTTAGTTAATTTTAACTTTTAGATTCTTAATTGTTAGGCTTTGTTAACATTAATTTGAGCTTCTTTTTAACCTCTAATTAGGGAGTTTAAATTAGCATATCAATTACAAAGATTTTGAAATTCTGTATGCAAATATACGTAGTGGGGGATGAATAGGTGTTTGCGTGTCCACGAATTATAACAAATTTTAATTTTTCTCGCACAGGTGTAATCCAGATAGACAAGTTAGCTGTCCTGTTTGACTTATTATTGTATTTCTTCAGAATAAAATTACATATGCATGCAGTGAGGTTTTCTAACTTTCTAATGCATGAATTAATAAATAAGGTTGAATGACTTATGTTCTTTCAAGTTGTCATCCACTTTTAAAATCGTTTTTAAAATTTATTTTTCGTCAATTAAATTCTTAAAGCGATATTTTTTGTTAATTTTGTTCCTTTTACCCAATTTGACTTTAACTCGACCAAAAATTGAGTCAACCCAACCCATTTGTTTTTACCCGATTTGATATTATTAGCACTTTTGTCCCTCCAAGTGACTAATTTGTCTTTATCGTTATTATGTGTATTCTTAATATTAGAAATTTTAAAAACAAAAACTAAAAATAAAAATAAAAATACAAAAAATAGTAAAGATAAATAAAAAACTAATTAAATTTTTTAAAAAAAGGAAATTAAAAAGTTTTAAAAATAATAATTATTTTCAGGAAAATAATTAGAAACTTTTTTTTTAAATGATTAAAGTTTAATAAAATATTGATTACAAAAAGTTAAAGTTCAAATTTTCTAATTATTAATTACTCACTTGCCAACATCTCAAAGATTTACTTGCATCATTGTAGTTGTTGACAGATTATGCCAGGCTGCCCATTTTCAGGTATGCTGGAAAATTGTTGACAAGCATTATAGGATTCATAAAGAAATTGTAAGTGATAGGGATGTTATATTCCTCAAAAACTTTTGGAAGGATATTGTTTCAGTTGCAATGAACTACACTCAAGATGTCCTCTTCATGCCATCCTCAAATTGATGGCCAGACTGAGGTGATCAACAAATGAATTGAGCAATACCATAGATGTTATGTCTTTAGAAGAACCTCACAATTGGCCCAAGTTTGTTGGTTTAGCAAAATGGTTATATAATACCTCTTTATCATACCTCAATAAAACAAACTTCCTTTGAGGTAGTGCATGTCAAACCCCCTCATTCTTTGGCTAATTACATCCCTGGAACATCTCAAGTTGAAGTTGTGGATATCAGTTTACAAATAAGGAACAAAAAATTACAAGTCCTAAAAAGAAACCTGGAATCTGCTCAACTAAGAATGAAACACCAGGTAGACAAACACATGACAGATTTTACCTTCTCTATGGGAGACTTGGTGCTAGTAAAGTTACAACCATACATGCAACAGAGTATGAACCCAAGAATTTCTCAAAAACTCTGCAAAAGGTTCTTTGGGCCATATCCTTTTATTCCTAAGATAGGAAAAGTAACTTACAAACTTCGGTTACATGAGACATCCAAAGTACATGCAATGTTCCATATTTCTCTACTAAAACAAATTCTCTAGAGACTCTCCTAGTCATACTACTTCATTACCTCATGAATCTTATAATAGACTACCCCTAATTAAGCCAGTTGTTATCTTAGATCAGAGGTATAAAAATGTTCCACAACACTGGATCCAACAATTTTTGATTCAATGGGAGGGGTTTCCCTTAGAAGAATCCACTTGGATGGATAAGTAACAATTTCACAATACTTATCCCAATTTCCACCTTGAGGACAATGTGTATTTTTAAGGGGGTGGGCATTGTCACATATATAGCAAATGAAAATGACATAGCTGCAAAGGAAATTGAAGAATTCTAGCTCTCTACCCATAAAAAGGGACCAAAGTTATTAAACCAAGTGAAGAATCTAATATTACAATTTACACAAGTTTTATTTGGAGGACACACATTATGGAACATTTAAGGAGCAAAAAGATATTGTGACCAACAATGTGGATCTGGATGATGTGAGAGAAGAAGAGGCAATCCATGAAGTTGAAAGAGAAAAAGATGAGTTGGAAGCACTAGTGGCTTTAAATGGATTCAGATGGTCAAGAAGAGAGGTTAGGGAGCCTACCTGGATGGTCAACTATGTCAAGGGTAGAAAGGGAAAATCTAAGTCCAGGTGGTAGTTAAGTTAGTTATGTTCGTTAGCTAGTCATTTTAATAATCTGGGATATGAATGAATATTTTGATTTCCAACCTCTCTTCTTCTTTCTCTTCTTTGAAATAGTCTAGCTGCAGACTTTAGAGTAGCTACAGCTTGTATCCATTTCTAAAAATTTGTTACATTTTATCAAGTAGAAGTGGTGAAAATGGAACAAAAATTATTGATTTATCATTCGATCTGTGGAGGAGATTTCAATTCAATGGGGTTATAAATGAGCTAAGTTGATTCAAATTTTAACTTCACGACTTTAGCCCCACAAAAGAGTTAAACGACCCAAGTTGAGTTTTTAAATGAGTCTGCATGTAGTGCTTAAGTTCGACTCGATAAATAAATGATTGTCTAAAATTAAAAGTATACATTTTCGTTTTGAATTTGGAAAAATCTCAAATTGGCTTCAAAAAATTAACATTAATCCTATAATTTGAAACATATGAGTATCATCAATCTATATCTATATAAATATATAATAAGACAGAACCTGATTTTTTTGATTTTCGTCCTATGCTTTAGTTTCTCCTAGAATTTAACTAGAACTAATCCCTATTTATGATACTTAAAAACTTAAAAGTAACTTATTATTCTACAATAATTTTATTTCTTGTAAGAGTCATTTAGTTAATTAGTATTATAAATCATGTCTAGGACTTCACCTTTTAAGTTTTCACTCGACTTTGTACTCTAATTAAGTAATTATATTCTAAGAATATAGAAATAAAAATATTAAAAAAAATAGGAGGCATTGGAGGTGAGGTATACCTCACATTCTTGTATGAGGTGTTCTATATAATAACAATATTTTAAAAAATTATAAAATACTCTTTTATACATAACATGGGAGCGAGGGTATTCAATTACACAAATCGACGTCGTTTTTGTATGATAGCTCATGCAATTATATATATGTGGTGGTTCACCTTTTTTTGTCTAAAAATATTATGATTGATATTAACTTATTATTTTGTAAAAATTTTATTCTTTATAAGAGTCACTTAGTTACTTGGTCATATAAAAAATTCCAACTTAAAAGTCATTAGAATTTTACTTTTAGGTGTCTACTCAACTTTGAACTTTAAATAACTATATATTAAAAATATTAGAAAAATATTGTGAGTAAATATAAGTAATATTAATAAATAAATTATATATATTACAAAATATATTAACGATTAAATTCCAGTTACCAATTATATTTCATATAAGAGATCTTTATCTAATTAGTCATATAAATCAATTCTAACTTGTACATGATTAGTGATTAAAATCTAACTAGTTTTAAAACTAAAAATCATAATGGTAATTTATTATTTTACAACAATTCTAACCCTAAATGACTATATATTAAAAATATATAAAAAATATTATCACTAAATAGTAATTAGTATTAAAAAACTATGTATATCAGGATAAGTCAATGCACGATTAAACTTTATTTTCTATTTTTTATATAATAATAATAATATAACTTAGTATTTTATGAAAATTTTATTCTTTATAAGATTCCTTTAGCTCTTTACTTATATAAATTTACAAAAATTAAAAATGAATAGCAATAGTAAGTTAATTTGAGAAATTTTAATGAAAATTTTATAATCATTATATTTAAAATAAAAAAGAAATTAAAAATTATGTTATTTGAAAAATAAATATGTGCTTCGCACGGGGCACTAAGTTTATAAAAGAGCCAATCCATGACAAAAAAATTAGTAAATAATCTTGTGTTTTATACATGATAATAAATTATATACTGGATGACTTGTAAAACTAGAGTTTTATCTCTTAAATATGAGTCAATGATATATATATATATATATATATATATATATGTGGAGAATGATCCATACCATCTGTTTACTATGGAATATAAAGTGGCAAATAACATCTATACCATCTGTGGTGACAACCCCAAAATAGGTCCATTCCATCCAACCCATTCTCGAGTCGCTAAATACATGGTACGTAAAAACAATTACAACTTTATTAATACAATTGTCGATAGATAATGACAACACTTAAACTGTGAGTTTAAATACAAATATATACCAACTGTGACTCATGTCCCAACCGTGACAAAGACTCTCATAATGATACCTTACATAAAGGTATAGTCGAAAACTGCTTTAGAAATTAAAATCTTTGAAAGTGCTCAAGGAAACCTTCGTATATGGGAGGCCATGCGTCTAGGTTATGATAAATATCATATGGTTACAGAATTATCCTTAGTTGACCCAATAGACCCCAAAGAAAAATGAGAAGATTACTATCATATTCTACCCAATGGTGAGTCTTCTCTTGACATATCATTATATCCAATGTCTCTAACTGGGTATTATACTCCAAACAAACACCAAGATTATATAGGTAGTGCTAAGTGGATGAGCACAACCCTGTCTTATGATGACACGAGGTTGTATGTCATTAGACATCTTGTATGATAGTGGCAAAACACCCTTCCAAGTTAAATTCACCTCACCCTCAACATCTATAGACCACCGTTCTATTCCCATGTTATTCCCTGCTTATCCCAAATACACTTTTATTACCCGAAAGGAATTGTGAAGCAAAAGGGTGAGCACAACTAGCTCAAGAAAGAATATCATGACTAAAGATAAATAAATTATCAATAGCCTTCAATAAAGAATAAATCGTAGATTTAGAACATATGGTAGATGATAAAACTTTTCAACCATAGTCATAAATGAAAGAGCAATCCATTAGAAGAGTCAAATAGACCATAAAATCTATTATCTTCTCCATGTTAAAAGTCCATCAACAATGTTTTATCCTCAGTAACATTAATCAACAATTCATGTCCACAATCACGCATAACTCATAATCGTAATTATAGTTCTAAATTCATTTCCTCATCCAGGACAAAGTTAATTTTCATCACCTGAAACATCAAAGATCATGGTTATACTAAATCACAGTTCATGTTCATAATCCTACTAATAAATTCATCTTTGCACTACGGGCCAAAGATATTCATCAACAAGTCATCTTTGCATTATAGGCCAAAGATATTCATCAACAAGTAATCTTTGCACTACATGCCAAAGATATTCAACAACAGGTCATCTTTGCATTACGAGCCAAAGATATTCATCAGAAATCATTCATCTTTGAGCTACAGGCCAAAGATATTCAATTATATTATCATTTAGGACTGAGGATGATGCAAAATATTTTAAAGAAAACAAATCCAGTGAAACAAAAGAACAAATATTAAGGATTCGTACTTTAAACAACCCAAGTTCAAAAATACTTCATAAATAACCGTAGGGAGTAAAATTCAAGAATGAAGACCAAAACATAGATCCAATCAAAGATAGGAATCATAACAATAATCTTGGACACGTAGAGAAGAAAACTTAATTTTTTCCGTGAATAATGTCGATTTGTGAATAAAGTTCAGATACGCGAATAATGCCGATACGTGAATAGTAACTCTGACACCAAAAGATAGAAATTTCACAAAAACATCATCATGCTTCAGAATAGTACTCGTGAATAAAACTCATGAATAGTAACTCATGAATAGTAACTTGTGAATAGAAACTCATGAATAGTAAACTCATGAATAAGTAACTCGTGAATAATAACTCATGAATAGTAACCCCGACATGAAAAAGTTCCAAATTTGATAAAAGTTTAAACCAATATTTCTAAGATAATGATATTGAAGAAATAATATCATTTATGAAGAAAATAATCTCCCTTAACTTAGAAAAAGAATAAGACTTCATAACCGAATACTCGATATAGTGCTAAAAGAACTTGCACCGTGATAGCAATACTCAAGTACTAAAATACTCACAAAAATACGCCGATATATAGAGAGAGAAAAAGAGAGAAATCTTTAGTTTTTGGTGTGATTTTCAATTCTAACCTAAACACCCTATTTATAGGAAAATGCTTAGAACATCAAAGCAGAAAATTTAATATAATAATATTATTATTATTCCACAACTTCCTACGCACACTCATTGAATCCAACATCAGCCATCTACTCAAATAAAAACAACAAAAACGTTTTTGTTAATTAAAACAATTAAAACTTCCAAAATCAATTATTTCGGAACTTCAGAACTTCAATAATTCATAATAAATAACCCTTTTATCAGAAAATTTTAATCTCGCGACTTGTTATAGAAAATTCAATTCTCTACAACTTTGCAGAAGAAAGTTTTTCCAAATTCCAAACAGAAATTGACCGAAATCTACATACGGACGATTTTACAGGCTATAATCAAATTTCAGTCAAGAAATGGGTCCACCAACATGTTTAACATGTTTTAAATAACTTTTATAACAAAAATACTATTCCTCCTCATATACTCATATATCCCACATTCATTGTAAAAATATCACCATTATTATATTATAATAATATAATAAAATATTATTTTATCAGAAAAAATAAAATATCAATTTTTCAACAATTGTCACTTTAAAAATTTTTTCCATTTATATCCACATAAAATGAATATTTTTCTTATTATATAAATCAATAATTAATTATTCACAAATAATATTACAGAATCACAATACTGACAACCAGGCAATTCCCAGGAAAGAGGGGGCTTTCCAATAAGGATTTCTCCTTACTGGCGTGCAATTAGGTGACCAAACCTCTCCTTAGACAGAACTTTCTAGACATTGACAATAATGTTATCTAATAATATTATTCAGATAATATAAATTATTTCTTTGATAATAAAAAATACTGTGTAGTGACAATTATTAAAACAACTATAAAATATCAACGCAAAGAATTATCAATCAATAAAATATCGAATAAAGAATTACTCGTAACAATTATTGAGTAGTGCCTTCTTACGTAAGAATCAATAATTGGTGCAATACTGCGTATCATCGCAAGCAACAACGCCAGACATCAGATTTTTAACCACCGGTATTCCAACAAAGTTGTTAATTGAAACAACTACGCTCAAGCTATTTATAAAAACTCCTTTTGTCATTTTCTTCATCCGATAGTTATTCTCAAGTGGGGTCCACCAATGGATGCTACCGTCATTATGAATATTCCCTACGTAAAGAATATTCCACGACCAAACGAAATATTCCCACAATAAAAAGAATATTTTATAACCACTTTGCATATTTTGAAAAAAAATTTCATATATCACCCTTAACTTTAACTTTTATCAATTTAACCATTTATTGAATAGTAATTATAAGAAAAATTGAATACTTTTATTTCATAAAATTCAGGGTCTTACAATCTCCCCTCCTATTGAAATTTCATCCCCGAAATTTACGTACCTGGTATTTTGAAAAGTTGAGAATACCTTGCTTCAATTTCAGATTCTATCTCCCCGGTCATCATGATTTCTCCATTGCTCATCTCCCGTGATAACTTCATTTGGGTTCCTCACTTGTTGGGAAGTCATGACAACCGATATCCCTCAACTACTTTTGGCTGACTTTGACTTGTCTGGGCAAATTTTACGCCATCACTACCGTTGGAACATACTTTTCTATAGGGCATATTCCTCCCTCAACTGCCTCGTCGTACTCCTGATTCATGATCTGAATCATCAATCTTCGATCCATATCGAATTCAGGTTGACCGCTCTATACAGGGTAATTCAAAACTCGATGTTGGGTTCTCCCAATTGCTTTCTAAAAAGAGAAATTCATATCATCTATTTTAGCCTTCTTAGATCGGACATCTCTTTCCATAATATCCACGTGTCGTGTGGCTTTTACCCATGCATCACTCATTCTTACTCGTTCAGTTTTTTCTTCTTTCAGCTCAGATTCCATCTTTATCATCTTATATTCTTCCAAAGAATGCTTCTGTTCAAGCATCACATATCGGGTAACACAAGCTTGAATTGTTGCATCCTTTTGCTCCACGACCGCCTGTCATTCTTCAGCCTGTTCTTCTAACTCATGAATACGATTTTGCAATTCTACATTTTGATCATATAATACCTCTAATAAAATATCCTTAGGTACATCTTCTTCCTCACTCTCAGCTGTTACCACTGCGACTATCTCGGGTGCAACTATCAATTCTTCACTCACCACATGGATATTTCTAATTCCTTCTTCGTCTGACATCACATTATCATGGTTAGTGATTAGAGGTATCCCCACCGTCTCATTCACTCCATTGTTAGCATTCTCAGCTGCCATTCTCAAATACTGCCATAAAACAAGGGTTAATTAAGCAAATTAATGTATCACATAATATCCGTATATTATGACCGACCAACAATTAAGCTTAGGTAGGACACACTAGCGAAGGATTTACTCATCTCTCCCCTCCTAGTTATATTCCCCGATCTCCGCCAGAGACCATATCCCTAAGCTCTGATACCAAATATGACAACCCCAAAATAGGTCCATTCCATCCAACCCATTCTGAGTCGCCAAATACATGGTACATAAAATAATTATAACTTTATTAATACAATTGTCGTGCAAGATACGACAACACTTAAACTGTGAGTTTAAATACAAATATATACCAACTGTGACTCATGTCCCAACCGTGGACAGCACCTCATAATGACACCTTACATAAAGGTATAGTCGAAAACTGTTTTAGAAATTAAAATCTTTGGAAAGTGCTCAAGGAAACCTTCGTACATGGGAGGCCATGCGTCTAGGTTATGATAAATATCATATGGCCACAGAATTATCCTTGGTTGACTCAATAGATCCCAAAGAAAAACGAGAAGATTACTATCATATTCTTCCCAATGGTGAGTCTTCTCTTGACATATCATTATCTCTACTGTCTCTAATTGGGTATTATACTCCAAACAAACACCAAGATTATATAGGTAGTGCTTGTAAATATACTCAGCAAGTGGATGAGCACAACCCTGTCTTATGATGACACGAGGTTGTATGTCATTAAACATCTTGTATGATAATGGCAAAACACCCTTCCAAGTTAAATTCATCTCACCCTCAACATCTATAGACCAACGTTCTATTCCCCTGTTATTCCCTCGCTTATCCCAAATACACTTTTATTACCCGAAGGAATTGTGAAGCAAAAGGGTGAGCACAACTAGCTCAAGAAAGAATATCATGACTAAAGATAAATAAATTATCAATAGCCTTCAACAAAGAATAAATCGAGATTTAGAACATATGGTAGATGATAAAACTTTTCAACCATAGTTGCAATGAACGAAGCAATCCATTAGAAGAGTCAAATAGACCATAAAATCTATTATCTTCTCCATGTTAAAATTCCATCAACAATGTTTTATCCCTGTAACATTAATCAACAATTCATGTCCATAATCACGTGTATAACTCATAATCGTAATTGTAGTTCTAAATTCCTTTCCTCATCCAAGACAAAGTTAATTTTTATCACCTGAAACATCAAAGATCATGGTAATACCAAATCACAGTTCATGTTCATAATCCTACTAATAAATTCATCTTTGCACTACGGGCCAAAGATATTCATCAATAAGTCATCTTTGCACTACAGGCCAAAGATATTCATCAACAAGTCATCTTTGCACTACATGCCAAAGATATTCAACAACAGGTCATCTTTGCATTATGAGCCAAAGATATTTATCAAAAATCATTCATCTTTGCACTACAGGCCAAAGATATTCAGTTATATCATCATTTAAGACTTAGGATGATGCAAAATATTTTAAAGAAAACGAATCCAGTGAAACAAAAGAACAAATATTAAGGATTCGTACTTTAAACAACCCAAGTTCAAAAATACTTCATAAATAACCAGAGTGGAGTAAAATTCAAGAATGAAGACCAAAATATAGATCCAATCAAAGATAGGAATCATAACAGACAATCTTGGACATAGAGAAAAAAACTAATTTTTCTGTGAATAATGTCGATTTTATGAATAAAGGTCGATACGTGAATAAGAACTCAAACACCAAAAGATAGAAATTTCACAAAAACATCATCATGCTTCGTGAATAATACTCGTGAATAGTAACTCATGAATAGTAACTCGTGAATAGTAACTCATGAATAGTAACTCGTGAATAGTAACTCGTGAATAGTAATTCATGAATAGTAATTCATGAATAGTAACTCATGAATAATATAATAATAACTCATGAATAAGAACTCATGAATAAGAACCCGACATGAAAAAGTTCTAAATTTGATAAAAGTTCAAACCAATATTTCTAAGATAATGATATCAAGAAGTAATATCATTTATGAAGAAAATAATCTCCCTTACCTTAGAAAGAATAGTACTTCTGACTGAAATACTGGATATAGTGCTAAAAGAACTTGCACCGTATAGCAATACTCGAAGTACTAAAATACTCACAAAAATACGCTCGATATATAGAGAGAGAAAGAGAGAGAAATCTTTAGTTTCTGGTGTGATTTTCAATTCTAACCTAAGCACCCTATTTATAGGAAAATGCTTAGAACACCAAAGCAGAAAATTTAATATAATAATATTATTATTATTCCACAACTTCCTACGCACACTCATTGAATCTAACATCAGCCATCTACTCAAATAAAAACAACAAAAACGTTTTTGTTAATTAAAACAATTAAAACTTCCAAAATCAATTATTTCAGAACTTTAGAACTTCAATAATTCATAATAAATAGCCCTTTTATCAGAAAATTTTAATCTCGTAACTTGTTATAGAAAATTCAATTCTCTACAACTTTGCTGAAGAAAGTTTTTCCAAATTCCAAACAGAAATTAACCGAAATCTACATACGGACGATTTTAAAGGCTATAATCAAATTTCAGTCAAGAAATGGGTCCACCAACATGTTTAACATGTTTTAAACAACTTTTGCAACAAAAATACTCTTCCTCCTCATATACTCATATATTCCACATTCATTATAAAAATATCACAATTATTATATTATAATAATATAATAAAATATTATTTTATCAGAAAAGATAAAATATCGATTTTTCAACAATTGTCACTTTAAAAATTTTCTCCATCTATATCCACATAAAATGAATATTTTCATCATTATATAAATCAATAATTAATTATTCATAAATAATATTACGTAATCACAATAATACAACCAAAGTAGCCTCCTGAAAGAGGGGCTTTCCAATAAGGATTTCTCCTCTCATCAAGCGGCGCGCAATTAGGACCAAACCTCTCCTTGTAGATGTAACTTTCTAGACATTGTCAATAATGTTATCTAATAATATTATTCAGATAATATGAATTATTACTTCGATAATAGAAAATATTGTATAGTGACAATTATTAAAACAACAATAATATCAACGCAAAGAATTATTGAATCAATAAAGTAATTGAGCAGAATTACCGTAATAATTATTGAGTAGTGCCTTCTCACGTAAGAATCAATAATTGGTGCAATACTGCAGGTGCTATCGCAGCAACAACGACATACATCAGATTTTAACCACCGGATATTCCAACAAAGGTGTTATTCAGAATAACTACGCCATTATTTATAAAAACCCCTTTGTCATTTTCTTCATCCGCGCTTATTCTTATATGGGCCCACTAATGGTCATTGGCTGCAGTTATTTAATATTCCCCTACGTAAAGAATATTCCACGACCAAACAAATATTCCATGACAAAAAGAATATTTTATAACCACTTGCATATTTTAAAAAAAAATTCATATATCACCCTTAACTTTAACTTTTATCAATTTAACCATTTACTGAATAGTAATTATAAGATAAATTGAATACTTTTATTTCAAAAAATTCGGGGTCTTACACCATCCGTTTAAGAAATGAAAGGGTAAGATTTGATTTGGAATTACGCCGTCCGCTAGTATTATTAGCGGACGTGATTAATGAAAAAAATTTCCACTTTTGCCCCCATTGTCTAGCGGACGGACAAAATAAAATCCCAGTACAACACTAATTCCTTCCTTAATCCTTCCTGCACTGCAATTCCCAATACACAGCATCATCAATTCAATTCCAACATTGCACTGCAAAATCGACTACACGGCAACATCAATTCAATTCCAACACGATTTCATCGGATGATCGAATTGCTATGCAGCGAGAGTTAGGTGCTACTAAAGAAGAACTTCATCGGATGAATCTGGAAGCTGATCTTCGTGCTACCAAGCCTTTGAAAAATGAGGTTGCTCAACTTCGCACTGAAGTTTAGAGGATATATATACAGGATTAGGCAGAAATGATTTAATATATATATATATATATATATATATATATATATGTGTGTGTGTGTGTGTGTGTGTGTGTGTCTCTGTGTGTATGTGTGTGTGTGTAACACCCATTTTTTTTCTTCACCTTGCTTACTCTTTTTTTCCCTGATCGGAGACGGTTGCTCTTTTGTTATGGTGATGAAGGATTTACGCATGACTGGTGGCGTTTTGATTTTGGGAAACGATGAAGGTATCAATCGATAATCGAGGTGAAAATAGGGAGATTGGGAGAGGGAGACGACATTGGATTCGAGGGATTTCATGGGTTGTAGAAGAGGAATTTCATGGATGCGAGGGATTTCATGGTACAAATTTCCCAAAAATATTGGGGCTTTTCCAGGGTTTCTTATCCTTCCACTTGTTCATGGCTTTCTCTCTTTAATTTCTATCATAATCCTATCTTTAGGACAAAAAAAAGTACTCAAGATTCCTTTTATGAATCTGTGATGAAGATGAAATTGAATAAGAATCGCTAGTATTAGGTATTACAGTGCAGGTAGGATTAAAGTTGTATTGGGTATTGCAGTGCAGGAAGGATTAAAGGAAGGTATTGCAGTGTAGGATTAAAGACGAGAATTACACGGGATTAATATCTTGAAATCATAATATCTTGATATAGCTATGAATCCAACAGTAGCATGTTTTGAAGAATTATGCTGGATGACTTCTCTTCCTGCTTATATTCATGCATATCTTGCTACTGTCTTATTTTTGACTATGAGAGGTAGTTTAGCATGAAGTGGAAATTCTAAATTATCTTTGTGTGGAACAGGTCCCTGAGACAATAACAGATGAGGTGCTTGGGAAAATGAGTGCACCTCTAAAGACTGATGTACCACACATTACACCTATTAAACTTGTTGAGGCTGATGGGTTTGTTTTTGGCTTTCCCACGAGGTTTGGAATGATGGCTGCTCAATTCAAAGCATTTCTTGACTCAACTGGAGGGCTATGAAGAACGCAACAACTTGGATTAAAGGAAGGTATTGCAATGCATGATTAAAGACGAGAATTACATAGAATTATGTTTTGTCCGTCCGCTAGTCTTACTAGCGGATTCTGTGTAATATTTGGCATATATGGGCAAATGGGAACAAAAGTGGGAATTTTTTTCATTAATCACGTCTGCTAGTATTACTAGCGGACGACATAAATCCAAATCAAATCTCAGCCTTTCATTTCTTAAACGGATGGTATAGATGTTATATGCCACTTTATATTCCATAGCAAATAGATGTTATGGATCATTCCCCTATATATTATATATATCCATTTCGTGTCAAAAAATCCCCCCCTTTTTTTTACTTTTACATTGGGTGTTTTAACGAGTCTAATTACCCCTGTCTTTGTTTATGTCTTGGGTTGGAACAAATTATAATTCGTCCCCTACAAGAGTTGGTATCATTGAAAATAGAGTAAAATACATTGACACCCCATGTAGATAATTATATTAACACTCACCACCCTTCTAGCTTTTCAAGTAACAGTCAGTACCCCTCTAGTCTACAATATGTAACATTCACTATCCCTAGTGTGGTTGACCAACTAATATTTAAAAATATTTTTAATATAATGTCTAATACACCCTTCAAGTTTTAATGTTTAATTTCTCCACTAAATATAAATTTGTATATCATAATTTTTACTTTATTTGATCTAATTAATTAAATTATGAAATTGTGCAATAAATAACATAAAACTCAAAAATTAATAAATATTCATTTTATTAGAAAAATAAAGTAATACAATTTTTACTAATTAAATTTCTCAAATATTAAAATTTACGTGATATATATTCAAATATATTTTTGTAATTAAAAAGTATAATGTTAATACCCATAAAAATTATAAATTAACGCAATAAAATAATAATAATTTTTTCAAATATTAAAATTTACGTAAAACAAACGTATTATTACAATTTAAACGACATATAAAAAAATATTAAAATTATATTAATTATTTTTATCATATATTAAACTAAACATAAGTCACACTTAAATATAATTATTTACAATAAAAATGACAAATGTTGTTACTCAAAAGAATTATTAAAAGAATTTTTTTTACAAGATAAAGATAGTAATAAACATAATTATATATTGTTATTTAACATTGCATAAAAACAACGCCAATCGTATACTAAAAAATATAATCAAAATCATAAACATCCCAATTTTTTATATATACTTAATAAAATTTAACATATAAAAATTATAATATGAAACTAAAAATTCAAATAATATTTTTTATTGTTAAGCACCAAAAAACTAAACTATCAATATACTCAATCACTCTAATTAGAATAGTTTCATTAATAATTTAATTTAAATTTTTTAATATTTGTATCACTTATCCAAAAATATGTGTTAATTAAACTAAATTAATTTTTTATAAGTTACCAACAATTTAAATGAGATTGTTTTAATTACAAATAAAACTATAATTAAAATGTATTGTATTAAAAAAAGGATAATTAAACACACATATATATATTATTTAGTAATTAAAATTTGATAAAATACAAGGGTAAATATATAACTTTATCTATTTAGTCAACCCTAAAAATTGCAGGGGTACTAACTATTACTTAAGAAACTAGAGAGGAGATGAGTGTTATTATGATTATCTAGAGGGGGTGTCACTGTATTTTACTCTTGAAAATAATAACACCTTAATTTGAAGTTTCTGTGCCACTACCACTAGCTCAGGATCATTCAGGAGAAAATCAAGAGATTTGAATTGCATTGACACATTTTGTATTTATTATTTACCATGGTAAACTGTTTAACTAACCATATTGAAATCCAAATTCCTTGATTTTCTCCTGAATGTTTTTGTCATACTGTTATTGGAGGGTGTAAAACTCTAATTTATGGTTCATCCCCGTAGCGAATTGCATTTTTCTTGAGTATATAAAATAAGGATTTATTGGAATAAATTTTTATTTCATTTTATTTAAATATGTGTTATTATATTGCTTATATTAGTATGTGCAGTATAATGTGGATATCGCGATGTGATGTAACAAGAATAATAATTAATATTTATTATATTTAATAAATTGTGAGAAGTAATTTGTGATTAAAAAGAATTTGATTTATTGTATTGCTTATATATAATTATTTGCGATAAATAAAATATGAGAATAAGACGTGATAAATATATTTAATTATATTAGTTACGTGAATATGGGGAAAAGTTAATTAAGAATACATTTAATGTATTTTGTAAATATTAGGGTAATTTATGATAAATAAATTATTTTAATATATTAAAACATATTTATTAAATAAAATATTTTTATTTAATAAATAATCTCCATTTTGATGGAAATAGTTTATGGAAACTTTATTTGGATTTTTGGAGTGCATTTGATATATTTAAAAAGTTGTATATGCTACGCAATAAGTACGGAGATTATTTAAATATACCAAACAAGCTTTACTCTATACAGGAGGAATGAGCTGTTAATTATGAGCAAAGTCATCAGATGTAGGCATGAGGGTGGCCTTAATATTGCAGGATGGTTAAGTAATCAAAATAGAGAAATAGACTTGATACTTCATCATGTCTATTTACGTATGGAGCAGGAGATAGGATGCTTATAAAATTCAAAGCCTAAACACTCGGTTATGCTTTTGATTAAAAAGAAAACCCCAGCTCTTGGGTTAAATCCCTTCCATCACAAATTCTCCTACACTATAATTTAGCAACTCTGAAGATCTAAGGAGTTGGGTTTACACTCAAGTAAGAGCTGAATTATGACTAACTAAAGATGGAAGAGTAGCCGTGAAGAACATTGAAAGAAAGAAAAACTTAGCAAATTGAACTAAGCAATAGAAAGGTAAATGCATCTTTGCTAAGTATTTACTCTAGAATGGTAAATATGAACTAATTAGTGGATATGGGATTTGCTATGAGTTTGATTAAGAATGTGTGCTACCGATTATATGATGCAGTGTAAACACTTAGGATAGTATGCTTAATAGTGGGGGTTTTCTATATGGTATACTTATGTGTTTATCAAAAGAATTGCATTTTATGAAGAAAATAAACTAATTAGTTTGCCAATTACTTGGATATACATACATTTGACTGTGTATTTGACTGTTATGGATTGGTTTAGGCACAAGGAGATAGGTTGGTTGAGTGGTGTTATAAGGAGGCTGTAGCGGAATTGTACAATTCATTTCACATCAATTCATCACCATGCAACGCACATGTGTAGACTGACTCAATAAGCATGTTGGATTACCTTCGTACCTAAAATGTTAACCTATTAGATTGAGGCTCTACCATACTTATTAAACCATCTACACTCTTGAATTTATCCAATGTGGGATTCATGTGAAATATCCCCCAACAATCTCCACATTTCACTTGAATACTCATCACAAGTATCATACTAGAGTATTCACCATTAAGCACACATTCTTTGAATCCTTTCAAGAGCTCTACTCGACTCTAATACTACTCCACCACGCCAGAGCCAAACGTGTCTCAGTAATTTTGTGACGCCCCCAAAATAGGTCCAATCCACACAACCCATTCTGAGTCGCCAAATACATGGTACAGAAAATAACTACAACTTTATTATTACAATTGTCGTGCAAAATACGACAACACATATGCTGTGAGTTTTAATACAAATAGATACCAATTGTGACTCTCATCCATTTTCCTGGATAGCACATCACATTGATACCTTACAATGGTACCTTACATAAATGTACAGTCAATAATTATTTTAGAAATTAAAATCTTTGGAAAATGCTCAAGAAAACCTTCGTACATGCGAGGCCATGCATCTAAGTTATAATAGATATCATATGACTCGAGAATTATCCTTGGTTGACCCAATAGACCCCAAAGAAAAATGAGAATATTACTATCATGTTCTTTCCAATGGTGAGTCTTCTCTTGCCATATAATTATCTTCATTGTCTCCAATTGAGAATTATATTTTAACCAAACTCCAAGATTATATAGGTAGTGCTCGTAGATATACTCAGCAAGTGGATGTGCACAACCATGTCTTATGATAACACGAAGTCGTAGGTCATTAGACATCTAGTATGATAGTGCAAAAACACTCTTCTAAAGTTGGGTTCAACTCACCCTATTCGGTCCACCAAAATCAACGGTTAAATGAAGTATAAAATACGACACACTTATCTCAAATTCTTAATAAAATTATTTTCATACTGTTTAGGGAGAATCT
Organism: Panax ginseng; assembly: GCA_020205605.1. NCBI lineage: Eukaryota > Viridiplantae > Streptophyta > Magnoliopsida > Apiales > Araliaceae > Panax > Panax ginseng. Next base: position 73,100,152 of record CM035150.1, read on the forward strand.
CAATAGCTATAGACTACCGTTCTATTCCCCTGTCACCCCCGCTCGACCCAACTACACTCTTATTACCTGAAAGGAATTGTGAAGCAAAAGGGTGAGCACAAATAACCCATTAAAGAATATCATGACTAAAGATAATTAAATTATCAATAGCCTTCGTCAGTAATAAATCTGAGATTTAGAACATATGGTAGATGATAAAACTTTTTAACCATAGTTGCAGCGGAACGAGCAATCCATTAGAAGAGTCAAATAGACCATAAAGTCTATATCTTCTCCATGTTAAAAGTCCACCAACAATGTTTTATCCCTGTAACATCAATCAATAGTTCATGTCCACAATCATGTGAATAACTCATAATCATAATTGTAGTTCTAAATTCCTCTTCTCATCTAGGACGAAGATAATTTTCATCACCTGTCTTTACCTGAAACATCAAAGATCATGGTTATACCAAATCACAGTTCCTGTTCATAATCATACTAACAAATTCATCTTTGCACTACGGTTAAAGATATTCATCAACAGTTCATCTTTGCATTATAGGTCAAAGATATTCAACAACAAGACATCTTTGCACTACGGGCCAAAGATATTAATATCTTAAAGAAATATATAATCATTTCAAAATTTATATAAACAATAATTATAACCATGTTGATCAATTCACCTTTGCACTTAAGCTAAAGATATTCAATTATAAATTCAATGGTCATGATCATACCAGTCAACAATTCATCTTTGCACTACTGGCCAAAGGAAACCCATAGTTACGATCATACCAATAATCTACCCATCTTTACACTCAAGTCAAAGAAAATTTTTATCACCAGAATAATAAAAATGTTATATATGATAATAAAAATAATATGATCAACAACTGCATTTAATTTCAAGAGTAAGATTCATAAATCAACCATAATTTGGTCAGAAAAAGAAACCAATTTTGTTGTGAATAGTACCCCGTGAATAGTAACTCGTGAATAATAACTCGCGAATAGTAACTCATAAATAGTAACTCGTGAATAGTAACTCATGAATAGTAACTCGACATGAAAAAGGTAGAAATTCCACAATAAAATCAATACCAATATTTTGGTATAATGATATTGAAATAATAACATCATTATGAAGAAAATAACATCCCTTAGTATCCCTTACCTCAAAAGAATAGTACTTCTGGCTGGAATTTTGGATATAGTGCTGAAAGAAACTTGCACTGAATAACAACTCTTAAAGTATCTAAATACTCACAAAATACGCTTGATAATATAGAGAGAGAAAGCTTATGATTCTGGTGTGATTTACAATTCTAACTAAACACCCTATTTATAGGATAATGTTTAGAACGCTATAGCAGACTGACCTGCTACCTGATGGCTTTACCTGCTAATATTCACTGTGACTCCCCCAAAATAGGTATACATCACCCATTCTGAGTCGTCAAATACATGGTACAGAAATAAAAACAACTTTAGTAATACAATTGTCGTGCAAAATACGATAACACATATACTGTGAGTTTGAATACAAATATTGTCTAATAGACAATATACAAACTCAAAAGGATTCCTCATTACAATTATTGATACACTATTTTACAAAATAGTGAGGATTACTAAAACAACTATCATGAACCATCACTCCATACCCCGACTAGTTCCTGCTATGTTCTCACCTCCTGAGAAGAAAAAAGGAACAAAAAGGAAAAGGGTGAGCTCAACTAGCCCAATAAAGAATAATATGACTAAGATAATATACAATAAATTATCATTAGTCTTCAACAGGGAAAAATCTGATAGAACATAATAGACAACAAGTTTTAGATCAACAACTGCAGCGGAAACATCAATCCATTAGAAGAATCAAGTAGAGAATGAATTCTACTATCTTCTAAGATTTAAAAGTCCATCATCAATATTTTATCCCTGTAACATCAACCAATATATATCTTGAATCAAATATTTATATTTCCACTACAGGCCAAAGATATTCATTTGTATCATCAGTTGGTCATGTTCATCTCAACACATGTTCATCTTTGCACTTCGGGCCAAAGATATTCATCAGTTAATCATTAATCTTTGCACTACAGCCAAAGATATTCAAAGAATATCATCATTTAAGACGAGGATGATGAAAAATATCTTAAAGAAAAAAAATACGATTGAGACAAAAGATCAAAGATTAGGGATTCGTACGTTAGTTTATCCAAGTTCAAAAATACCTTATAATAATCAATTGTAGAGCAAAATTCAAGAATGAAGATCAAAACATGGATACAATCAAAGATAATAACCATAATAGACAACTTGGACAAAGAAAAGAAAATTTCATTTTTTTCTGTGAATAGTGCCATATTCGTGAATAGTGTCGTATACGTGAATAGTAACCCCAACATGAAAAAGGTAAAAATTTCATATTAAAATTCATACCAATATTTCGGTATAATGATATCGAAAGAATAACATCATTATGAAGAAAATAACATCCCTTACCTCAAAATAACAATTATTTCTCATGACACCCCAAAATAGGGTATACATCACCCATTCTCGAGTTGTCAATACATGAATGCGAAACAACTACAACTTTATTATTACAACAAGAAAGCTGTGAGTTTGAATACAAATATTATCTTCTAGACAATATCTATACTCAAATAAATCTTCATCACATTTATTGATACATTATTTTACAAAAATGGTGAGGACTACTAAACAACTCTCTCTAGAACCTTCACTCCATACCCCAGACTCGATCCTCGCTATGTTCTCACCTCCTGAAGAGAAATGGAACAAAAAGGAAAGGGTGAGCTCAACTAGCCCAATAAAGAATATTATGACTAAGATAATATACAACAAATTATCGTTAGTCTTCAACAGGGAAAAATCTGATAAAATATAATAGACAACAAGTTTTAGATCAACAAATGCAGCGAAAACAGCAATCCATTAGAAGAGTCACATAGAGAAAGAATTCTACTGTCTTCTAAGGTTTAAAAGTCCATCATCAATATTTTATCCATGTAACAACAATCAATATACATCTTTAATCATCTTTGCAATACAGGCCAAAGATATTCATTTGTATCACCAGTTGGTGGTGTTCATCTCAACACCTGTTCATCTTTGAACTACGGGCCAAAGAGATTCATCAGTTTAATCATTCATCTTTGCACAACAAGCCAAAGATATTCATCAAGTATCACCATTAAGGACCAAGGATGATGAAAAACATTTTTTTTAAGAACGAATCCAGTGAGATAGGACAAATATTAGGAATTAGCTTAATAACGGTTTATCCAAGATCAATAATACTTCATAATAAACGATTTTGAAGCGTAACTCAAAATAACGATCAAAACATGGATACAATCAAAGATAGTAGCCAAAATAGACATCTTGGACAAAAGAAAAATTTTCATTTTTCTATTGAATAATGTCGATTCGTGAATAGTCTTAGTATCGTGAATAATAACGTATACGTGAATAAATACCCCAACACAACAAGTTCCAAATTTGATTAAAAAGTTCACCAATACTTCTATAATGATATTGAAGAAAATATCATTTAAGAAGAAAATAATATCCTTACCTCAAAATAACCGTATTTACATTTGAATTTCGGTAGATAGTCTTTGTGAAACTTCATATGAGTATAGAAACACTCAAAGTATACTCATAAGAATACGCTCGATAATATAGAGAGAGAAAGAGAGAAAACTTTGTTTCTGGTGTGATTTTCAATTCTAACTTAGCCCTCTATTTATAGAAAAATGTTAGAACGCCAAAGGAGACTAAATAAATAAAATAATAATATTCTTTCTTAACTTCCTTAGCAGCCTTCTTTGGTCAAAAACATCAGCCACCCATGTGCCAACAACCACAAAAACGTTTTTCTTAAATAAAATAATTAAAATTTCCAAAAATCAATTATTTCGGAACTCCGAAACTTCAATAATTCACAATAAATAGCTCTTTTATCGTAAAATTGAATCTCGTGTCTTTTTATAGGAATTTCAATTCTCTACAACTTTACAGAAGAAAGTTTTTCCAAATTCCAAACATAAATTGACCAAAATCCATAAACGGGCGGTTTTACAGTCTATAATCAATTTTTGGTCAAGAATTGTGTCCACCGACACACAAAACATGTGTTAAACATTTAATGCCACAAAAATACTCTTCCTCCTCATATACTCATATATCCCACATAAAATGAATATTTCTTTATCATAATAATCAATAATTAATTATTCAAAAATAATATTACGTAATCACAAGATCTTGTAACCGTAGTTCTCAGATAGAGGGGCTTTCCAATAAGGATTTCTCCTACTGGCGCCCAATTAGGTGACCAAACCTCTCCTTGACGTAACTTTCTAGACATTGCCAATAATGTTATCTCGATAATATTATTCAAATAATATGAATTATTGATCCGATAATGGAAAATCTCATGCGTGACAATTATTGAAACAATAATAATATAAATATCAACGCAGTAAATTATTGAATCAATAAAATAAAATAATAAACAGTAATTACATGTAATAATTATTTAGTAGTGCCTTCTTACGCATTTAATCAATAATTCAACAACACATGCAATAATACCGTGTGCTATCTTTGTGACCACGCATATTATCAGATTTTAACCACCCTTAACCCAACAATTAACTAAGGTAACAATTTATGTCGTTATTTATAAAACTCAATCTTTGTCGCTTTCCTTCATCCAACCGCTTTTTCCGTTATGGGGCCCACAAATGATCTATACTGGTAAATTTGAGATTCCCGACAAAAAGAATATTCCACGACCAAACGAATATTCCCCGACAATAATGAATATTTTATAACCACTTGCTTATTTTGTAAACTTTGCACATTTCACCCATAACCAAAGAATTATATCAAATTAACCCTTATTAATTTAGAATAATGAATAAAGGAAAATTTAATTTATTTATAATAAGTTGGGGTCTTACAACCTCCCCTCCTTATAAAATTTCGTCCTCGAAATTGGCGTGCGATACTGGTGTTTTGAACAATGAGGTACCTCGCTTTCATTTCCGATTCCAACTCCCATGTCATTTCCTCAATTGCATGGTTTCTCCACAAAACCTTAACTTGTGGTATAACCTTCGTGCGTAAGACATGCTCTTACCTATCCAAAATCTCAACAAGTATCTCCTCGTATATTAAATCTTCAGCTATCTCGTCTGGTTCTAACGCAATAATGTGGTTCGGGTCTTTCACATATTTACGAAGCATAGATATATGAAAAACATTATGAACACGAGACATGTTTGGAGGTAACGCGAGTCTATAGGCCACGTTTCCTATTCGGTCAAGAATCTCAAATGGACCAAAAAACCTTGGATTGAGCTTTCCTCTTTTTCCAAATCTTGTAACTCCTTTCCATGGAGCAACAAGTAACAAAATATGATCTCCAATATTAAACTCCACGTCCTTTCTATGAAGATCAGTATAACTCTTTTGTCGATCTTGTGAGGTTTGTATACGTTGTCGAATTATTTGGATCTTTTCTGTAGTCATACGTACTAATTCTGGTCCCAACAACGTTGATTCTCCCACCTCGTCCCAGCATATTGGAGAACGACATTTCCGTCCATACAACGCCTCAAATGGAGCCATGCCTATACTTGCTTGATAACTGATGTTGTAAGAGAATTCCACCAGTGGCAAGTACTTATCCCAACTTCCTTTGAAATCTAGAACACAGAGTCTTAATAGATCTTCAAGGGTTTGAATAGTCCTCTCTGATTGTCCGTCTGCTTGAGGATGGTATCTTTGATCAAATCGTAATCCGCGCCCATAGCTTTCTGCAAGCTAACCCAAAATCTTGAAGTGAATCTTGGGTCACGATCCGAAACTATGGATACTGGCATGCCATGTAATCTCACAATCTCATTCACGTACATACGAGCAAGACGTTCAAGGGAATAAGTCTCGCACATCGGTAAGAAATGGGCAGACTTGGTTAATCTATCAACAATAACTCAAATTGCATCTACGCCTTGAGAAACTTTGGGAAGACCTATAACGAAATCCATAGTAATGTGTTCCCATTTCCATTCCGGAATCTCAAGTGGTTGCAATGGACCCTTTGGTACTTGATTCTTCGCCTTTACACATTGACAGGTTAAACATCTTGAGATAAACTCCGCAATCTCTCTCTTCATATTGTTCCACCAAAATGTATGTCGAATATCATGATACATTTTGATACTCCCAGGATGGATTGCAAACGGTGTATTGTGTGCCTCCATCATGATTCTATGCTTTAAATCAGAGTCGTTAGGAACACAAAGTCTGGAGTTGAATCTAAGTATTCCTTCTTCATCGATTCTTGCTTCCGGAATAGCTCCTTCTTGCACTTTCTTCTTCATACGCATCGTTTCAGTTCGTAGCTTGAGCGCTTTTAACTTTATCGATTAAAGTCGGTTCTACTCGTATATTTGCCATCATCATGTGGGTCCCTAGAGTCTTTAACTCTATTTCCATCCTTTGCAAGTCATACAAAATGGGCCTTTGCATTGACAATATTGCACTCGTACTTGCATATGATCTTCTACTCAATGCGTCAGCTACTACGTTCGTTTTTCCAGGATGATATTGAATAGTGTGATCGTAATCTTTCAAAAGCTCAAGCCAACGTCGTTGCCGCATGTTGAGTTCTTTTTGGGTGAAGAAATATTTGAGGCTTTTATGGTCCATATAAATCTCCACTTTCTCTCCATACAAGTAGTGTCTCCATATCTTCAACGCGAATACGACTGCTGCCAACTCCAGATCATGAGTAGGATAATTCCTCTCATATTCTTTGAGTTGTCGTGAGGCATAGGCTATGACTTTCCTATGTTGCATGAGAACACATCCTAACCCTTTGCCTGAAGCATCGCTGCATATAACAAATCCATCCGAACCAGATGGTATTTCCAGAACAGGTGCCGAAATGAGTCTCCTCTTGAGCTCTTGGAAACTCTTCTCACATTCCTCGCTCCATATGAATTTTGTATCTTTACGAGTCAGCTGAGTTAACAGAGTAGCGATTCAAGAAAATCCTTCCACGAATCTCCGATAATAACCAAATAAGCCCGAAAGTCTGCGTGCCTTGATCACCGACTTCGTTGCTCCAACTTTGTATTGCTTCAATCTTCACCGGTCAACAGATACTCCTTGTTTTGACACCACGTGCCCAAGGAATGCTACTTCCTAAAGCCGAACTCGCATTTCTTGACTTGGCATAAAGCTTGTGTTCACGAAGTCTTTGTAGTACCAAACTTCAAATGGTGCTCATGATCTTCACGGCTTTTTGGAATAGATGAGGATGTCATCAATAAAGATAACAACGAACCGATCCAAATATTCCTTGAATACACGGTTCATCATATCCATGAAAGCAAAGAGGAGCATTGGTCAATCCAAAAGACATGACTAAGAATTCATAATGCCTGCATCGAGTCCTGAAGGCGCCTTTGGAATATCCTCGCTTTTAATCTTCAAATTTCGATGATATCCGAGCGAAGATCGATCTTTGAAAAGAATTGTGCTCCTTGCAATCGGTCAAACAGTCATCAATGCGAGGTAGTGGATACCTATTCTTGATGGTGACATGGTTTAATTCTCTGTAGTCAATACAAAAATCGCATACTCCCGCTCTTTTCTTCTTTACGAATAAAACAGGAGAGCAACCCAAGGAGACATACTAGGACGAATGAAACCGATGTCTAATAACTCCACGTGGTTGGACTTTTAACTCCTGCAGCTTCAATAGGAGCCATTCGATATGGGGTTTTAGAAATGGGTTTTATACCCTTGTTCAAGGTCAATAAAGAATTCAATATCACGTTACGGGGTAAACCGGAAGCTCTTCAGAAATACATCGTGGAATTCTCTAACCACGTAAATATTATTCAAATCGACTTGTCTTTATTCAAATCCATAACATGGGCTAAGAAAGCTTGACATCCGCTTTTCAATAAACGAATAGCTTATGGCTTGATATGACAATGATCGATTTTAGTGGTTTAGTGGTTTGAATTAAGTATGACAAAGTTGGTTAGGAATATGAAAACTAACAACCTTACGAAAATAATCAATTTTGGCATGATGAGTGGTTAACCAATCAATTCCTAAAATCACATCAAAAGCAAGTATCTTTAAAGAGATAAGATCAACAGGTAATGTGATAGTGCCAACTTGGATCTTGCAAGATTTATAAACTGTAGATGTAATGAAGGTTTCACCCAACGGAGTTTCAACAGATAAATCAAAATCTAATTTCTCCGGAGTCAAGTTTAAACGTTGAGCACAAGCAGGAGAGATAAAAGAAAGGGTAGAACCGGTAACTATTAAGGTATAAACTTCGCAAGAATTCAAGATTAGCTTACCCGTGATCACCTCGTTCAGGTTCCTCACATTTTGGCCAGTCATGACAAACGCTCTTCCAGGAACCGCTGATTTCGACTTATCCGGGACAGCCCTTGGAATCACTACTCCGGCTGAACTTGGTTTCGCTATAGTACAATCTTGAGCGATGTGGTCTTCCTTTTCACAGTTGTAACATACCTTGGATTGTTGTGGACAGTTTGGGCTGATATGTCCCTCCTTCCCGCATTTGTAACATCTAACTGGCAGTCGTTCTCCTCCCCTAGAATTTGTTGTTGGTCTTTGGTCGGTGTCATGTTGATGTCTTCCCGTCATTGTTGAATCTTCTTTTCACGAAATTTCCACTTGGGTCACCTCTCCTATTATCATGGCCACGATTACCACCGAGTGGTTTACCGCCTTTGTCATATTTTTCCTCCTCGTTGGTTGTCATCGCTTACGGACCGCTTGTCACCGAAATATGACCTAGTTGTGGTCCCTCGGTGAGAGTATACTCACTATCTCACTCTAATAATCGAGCCCTCGCTGACAACATCCGAATACGAGAAAAAATTTATGAGAGATAAGGTATTGACGAATCTCGGGTTTTAGACCTCTCGAAACATACGCGTCATTCGTTCCTCATTCTCCACCAAATGAGGTGCAAACTCGACAACTCATAAACTTCGCTTCATCTTTGGGACACCGCCATGTTGTTCTCGCTCGATCTAATAAACTCTACCTCTTTCATATGATGAATACTTTCAGAAAGTACTTGTCATTGAAAAGTTCTCAAATCTTTCCCAAGACATGTTGCGTGCATCCGGTCAAGTACGCTTCACGATTCCCACCAAGAATCGCTTCACCTCGAAACATAAAGGTGGCGAATGGAACCTTCATTCTCTCCGCATCCCAAGACATCAAATATCTTGGTAATTTGCTTGACCCACGCTTACGCTTTGATCGGATCCGGCTTTCCATGGAAATCTGGTGGTCCCAACTCCTTGAACCGCTTGATTGGATGCATGATCAGGCGTTGCTATCATTTCCACCCGTATTTTGTACACGCGTCTCCCTCGTCTGATTTTGCATGAACTGTAAAAAGCTCCTAAACATTCCATCATTCATCGTTTGCTCGGTAACGTTGTTTACAGGAGGAGTATTGCCTTCCTGATGCACGTTCTCCTGGTTTGTGACTAAAGGTGTCTCCACAGTCTCATACACTCCATTGTTAACGTTCTCAGCTGCCATCTTAAATACTACCATAAAACAAGGGTTAATTAAACAAATTAACATGTCACATAATATCCCTATATTATGACCTGACCAACAAATAAGCTTAGGTAGGACACACTAGCGAAGGATTTACTCGTCTCTCCCCTCCTAGTTCTATTCCCCGATCTCCGCCAGAGACCATATCCCTAAGCTCTGATATCAACTGTGACACCCCCAAAATAGGTATACCATACCCATTTCAGTTGTCAATACATGTGGTACAAAAACAACTACAACTTTATTATTACAACAGTAAAACTGTGAGTTTGAATACAAATATTATCTTCTAGACAATATCTATACTCAAATAAATCCTCATCACATTTATTGATACATTATTTTACAAAAATGGTGAGGACTACTAAACAACTCTCTCTAGAACCTTCACTCCATACCCCGACTCGATCCTGCTATGTTCTCACCTCCTGAGAAGAAAATGGAACAAAAAGGAAAGGGTGAGCTCAACTAGCCCAATAAAGAATATTATGACTAAGATAATATACAACAAATTATCGTTAGTCTTCAACAGGAAAAATCTGATAAAATATAATGAACAACAAGTTTTAGATCAACAAATGCAAATGGTATGAAGAATCCATTAGAAGAGTCACGTAGAGAAAGAATTCTACTGTCTTCTAAGGTTTAAAAGTCCATCATCAATATTTTATCCATGTAACAACAATCAATATACATCTTTAATCATCTTTGCACTACAGGCCAAAGATATTCATTTGTATCACCAGTTGGTCGTGTTCATCTCAACACATGTTCATCTTTGAACTACGGGCCAAAGAGATTCATCAGTTTAATCATTCATCTTTGCACAACAAGCCAAAGATATTCATCAAGTATCACCATTAAGGACCAAGGATGATGAAAAACATTTTTTTTAAGAACGAATCCAGTGAGATAGGACAAATATTAGGAATTCGTTTAACAGTTTATCCAAGATCAATAATACTTCATAATAAACGATTTTGAAGCAGAACTCAAAAATAACGATCAAAACATGGATAAAATCAAAGATAGTAGCCAAAATAGACATCTTGGACAAAAAGAAAAATTTTCATTTTTCGGTGAATAATGTCGTATTCGTGAATAGTGCCGTATACGTGAATAGTAACGTATACGTGAATAGTAACCCCAACACAACAAGTTCCAAATTTGATTAAAAAGTTCACCAATACTTCGGCATAATGATATTGAAGAAAAATATCATTTAAGAAGAAAATAATATCCCTTACCTCAAAATAACCGTACTTCTGACTGAATTTCGGTATAGTGCTGACAGAAACTCGCACCGTATAGAAACACTCAAAGTATACTCATAAGAATACGCTCGATAATATAGAGAGAGAAAGAGAGAAAACTTTGTTTCTGGTGTGATTTTCAATTCTAACTTAGCCCTCTATTTATAGAAAAATGTTAGAACGCCAAAGGAGACTAAATAAATAAAATAATAATATTCTTTCTTAACTTCCTTAGCGACCTTCTTTGGTCAAAAACATCAGCCACCCATGTGCCAACAACCACAAAAACGTTTTTCTTAAATAAAATAATTAAAATTTCCAAAAATCAATTATTTCGGAACTCCGAAACTTCAATAATTCACAATAAATAGCTCTTTTATCAGAAAATTCGAATCTCGTGTCTTTTTATAGGAATTTCAATTCTCTACAACTTTACAGAAGAAAGTTTTTCCAAATTCCAAACATAAATTGACCAAAATCCATAAACGGGCGGTTTTACAGTCTATAATCAATTTTTGGTCAAGAATTGTGTCCACCGACACACAAAACATGTGTTAAACATTTAATGCCACAAAAATACTCTTCCTCCTCATATACTAATATATCCCACATAAAATGAATATTCTCTTTATCATAATAATCAATAATTAATTATTCAAAAATAATATTACGTAATCACAAGATCGACAACCGTGCCGCTTCTCGGGATGTAGGGCTTTCTAATAAGGATTTCTCCTTCTCGGGCGCCCAATTAGGTGACCAAACCTCTCCTTAGATGTAACTTTCTAGACATTGCCAATAATGTTATCTCGATAATATTATTCAAATAATATGAATTATTGATCCGATAATGGAAAATCTTGCAAAGGACAATTATTGAAACAATAATAATATAAATATCAACGCAAAGAATTATTGAATCAATAAAATAAAATAATGAACAATAATTACTCGTAATAATTATTTAGTAGTGCCTTCTTACGTTTAATCAATAATTCAACAACACTTTGTGCAATACTGGTATGCTACCGTGCAACCACGCATATTAATCGTATTTTAACCACCCGTAGAACCCAACAAAGTTTAAATCGTAATAATTTATCTTAGAATTATTTATAAAACTCAATCTTTGTCGTTTTCCTTCATCCAACCGTTTTTTCGTTATGGGGCCCACAAATGATCATACTGGTCAAATGCGGAGATTCCCGACAAAAAAAGAATATTCCACGACCACCAAACGAATATTCCCAAATAATAATGAATATTTTATAACCACTTGCTTATTTTGTAAACTTTGCACATTTCACCCATAACCAAAGAATTATATCAAATTAACCCTTATTAATTTAGAATAATGAATAGAGGAAAATTTAATTTATTTATAATAAGTTGGGGTCTTGCACTTCTGATCGGAATATCGGATGTAAAGCCGAATAAAACTTGCACTGAATAGCAACTCTCAAAGTATCTAAATACTCACAAAAATACGTTCGATAATATAGAGAGAGAAAACTTATGTTTCTGGTGTGATTTTCAATTCTAACATAAGCACCTATTTATAGAAAATTGCTAGAACGCCAAAGGAGACTAAATTAATAAAATAATAATTTTTTTCTTCCACGCCTCCTCCTTTGTTGAATAAGTAAGCCAGCCATTTCTGAAAAAAAAAATTTGCTGCCCACATGTTTTCAAACAAAAGTGGGTCCCACCCAATTTTAATAAAAATATTTAATTTCCGAAACTTCAATAATTCATAATAAATAGCCCTTTATCAGAAAAATTCGAATCTCATGTCTATTCCATAGGAAATTAAATTCTCTACAACTTTGTAAGTTTAGGTTTTTCCAAATTCCAAACAGAAAATGTCTGAAATCCATATACGGACGATTTGTAATACCTTCATTCCGACAAAATACTGATAAAATACCTCAACATTAATTCCATCATTTATACCCACATAAAATAAATATTTCCCTATCCATCCACATAAAATAAATATTTCCTTATCATATAAATCAATAATTAATTATTTACAAATAATATTACAGAATCACAATTATGACAACCCAGTCGTTCCCGGAAAGAGGGGGGCTTTTCGATAAGGATTTTTCTTATTAAGCGCAATTATTAGGTGACCAAACCCCTTTCCTAGACAGAATTTCCTTAGACATTGTCAATAATGCTATCTAACAATATTATTCAAATAATATGAATTATTGATCTGATAAAGGAGATATTGTTCAATGACAATTATTGAAACAACAATAATATAAAATATCAACGTAGCAATTATTTAATCAATAAAATAAAATATTGAACAGTAATTACTATAACAATTATTGAGTAGTGTCTTCTTACGTAAGAATCAATAATTCAAAATCTTGTCGCAATATCGTGCTCTTCTTAATGCAACCACGTGTATTACTGTATTTTAACCAATGGGTATTCCAACAGTGTTAACGGTAACAATTACGTCGTTATTTATAAAAACTCAAACTTGTCGTTTTCTTCATCCGACAGTTATCCGTTATGGGGACCACAAATGGGCTACATGGTCAGCATTTAATAATATTCTCGACAACAAGAATATTCCACGACCAAACGAATATTCCCTGACAAAATGAATATTTTATTACCATTTACTTATTTTGCAAAATTTGTACATTTCACCCATAACTAAAGTATTATATCAAATTAACACCTTATTATTCACAATAATAGTTAGAGAAAATTCGATTTTATTTATAAAAAGTTGGGATCTTACAACCTCCCCTCCTTATGAAATTTTGTCCTCGAAATTGACGTACGTACCTGGTGTTTCGAAAAGGTGAGGATACCTCATTTTCAATTCTGATTCCAACTCCCAAGTCATTTCTTCAATAGCATGGTTTTTCCACAAAACCTTAACTTGTGGTATAACCTTCGTACGTAAGACATGCTCTTTTCTATCCAAGATCTTAACAGGTACATCCTCGTACGTTAAATCTTCGGCTATCTCGTCTGGTTCTAACTCAATAATGTAGTTTGGGTCTTTCACATATTTACGAAGCATAGATATGTGAAAAACATTATGAACACGAGACATGCCTGGAGGTAATGTGAGTCTATAAGCCACATTTCTTATTCGGTCAAGAATCTCAAATGGACCAACAAATCGTGGATTGAGCTTTCCTCTCTTCCCAAATCTTGTAATTCCCTTCCATGGAGCAATACGTAACAATACATGATCCCCAATATTAAATTCTACGTCCTTTCGATGAAGATCCGCATAACTCTTTTGTCGATCCTGTGTCTTTTGTATACGTTGTCGAATCATTTGGATCTTTTCTGTAGTTATGCGTACCAATTTTGATCTCAACAACGTTGCTTCACCCACCTCGTCCCAGCATACTGGAGAACAACATTTCCTTCCATACAACGCCTCGAATGGAGCCACGCCTATACTTGCCTGATAACTGTTGTTGTAGGAGAATTCCACCAATGGTAGGTACTTATCCCAACTCCCTATGAAATCTAGGACACAGAGTCTTAATAGATCTTCAAGAGTTTGAATAGTCCTCTCTGATTGTCCGTCCGTTTGAGGATGGTATGCCGAACTGAATCGTAAATCCGTGCCCATATCTTTCTGCAAGCTAACCCAAAATTGTAATGCGAATCTTGGGTCACGATCCGAAACTATGGATACTGGCATGCCATGCAATCTCACAATCTCATTCACGTACATACGAGCAAGACGTTCAAAGGAATAAGTCTCCCGTATAGGCAAGAAATGGGAAGACTTGGTTAATCTATCAACAATGACCCAAATCGCATCTATGCCTTGAGAAACCTTGGGAAGACCCGTAACGAAATCCATAGTAATGTGTTCCCACTTCCATTTCGGAATCTCAAGTGGTTGCAATGGACCCTTTGGCACTTAATGCTCCGCCTTTACACGTTGACAAGTTAAACACCTCGAGATAAACTCTGCGATCTCTCTCTTCATATTGCTCCACCAAAATGTATGTCGAAGATCATGATACATTTTGGTACTCCCAGGATGGATTACAAACGGTGTGTTGTGTGCCTCCATCATAATTCTATGCTTCAAGTCAAAATCGTTAGGAACACAAAGTCTGGAGTTGACTCGAAGTATTCCTTCTTCATCGATTCTTGCTTCCTGAATAGCATCTTCTTGCACTTTCTTCTTCATACGCATCAGCTCCAGGTCCGTAGCTTGAGCAGCTTTAACTTTATCGATTAAAGTCGGTTCTACTCGTATGTTTGATATCATCACATGGGTACTTGGAGCATTTACCTCTATCTCCATCATTTGCAAGTCATACAAAATGGACCTTTGTGTTAATAACATTGCACTCGTACCCGCATATGATCTTCTACTCAATACGTCAGCTACCACGTTTGCTTTTCCAAGATGATATTGGATGGTATGGTCGTAATCTTTCAACAACTCAAGCCAACGTCGTTGCCGTATGTTGAGTTCCTTTTGGGTGAAGAAATATTTGAGGCTTTTATGATCTGTATAGATCTCCACTTTCTCCCCATACAGGTAGTGTCTCCAGATCTTCAACGCAAAAATGACTGCTGCCAACTCCAAATCATGAGTAAGATAATTCCTCTCATATTCTTTGAGTTGTCGAGAGGCATAGGCTATGACTTTCCCATGTTGCATGAGAACACATCCTAACCCTTTGCCTGAAGCATCGCTGTAGATAACAAATCCATCCGAACCAGATGGTATTGTCAGAACAGGTACCGAAATGAGTCTCCTCTTGAGTTCTTGAAAACTCTTCTCAGAATCCTCACACCAACCGAATTTTGTATCTTTACGAGTCAGCTGAGTTAACGGAGTAGCGATTCGAGAAAATCCTTCCACGAATCTCCGATAATAACTAGCTAAGCCCAGAAAACTACGTACTTCGGTTGCTCCCAACTTTGTATTGCTTCAATTTTTAACGGGTCGATAGATACTCCATGTTTTGACACCACGTGCCCAAGGAATGCTACTTCCTCAAGCCAGAACTCGTATTTCTTCAGCTTGGCATATAACTTGATATCGCGAAGCCTTTGAAGTACTAGCTTCAAATGGCGCTCATGATCTTCACGGCTTTTGGAATAGATGAGGATGTCATCAATAAAGACAACAACGAACTGATCCAAATATTCCTTGAATACACGGTTCATCATATTCATGAAAGTAGCAGGAGCATTAGTCAATCCAAAAGACTTGACTAAAAATTCATAATGCCGTCTCGGAGTTAAGAAGGCGCCTCTTGAATATCCTCGCTTTTAATCTTCACCGATGATATCCGAACGAAGATCGATCTTTGAAAATAATTGTGCTCCTTACTGGCGGGTCAAACAGTCATCAATGCGAGGTAATGATACTTATTCTTGATGGTTACATGGTTCAATTCTCTAGAGTCAATACAAAAATCGCATACTCCCGCTTTCTTTCTTCTTTACGAATAACACAGGACCACCCCAAGGAGATGTACTAGGACGAAAGAAACTGATGTCCAACAACTCTTGAAGTTGGACCTTTAACTCCTGAAGTTCAATAGGAGCCATTCGATATGGGGTTTTAGAAATGGACTTTGTACCAAGTTCAAGGTCAATAAAGAATTTAACTTCACATTCTGGGGGTAGACCGGAAAGTTCTTCAAGAAATACGACAGCAAATTCACTAACAACAGAAAAATTATTCAAATATAACGTGTTTTGTTCAAGTCCATGACATAGGCTAAGAATGCTTGACATCCGTTTTTCAATAAACGAATAGCTTTATGGCTTGATATGACAGTGATTAACTTTAGTGGTTTGGTTGTTTGAATTCGTATAATAGGTTGGTTAGGAATATGAAAACTAATAACCTTATGAAAACAATCAGTTTTAGCATGATGAGTGGTTAACCAATCAATCCCTAAAATCACATCAAATGCAAGTATTATCAACGAAATAAGATCGGCAGGTAATGTGATAGTTCCAACTTGAATCAAGCAAGATTTATAAACAGTAGATGTAATGAAAGTTTATCCTAACGGAGTCTCAACCGATAAGTCAAGGTCTAATTTCTCTGGAGTCAAGTTCAAACGTTGAGCACAAGCAGGAGCGATAAAAGAATGGGTAGAACCGGTATCTAATAAGGTATAAACTTCATAAGAGTTTATGATTAGCTTACCCGTAATCACCTCGTTTGGGTTCCTCGCATTTTGGGCAGTCACGACAAACGCCCTTCCAGAAACCACCAACTTTGACTTGTTCGGGACAGCCTTTGGAGTCACCATCCCCGTTGAACTTGGTTTCGCAACAAGACAATCTCTAGCTATATGACCTTTTTTTCCACAGTTATAACACACCTTGGATTGTTGTGGGCAGTTTGAGCTGATGTGTCCCTCTTTCCCGCATTTATAACAAACGACCGGTGCTCGTTCTCCTCCCCTAGAAACAGTTGATGTTTGTGTTGACGTCTTCATGTTATCATTGTTGTACCTTCTCTTTTTGAAATCTCCCCCCGAGTGGTTAGCACTTTTGTCTGAATGTTTTCCTCCCCATTTGGTTATCATTGCTCAGATAGCTTCTTTGCCACCCGTATGACCACAGTTGTGGTCCTCGAGTTGAACATACTCATTATCTCGCTCTAATAATTGAGCCCTGTTTACAACATCTGAATATAAAAAAAATTATGAGAGATAAGATATTGCCGAATCTCGGGTTTTAGACCTCTCAGAAACATCCTCGTCATTCGTTCCTCATTCTCTACTAAATGAGGTGTAAACATGGATAACTCTGCGAACCAAGCCTCGTATTGGGACACCGTCATGTTGTTTTGTTCCAGTCTAATAAACTCTACCTCCTTCATATGACGAATACTTTCAGGAAAGTACTTGTCGTTAAATAGTTTCTGAAACGTTTCCCAAGACATGTTGAGTGCGGCTGGCTGGGTATGCTTCACAGACTCCCACCAATAGTCTGCCTCACCACAGAACATAAAGGTGGCGAATGGAACCTTTTGTTCCTCCGTGCATCCCAAGACATCAAATATCTTGAAAATTTGCTTGACCCATGTTTCCGCCTTAATCTACCTATAAATAATTTTAGAATTATTAATCACCACAAATTATATTCCTATAGTAATTAATCTCTTCAGGTACATGTTGTTTACATACTACAATCCTTAAATCACCAAGAACCTGCACATATTTCATGTTTTAGAAGCTCAAAGGAGGACAGTCGAACTGTTGTTCATTTCTGGGTAACCCAGAAATGAAGAACAGGTCTGACAGCCCCTTTGAAGGCTCAGATCTTGTTCGTTTCATACTTGTTGATCATTTTTGTTGTTGTATCTTGTAGTCTAACATTATACTACAATCTCTGACAAATATCATACCTAGAAACACATACAGATCACGCTTCTTGGTCAGTAGGCGCGATAAGCGCACTTGAATTTACGGGTTTGGCGAAGAACATGAAGAACACCTATAGCGGACAGTTACATATTATAGGCATTCTTTAATGACGAGATAATATTTTATTTTCTCGAAATTAATAAATAATTATTAAAAATCGCTTTTAATTATTAAAAATACAAAATAAATTATTAAAAATTATTTTAAATTCCAAAAATTAGTTTTAATTATTTTAAATGTATTTCATAAATATTTAATATTTTTGGAATATTAAAGGTATTTAATTTATTTAATTATATTATTAAATAAATTAGTTAAAAATAATTTTAATACTTGAAAAATCATTTAAAATTATATTATGATATAATAAAATATTTTAAGTTATTTTTAATGACTTTTAATATTTTGTGATAAATTTCATTAATAGATTAATATTGATGATAATTAAGTTATGTACTAAATGAATTAAAAAATTAATTAAAAATAATTTTATTATATTAAAAATCATTTTAAATAATAATAAAGTATTTAAAAATATTTTAAGTTATAAAATATAACTTTTAATATTTAAAGGTAAATTTCATTAATTAATTATTATTAATGATATTAAAGTTATTTAATAATTATATTAAATAATTTAGTTTAAAAATGGTTTTAATAGTATAATAATCATTTTAAATAAAAATAAAGTGTTTAAAGATATTTTAAGTTATAAAATAGAACTTTTAATATTTAAAGGATAATTTTATTAATAATTTAATATTAATAATTATTAATTTATTATTAATAATATTAAATTTATTTAATAATTATATTAAATAAATAGTTTATAAATGGTTTTATTAATTTAAAAATCATTTAAAAGGGATATAAATGAATTAAAAATATTTTAAGTTATACTTAATGACTTTTAATATTTTGACAAATAAAATATTAATACTTTAATATTAATGGTAATTATTTAAGATATTAATGGTAATTATTTAAGAATGATTTTAAATATTTTAAAAATTATTTAAGGGTAATATTAATACTTTAAAAGTATTTTGAGTTATTATAAATAACTTTAATATTTTGAAAATGATTTCATTAATAGTTTAATATTAATTAAATATTAATAATAATAGAATTGATTAATATTTAAATCATTTAATAATAATTCCGATGTTTGAAAATTCATGATAAATTATAATAAATATTTTAAAATTATTATAAGTCATTTAAAAATAATATGACTCATACTAAGTTATAGGAAAGAGTCTTAGACTCGATATTTATCCGATAAAGCCATCGGTACACCGAAATATTTCAAAAATTGATCTGGACTTAGATAATGTAATTAGATATGTGATTATTTGTGATCAATGGTTGTTAAACATAGGTAACAAGGTGATTAGGTTATGTGCTGACTGAAATAGACAGTGTTTTGTGTTACGATATATTATTCTAATCGAACGAATGATCTTATTACTGATAGGTCAACGATAAAAGATTAATCTAAGTTGAGTTATTATAGCAATGAATTTCGGTAAAGATATCTAAACCTTATGCACTACTTTTTTATTTCGTGCAAACAGTATATCATGTTATGCAAGTTCCTAAACTTACTCTAATTATTATTGTGCGGATTATTAACTCATTATTATTGATTATGTATTCAATCTTTATATTCATACAAGTTCTTATATTATCCAATCATTTGTATTATTGTATAATTCGGATAGTTATTTTGTTCGTTAATTAGATATAGGGTTGACAAGTGTCCCCACTTGGATAACCATTTTATTTAATCATATGTTGATACATACTTATTGATTTCAAGTATGTATACGTTGACTTAAAAGCCGTCTAAGCTATTTGATTCAAATTTAGACATAAAAATATTGTTGAACAAGATAGAATGTTATTGTATCCAACCAGTTGTTTTGGTTGGATTCCACTACTAAATATAAACATCCCTAATATGGGAAAACTTTTGTGCACCTAAGGTGGATAGAGTGAACGATAATATCGTTCTTGCATGTAGTATTGATCAATCTGAGGCATAACGGTGATCCCCGTCCTCGTAAGTTATTATGACGGTTTATAGATGAATTTCTATTTAACCTTTTGAAAATAGAAAACAATGTTCATAGTATGTTGGTGATCGATCTCCGGATATAGTGCATGCGTAGTTTCAAAGATTTCATATAGAAGTGATATGTTGTTATTATTAGTTCAGCTTACTTCACAACTATTGATTCGTTGTAGAAGTGTCTTTCAAAGAAAACATTTAATTCTTTCACTAATATATATTGTTGTTATTACTTGGCTGGGCAATCCAATGCTCATTCTTGCTTTAAATTTAAATGTTTTCAGTTAAGTATGATCAACCAGAAGGTTCAGGCAAGAACAAGGGGAAAGAAAAGCTGTTCGAATAAGATTTATAATATGTTGTGTAATAGTTATAGCTTAATAAGACAATGATACTTATTATCTATGATGTAATGAATGTTTAAAGGTCTCGTACCTGGGAGTAAACTTTGATGCATATGTAAATTAAGTTTGAATTTTATATTATTGTTATTATTATTAGTATTAATCAGCTTATAGAAATGGTATCGTGAAGCACCGAATTCGGGTTTCAAGTACCCGGATTTGGGAGCATCACAAGTATAATACTCGTATCTTATACGTATAATATTAAAACGACTATACGCCTTACATTTCCCTTTCGGAAACCTCTTTCACAAACCCTTAGGTTTTAAGTCCGCAGGCGAAAACTTCGTTTGCCATAACGAAAATATTATTGGATATTACATAATATCGTCATATTCTAACATTACGCGCTTCTCAGAATTTCAAACCCTAGCTCCGAACATCATCGGATGAATAGTGTTTTTACGCAAACAATCTCAAAAAACCTTCGTTCTCGTCTTGATAATTCACAACAATTAATTCTAGCACAAAGCCAGAATACTAACCATATCCACACATTCTAGGTCATAGAACGACCTTCGAACATCTTACTCACATAATAACTCAATTAAATTCATTTAATCCACATAATCAAATAAAAATTTAATTCATTGAAAATTCAAAATTCTCGGGCGTTACAATTACTATTTTCAGTATGATAATCTAAAAAAATAAGCAAAGAAACATAATAATCAACAGAAGCAATAATTAAAACTTACAGGTGAGCCTTGTAGATATCTTCAAACTTCAAACTTTTATATATTAAGTATTTTATAGAGAGAATGGAGTGAGAGAGAGAGAGTGTGTGAGAAAAATAATGCTCACTTGAAAGAATACAATGATTGTCCATGAATAAACTCATTTGAATTGAATAACATATTTGAACATCGATAATTAATAACTGATACTATAAATTATCTGAGGGTCACAAGACCAAGAATTATGTCCACGATTATAAGTATTTCTTTCAACTTAAACCTAAACAGTCATAAAACTGTAGGGACTCCCCTTACTTAGGGTGATCAGCCCTTCGTACCATGTATTGTGCACAAACATCTAAATGCTTAGCGTAAATAATCCCCTATAATAGGATTGTTCATCTCAGTTTTAATATACGAGTTCACACCAAAGTAAGTTTGGGTTGGATAAGTTTCAAGGATAATTTAGAGTTCAACGAAAATCAACTAAGGATTAGTTGAATCAAAAGTGTAATGACAAGGCAAAAGTTCGATAACAACGTAATACAAGGTAGTTATGAACCATAAATGAATAATATGATACATCAAAATCATGCTTTAAGAATAACTTTCAAAGCATTAAATATATGTAATGAACCTAGCTTGAACAACAATGATAAGCTAAGGATACATTTTCCAATAAAGAAACAAAATTAAGAACTTTGCACGATAGAATTCAAGAACATGCGTAATAATGATTAAGTTAGGGTAAGGAAACTTGCTCAAAGAAAGTTTAAGATTATAGAACTTGCATAAGTATATCATGACAATGAAAAGTAAACCTTGTTGAATATTAAAGTAGCAAAGGTTAGGGAACTTGCGTAACAATAACAATTTAACTACTTAATAAGAGATTAAAGATAGAGAACTTGCATAAAGTAAGTAAGATAGGATAAACTCAAATAGAGATTAAGGTTCGAAAACTTGCTCAATTGTAAACAAGATTGTGTAAAGAAAACTTGCATAATCATAAAAGTAGGGTAAGGTAACTTGCCTCGTGCGTAGATTAAACAATCACTACTTATGTTCACCACAAGTCCTACACATGTCATATGTATTGACAACACTCATTAGTTACACTAATATTAACTTCATGGGTTTAGTTCCCACTTTTTGTATAGCTCATTAACTTAGTTTAAGTTTTTTCTTACTACCACAAATCACATATTGCAAGACCGAAGTCTCGAATGAGCATTACATTCTAGCCCTTTTGTAACTTTTCAACTTATCATGCTATGTCAACATATGAACGTTAACAAGCTAATATAACATCCTATTACATGTTTAACATGTTATAATACTCTTAGGTTATGTTAAACTATCCCATAAATTATGGTGGTCCCAACTCTTTGAATTGCTTGGCTGTGACAAGCCGCACATTGCTATCATTTCTACCCGTATTTTGTACACGAGTCTCCCTCGTCTGATTTTGCATGAACTATAAAAAGCTTCTAAACATCCCATCATTCATCATTTGTTCGGTAGTGTTGTTTATTGGAGGAATATTGCCTTCCTATTGCACGTTCCCCTGGGTGGTGATTAAAGGTGTCTCCATGGTCTCATTCAATCCATTGTTAATATTTCCAGCTGCCATTTTCAAATACTGCCACAAAACAAGGGTTAATTAACAAATTAACATATCACATATTAACCATATGCTCCGACTGACCAACCAAATAAACTTAGGTATGACACACTAGCGAAGGATTACTCGTCTTTCCCCTCCTAGTTCTATTCCCCGATCTCCGCCAGAGACCATATCCCTAAGCTCTGATACCAACTATGATGCCCCTAAAATAGGTATACATCACCCATTATGAGTCACCAAATACATGGTACAGAAACAAAAACAACTTCAGTAATACAATTGTCGTGCAAAATACGATAACACATATACTGTGAGTTTGAATACAAATATTGTCTAATAGACAGTATACAAACTCAAAAGGAGTCCTCATTACAATTATTGATACACTATTTTACAAAATAGTGAGGACTACTAAAACAACTATCATGAATCATCACTCCCGGCTAGTTCCTGCTATGTTCTCACCTCCTAAGAAGAAAAATGGAACAAAAAGAAAAAGGGTGAGCTCAACTAGCCCAGTAAAGAATATTATGACTAAGATAATATACAATAAATTATCATTAGTCTTCACGAGGAAAAATCGATGTAACATAATAGACAACAAGTTTTAGATCAACAACTGCAGCGGAAACAACAATCATTAGAAGAGTCAAGTAGAGAATGAATTCTACTATCTTCTAAGATTTAAAAGTCCATCATCAATATTTTATCCATGTAACATCAATTAATATACATCTTGAATCAAATATTCATCTTTGCACTACATGCCAAAGATATTCATTTGTATCACCAGTTGGTTATGTTCATCTCAACACATGTTCATCTTTGCACTTCGGGCCAAAGATATTCATTAGTTAATCATTCATCTTTGCACTACAGGCCAAAGATATTCAGTAATATCATCATTTAGGACTGAGGATGATGAAAAATATCTTAAAGAAAACGAATCTAGTGAGACAAAAGATCAAAGATTAAGGGTTCGTACTTTAGTTTATCCAAGATCAAAAATACCTTATAATAATCAATTGTAGAGAAAAATTTAAGAATGAAGATCAAAACATGGATACAATCAAAGATAGTAACCATAATAGACAACTTGGACAAAGAAAAGAAAATTTCTTTTTTTCTGTGAATAGTGTCGTATTCGTGAATAGTGTCGTATACGTGAATAGTAACCCCGACATGAAAAGGTAGAAATTCCACAATAAAATCTATACCAATATTTTGGTATAATGATATTGAAAGAATAACATCATTATGAAGAAAATAACATCCCTTACCTCAAAATAACAAAGATTTCGATCGAATATCGGATGTAAAAGTCAAGGAAACTTGAACCCGAATAAAGAACTCTAAAATTATCTAAATACTCACAAAAATACGCTCGATAATATAGAGAGAGAAAACTTATGTTTCTGGTGTAATTTTTAATTCTAACATAAGCACCTATTTATAGGAAAATGTTAGAACGCCAAAGGAGACTAAATTAATAAAATAATAATATTTTTTTTTCTTCCACGCCTCCTCCTTTGTTGAATAAGCAAGCCAGCCATTTCTGAATTTTTTTTTTGCAGCCCACATGTTTTCAAACAAAAATGGATCCCACCCAATTTTAATAAAAATATTTAATTTTTGAAACTTCAATAATTCATAATAAATAACCCTTTTATCAGAAAAATTTGAATCTCATGTCTATTCCATAGGAAATTAAATTCTCTACAACTTTACAAGTTTAAGTTTTTCTAAATTCCAAACAAAAAATGTCTGAAATCCACATACGGACGATTTTTAATACCTTCATTCTGACAAAATACTGATAAAATACCTCAACATTAATTCCATCATTTATATCCACATAAAATAAATATTTCCCTATTAATCCATATAAAATAAATATTTTCTTATCATATAAATTAATAATTAATTATTCACAAATAATATTATAGAATCACAATTATGACAACCAGGTCGTTCCCAAGAAAGATGGGGCTTTCCGATAAGGATTTCTCTTTATTGGCGCACAATTAGGTGACCAAATCCCTTTCCTAGACAGAACTTCCTTAGACATTGCCAATAATGCTATCTAACAATATTATTCAAATAATATGAACTATTGATCTGATAAAGGAGATACTGTGTAATGACAATTATTGAAACAATAATAATATAAAATATCCACGTAACAATTATTGAATCAATAAAATAAAATATTGAACAGTAATTACTGTAACAATTATTGAGTAGTGTCTTCTTACGTAAGAATCAATAATTCAAAAATAATGTGCAATATCGTGTGCTACTATGAAACCATCGCGTAGACATCAGTATTTTAACCACTTTGGGTATTCCAACAGTTGTTAATTGTAATAATTACTGTTATTATTTATAAAACTCAAACTTGTCATTTTCTTCATTTGATGCTTATCCGTTATTATGGGCCCACAAAATGGTCATACTGGCAAGTCGCATTTAATATTCCCGATGCTGAAGAAGAATATTCTACGACCAAAACGAATATTCCCAACAAAATGAATATTTTATAACCACTCACTTATTTTACAAAATTTGCACATTTCACCCATAACCAAAGTATTATATCAAATTAACACCTTATTATTCACAATAATAATTAGAGAAAATTTGATTTTATTTATAAAAAGTTGGGGTCTTACATTCACGCCCACCATTTTTGAAATAAAATTTCAGCACATTTCATTTCTCACCAACCAAAAGTGGGGCCCACCATATTTTTAATAAAAATATTTATTTCCAAAACTTCAATAATTCAAAATAAATAGCCATTTTATCATAAAAATATGAATTTTATGTCAATTCCATAGGAAATTAAATTCTCTACAATTTTGTAGATCTAATTTTTTTCAAATTCCAAACGAAAAATGACCGAAATTCACATACGAACGATTTTCAACACCTCTATTCTGACAAAAATACTTATAAAATATCTCAGCATTAATTCCTTCATTTATAACCACAATAAATATATCCATCATTTATATCCATATAAAATAAATATTTTCTTATCATATAAATCAATAATTAATTATTCATAAATAATATTACAGAATCACAATTATGACAACCAGATCGTTCCCAGGAAAGAGTGGGTTTTTCGATAAGGATTTCTCATTATTGGCGTGCAATTAGGTGACCAAACCCCTTTCCTAGACAGAACTTCTTTAGACATTGCCAATAATGTTATCTAACAGTTTTATTCAAATAATATGAATTATTGATCTGATAATGGAAATACTGTGCAGTGACAATTATTGAAACAAAAATAATATAAAATATCAACGTAGCAATTATTGAATCAATAAAATAAAATATTGAACAATAATTACTGTAACAATTATTGAGTAGTGCATTCTTACGTAAGAATCAATAATCTAAAAATATTATGCATCACTGGTGTAACAACATGCGTACCCACACATATCTTAATATTTTAACCAAATGGGTATTCCAACCACTACAAAAAATGGGTCTTTAGCAACGATTTTTCTAGCAACGACTTTATAAGTCGTTGCTAAAAAGTATGTTTAGCAACAAAATTTGTCTTTCGTTTAGAGATTGTGATTCTTTTCACTTTTTGCAACGAAATTCATAAGTCGTTGCAAAATTTTGTTGCTAATTCATTAGCGGGAAAAAATTTCGTTAGAAATTCGTTGCAAAATTTCCAGCCACTTGATTTCCCGTCATCGTTGGCAACGAAAGTTTTTTTGTTGCTAAAAATGGGACTTTAGCAGCGATTTTTCAGGGAACGACTTTATAAGTCGTTGCTAAAAGTGTATGTTTAGCAACGAAACTTGTCATTCGTTGCAGATTGTGTCAGACTTTCATTTTTTGTAACGAAATTCATAAGTCGTTGCAAAATTTGGAAACAAAATTCATTAGAAATTCGTTGCAAAATTTCTAACCACTTGATTTCTCCTCATCGCGGGCAACGAAAGTTTTTTATCTTATATTTCGTTTTAATAATATGGACCACATTCATTGGCAACAATTTTTATTTTCGTTGCATATTTTATACAATTTTTTGCAACGACTATTAAAATGTTGCCTTAAATTAAGATAATCCCAATAAGCATGTTTTTGTAAAAGCATGTTTTTGTAAGACCATATTCGGTATTCAAAGAATTGTCAAAAAAATATTCGTAAACAACCTAACATAATAGACTAAAAATTGTAACTGGGTTGATTATGTGACTAATCTTACCTAGTAGGAGATGTGAACAAGGTGACCAATAAATTGTAACTGGGTGGTCTCCTAAACGCCAAGGCAAGGCAAGGCCTCTGGCCTGGCCAAGTCATTTCTACAAAATGAGAATTTAGTCCTGAGCTATCGTGGCCTGGTACAGTTTTAACAACTATAATTGATTGTACTGTGACCTTAATATCTAAGAATATAGTCTATAATCTTTGACACTATTTTTGTACTAAAATATATTATTAATATTAACTTTTTAAAATTAATTTAGGTATTTTTAAATTTAAAATGGCATGATTCATTTAGTTTTGAAATAACCAGTCTTATAGCTACTATTTTTAGATACTACCTCCGTCCCATAATAAGTGATTTTTTAGCTTAAATCACACATACCAATACACAAGTTAAAATGACAAAAATACCCTTAATATATTTTCTTTGAAGTTGAAGAGTTAATTAGTGTCATTTAATTGTAGTGATTGCAAAACGCAATAAGTACCATTGGATGCATAAGGGCATATATGAGAAAATATTATAAAAATTGTATTGGAGTCCTAACACATCACTTATTTTGGAAAAAAATATTAAGCCTAAAAAATCACTTATTGTGGGACGGAGGTAGTACTTTATAATATTTTTATAATTATATTGACTAAATTTAGGATTCATATTAGTTTTAAATTTAAAAATAGTTTAAATTGACTTTTAAAAAATCAATGTTAATCTTTTAGTATTTTATTATGGGTGGAGTATTATAATAACATGATATGTTGGTATCATGCTCTGTTTAGTTACTACTCTCTTAGTTACAAAATTAGTGATATTTTTTAAATATAGTTTTATTATTATTAATACATTGGTGATGGCATGATACTATTTTTATTTTATCAATTAAGGATAAAGCAAGAGAATTGAAAATTTTCACATAGGTACTTACCTCTCATATGAAAATAACAAATTTTAATGGTAAAAATATCAAAAATTAATTTTCTTAAGTAATGATATGTTAGATTTGAGTCAAATAAAATTGTATATATAATTTTAAAATGTATAAAACAGGATGCGTACTACAATTTTGAATGTAGATATGGAGGAGTGAGTGCGTGTATCGATAATTTTGAATGTAGATATGGAGGAGTGAGTGCGTGTATCGATGGGGGATAGATAGATTATCTGCTGGATTATATTTAGTCCATATGACATCAACAACTGTCCTTTAGTCTATTATGCTAAAACTCTATTTAGTCTATTATGCTAAAACTCGTAAACCACCTCATGAGTATCAAACTCCTGACCTCTCCAAACTAGAAACCTTATATTTCAACAAAAGCCACTAAACCAACTACCTATTATGCTAAAATTTATGGAACACTAATATTTAAACCACCTAATTTCGTTTCTATGCATGTGAAGATGAGATAATACACTTTTTGGTCACTGTACTAGGAATTGTAATAATAATAATAATTATAATAATTATTATTGTAATAATAATAATAATAAATTTTAAATAATTAAAATAATAATAATAATTAAATTTTTAAATAATAATTAAATTATTATTATTATTATTATAATACTAATCTCCTTAAGCCCAAAATCAAGATTAAGACTGGAACAAAATACAAAAGATGATATATTGAGATATAAATTTCAACATAGATTTGTCAGCCATGAAATAAGTCATGCTGCTGCATGCCTGCATTTTCCAATGTTAGAAACTAAAAAGTGTTCACAAGACAAAAGTGTTTACCAATGCGATAATTAAAATTTTAAATAATAATAAAATAATAATAATTATTATTTTAATTATTATTATTATTTAATTATTATTTTAATTATTATTATTATTATTATTATTATTATTTTAATTATTATTATTATTATTATAATTGTAATAATAATAATAATTATAATAATTATAATAATTGTAATAATAATAATAATTATTATTATTATTATTATAATAATTAAAATAATAATAATAATAAGAGTGATCTGACAAATTGTTTGTATTAAATGTCAATGTATATGAATATATGAATTGAAAAAAATTAAAAGGACTCACACATCATTATTCTATCTTATCTATTAGAGTTTAGTTGTAAAATGACTTTATTATGAAATTTAACGATAAATATATTGTTTTTCAAAAAAAAACTAATTATAATTGTAGTGACTATTTTTAATCATTGAACTCTGGCAAATCTTTCTATTATAAATATTTGTTATTCGCTAATGTACTCATCTTTGTAATTTATTAGATCGCTTCTTATACTTACCCATGGGTTTTTTTAAATTTAAATTTAATTTGATCGAGTCGTATAACAATAAAAAGAAAATTTTGTCAAAATATTAAATTTTATTCGAAAAACATTGATACCCACGTGACTAGTACAAAAAAAAAACAAAATAAATTTTGATTCAGTGGTTAAAAAAACTTTGAATGTAATTTTATATTTAGGGTATTTAATTTGTAACTGCTTTATATTATTTTAGGGTATTTTAATTATTATTATTATTTTAAGTATTTAAAATTTATTATTATTAATACAATAATAATTAATACAATAATACATATTTACATCATTTAATCAAAATACTAAAATTCAAAACATAACATATTTATATCAAATACTAATTAAAAAAAATACTAAAATTCAAATTATTTTGTTAATTAATCAAAACAACAAAATTAAAATTACTTCATTAAAATACTAAAATCATAATACTAAATACTAATTGATATAAAAATTTGAAAATAATATCAAAAATATTAAAATAATATTAAGTGCATTTAATAATTAACTAAAATTATTAAGTTTTGAAATACTAATTGATATAAAAATTTTAATACTAAATACTAATTGATATAAAAATTTTAAAATAATATTAAAATATTAAAATAATATTAAGTGCATTTAATAATTAACTAAAATGTCCATAGTCTGAAATTGGGAACAGACCAATAACCCAGTAATAAAGGTTTTTTCGTTTTATTTACAAGGTGTTTATTTCTAAATAATAATATTAATAAAAAAATTATTCTCTAGTAGAAATGTCATATATTATAATATATACGTTAATTTTACAAAATGTTAAAACCAGTCAAAGAAATATCCAATTTAAACATAATCCTATTAATTCACCTAATGAAACATGTCGATGAAATTTAAATCAAATATTCCGTTTATTTGGTTTGTGAATTTAATTATTCTAGTGAGACTTAATTGATTGTGATAATGATGATTATGAATTATGTTGTACTTCCCAAATTGTTTGGATTGTGAGTTTAATTCTTTCTCTTCTAATGGTTCTTAATATTGTAATAGTTTTGTAATTGTAATAGTGATAAAAAATACTAAAATACTAAAAAAATACTAAAATACTAAAATTCAAATTATTTTATTAATTAATCAAAACAACAAAATTCAAATTACATCATTAAAATACTAAAATCATAATACTAAATACTAATTGATATAAAAATTTTAAAATAATATTAAAAATATTAAAATAATATTAAGTGCATTTAATAATTAACTAAAATTTTGAATTTTTGTTGTTTTGATTAATTAACAAAATAATTTGAATTTTAGTATGTTTAGTATTTTTTTAGTATTTTAGAATTTTTAATTAGTATTTTAGTATTTTTTAATGAGTATTTGATGTAAATATGTTATGTTTTGAATTTTAGTATTTTGATTAAATGATGTAAATATGTTATACAACTTATTTTATTTAATTAGTTGTTTTGATTAGTTAACAAAATAATTTGAATTTTATTATTTTGATTAAATGATGTAAATATGTTATGCTTTTTTTATTTTGAATTTTAGTATTTTTATTTTGATTAAATGATATATATTGTTTTATTTAGAATATGTTTTATATTTAAGCATGTCACGTCATCACATTTTAATTTTGTTTGTCTTACATTAGTTAACTGAGAGGCACGGTGACCTGCCTTTTTGAAACGTTAAAGAATACTTTTTGGAAAAAAAATAGTTTAGGGTGGAAGTGAGACATCCGTGTAAACATCAGGGGCTTTTTTGCACCTTTGCCTGTTAAAGTGATGTTACATCTTATTCTTCTTTTTTACAAATTTAATTTATAAAAATTTTTTTAAAAAGTTACAATGCTGGTTAGTTTGGCATTGGATCACGTTTTTATTTTTTTAAAATTTTTTTAAAAAATAAAATTGTTTAAAAAAAAATTAAGATAATTTTTTTTTAAAATTCGTTTTTAAATTCGTTTTTAAATGAGACAGCACCCGATTCAATTCGAACAGCCAAACCCGTTAGGGTTCAAATAACGAATCAAAGGACTCATAGGCTGCTAATTCATTCTCACTTTCTATCTCTTTTTCTGTACTATCAGAGCTACCCAAAATGGGAGACCAAACGCCGACGGCGGTAGATCAGCTTACGATCATTGACGCGGCCCAGAAAGCCCAGTTTTCACAAAGGGTCCTGATCAAGACCATCCTCAGCCGACCCGACGGCGGTGCTGGACTCGCCGGCCAGAC
The DNA here is from genome assembly GCA_020205605.1 of Panax ginseng. Lineage (NCBI taxonomy): Eukaryota > Viridiplantae > Streptophyta > Magnoliopsida > Apiales > Araliaceae > Panax > Panax ginseng. Next base: position 73,132,018 of record CM035150.1, read on the forward strand.
GGTCAAAGTGGGTGGCTGGGTCAAGACCGGCGGGAGGCTAATAAGGGTGATTTGAGCCTTGATATGGGTGATAGCATCAAGGGAAAGGGAACAATTCAGGTGGGTTTTTACTTTATTCGTTTTTTTGATTGATTATTACATTGAAGGGTTGCTTGAAGAGGATTAGAAGCTAAAAGTTGGGGATTGTAATCTGGTTGAAAGTAGATAGTTTAGATTTTTGTAAAATTCCCACCTTTAGTATTTAAAGAATATTGATACTTTGGAATTGGATTTGTCAAATTGAATTGGATTATAAAATTGATTGAGAATTGAAGGTTTAAAGTCCAGATATTTGATTTTTCAGATTAAGAAGAAACAACCAAGCTTTTTCTGCCAAAATTAGTTGTTACTTTAATTGTTTGGTGTTAATCTACGCAAATTGTAGTTAATTGGAAAGGATTGTTGGGACTAATGCAGCATCTGCTCATTGTGTGTACACAAATGGGTCAAATCAGAATTCCTTTTTATCTCTTGAAAAGCACATGATCTCTATATTCTTGAATGTCAGCTACATTATAGCCACTAAATCACAATTAACTCTACTGAATCAAAACTACATCCTCAGATTGTATTGGTGGGCAACAACCAAAACATTTTTAGCCACCACCAATCACCAAACTATAAACGATTGGGAACTTTAGGAATTAAAAAATAAAATAAAAAAGAGAATGAAAACTTATTCTCTGAATTGAGAGCTATATATGTTACAAATCCTCTTTCCAAGGATAATTGACCTACCTACTGAGTCCTGACTCAAGGGTGGGGTGGCTGCGCATGAACCAAATAAAAGTCACAGTTATAACTCATCATAACAATCCATTTACTCTGGTACTGCCGGAAAGGAACCTAGTGCGACTACACTGTTTCAACTTTGCAATAGCTTCATACGGCTTCCCCCACATGAGATCCAAGTAAATTGCAGTCAAAATGGCTCCTGGACTGTTGGGTATTGGTGTATTGCTGATAGTGCTTGGATCACAAATCTATTAGCTTGCTCAAGATCTCCCTGCATGGCAGACATTGCAGCTAGGTTTGCATAAATCAGAATTCTGATCATGTGATAGGGTATTATATGCAGATGAGATTTTGAAAGATGGGTTTTGCTTGAATATGATTGACACCTCACTTTGCCCTTTAAAGGTTGTCACCAACTTGCAGGAAGCTGTGTGGGATGCTGATATTGTCATCAATGGTCTGCCATCAACCGATACCCGAGAGGTGTTTAAAGAAATTAGTAGGTATTGAAAGGAAAGAATTGCAGCGCCGATCATCATTTCTTTGGCAAAGGGCATAGAGGCTGAATTGAACCCTGAACCACGCATAATAACTCCTACTCAGATGATCAACCTAGCAAGTGAGATCTCTTTTTTTTCATTTTTCTTTTCGCCTTCATTTTTGTAAAACTTCTTGTTTATAAATGCAACACTTGGTTAAATTATGTTATGTTAACTATTTTTTTATTGACAATATATTTATCGCAATGAAGTACCTTGTAGAAACAATTGAGTTTATTGTCATGCTACTATTAAGTTGTTGACTTGAAACAAGTTTTTTAATTGGTTTGTGCTTCTGTATTTATTTCCTTACAACATTTTCCTATCCAGAAAAGTTTATTTGTGTGAATTGAAATACACAAGAGTTGGAAACATTTGAATCTGTTTCATATGTTTTACATAAACTTAAGGGGCTTAATTTCTTCTCATAAGATTGCTGGTAATGGTTGGATGGTAAATATTTTACTTTTCTCAACACACATTATTTAATGAAATTGTTGTGAGCATTGAATTTTGATTTGTAAACTGATAATCTAACAGTTGGTGCTAAGTTGTCGGGCTTTATCCTATTCTATTCCTTTGCCTTTGCTTTCATCTTCTCCTTTATCTCTTGCATCTTTTAAACATTCCAGTTAGTAAGTCATGAATAGGGTTGATTGATGAGGTTGTTAATTCTATTACAAATAAAAAAAATCCTTAGATATGGTAATACTTCGCAAGTTTTTTTTGCTGTGTTGTTATCCTATGGTGTAAGTAGGTTGGAACTTAATTGTTACAAGAATGTCTATTATACGTAATTGCAGAGTTGCTAGCACATGTATAAGTTTAGGACAATACTCTATTGTTTTAATTTCTTTGGGCAATACTCTATTGTTTTAGTTGTGTTTCTTGCGTTTCTATATTGTAAAATCTAGCAAAGGGAGGGTGAATTTTCAAAATTATAGCTTTATTTGAGAGCATAGTTTTATTGTTGATTTACTTTTGTGGGAAAAAGCTGGAAACAAAACATGAAAATTTTATTCTTTTGATTTCCTCTTTATGCAAGCTAGTTGTTAAAATACTATAAGATTGGTTAATAGAAACAAATTTTCAGACTAATTTTTGGCATCGAAATAGATGTCTCATCTTTGTGAATTCAGTTGAATTTCCATTTTACAATAGTTAAAGTTCCTCATATATTTGCTAATATTTTGCTTAAAATATCACAGCTGGATGTTGCAAGCAATATACTATAATTTTGGTGGTTTTTAATTTTTCTGTGATTTAACATATGAAGTATATGCAAAATAGCATATAATCTATTTGTGTTTCATCTGTTTTTCAATATAGTTGAGGTGAAGAGCAGTTCTGATGGTTTCATGATCAAAATGAGAGATGGTCGACATTTAAGATATGACCATACCAACCCTCAGGGACTATTCTTCATCAGGGACTACTCTTGTAGGACCCAATTATGAAGGGAATGAACTTATCTCGCTGACCTGGGTATGTTCTGTCCTTACCACTTAAAAATTCCCAAGTTATCAATAAATGTGACTTTTCAATGTCTGCTGCAACATGTTGAATTCTTGATAAATAAATCTATGATGTTTGTGATTATAACTAGCATCTTTGGGGCATATACTGTATGAAAATTTGTCGTCTCGAGAAAAGTTTTTCCACATTGACTACTAGCCTCAACTTTTCCATAATTGTTGTCCTTTCTATATAGAAATCTAAACATTGTTATTTAAGATTGTGTGATGGTATTTAAGATTGTGTGATGCTTGTGGTTGTTGAATGTGACTGAATTCTGACTTGAGGTCAACATATAATAAAAATCTACAAGTCTTGTAATAGAAAATATGTTTACCACTATGCTTACTGAAATTAATTCATGAAATGGCCGATTAAGATTCCAATTTTTTCTTGTAACAGAGCAATCATATAGCTGAAGGTTCTTTTTCTATTTGGATTTGTAGCAAATGATATTGTGATTGCATATTTGTTTTTTTTTACTTATGAGCAATACGGTGTACATTAATACCACGTAGCAACTCTATTGTCTTTGTGTATTGATTTTGGCACTAAGTGCCTCTGGTGACCTATTTGCTTCATTTACCTGACTTGCTATTATTTTTAAATATATGCATGAAGGTTGCTTTTCGACACCTTACAATCTTCGGGTATCAAATTTTCGTGTATTACGTTCTAAAGACAAGGACGAAATTATGAAGTGTACTCTCTCTATATATGTAGATATATACTTTGATTGAAGAACTGTGGTAGCTTTAGATGGTTAATTGTAAAGATAATGAATGATTATGTAGTGGATGATTTTATTAAGTTAATAATATTTTAGTTTTTTGTATTTTTGTCATTATTTGCTATGGGGACATTGAGTCAACCAGGTACACAAAAAGATTGTCAAATTTTGATTTGGCAACAATATAATTCGTTACCAAAGCATTGACCAATTTTTAATATAGCAACAATTTTTTATTCATGTAGCAACAAATTTTCGTTGCTAATGGCATTAAAATATAATATTTGGCAACGAAAAATTAACCTAATAACAACGAAGATGATATTGTTGCTAATACTAAAATAAAAGACAATATTTTTTATCGTTGCAAATCATATCAACTTTAGTCAGCATATAAAAGAAAACGACAACATATAATGTCGTTGTTAATCGACGACTTTCGTTGCTATTGAAAAATAACCAGCAACAAACATTTTTGTTGCTGATTCAGCATAATGTCGTTGCCAAATAATATAATCAACAACGAAAATCGTTGTTAAAAAGTTTACATTCCACAACGAAAGCAAGCTTAGGCAACAATTTTCATAATTTATTGCAACGAAAAATGTCGTTGCAAAATGGTGTCAATTGCAACGAAAATGCATGGTCGTTGCAAAAAAAAAAGAGTTCATTTCGTTGTCAATTAGAAGGCTTTTGCAACGAAATGGATTTTTTAACAACGAAATTTTAATTATTCTGCAACAATATATTTTGTTGCTAAAGGATCGATGTCTCTGTACGAAAGCCAAATTTCGTTGCAAAATGTATTACTTTTGGCAACGAAAAAAATGCGTTCGTTGCGGACAATTAGCAACGCTCATTCAAGAACGAAAACGACGAACGACAAGAAAGTCGTTGCCAAAACCCTTTTATGTGAAATTTGACACCTTTAGCAATCTAAAATCGGTTGTTCTTTGAAGCCCCATTTTTTGTAGTGAATAGTGTTAATTGGTAATAACTACGCCAATTATTTATAAAAACTCAAACTTGTCATTTTCTTCATCCGGCGCTTATTCATTATGGGGCCCACAAATGGTCGCTACTGGCCGTAATAAATGCGATATTCTACGACCAAACAAATATTCCCCGACAACAATGAGTATTTTATAACTACTTGTTTATTTAAAATATTTACATATATCACCCTTAACTTTAACCTTTTATCAATTTAACCATTTACTGAATAGTAATTATAAAAAAAAATTGAGTACTTTTATTTCATAAAATTCGAGGTCTTACAAATTTCCTAGAGCCATCTTGAGCCCTGCTCCACCCGATTCAAATACTTCACCTTTGAGTCCTTCAAGACCTTTGTTTGACTCTAATATTACTCCACCACGCTCGGGGCAAACGTGTCTCAGTAACTTCCCTAGAGTCATCCTAAGCCCGCTCCACCTGACTCAAATCATCCCTTGCTCCACCTGATTCAACTCTATTTACTCCACCCACGAGGCCTGTGAATTTACCATCGCACTTCCCTCGCATCCTGGAGTTGATACTTAGACTTTATTTGTTCCACCCACGAGGCCTGCAAATTTACCTTTGCACTCCCCTCGCACCTTGGAGTTGTTCTTGGGTCCATCGAACCATGAGCTCTAATACCATTTTGTAGCGTAATTTTACGATCCATCCCTCATCAATTCATCACCATGCAGCGGACATCTGTGTAGACTGGCCCAATAAGCATGTTAGACCACCTCCTAACCTAAAAGGTTAATCTATTAGGTTGAGGCTCTACTATACTTATTAACCCATCTACACTCTTGAATTTATCAAATGTGAAATTCATGTGAAATATCCCCCAATAGAGGCTAACATGGGTTTATAATACAAGTAAATGTCTATGAAAATGGTGAGTTAAAACTGTGCATACCACATGTTTGTTAAAAGTCCCATTATTTTAATTAAAAGTTAAGTACTAGACACAAACAAGGTTGGGAATTGATTCATGTATTATATGTGATGATAATTAATAAGTTTAAGCCTATTAGAATGAGATGAAATTCAATCTTAAGTCAAAGTGAAGAATTATAAAAAATGGAATGTCAAGGCAACTTTGAGTATTGTTTTGGCAGACTATTGAATTTGAAATGGAGGTGTTATAAATTCTAAAAAAACATTCCTATATATTATGTATAATGTATCCAAAATTTGGTATAACCAAATTTATGTATCAAAGGTTTCAAAATAGGAGTTGAGAAGGCGCGCGGGGAATGGCTTGAGCTACTGCAGATAGCAGCATCCATTATATGTTGTTGTGATGTGCTGTGCTATAGAGCCAGTTAAGTGTTTCTTGCTGAGTTGTCTTGTTTTAGTAAATGTTTTGAATTCACATATATAGTAGTGTGTATTTCTACAACTAGTGGGTTATTTTCATAAATGAATATCTTAAAATATATTAAAAGATTGTTATAAAGGATATAAAGACATGAAATTATAGGCCAAAAATAAGGGGATGCTGCCTAGTTTTGGATAACCATTTTGGTTGAAGGTTGTAATTTTAAGAAACTAGTCATCTAGTATAGTTTGTGTTGTAAACATATATGTAGATTTTGTTGTGTGTTTGCAAATTAAATTTGAAAGGAAGGGCAGGAAACTGAGCTGCTGCCTATGGACAGCACAATGTGCAACAAAAAGGGACTGCTGTCAAGTAGCAGCAGTAGGTAGCCTCCGCTAACTGTTAATGCAGTGTAGGATCTTATTAGACTCAATTAGGACTGGGGCCAACCAAAGCCACACTAAACTAATTAAATCCCACAAAGCCAAACATAAATGGACGTTAACATAAAGGAATGTTAAGGAGTCGTTAGTGCATTAAAGAGAGCTACTAGACACACACTTAGTCAAATAGGGGAAACCAAAAGAATAATAAGCAAAGCTAAGCAATAGGGGTTGTCTATAGGCATCAACAGTTGACAGTAACAAACTGCTATAACAATTTTGGGAGTGTCCTATTAACTCTAGAATGTAATTTAAAGATATAATCATGGAGATGGATTTAGAACCTCCTAAATAAACATGTATATAGACTGTTTAGTGAGATTGAAAACTTAGAATGGGAAAAAAGAAAGGGGGTAGGGTTGTTGCCCATTTACAACAACAGTGGATAATTAGCTGCTGCTATAGCAGCTTTGGCCAGTCTATTTGGTGTTCTAAAGTTTGGCATAAATGGGTTAGAAATATGAGATCTAAAAACTACCAAAAAGGAGGATCTAAATGTAAGGGCTGCTACCAATTAGCAATAGCAGTTAGCTTTGGGCAGTGACAAGAAGTTGTTATGGCTATAATAAAAGTCCTTTTGAAATTCAAGGCTTAGTTAATAGTTAACTATAACTATAGGTTTATAAATTCCCAAATAAGCAATTATAGAGTATTTATTACAAACTCATCATCTAATATAATTAGATGAATAATGAAAAAGATGAGTTTGGCAAGGGACATAGCATATGTAATACCCAATAAAAAAAATTATAAAATATTCAAGTAAGTTTTTGTAGACACTCGAAATTTTCTGCACACCTATGGGAGAGACGAGGAATTCATTCGCTAGTATAACCTACTTAAATTTATTTTATATTTAAATTGGTTGGTCAGAGTTTAGAGATATTATGTTACATGTCAATTAACTTTTGTTTTGTGGCAGTATCTGAAAATGACATCCGAAAATGTTAAGAATAGCAATGGAGCACAAGAGACCGTTGAGTCTCCACATATCAATAATCAGGAGAATGTGCATCAGGAAGGCGACAATCCTCATGCAAATAATAACACTGACCAAATGATGAATGATGGATTGTTCGTGAGGCTTTATGCAATTCATGCAACAAAGAAAGCGAGCGGCTCCTGTCCAAAATGTAGGTGGAAACACCGAAACTCTCAAGGTGATCACGCTAAACAGATTCGAGAGTTGGGACCACCGGAGTTTAAGGGAGAGCCAAAATCACTTATGGCGGAAACATGGATAAAGCAGATCACCAAAATATTTGATGTCTTGGGATCTTTCAGGAATTAAAAGGTTCCTTTTGCCACCTTTATGTTGCAAGGCGAGAGGCAGACATCGGGTGGGAATCGATAAAACGTACTCAACTCGCCAGTCTTCAAGATGTCTTGGGGAGAAGTTCCAAGAGTCGCTCAACGACAAATACTTTCCCGAAAGTATTCGGCCACACGAAGGAGGTGGAGTTTATCCAATCGAGCAAAACAATATGACCGTGTCGCAATACGAGGCAAAATTTGCGTTATCTCGGTTTACATCCCACTTGGTGGATAGTGAAGCTCGGTTTGCATCTCACTTGGTGGATAGTGAAGAGAGAATGGCGCGAATGTTTTAAGAGGTTCAAGTCGGAGATACGCCAACATCTTATTTCTCATAAACCGTGTTTGTATTCGGATGTTGTAAATATGGCTCGATTGGTGGAGCGCGATAACGAGTCAACGCAACCAAAAGAGAGCAACCGAAAAAATGATAATACCGGTGAAATAGTCCATCGAAGAGGTGACAACAAGCGTGGAGGAATCAATGTGCCGTAAATGGTAACCACTTCTGTGGTAATCATGGTCAAAACAATAAGAATGGACATTTCAAAAGAGGAGATTCAACAATGATGGAAAGACGTCAAGACCAAAGACTGTTGTTAAGGAAGGAGAACGACCACCTATCATATGCTTCAAATGCGAGGGAGGGACACATCACCAAATCACGCGATGTCATTCAAAACATGTTTTAATTATGGAAGAGAGGTCACCTAGCTCAATTTTGTCGTCGCATGAAGGAAGTCAATTCCAACCGGGATAATGATGCCAAAGGATGTCCCGCATAAGCCAAAGCCGTAGTTTAAGAGAGAGCATTTTTTTTCGTGACGAGGAACCCGAATAAAATTATCACGGTATGTTAGTCATAAACTCATAAGTCTATACCGTGTTAGATAACGGCTTCTACTCACTCTTTTATTTCACCTAGTTGTGTTCAATGTTTGAAGTTAACTCCGGAGAAGTTAGACTTTGATATATCTGTTTAAACTCAGTTGGCAGAAACCTTCGTTACCTCCACTATTTATAAATCTTGTTCAAATCAACACTTTCACGTTACGTGTCGATCTTGTCTCTTTAAAAATACTTGCCTTTGATGCGATTTTAGGAATCGATTGGTTAACTACTCATCATGCTTTACGTAAGGTTGTTAGCTTTCATATTCCTAATCAACCTGTTATGCGAATTTAAGCACCCAAACTACTAAAGTCAATCATTGTCATATCAAGCCATAAGTAAAGAGCCCCGGTCCTTTCATTGTTGACTTCCTTGTGTGGAATGCACCAAAGCCGAACTTTTCGTAGGGGACGTTGTGAATAACGGTGGCAAGTTGATAGGTATTAATGTGACGTGCTATCCAAGTCTTGGATAAGAGTCATAGTTTTGAATGATATTTCTATTGTTAATAAATTTCTTAACGTATTCTCGAAGAAATTCTTAGCCTACCCCTAGAGCGTAAAATCGAATTTTGTATTGACCTCAGTACAAAACCCATTTCTAAAACCCTTAAATATTTCTTCAACTAAAGCGAACGTAACATGCGCCAAAGACGTTGGCTCGAGCTGTTGAAGATTACGATCGTCCCATTCAATACCATCGTGGGAAAGCGAACGTGGTAGCTGACGTGTTGAGTAGAAGATCGTATGCGTTTACGAGTGCGATGTTGTTAACATAGAGACTCATTTCGTATAACTTACAAGTGATGAAGATAGAGTTAAAGACTCTAGGGACCCACGTGAAGATAACGAATATACGAGTAGAATCGACTTTAATCGATAAAATTAAAGCCGCTCAAGCTACATACTCAGAGCTAATGAATGTGAAGAAGAAGGTTCAAGAGAGCGTTATTCTAGAAGCAAGAATCGATGAAGAAGAAATACTTCGAGTCAACTCCAGACTTTGTGTTCCTAACGACCCTGATTTAAAGTATAAAATCATGATGGAGGCGCACAACACACCGCTTGCAATCCATCTCGGGAGTACCAAAATGTATCATGATCTTCGACATACATTTTGGTGGGGCAATATGAAGAGAGAGATAAGCTATTGTTTATCTCAAGGTGTCTAACGTGTCAACGAGTCAAGCAGAGTATCAAGTACCAAAAGGTCCATCAGAACCACTTGAAATTCCGAATGGAAGTGGGAGCACATTACCATGGATTTCGTTACCGGTCTTCCTAAAGTTTCTCAAGGTATAGATGCGATTTGGGTCATTGTTGATAGATTGACCAAGTCTGCTTATTTCTTACCGATACGAGAATCTTATACACTTGAACGTCTTGCTCGTATGTACATAAACGAGATTGCAAGACTGCATGGTATGCCAGTATCCATAGTTTCTGATCGAGACCTAAGATTTACTTCACGATTTTGGGTTAGTTTGCAGAAAGCTATGGGCACAGATTTACGATTTAGCTCGGATATCATCCTCGAATTTGACCAGACAATGGAGAGGACTATTCAAACTCTCAAGATCTATTAAGACTACATGTCCTTGATTTCAATGGAAGTTGGGACAAGATCTTACCATTGGTAGAGTTTTCCTACAACAACAGTTATCAAGCAAGTATTGGCATGGCTCCAGTTGAAGCGTTGTATGGAAGAAAGTGTCGTTCTCCAGTATGCGGGGATGAGGTGGGTGAAGCAACGTTGTTGGGATTGGAGTTGGTACGTATGACTACGAAAAAGATTTAAACGATCCGACAACGTATAAAAACCTCACAAGATCGACAAAAGAATTATGCTGATCTTCATTGAAAGGATGTGGAATTCGATATAGGAGATCATGTGTTGTTACGTGTTGCTCCATGGAAAGGAGTTACGAGATTTGGAAAGAGAGGAAAGCTCAATCCTCGATTCATCTACCATTTTTAATCCTCGATCGAGTAGGAACTGTGGCCTATAGACTCGCTTTACCGCCAAGTATGTCTCGTGTTCATAACGTTTTTCACATATCCATGCTACGTAAATATGTGGAAGACATGAACCACATTATTGAGTTAGAACCGGACGAAATAGCGAAAGATTTGACGTATGAAGAGGTTCCTGTTCAAATCTTGGATAAGAAGGAACATATTCTACGCTCCAAGGTTATACCTCAAGTCAAAGTTTTGTGGTGAAACCACGATGTTGAGGAAATGACTTGGGTGTTAGAATCTGAAATGAAATCAAGGTATCCTTACCTCTTCAATATACCAGGTACGTACCCTAATTTCGAGGGCGAAATTTCATAAGAATGGGAGATTGTAAAACCCCAACTTTTTGAATAAAGATGAATTTTCTATAAATATTATTTTTGAATATTATGGAGTAAAATTGATATAATGTTATAGTTGTGGGTAATATTTATAAATTTTGCAAAGTAAGCAAGTTGTTATATAATATTCGATTGGTCGGGGAATATTCGTTTTAACAGGGAATATTCGTACAACCAAGACAATCATTGGTGGACCCCACATCGAAATTATTGTTTGATCGAGAAAACGACAAAAATACTTTATGAAAATAACTACGGAAGTTTTACCGTTAATCTGTTGAAACACCCAAGTGTTAAAAAGTACAATAATACGCGTGGTTGCAAGAGTAGTACCAGGTATTAATTATCGATGCTTACGTGATAAGTCACTCAGCTTTTATTGGTATTATTAATGTAATAATACGTAAATTCTTTTATATAAAAAATGTAATACTTTTATAAAGTTATTTTATAAATAGAATATATTATATTCTATTATGATAGTGTCTGCATATATTGTTTTCGCATAGTAAAATCTTTTTTATATAAAACATAATACTTTTATAAAGTTATCTGCTTTATTAGACAATAATTAGAATATATTATATTTTATTATGCATAGTGTTTGCATAGTACATAGTATTTGCATAGTAAAAAATCTTTTATAAAGTTATTCGTTTTATTAGATTATAAATAGAATATATTATATTTTATTTAAAAGATTTTGCTTTAATTATGGACCGTCGATTAAAGTAAATCAATCTGGACCGCTCATGGATTAGTTACTATGCATTCCATTTTCCTATAAATAAAGCTCATTCCTTCATTATTTTCTTACGAATTCATTGAACTCTAAAGAGAGAAACTATAGAGATATAAAGAAAAAAGTATTCTCGCTACTTAACTACTTTTATATTCAGCTTTCTTTTACGGTAGGGATATTATTCTTTGTATTTGAGAAGAGAATTTCATCATTCCATTTCTTTATTATTCGCTGGAATAACTCAGATACGCTTAATACCCTATACGTGGTGACATTCTTCTATTATTCTGTCTTTATTATTCCGTTGGAACATCCTGTCTGTGCTATACGCCGGACCTGGTTCCGTTTTTATTATTCTGTCTTTATTTTCCGTTGGAACATCCTGTCTGTGCTTTACGCCGGACCTGGTTCCGTCTTTATTATTTTATTATTTATTATTCGTTGAACATCCTCGCTTGGTGTGATTTCACCGACCGGTTCCATTATTATTATTCTCTTGGAATAACTCCGCCATCTGCAGTACCGCATGCATGGTGATTTCTGTTGTTATTTCATTCCTTATTATTCTCAAATTGTTAAAATTTTGACTTCTATACTCCATGAAATTAGTGGAATATCCTCGATATTTGCGCTTCATCCAAAGATTTTTCATGAAAATATTCTTCCGAGAAATCTTGAATTTTACTCTTCACAAAGCAAGATCATGTTGACAATTTGGACGTTATTAGTTCCCTAATAACTTAATTCTTGAACTTGTTTTATTGAATTTTATATCATTGTCATCATCCTCATGTTTATATTTTTTTAAAAGTCATCTATATTCAGAAGCATGGATTGACTTGGTATGATTATGACCAGGGATTATTCGGTAATCATTTAATCGTAATGTTACAAATGATGTGGTAAAAGTCCTCATTGGCAGTGAGTGCATCGATGGACAGCTTGTTGGCATGATCACGACCATCGATAAATATACAAATATCCTTGTCCCGTGAGTGCATGGAATTTGTGGTCGTGACCCTAATGAATATCCTCGTCAGTAGTGCGGGGGATGATGTGGATTATTATTTATTGTCGAGTCTCAAATATAAAAGTGATGAAAAACTTTAAATCATAAAAGATAGTAGATTCTATTCTCTACTTCGACTTTTTAATGGATTGCTTGATCCATTGCAGCTTAAACTTGATGTTGTTATATTTTATCAATTTAACACTTGTTGAAGAATAACGATAATTTATTCTCGCATTATCTTAGTCATAATATTTCTTCTTGGGCTAGTTGAGCTCACCCTTTCTTTCACTTTGCTCTTCGTAAAATTGAGAACATAGCGAGGGACTAGTCGGGGAACTGAGTGATGGTCCGAAGGATAAGATTAGTAGTCCTCTACTATTCTGTGAAATAGTGTGTTAATAATTGTAATGAGGACTCTTTTGAGTTTGTATAATCTCTAGTAGACAATAATTGTATTCAAACTCACGCTTATGTTTTGTCGTATTGTACACGACCCATGCTTGTATTAAGTAAGTTGTATTTGAATTTTGTACCATGTATCTGACGACCCAAGATGGGTGATGTATACCTAATTTTGGGGGTGTCACACAGTTGGTAACCAAATCGTCATACCAAGGTAACCAAACCGCCATACCAAGGTAACCAAACCAGTTCCACACCTTCAGTTTTTTCATAGTACAGTTGGTAACCAAACCTTCACACCAAGGTAGCCAAACCTTCATACCAAGGTAACAAAACATTCATACCAAGGTAACCAATCCACATCCACACCTGCAGTTTTTTCATAGTGTAGTTGGTAGCCAAACATTCATACCAAGGTAACCAATTCAGTGTTATTAGGTTACCAAATTATTTTGAATGTGATGCAGTTAGTATTCAAACCTTCATGCAGTGGGTAGCCAAACCTTCATACTAAGGTAACCAATTCAGTTTTATTAAGTTACCAATTTATTTTGAATGTGATGCAGTTGGTTGCCAAACTTTCAGACCAAGGTAACCAATTCATACTGCATGTGTGGAGGTAGATTGGTTACCTTGGTATGAATGTTTGGCTACCCACTGCATGAATTAAGTTTTGAGTTTGAGTTTGAATTTGTTTTTGTTGAATTTGAATTTGTAATATTTGAGCATTGAATGATTCTCAATTCTATTACCTTCTGCAGATGAGTGTTTGTAGGAGAGGATATTATTATCGCTCAACATTTACATTCCTTGGCCAATTGCATTCAACAAATTCGAACCTGCAACTATTTCATATATTTCTCTGTGTTTCATATTTTTGTATTTGTATTATTATTCTTCATCTTAAAGAGAAGAGTGCATCTGTTTTATGAATGTTTCTCATGACAGGTTGAAATTGCCAAAGCTTATGAGAAAGGTGGAGCGGCATGTCTTAGTGTTTTGACAGACAAAAAGTATTTTCAAGTCTCTTTCAGCATTTCAGTCCTCCCTTGATTCTATCACTTCCATTTTTAATATAGTTGTCTGTAAAGGGGGTTAATATAGATGTAATTCTGTTACTTGCTGGTGTTTTACCTGATCTTGAATTTGAATTATTATTTTAAATTTGAATTTGTTTTTGTTGTTAGCTCCTAAATATTTAAATTATTAATTATGGCAGTTATTTATCCTTGATTTTAGGTTTTCTTATTAATGTGAATTGCATTATTTTTGTAATTATTTTATGGATGCACTAATAGTATAATTACTTTCTAATTGTTATATATTAGTGTTAAGGACCCAAAAAAATATCGTCACCGCGGCCACCTTAAAATCCAACTTATACCCTCACCAGCCAGGCCTTCTTACAACTTCACCCCCAGAAAACCGGTTTGCTAACAGTTTCCCCACCGGACAAAGCTGACCCTCATTAATGGCAACAATGGTATCAGCCTTGTTGATAATAACCCCATTAGCTTCTTTATCCGTAAGTCTCAATTTCCTCTCCATCGCCATAACACACTGCTCCATACCGACACCAAAAGAAACAAACAAAGACAAACTCCCAAGAAGACAATTGCCTCTGCTAGTAACATAAATAGCAATAAAATTGTTAATTAATTTGACTTCAATTTATTTATATTATAAATAACAATTAAAAAATAAAAGCATTTAATAATTAAATTTATTTAATTCACATTTAGTCTCAATTTCCTCTCCATCGCCATAACACACTGCTCCATACCGACACCAAAAGAAACAAACAAAGACAAACTCCCAAGAAGACAATTGCCTCTGCTAGTAACATAAATAGCAATAAAATTGTTAATTAATTTGACTTCAATTTATTTATATTATAAATAACAATTAAAAAATAAAAGCATTTAATAATTAAATTTATTTAATTCACATTTGAAAATAATGCGCCTACTCTGTTGGAAATCGATAATTATTAGTTATAACTTATAACCATTAAACACACCCTTGTATGTTACTAATTATAATTCGATACATTATTTTGTAACTATATTTTTATAATCATCTTTTGCCACCGTATTGATTTCCTCTAAAATAGCTTCCTATAGAATTTCAAACATTTATGTATAATATCTTTTCAGAACATATGGTTATTGTAGCCAAATTAATCAACTTACCTTAGTATATGAAAATGAGCAACTTAATTTGTTGCATTTCAGTTTTTTATAGGATAATTTAAATTAAGATGAAGGAACTATTAAAAAGGATTTATTATTTGAGTTATCATATACTTCCTCCGTCCCAGGATAAAAGTCCTAGTGGATTTTTCACGCATATTAAGAAAATGAATAAAATGACAAAATTGCCCATAATAATATGTCATTAAATATGGAGAGAGAATTAGAATAAGAAAAGTATGAGATATTTAATGCTACGGGCATAATAGGAAAAAATATATAAAAGTTTGACTATTAAAAGAAAGTGGACATTTAATATGGGACTACCCAAAATAGTAATAAGGACTTTTAACCTGGAACGGAGGGAGTATTAACCAGAAAACCAACATTTGTTGGCCTAGTGGAAGAAGCTCGATGCATCTTAAGGGATCCGGTTAGCATGAAGTTTATTTTTTGATAAGTTGGTCAATTGACCAATAGAATACTGACACACATAGAACCTCGCCTGCGTGTCAGCACTCTATTGGCCAATTGACCTACTTATCCAAAAATAAACTTCATGCTAACCACTTCCCATCTTAAGCAAGGTTTCGAGTTTGTGTTTTGTGAATAAAAAAAACGGTGTTAGGAAACTCCCTCTTGTGGGTCCGACCGTAGCTCGACTCAAGTTAAAACATGTATAATCAGCCAAAGAAAGAAAATACACTTCTCTGTTCTAAATTACTCATTAAATATTGCTGACTTTTGAAAGTTATTTAAGATAATTTTCAAACTAAAAAAGAAATATATATATATATATATATATATATATATATATATATATATATATATATAACAATAAATCTAGAAAATTGATATTTTTATAAGGAGATTTGGTAGTTCCACTAATTTCTACTCAAAATAATAACTGAAACTCACATTCATGTGAGTAAAACCCTATGAATATCAATTGTGAAAATAACAATTCCTTAAACATTATAATTGATAGCATTTTTTAAATAATTTATGAGTATTAACTAAAATTAAAAAAATAAACATCAATTTTAATTTTGAAAACGTCTCAAATCCACTTCAAAGAGTCAAATCTTGATCTTATATGTTTGAGCGGCAGGACTATTATTTTAAGTTAAACACTTTTAATCATGATGATACCTCAGCTAGCTAGCAAGACAGCTTTAGAGAAAAGAACAAAACATAGTAAACTACTATCCTAAGATTTCTAATGAAGCAATATACAAAACAAAAGAAAATTTAATTTAACTCGAGTCCAGTTACATAAGACCTTAAAGGTGTGTTGTGAGTTTTAATTTGGAGGGATTTTTTTCCCAAACCCTACCCCCTCCACCCCACCCAACACTCTTTTTCAAAAAAAATTATTAAGCAATTATGTATACCCCACCCATCCCACCCCCACCCCACCCCACCCCACCCCACCCCACCCTCCCTCCCTCCTTCCCTCCTAAAAAAAATAATATTTAGTGATTATGTATAAATAATATATCTAATAATAATTTATTTAATTGGGTATGTTTGAAATTTAAAATATAGGTCGACATATATTTGAACCATAACCATATGGTTCCAACCCACATAACTCATATTTTTAGTTTATATTGTTTTAGTTCTTAAATGAAACAAGAACCATATTTTGAAAACCAAAACCAATCCATAACCATATTTACCTACTACTGAAATGTTGATTACCAGAATACCAAGCACAATCATCCATATCAAATTGCAGCATATCATTAAAACTCATACCCTATCCAAACAAAAAGGGAAATAAAACTAATGGATATGAGGATATCTATCAGACTATCATGAAAGTTCTTAAAGTTCAAACGAATACTTCGAGTAACATTCCCCAATCTCCACGAATTTCTTATATGTACCTTACACCTAATAATTGGGGCTAAATCAGACCCAATCTAAATCATGTATTGGTCCAGGTAAATCCTTTAAAGAAGTGATGTGTTAAGTATGTTACTAAAACTATTAAGAGTTTTATTGTTGAGTATGAAAAATTTAAAATCCAAGTGTTAATTCTTTGATTCAACTTACCGCCACAGTGAATTAACAATATTCACATAAACACAAAAGTCAAAACAAGAAATACTTTTCGAACTTGACTAACAGTTGGCCCAATAATCAATGCGGATCTTAGGGTCTTTTCGCCCCAAAAAAAGGGGGGAAAGTGTGTGCGCCTGCTGGGGGGGGGGGGGGGGGTAGAGAGGTGGGGGTGGGGGGGGAGACACAATGGGCCTTGTACAGATTTAATAGAGCTGGACAAGTACAATCATTTCCTGATAAACATGGCATGATCATTTCATAAGTAAAAGTCTACAAAGCTCTTGTAAAACAGTTGAAATAAAATACAGTTACAGACAGTACATCCAGCACTGAATGTAAATAGAAAAGATACGTAAAAACCAAATAAAGAAAAGTGACTTATATATACCAGTGAATCATTCAATGGGCAATTCTTCTTCATCTGAATCTTGAGGCTGCAGAGGCCCCTTAAAACCACCTTTATTATCACCAAGAAGCTCTCGAGATGCTTTCTCAAGAAATTCTTGAGCAGCACTTTGAACAGATTGTTTCTGAGCAGATTCACATTTCCTCTTCTTATGAACATTTCTCTCCAAATACTTATATTTTGCACCCTCTCCTCTACTACTGATTTCCCTCATGCTTTGTTTCTGCTCTGGGAAATGAACAAATTTTATTAGGAAAAAATTCGAGTGAAAAGGAAATGAAGACCAAGAAAAGAAAGTTAAAACACCAACCTGGGGTAAGATTAGGCAAAGAATGCTCAATGAAGCGGGTTGCTGCCTGGGGATTTATAGTAGCAGAAGGTCGCAGTGGAGCTTAAAGGCAAAAACAGTAAAATTCATGGTAGACTTACAGCTAATTATATATCATAAGCCCCTATTTAAGAAACAAATGTTCAACAGAATCGTAACACAGAAAATGGCAAAATGTCACATCATTAATTCTTCACCATAAAAGACATAAACATAATGTCCCCTTAATGTTTTTCAGAGAAAATGGACAGATCAATTAGTACTAATTTCGAAAGCATCATGGTCAGATTGTTAGTACCACATTTCAAACATAAAAATATTGATAAAGCAAGTACCTTTACTCAAATCTATGAACCTCTCCATTTTCTCTTGGTACAAGCTTAATCTCTCCTACATATACACAAAACAAAATAATAGAAAATGAATTCATAGCCTTCGAGTTGAAATTTCCAATTTTAAAAGAAAAACCATCCAAAACCTAATTTAGCAACAACCATCAACTAAAACCCTAAAATAGAGACACCCAAATGCAATGTAAACTGCAAAATGATACAATACACCATTAATCTAAACTCTCAGAACAGGGGGATCAAAACTGAGTAAATTAACAAGACTTGAAGATTTATATAATTTAGGCGCAAATATCAAATAACTTCTTCAACTAAAAGTCATAAATTGAGAAATATCAATCAAAACCCAAAGATAGAGACACCCTAATAATAGAACTATTTAAAATTCATATAAAAACACCCAAAAACTGAAGTCTAGAAGTTCAAAACAGCACATAACCTAAGGGAGGCTAAACCAATCAAAACATCTCAAACAGATGAAAAAAATGAAACCCATCAATCAAAACATCAAAATAAACAACCCCACGTGATCAAACACCAAAAAATCGCAAACATAGCCTTTCAAAATTACTAACCAGCTCTGATTTGACAGGATGGTCATCTGGGTGAACCCCATTGCATCTCAACCTTACTGAAACCCAATCAATTCAAGTCAAACAAATCCTCCTCAAATTCAAATTCAAATTCAAATTCAATTGCAAGATTAATCAAGAGATTGAGCAACTTACCGGTAAAGAGAGTTGTGGTAGCTTTGGCTAACAATAGTAGAGATTGAGCCCGTTCTAGAGGTTCCAATTCGGCGAGAGATTCAGGGGTGCAGTGAGTTAAGAAGTCTGGGAAGTGAGCTTTGAACTCTTCAATGTTGTTTGAGGTTCTCTTCACCGCCTCCATTACTGAATCTGGCACTACTTTCTCCATAACTTTTCTTTTACTCTCTCTTCTTTTCTTGGCTGCCGGATTCTGACGGGCGAGGTTTATAGAGCTCGGTAGATTTTGGTAATCAGGGGCTCAGAGTCAGAGCTAGCTATATTCTTTTGAGGGCAACAAGTGACGTTAGCGGTACAATATGATTATCCCCATTCCTTCTTCGGAATAAATAACAGTTCGGGCCGGGTTTTGCACCACCTGCATCTGTTGTTTGTGAGTCTTTCAAATCAATGGATGAAAAATAAAAAGCACAAAAAAAATTGGTCACTATATTTTTTTGTCAAATAAAAAATTAACAAAATAGAAAATAAATTTTTTTAAAAAAATAAAGAGAAGAAGAGGATAACTAAATTTGGGGATAAAGTTTTTAATTGGGTCATTCTATCCAATTTCGCTAACAAACGTTGGACAAAACTAATGAATTACTCACTGTAATTGACACATTTTACTTAATACACCACTGAACTTTTAACTTTTTAAATTACCTCATTAAAATAATTATTATTTTAAGGCTTAAATATGAATTAGTACCCTAAACTATAGGCCATATTCAACTTCGGTGATCCACATTTTAATTTTGTCAATTAGATGATTAAACTATTAAATTTTTCCAATTACAAAAGATTGAACATGCCACGTCGAAAATTGGCGGCGTGGCAACTTATAATGAGGGCCTTATGGTTTGGTGTGGCAAAAAAATAGTTTTTTAATCATAATATTGTTTGTTTTGTATTAATTAGTTATGTTATATAATTTGTTGTTTGACCATTTTATCCCACACCAAATCAGATTTGTTTATTTTATGATTAAAAAACTCTTTTTTTGCCACACCGGTTTCTAAGGCCCCTTATTAGTTGCCACGTCGTGATTTTACGGCGTGGCATGTTCATTTTTTTGCAATTGGAAAAATTTAATAGTTTAATCATCCAATTGACAAAATTGAAAGGTGGATCACCGAAGTAGAATATAGCCTATAGTTTAGGGTACTAATTCATATTTAAGCCTTATTTTAAAATTGAGTCATTCTGTTACAAAAATTGGATGGACGTTAAATTGTTTCAGTTTTTTCCCACGTGGCAACAAAAAAGTAAAGCTAAAAGAAAATATATACTAATGTGGAAATTCCTTCATGGTTGTATAAAAAACAAACAATTAAAAAAATGACATGGGAAATAAATGGCAAAACTAACAGACCGACGTCCCGGATGACAACATCCATGACTGACGGCGAAAAAAGGATCAATCAGGCCAAAATTGCATAGATCAAAAAATAGAGAGAAACCAGTCGCGATGAACTGCCCAGGATCCCAAATCCATTAAAAGGCATTAAAACAAATACATCCATAAGAGTATCTCCAGCGGACGGACCATCGCATGAACTATATTTAGTCCACATGACATCAGCAGATGTCCTTTTAGTCTTTAATCCTTCCAGCAGATGCACTATACCGCGGACTATCCCGTGTACTATAATATAAAAAGATTAAAATAATCAATGAATTCAAAAAAACTCCAACGGCTATATTCCAACGACCATATTTGAACGGCCATATTCCAACGGCTATATTTTAAAGAACAAACAACCTCTATAAATATAAGGCACATCCAGTCTCTCATATTCACTCATCTCAACTTCAACCTTCCAGTTAAATACGTTATTTTAAATATGTCTCGTCAATTCGAATCAGCTATGCTACAAATGGATGAAGAAGAAGATGAAGAAGCATATGGACATTTTTTAGGTTTGGTGGTTATTGAAGAAGAACAACAAAATATCAATAGGTATACATCACATAATCGTGGTTCTGTGCAATGTCGTATTACCATTGATCGAGGTAGACATGAAGGTCATAATCAACTTTTTCATGATTATTTTGTTGAACATCCTACATACCCCTCGTATTTATTTCGAAGAAGGTTTCAAATGCGGCGCCCACTCTTCCTCCAAATTCAATAAGCAGTTGAAGCGTATGATTCATACTTCGTACAAAAAATGAATGCTGCAAAAAAACTCGGTTTATCTTCTCTTTAAAAGATAATTGCCTTAATACGAATGCTTGCCTATGGTGTTTTGGCAGATTTCGTTGATGATTATGTGCAGATCGGTGAAAAACACGACTATATTGAGTCTTAAAAGGTTTGTAAAAGCAATCATTACAATTTTTGGAGATGAATATCTGAGATCCCCTAATAGTGATGACATCGTTAGATTGCTATCAAAAGCTGAAGAGCGTGGTTTTCCTGGGATGTTGGGGAACATCGACTACATGCATTGTGTAGACACTCGAAATTTTGCATTCATGTTACTAACCTTGCAGGAGGGCAAAATCGTCTTCTAGAGATAACCCTTGAAGTTAAATCAGCACAGTCCTGCAGACAACCCCGAGATATACAGTTGCAGTCCTAGAGACAACCCCGGGAGTTTCAGTTTCAACCTCGGAGATAACCTCGAGGAATGCAGTTCCAATTCCAGAGACAACCCCAAAATCTTCAGTTTTGTCTCGGAGATAACCCCGAGATCTTCATTTCCAATTCCGGAGACAACCCTGAGAGTTTCAGACCTAGCCTCGGAGACAACCCCGGGTTATGCAGTTGCAGTTCCGGAGATAACCTCGAAAATGCTTGTTTCAAACCCCAACAATTAGCTTCAATACTCAGTGATAGCCCCGAGGCACTCAGCTCCAAACCCGAAGATAACCTCGAGAGGACATGCATTCAGTACTTGCAGCAGTCTAATCTCAGAGAACCCTGAGTAACAACTGCTAAATCAGCTCAAACCGGAGATAACCCCGGTGAGGGGCAAGATCGTATCATTTTGCCACCTCGATCTCACATGGCGTCATCTCAACAACATCTCAACATACATTCTACACAGAAGTGTCCTACAAGAACTAATAGCTCCAATCCCGAGTGACAACTACACAAATACAGCACACCGGATAGAATTTGAAGCTTGAAGATCTAGGCATGGTCCCATCTTCCCGACTTCGTACAATCTCTTATCACATGTTATTGTGTATCTCTCGACAACAACATGCCGTAAAAGGTCTTATACACCTCGATCGGATGCCCGGATTGAAGTTCTGAAAGTTCGAGCGAGCAACACGTTGCACGCGTGCACGTATTTCGAGATGGCGAGGACCCGTAGAACCTGGGGCACCCCGGGCAGGTGCATCTGCACCTGCCGCAGGTACACCTGCGGCTCCTCCCTCTATAAATAGAGGGCTTGGGCAGCCATTTTAAAAGGAAAAAAGGCGAGGAAGCTCTGTCCAATTTGCTCTGTACACACTATAAATTGAGTGTTTTCTCATTTCAAACAATTGTGAGTTATATTTGGCTACTTTTTTACCGGCGGGAGCCGAGTGTTCATCCATTTAAAACTATTGAAGTCTTCTTTGGTAGTCCATTGTAAGCCTTCTTACACCATTTAAAGCCTTTTCTACACTCCCTGCACACATTGTTATTCACGTTAAGAGTCGTGTTGTGTGCGTGTGCCCGGACTTGGGTCCGTGGCTTTTCATTTCCTTTTATATATATATATATATATATATATATATACTAACATTAGTGAGTTATGCATCGATTGAGCCTGGATTTACATCCAGAGCGTTTATTGCTTTTATATATACTTACATATATATAAACTGTTGTCGAACTTTGTTCATTGAGCCTGGATTTAAATCCGGAGCGTTTAATGCTTTTATATATTGTCAGGAATAAGCATGTGAATGTTATTCCTATTTACATATGATTTGATTATGATATATATGAATGAATATGCAAGTATGCTTGCATTAAGAAAAGCTGTAAAGTCCTTTGATAGATAATAGAAACATGTGTACAAGGACTTGGAATGAATTGATCAAGTATGTCAGGTTGATCCTACATAAGCAAAACAACTTTATAAAGTCCTTAAAAAGAAATGTTGTATAAGGACTATAAATATAGAAAGATCAAGCATGTTAGGTTAATCTTATGATATAATAGATAGGCTTGTCTGATCGTCGAGTACTGCACCTGAAATCATAGTCTGCTAGGAGAGTCAAGGAAAACTCGAGAACTATCGAGGCAGAATCGTAATCTTCAAGATAGTAGATTTCAGAGTTCGTAGACTTCCAGGAGAGACGAGGAAGGATCGTAGTGTGTCGAGGAGAACTTCCTCAGGGCCGTAGTCTGCTGAGGAAGTCATGTTTAGAATCGTGAAGACAACACGCTGCCTATGGTAGGCCAAGTATCTGCCAAACCAAGTCAAGAATCGTAGACTACACTCGAGTCGTGAGAGTCTCTTGATCATACTAAGAGGCGAGATCGTAGTCGACCAAGATCAGATGAAGACAACAAACACAAGGCAGAAATCGTTGAGTGTCAAGATCTGATCTCGGAGTCGTAGTGTCTGCACAACCAAAGCAGAATCGTAGAGTGCAGAACTAAGACCTCAACATATTTGCTCACAATGCCAAGACAGAATCGTAGAGCAAGCACGATTCTCAACAAATGAGCACTCCCATAATATCCAAAGGAATGAAGCCTCTGGTTAGCACTGCAAAGATACATCCCATCCTGAAGGAAACTAGAGAGCACTCAACGAATGACATGCAAGCTAACAGAAGATCTAAGCACCAACCCAATCCGAATCCAGATTAAGTTGTGAAGCCATTCAAGATGAAGTCTTCCACAAGGAGATCAGAAGAATACTTCAATAACTGACTAAGGAAAGTCAGCAAGTGCAGTAGCTGTCAAATAGACAGAAGATGAAAATCTTGGAAGCAACTAGGATCATAGTGTTTGCCAAACAAATAAAGAACTGATGAAGTGCATACAGAGACACTGGACAACTTCTGAAGAACAAGGCTAAAGTGATTAAGTATTGGGTCAGTCCATTGATGATAGGTGAACGGGAGATAACAAGGAGAAAGCGAGCTAGACACGCCACAAATCTGAAGTGTCTTGTTATTCAGAAGGGGCCAGAACAAAGAAGTTAAGTCATCGACTCTCGAGAGCTTCGAGGCAAATGACGAAGTGTTGAAGCACTGCACAAGAGAAGGAAGAGGTCTTCTACATTGAAGATTCAATCAACACTCTTCAAGATCGTAGTGTTGTCTCTACCAGTCAATAAGACACTACGATCAGGTCCATGAAGACATGCATCAGAATCGTAGAGTTCGAACAGCTAAAGATTAAAGCATTAGCAACGGTTCAATCTGAAGGTTGATATTTGAACAAGAGCTTATTGAGAGCATCGATGCAAAAGGACAACCTCTGATCGAGAAATCAGAAGGAGGAAATAAAGTCTTCAACCTACCCAAGACATTAAAGTGACATCCCTGATGGGTAGGTGAAACAGTAGACTGTAGTGTCAGAGAAAGTAAGACTTGTCACATCAGCAGTCTACCTCAGTCAACTCAAGATCTGTGAAGATATTTGAATAGCCTTCAACGGCTACTTTCCAACGGAAGTATTGGGAAGGAGTATAAATCAGGAAGAGCTTCAAAGATCAAGGGTTGCTGGAGTTTTCCAAGTTTGGAGTAACGGTGGACTGTTCTAAACCATGTGAGATAGTGAGTCCGAAGGCTCACTCTACGATCCACCAAGAACACTTAGAGATAGACAAAGAAAGAAGTAGAAGTGATAGTTCTACTACATGAAGAGTGTTCTGAACTTCCAAGAGAAAGAAGAGCGTCAAGTCATCTTGATGTCCATCATGAGAAGACTCTAAGTACCATATAGAAGAGCTTACAATTATCTTAGCAAGTCCATCTTGAGAAGGCATCAAGTATCAAGAAGGGAGATCAAAAACGCCATCATGGTGGCAAGCATGAGAAAGTTTTTAAATACCTAGCAGAAGAGCTTATAGTCATCTTAGAAACCAATCATGTGCAGCCATCACGTATCAAGAGGAATGATCTTCAAGGCAGTTCATCAAGGGATCATCAGAGGAGGTTGAGTAACTGAAGAAGCTGAGCATCATGCAACACTCAACTGCACTTCAAGGATGATCACGCCAATCTGCTAAGTACAGAAGATGTTCAGAGCATGAAGACATCTTAGCAGCTCAGCACCAACTCCAACAAACAAACAAACAACTCAACAAGAAGCCAGGGCCTGAGGGGTCCTTGTCTGGAGGGACTAAATGAAGTTCCAAGCCTGATGGGCTTGAAGAGTTCCTAGGGAACTAGAGACGTTCCAAGGCTGCTGGCCTAGAAGAGTTCTTAGTGAACTGAAGTCATAAGGCTGCTGGTCTTGAAGGAATCGTAGTGATTCAGGGTGCTGCCCTTCCTTAGTGGAAATCCTGCTGGTTGAAAGCAGAAGAGTGGATTAGGAGCTTGAGTCTCTGAACCACTTAAAACCCTTTGTGTCTTTTACTTTAAGTCATTTATATTATGTCTATTAACTGCTATAACTGCTATGTATGTTCTAATTGCTTACAATCGAACTAACTCTACGAACAATGCATGTATGATTATGAATATATCAATGAAGGGGATCTTTTACTTATTCCGCTGTGCTTAAAAAGATTCTTATGTTTGTCATATGCTAATTTAATAGCAATACAAAATAAAAGAGAAAAGTATTTGAAATGAAAAAGGATCTATTCAACCCCCCCTTCTAGATCTATTGTGCCTACTGGGAACTAACATATATATATATATATATATATATATAAATACTTATATATATGTTTTTGCCATCAAACTCCATTTTATTGAGCCTGGATTACACATCCGGTGCGTTTACCACTTTTATATATTTATATATATATTTTTCGAAATCGAAATAACGAACCGAGCCTGGATCAACATATATCCAGTGCGTTTATCGCTTATATATATATATATATACTTACATTTCTGTCAGGCCTGGAGTTTACTCCGTGGCCTTTTCTGCTTTATATACATTTCGTCCTGCCTGGAGTTTACTTCGTGGTGGTTGATTGTTTTTATTACTTTATTTACATTTTCAATCCCCCATGGAGGTGCTTCGTGGTGGTTAATTGTCTGTACACACACACATATATATATATATATATAGCTTATATATATATATATATACCTGTTTACAACTTTCATACAAATTGCTACATCATGTGAGCCTAGGAATCATGTGATCACAGATTCAATTTACTGAATCTAGATTCGGTTCCCATGATGGACATTTTCAGCTGTATATGGCTTGTAAATTATTCACGGTATTTGAATTTCCTTAGACGGCTCTTATGCCCACAAGGAATTCGGCACTGCTTTTTATTTTGTTTTCTCGAAGATACTTCGCATCTCGAAAATAAAAGCAACTAAGCCGAACACATAATAAAATGGAAGTATTAAAGGCCTCAATTACTATTGAGCATAAGGGATTGGAAAACCTCTTTTACAAAACATCATTGTTATATCCTATTAAAATTGAACTTTTATTCAAAATTCAAACCCTTTGTATATAGGTGCAAACGAGGCATAACACTACTTCCAGATAATTTCACATTGATCTATACACACATGCATTCATATAACAGTTTAATTGAAAAGTGACAGTTTAATTGAGAAACAACAACTATATCTTTGTGACCTTTAGAAGGGAAAACCAACTTCTTGGGAGGAACAATTATATGTTAGACCAACAACCAAATTCAGGCCAATTTCATACTTTTAGTAACAATATATATATATATATATATTCACAAAGTAATCCCATATAAAATTATACCAACAATTATATGCTAGCAAAAAAATAGAGAAGCAAATGGGTAGGAAGCTGCTAACCAACTGCTTGGGAGGGGGAGGAGAAGGAGGCGTCGGACGGAGGAGGAGGAGCCGCGGAGGGGAAAAGGTGCGCGAGAAAAGGAGAAGTTACCAGGGTCGTCGTCGGAGGGAGGAGAGGTGGTCTCCGGAGGGAGGAGGGAGGAGAATGAGCTGAGAGAGATAATGAGAGATAACACTGAGGCGGCTGGGGGAAGTGAACTGGTTTTAGGTTTTAAAGGATATTCTCGACGAAATTTTGTCAAGGTTAGTTCAGTCGACTTTAACATACTTTCTACGAACTATTTCGTCGAGGATAACATATATTTCGTCGAGTTTATACTCGCGCTGGCGGGAAAGCTTGGCGCCAAGGAGAATGGCTTAATTTCGACGGATATTCATCGAGGATATATTAAAGTCAACTGAATTAATATCGACAAAATATTCAGTCAGTCTTAGCTTAAAGTCGACTGAACATATTCAGTCGAGCTTAATTCCGTCGAAAATAAACCTTTTTCTTGTAGTGTAACACCTTCCCTCCGCATAATCAAGCCCCCAGACCCTAACGAATCTCGGTTTCACAGACCTGTTAAATAGTGTCACATCACTAGGTCAATGTACAAACCTTTTATCGGTTGAGTTGGTGCAACCATTTAAAATACCAACTGGTGACTCTTACAGTCCAATTGTCGACATATACATGTCGGACCTTTTCACAACTTATTTTTTCAAACAAATCTCACCTAACATAAGAACACCAAAAGACAAGAACAAAAAGGGATAAATAAAAATTCCGACGTCGACACATTGGAAATGGAAGAATTGCCTGGTTGCGTGGCATGGTATATATCTTGGACATGTGCTTAAGCCAACAATTATTTTAGAAGCGGTGGTTTCATACGATCTTTGGATATGTCATGCATTTTTTTGGATTATCAGACTCTCATAATGATATTAATGTTTTAGAGAGATCGTCTACCTTCTCTGCTCTTACTCAAGGTCATGCTCCAGATATGAATTACTCAAATAATGGACATGAGTACAAGATGGGTTATTACCTTGCTGATGCTTCTTTTCGCACTATTACGGATATGAAAATTATGGGAAAAGTCGGATTCAGTTGTCAACTGTCCCTATCGGAAATAGGATTGACTACGGATTCGAGCCATAGCACATGGTTTCATAAAACCGCACGAGGTATATATCCCCCATAGGCAACATTTGTTAAAACTATTTACTAAGACTTAAGAGGCGCTTAGGAAGGATGTTGAGCGAGCATTTGGGGTACTCCAAGCACGTTTTGCAATCATTCGTGGTCCTGCATGATTTTGGGATCAAACAACTAAAAGAAATTATGACTGGATGCATAATACTACATAATATGATCACTGAAGATGAACAAGATGAAAATCACGAACTAGCAGCCTATGATACACATGATGAGATTTTAACTGTAGAAGTGTTTTATGAGCGTACCCCACAATTACTTGAATTCATTTAAGCCAATCATCGCATAAGGGGTAGACAAGTTTACTACATGGTGGAGCGTAATTCATTACATTCTACTACAATAAAAAGCAAATTATGAATCTATAATAATAAGCAAGTCAACTACTAGATGTAACTCTTTTCACGATTTCTTTCTTGCGTTATTTGTAATATTCAGCTAATTCGGGCTCCATGTTAGTGGTGTCAGTCATCATGATCCTTTCAACCTTCTGTGCTTTCTTGATATTCAACTTCTCTTGCTCTTGAAAATATATTCTGTCCATGTTCTCTTGTCTCTTTTATTTGTTCAATTTCATCTGATGCTTGAACTTCTCAAACCTCAATTCCAAATGTGTACTAGTATCAGCGGTTCCTTTGCCCTTTTTAAATAATGCTTTCGAAGCCTTTCTTCCCATTGGACTCTAATCCTGTAGAGATTGTATCTTCAATATCATCGTCTTCATCCAAGCTTACTTCTTCTACGGTTGATGGATAAGATGTTGCTGGACTTGACTTTCTAGTACTTTTCTGCACTATTATTTGTTCTCCATTTCGGTGCATCCTTTAATAGTCTCCAACAGTGCATAAATCCAAATGGTTGCTTTTGGATACTTTTAAACATCTCTAATGCTTGACATATCTATTTTAATAATTATTTACAAAGTATTAATTATAAACTATTAAGAATAAACTTAATAAAATTTTACATGAAAAAATTGAAATACTTTATCTTGTTCACCTACACCGCTTTGTTGCAATCTTTCAATTGAAGCATAATATCCACAAAATTTGTTCACCGCGAGTTGAATTGTTGACCAACGTTTTGGCAAAGCAGTAGAATTGCGTTTAGACTCAAAAATTTTGTATTCATGAAAGTATTCGTGAACTCTTTCCCAATATCTTCCATGTTTCTGATCGTTTCTTTGAATTGGATCCATGTTTACATTAAGACGTCCAAAAATAAGGACTTCTTCATCAATTGTGTAATTTCTCTTTCGCCATGTTCTTTTATTGGACTCATTTTCGGGAGTCTGAATTGGTACATCAGTTTGAGTTGAGAATTCCTTCAAAAAATTTGGATCATCAAGAGATAAATCTTGAGATAATAATGAAGAAAAATGCATCAAAGAATCATAATTTTTCATCTAAAAAATAAATTAGAGAGATATTATCAATAAAAAAACAAAAAATAAATATGATTAAAATACAAACTATTATTAACAAAATACTTACGATTGCTAAAGGTTGAAATAGTTGATTAAGAGATGATAAAATATATTGAATTATTGTACCTATTAATAGATTTTTTATAATCTCACATTTTCAATTTCTATCCGTTCTAATCATTTTATTACCGTTGATCAATTTTTTTTACCGTTCTGACTTCTATCCATTGGAGCACTCATCAGTGTCACTGCCCTTCATCTTCTTCTCTTCTCAGTCATCCCCCTTCATCTCCTTCTTCAAGCCTCCCCTTCACCCCCTTCTTCTTCAGGTATCTCACCCATTTAAATATATTAAAAATTTATAATCCACCAAATCTCGTTCCCGGATTTAGTCTGTTTGGTTTACCAAAAAATACTCTAGACTATATTTAGTCTTTTTGTTGGAGCGAAATTTGAGTCCTAGACTACATCTAGTCTACGATCTTCGGCATGTCGGAGATGCTTTAACGACATAGAAGCCCAGAATCCGACAAAGGATTCACAAGTAACCACCATCACAAAGAATAGATAAACAAGGAAAATTCCTAGTAGAAGAAGTCCTACATCAGATCGAATCA
This sequence comes from Panax ginseng, assembly GCA_020205605.1. Taxonomy (NCBI): domain Eukaryota; kingdom Viridiplantae; phylum Streptophyta; class Magnoliopsida; order Apiales; family Araliaceae; genus Panax; species Panax ginseng. The sequence goes on from CM035150.1 coordinate 73,162,330, forward strand.
ACATAACTCGAAAACATGTCAAAAGACAAATCGGAAACACCATTAACAACAACAAAAAGCATAATCCAAAAAGAGGGAACCCAGCCCAAATTTAGCTAACAGATGCGATTTAAAGGCCATATAAACAGCTCCTTAAAATCAACGAATCTCTACAAAATCGACAGATAGTTAGGTAACCATCAGAACAAAAGCCTAGATTAAAATCATCCACATGAAAGCATCCATCCAAATAGAAGATGCACACTGGATACCCAAAGAACAAGGTCCCTAAAATCAAGCCACGTGGGCATCAGCCACAAACAAATCCGTTGGGAGCTCGACCCCAAACCAAAAGATAGGCAAATCCAAAGGAGAGAAAGAACAGGGGAGTTCAAAAGGAGACACCTCCATAACCCCAGATTTGAGCAACATTTCTAGGAAAAAAAATAGAAGGGCAGGGGAGTTCAAAAGGAGACACCTCCATAACCCCGAATTTGAGCAACATTTCTAGGAAAAAAAATATAAGGGAAAAGTAAAAGAAAAATCCGCTCCTGTCATTTTCTTGTTCTATCCTCTGCGGCAACGGCGGAACTACCCAATCACTTATCTTTCTCTGATAGTTTTAGGATTGTAATTTTAAGAAATGAATTAGGACTTGAGATGAAGAAGATGATGAGTTCATTTGGATGGATGAGTTGTAATAAGAGAAAATTTAAAGGTAGGGTTTTGATTTTGGGATTTTTCCCCAGAAGAAATAAAAGAGGAAGATGGGGGAGAAGTATGAAGAAAAAGCACGAATACAAGTATTTGATTTTGTTTTGAATTTTTTTAATGTTTAGTTATTAATGTTGTTTTTTTATTAAGAAAAGTATGTTTGGCTTGAGAGGGAGTATATTTAATTGATTAAGACTTGATTTAATTTGATAAATAAATTTGATTTAATGAATGAAACAATGTTTTAATGTTATTAGTTTTTGTTGCGTTTTTTATGTTTTTGCCTTTTTAAAACATTAAAATGTTTTATTACTTTTTTGGGATTCCACGTCAGTATATGTTTTCTTTTAGCTTTATTTTTTTGTTGTCACGTGGGAAAAAACTGAAGCAATTTAACGTCTATATAATTTTTGTAACGAAATGGCCTAATTTTAAAATAACAATTAATTTAATAGAGTAATTTAAAAAATTAAAAGTTCAGTGGTATATTAAATAAAACGTGCCGACTACAATGAATAATTCATTAGTTTAGCCAATTTATTTGTGTATTTTCAGACGTGACTTGAAATGAAAAGGAAAAAACTCCTAATTACTGAGATGGTTCCAAGGTGGTTCATAACAACAACAACAAAGCAGAAGAGATTAAATTAAAACTCAACCATGAAAGATTAGCAGATTGTGGAGTCGGAATCACATAATCAAGCACCAACACACTCTCCAGAAATCCCTAGCTTTATCCTTCTGGGAATTCACCAGCTCATAATTTGAATCCAATTCACTGAATCTAGGAAATACAGCTAATGAAGCAATCGAATACCCCTTCGCTCTATCACAAAAGATCTCTCCAAAATTAACTAATTAAGAGCATTTATAATAGTTTTCTTATTTCTATCCTTACTCTGCAGTGTCATTGGGTTATTATGCAGGATGAACTCTTCTAGGTGGACATGGAAATTGAATATGAGTGTATTTGAATTTCACCTATTTGTATTTTTACCCACCATTGGGGTCGAAATACAAATAAGTGAAATTCAAATACACTCATTTCCAATTTCTATGTCCACATAGAGTTTTTGATTCATGATAGGGATTCAATTTTTTCACTATGTACCCAACAGGTTCCTTATATTGATTCCTTAAATAATGAAATTTTAAAGTTAAAATTTTAAAGTTTCAATAGTCAAAGTATGTTTTGACCGTTGTAATTATATTTGACCTTTGTATTGGTTTCATGCATTAGAGTTTATGATAGATGTAATATACTACAACCTCTTGTTTTTAATTATAAAATCGCTATTAATTTATTAATCCTTTTTAAGTAAGTATATGATATTTTTTAATTTAAAATTAATATAAATTTAATCAATACATATTGTAACTTATTTAAAAAAAAAATACTACTCCCTCCGTGTGACGCCCACAAAATTGGTATACATCACCTATTCTGAGTCGCCAAATACATGGTACAAAATTCAAATACAACTTATGTAAGACCCCAACTTATTATAAATAAAATTGAATTTTTCTTTATTCATTATTCTAAATTAATAAGGGTTAATTTGATATAATTCTTTGGTTATGGGTGAAATGTGCAAAGTTTACAAAATAAGCAAGTGGTTATAAAATATTCATTATTATTTGGGAATATTCGTTTGGTGCGTGGAATATTCTTTTTTGTCGGAATCTCCGTCTGACGGCCTAGCGATCATTAATGGGCCCCATAACTTGAAGCGGTTGGATGAAGGAAAAGCACAAAGATTGAGTTTTATAAATAACGACGTAAATTATTACAGATTAACAACTTGTTGGGTTACACGGTGGTTAAAATCTGATGTCTGGCGTGGTTACATACGATAGCAGACACGGTATTACAGCGATATTGTTGAATTATTGATCCTTACGTAGAAGGCCTTTACTCGATAATTGTTACGATAATTCTTGTTCATTATTTTATCTTATTGATTCAATAATTCTTGCATTGATATTTATATTATTATTGTTTCAATAATTGTCATTACACAATATTTTCCATTATCAAATCAATAATTCATATTATTTGAATATTATCGGATAACATTATTGGTAATGTCTAGAAAGTTACATCTCAGGAGGTTTGGTCACTAATTAATTGCTTGTGAGTAAGGAGAAATCCTTATTGGAAAGCCCTCTTCACAGGAGCGGCTTGGTTTGTCGATCTTGTGATTACAGTAATATTATTTTTGAATAATTAATTATTGATTATTATGATAAAGAAAATATTTATTTTATGTGGATATAGATGGAGAAAATTTTAATGTGACAATTGTTGAAAATTAATATTTTATCTTTTTACGATAAAATAATACATTTAAATATATTATTTTAATAATATATTAACTTGGTGATATTTTTATAATAATTGTGGGATATATGAGTATATGAGGAGGTAGAGTATTTTGTGGCATTAAATGTTTAACATATGTTTTTTGTTGTGTCAATTGGACACGATTCTTGTAGAAAATTTATTATAGGCGTAAAATTGCCTGTTTGTGGATTTTGGATAATTTACATTTGGAATTTTGAAAAATTTTCTTACGCAAAGTTGTAGAGAATTGAAATTCCTATAAAAAAGTCGCGAGATTTGAATTTTCGATAAAAGGAATATTTATTGTGAATTATTGATGTTTCGGAGTTCCGAAATAATTGATTTTTGGAAATTTTCAAGAAAAACGTTTTTCAAAGGTTGGTGAGCATCTTTAACATGTGGTTGGTGGCTAAAATCAGATTCCTTGGTGGTGGGCTTGAATATTTGGTAAATAATAATAATTTAATAATTTAGTCTCCTTTTAGGCGTTACTAACATTTTCCTATAAATAGAGGCTAAGTTAGAATTGAAAATCACACGAAAACAAAGTTTTCTTTCTTTCTCTCTCTAAATTATCGGCGTATTCTTGTGAGTATACTTTGAGTGTTGCTTGTATCTGGTCTTGGGTTTACATCGACCTATCTGAAAATTCGATCGTAATCTGATTATTTTGAGGTAAGGGGTATTATTTTCTTCTTAAATGATATTTTCTTCAATATCATTATGCTTAGAAGTATTGGTGAACTTTTTTATCAAATTTGGAACTTGTTGTGTCGGGGTTCTTATTCACGATATCGACCTTATTCACGATATCTGACCTTATTCACGAATCGGCCTTATTCACTTTAAAAATAAAATTTTTCTTTTTGTCCAAAATATCTATTACGGATACTAGCTTTGATTGTATCCATGTTTTGATCATTCTTGAATTTTACACCAATATGATTATTTTCAAGTATTTTTGGACATGGGTAAAACAAAAGTACGAATCCTTAATCCTTAATCCTTGTCATTTTGTTTCACTTTGGATTCGTTTCTTTAAAAATGTTTTCATCATCCTCGGTCCTAAATGGTGATATAAATGAATATCTTTGGCACGTAGTGCAAAGATGAACGATTAATCGATGAATATCTTTGGCACGTAGTGCAAAGATGAGCAGTGTTGAGATGAACATGACCAACGGGTGATACAAATGAATATCTTTGGCTTTGTAGTGCAAAGATGATTAAAGATGTATATTGATTGTTATTACGAGGGGATAAACTATTGATGATGGAATTTTAAACCTTAGAAGACGGTAGAATTCTTTCTCTACGTGACTCTTACAATGGATTCTTTATTCCATTGCATTTGTTGATCTAAAACTTGTTGTCTATTGTATTACATTAGATTTTTCCTGTTGAAGACTAACGATAATTTGTTGTATATTATCTTAGTCATAATATTCTTTCTTGGGCTAGTTGAGCTCACCCTTTTCCTTTTTGTTCCATTTTCTTCTCGGGAGGTGAGAACATAGCGAGGATCGAGTCGGGGTATGGAGTGATGGCTCTAGGAAGATGTTTTAATTTATCCTCACTATTTACGTAAAATAGTGTATGAATAATTAATGAGGACTTATTTGGGTGTGTATATTGTCTAGAAGACAATATTTGTATTCAAACTCACAGTTGTATTGTCGTATTCTACACGACATCCATTGTCAAAGTTGTAGTTTGCTTTCTATACCATGTATTTTGGCGACTCGAATGGGTGTTGTATACCTATTTTGGGGGCGTCACGATTTGGTATCGAGCTTAGGGATATGATCTCATGCGGAGATCGGGAATAGAACTAGGAGGGAGGCGAGTAAATCCTTCGCTAGTGTGTCCTACCTAAGCTTATTTGTTGGTCATTCATAATATAGGATATTATGTGATATGTTAATTTGTTTAATTAACCCTTGTTTTATGGCGATGTTTTAAGAATGGTCACGAGAACGATAACAATGGAGTTTATGAGGCCCGTGGAGACGCCTTTGCATTTCTTTACCCAACGAGGAGAGAACGCGTCAACAGTGGCAAATGTTCCTCCCGTGAACAACGCCAATTGAGAAAATGATGAACGACGGGATGTTTAGAAGCTTTTTGCGCTTCATGCAAAAATCAGAATGAGGAGACTTCGTGTACAAAATACGGGTGGAAATGATGGCAATGCGCATGCATCCATCGGGCCAGTTTTAAGGAGTTGGGACCACCGAGATTTCCATGGAAAGCGGGATCCGATCAAAGCGTAAAGCGTGGGTCAAGCAAATTACCAAGATATTCGATGTCTTGGGGTGCACTTGGAGGAAACGAAGGTTCCATTCGCCACCTTTATGTTTCGTGGTGAAGCAGATTACTGGTGGGAATCTGTGAAGCGTACCCAGCCAGATGCACTTAACATGTCTTGGGAAAGATTTCAGAAACTGTTCAATGACAAGTACTTTCCAGAAAGTATTCGTCATATGAAGGAGGTAGAGTTTATTAGACTCGAATAGAACAACATGACGGTGTCTCAGTACGAGGCAAAGTTCGCAGAGTTATCCAGGTTTGCACCTCATTTGGTGGAGAATGAGGAACGAATGACGCGTATGTTTCTGAGAGGTCTAAAACCAGAGATTCGTCAATACCTTATCTCTCATAAATTTTCTCTGTATTCAGATGTTGTCAATGGGCTCGATTATTAGAACGAGATAGTGAGTATACTCAACCGAGGGACCACAATCGGGGTAGTCATCGTAACGATGATAACCAAATGAGGAGGAAAGAATACGGACAAAGCGGTAACCACTTTCGGTGTGGTAATCGTGACATGATAATAGGAGAGGTGACTCGGTGGAAATTTCGGAAAGAAGATTCAACAATGACGGAAGATATCAACGGCGACACCGACCAACAACAAATGCTAGGGGAGGAGAACGACCGCCGCTTAGATGTTACAAATGCGGGGGAAGGAGGACATATCATTAAAACCGTCCCACAACAATCCAAGGTATGTTACAACCTTGTGGAAAGGAAGGCCACATCGCTCGAGATTGTACTATCGCGAAACCAAGTTCAATGCAGAGTGGTGATTCCAAGGGGTCATCCGGATAAGTCGAAATCGGCGGTTCTGGAAGAAGAGGTTTGTCGTGTTGGACAAAACGTGAGGAACCCAAACGAGGTGATCACGGGTAAGCTAATCTTGAATTCTTGCGAAGTTTATACCTTACTGATACCGGGTTCTACCCATTCTTTTATCTCTCTCCGCTTGTGCTCAACGTTTAAACTTGACTCAGGAGAAATTAGATTTTGATTTATCTGTTGAAACTCAGTTGGGTGAAACCTTGATACATCTACGCTTTATAAATCTTGCATGATCCAAGTTGGCACTATCACATTACCCGTTGATCTTATCTCTTTAAAGATACTTGCTTTTGATGTGATTTTAGGAATTGATTGGTTAACCACTCATCATGCCAAAATTGATTGTTTTCGTAAGGTTGTTAGTTTTCATATTCCTAACCAACCACATCATACAATTCAAACCACTAAACCACTAAAATCGATCCATTGTCATATCAAGCCACAAAGCTATTCGTTTATTGAAAAAGCGGATGTCAAGCTTTCTTAGTCCATGTTATGGATTTGAATAAAGACAAGTCGATTTGAATAATATTTACGTGGTTAAAGAATTCCACGATGTATTTCTGAAGAGCTTCGGTCTACCCCCGAGCGTGATGTTGAATTCTTTATTGACCTTGAACCGAATACAAAGCCCATTTCTAAAACCCCATATCGAATGGCTCTATTGAACTTGAGAGTTAAAATCCAACTACAGGAGTTATTAGACATCGGTTTCATTCGTCCCAAGACGTCTCCTTGGGGTGCTCTGTTTTATTCGTAAAGAAGAAAGGCGGGGAGTATCGACTTTTGTATTACTATCGAGAATTGAACCATGTCACCATCAAGAATAGGTATCCGCTTACCTCGCATTGATGACCTGTTCGACCAGATTACAAGGAGCCTTGATTCTTTTCAAAGATCGATCTTAGATTACGGATATCATCACCAAGATTAAAACCGAGGATATTCCAAAGGCGGCATTCGGGACTCGATCGGGCATTATGAATTCTTGGTCATGTCTTTTGGATTGACTAATGCTCCTCGCTTTCATGGATATGATGAACCGTGTATTTAAGGAATATTTGGATCGGTTCGTTGTTGTCTTTATTGATGACATCCTCATTTATTCCAAAAGCCGTGAAGATCATGAGCACCATTTGAAGTCGGTACTACAAAGACTTCGTGAACACAAGCTTTATGCCAAAGTCAAGAAATGCGAGTTCGGCTTGAGGAAGTAGCATTCCTTGGGCGCGTGGTGTCAAAACAAGGAGTATCTGTTGACCCGACGAAGATTGAAGCAATACAAAGTTAGAGCAACCAAGTCGATGATCAAGTCTGCAGACTTTACGGGCTTAGTTGGTTATTATCGGAGATTTGTGGAAGGATTTTCTCGAATCGCTACTCAGCTTAACTCACCGACTCGGAAGGATGCAAAATTCTTATGGAGCGAGGAATGCGAGAAGAGCTTCCAAGAGCTCAAGAGGAGACTCATTTCGGTGACTGTTTCGACAATACCATCCGGTTCGGATGGATTTGTTATCTACGATGATGCTTCGGAAAGGGGTTAGGATGTGTTCTCATGCAACATGGGAAAGTCATAGCCTATGCCTCACGACAACTCAAAGAATATGAGAGGAATTATCCTACTCATGATCTAGAATTAGCGTGATCGATTAGCGTTGAAGATATGGAGACACTACTTGTATGGAGAGAAAGTGGAGATTTATACGGACCATAAAAGCCTCAAATATTTCTTCACCCAAAAAGAACTCAACATGCGGCAAATGACGTTATCGTTTGAGTCAATAAAAAGATTATGATCACACTATTCAATATCATCCCGAAAAGCGAACGTGGTAGTGACGCATTGAGTGAAGATCATATGCAATCTGAGTGCAATATTGTCAACGCAAAGGCCCATTTTATACGACTTACAAAGGATGAAGATAGAATTAAAGACTCTGGGGTCCCACATGATGATGGCGAATATCTGAGTAGAACCGACTTTAATCGATAAAGTTAAAATTCGCTGTTCGAAGCTACTTGGACACAGATGGGCGTCGCGTATGAAGAAGAAAGTGCAAGAAGGAGCTATTCCTAAGCAAGAATTGATGAGGAAGGAATACTTCGAGTCAATTCTAGACTTTGCGTTCCTAACGATTACGACTGAAGCATAAAATCATGATGGAGGCACACAACACCCCGTTTGCAATCCATCTCGGAAGTACCAAAATGTATCATGATATTCGACATACATTTTGGTGGAACAATATGAAGAGAGAGATTGCGAGTTTATCTCAAGATGTTTAACTTTGTCGGCGTGTAAAGCGGAGCATCAAGTGCCAAAAGGTCCATTGCAACCACTTGAGATTCCTAATGGAAATGGGAACACATTACTATGGATTTTGTTCTGAGTCTTCCCAAAGTTTCTCAAGGCGTAGAATCTTGATTTGGGTTATTGTTGATAGATTAACCAAGTCTCGCCCATTTCTTACCGAAATCACGCGAGACTTATTCCTTGAACGTCTTGCTGCTCGTATGTACGTGAATGAGATTATGCGATTGCATGGCATGCCAATATCCATAGTTTCGAGATCGTGACCCGAGATTCACTTCAAGATTTTGGGTTAGCTTGCGAAAGCTATGGGCACGCAGTTCTGATTTAGTTCAAAGATACCATCCTCAAAGCAGACGGACAATCGAGAGGACTATTCAAACCCTTGAAGATCTATTAAGACTACGTGTCCTAGATTTCAAAGGAAGTTGGGATAAGTACCTACCACTTGGTGGAATTCTCCTACAACAACGATTATCAAGCAAGTATAGGCATGGCTCCATTTGAGGCGTTGTATGGGCCGAAAATGTCGTTTCTCGAGATCTTTGGACGAGGTGGGAGAAGCAATATTGTTGGGACCGTAATTAAATGCACGCATGACTACGAAAAAGATCCAAATGATTCGACAACGTATTCAAACTTCACAAGATCGACAAAAGAGTTATCTTTGATCTTCATAGAAAGGACGTGGAGTTTAATATCGAGATCATGTATTATTACGTATTGCTCCCATGGAAGGGAGTTACAAGATTTGGGAAAAGAGGAAAGCTCAATCCAAGGTTTGTTGGTCCATTTGAGATTCTTGATCGAATAGGAACGTAGCCTATAGACTCGCGTTACCTCCAAGTATGTCTCGTGTTCACAATGTATTCCACATATCTATGCTTCGTAAATATGAAAGACCCAACCACATTATTGCATTAGAACCCGATTTAGATAGCGGAAGATTTAACCTACGAGGAGATACTGTTGAGATTTTGGATAGGAAAGAGCATATGTCTTACGCACGAAGGTTATACCACAAGTTAAGGTTTTGTGGAGAAACCATGCAATTGAGGAAATGACATGGGAGTTGGAATCGGAGATGAAAGCAAGGTACCCTCACCTTTTCGATATACCAGGTACGTATGTCAATTTCGAGGACGAAATTTCATAAGGAGGGAGGTTGTAAGACCCCAACTTATTATAAATAAAATTGAATTTTTCTTTATTCATTATTCTAAATTAATAAGGGTTAATTTGATATAATTCTTTGGTTATGGGTGAAATGTGCAAAGTTTACAAAATAAGCAAGTGGTTATAAAATATTCATTATTGTTAGGGAATATTCGTTTGGTCGTGGAATATTCTTTTTTTGTCGAATCTCCGTGCGACGGTAGCGCGATCATTAGTGGGCCCATAACGGAAAAACTTGGATGAAGGAAAAACGACAAAGATTGAGTTTTATAAATAACGACGTAAATTATTACCGTTAACACATTTGGGTTACTCCGGTGGTTAAAATACGATCTGATACTGCGTGGTTACACAAAGAGAAATACACGATATTACGCATTATTGTTGAATTATTGATCCTTACGTGAAAGGCACTACTCAATAATTGTTACAGATAATTCTTTGTTCATTATTTTATCTTATTGATTCAATAATTCTTTGCATTGATATTTATATTATTATTGTTTCAATAATTGTCATTACACAATATTTTCCATTATCAAATCAATAATTCATATTATTTGAATATTATCGAGATAACATTATTGGTAATGTCTAGAAAGTTCTGCATCAAGGAGAGGTTTGGTCACCTAATTGCTTGCTAGGTAAGGAGAGAAATCCTTATTGGAAAGCCCCTGCTCCCTGAGACGGCTTGGTTGTCGATCTTGTGATTCTCGTAATATTATTTTGAATAATTAATTATTGATTATTATGATAAAGAAAATATTTATTTTATGTGGATATAGATGGAGAAAATTTTAATGTGACAATTGTTGAAAATTAATATTTTATCTTTTTCTCGATAAAATAATACATTTAAATATATTATTTTAATAATATATTAATTGAGTGATATTTTATAATAATAATTGTGGGATATATGAGTATATGAGGAGGTAGAGTATTTTGTGGCATTAAATGTTTAACATATGTTTTGTGTGTCGGTGGACACGATTCTTGACCGAAAATTTATTATAGACTGTAAAATTGCCCGTTTGTGGATTTTGGATAATTTCTGTTTGGAATTTTGAAAAATTTTCTTCTGCAAAGTTGTAGAGAATTGAAATTCCTATAAAAAGTCGCGAGATTTGAATTTTCTGATAAAAGGAATATTTATTGTGAATTATTGATGTTTTGAGTTCAAATAATTGATTTTGGAAATTTTAATTATTATTTTCAAGAAAAACGTTTTCAAAGGTTGGTGAGCATCTTTAACATGTGGTTGGTGGCTAAAATCAGATTCCTTGGTGGTGGGCTTGAATATTTGGTAAATAATAATAATTTAATAATTTAGTCTCCTTTGGCGTTCTAACATTTTCCTATAAATAGAGGGCTAAGTTAGAATTGAAAATCACACGAAACAAAGTTTTCTTTCTTTCTCTCTCTAAATTATCGAAGCGTATTCTTGTGAGTATACTTTGAGTGTTCTTTATACTGGTGCGGGTTTCATCAAGACTATATCACAAAATTCGATCGAAATACGATTATTTTGAGGTAAAGGGGTATTATTTTCTTCTTAAATGATATTTTTCTTCAATATCATTATGTCAAAGTATTGGTGAACTTTTTATCAAATTTGGAACTTGTTGTGTCGGGAATACTTATTCACGTATACGACCTTTATTCACGATATCTTACACTACTATTCACGAATATTAAGACTATTCAATTTAAAAATAAAAATTTTCTTTTTGTCCAAAATATCTATTCTCGATACTAGCTTTGATTGTATCCATGTTTTGATCATTCTTGAATTTTACACCAATATGATTATTTTCAAGTATTTTTTGGACATGGGTAAAACAAAGTACGAATCCTTAATCCTTAATCCTTGTCATTTTGTTTCATTTGGATTCGTTTCTTTAAAAAATGTTTTTCATCATCCTCGACCCTAAATGGTGATATAAATGAATATCTTTGGCTGTAGTGCAAAGATGAACGATTAATCGATGAATATCTTTGGCCTGTAGTGCAAAGATGAGCAGTGTTGAGATGAACATGACCAATCGGTGATCTGAATGAATATCTTTGGCACGTAGTGCAAAGATGATTAAAGATGTATATTGATTGTTATTACGAGGATAAACTATTGATGATGGAATTTTAAACCTTAGAAGACGGTAGAATTCTTTCTCTACGTGACTCTTCTAATGGATTCTTTGCTTCCATTGCATTTGTTGATCTAAAACTTGTTGTCTATTGTATTCTCATTAGATTTTTCCTGTTGAAGACTAACGATAATTTGTTGTATATTATCTTAGTCATAATATTCTTTATTGGGCTAGTTGAGCTCACCCTTTTCCTTTTTGTTCCATTTTTCTTCTCGGGAGGTGAGAACATAGCGAGGATCGAGTCGGGGTATGGAGTGATGGCTCTAGGAAGATGTTTTAAATTCTCTCACTATTTCGTAAAATAGTGTATGAATAATTAATGAGGACTTATTTGGGTGTGTATATTGTCTAGAAGACAATATTTGTATTCAAACTCACAGTTGTATTGTCGTATTCTACTACCTACATCCTGTATTGTCAAAGTTGTAGTTTGCTTTCTATACCATGTATTTTGGCGACTCAGAATGGGTGTTGTATACCTATTTTGGGGGCGTCACAACTTAATTATACAACAGTCGTGTAAAATACGACTAAACATATGCTGTGAGTTTTAATACAAATATTGTCATCTAGACAATATACAAACTCAATGGGGTCCTCATTATATTTATTATCACACTATTTCATAGAATAATGAGGACTACTAATGCTATTATCTGGACCATCACTCTATTCCCCGACTAGTCCCTGCTACGTTCTCATTTCCTGAAGAGAACAATGAAAGCAAAAGGGTGAGCTCAACTAGCCCAGTAAGAAATATTATGACTAAGATAATGCGTAATAAATTATCATTAGCCTTCAACGTTGTTAAACCGATAAAATATAACAAATATCAAGTTTAATCAGAATTTAACATGCGAATCCATTAGAAGAGTCAAGTAGAGAATAAATGTGACGCCCCCAAAATTAGGTATACATCACCCATCTTGGGTCGCCAAATACATGGTACAGAATACAAATACAACCTTAAATATACAACATGAGCTGTGAATTTTAATACAAATATTGTCTTCTAGACAATATACAAACTCAATGGGGTCCTCATTACGTTTATTATCACACTCTTTCACAGAATAGTGAGGACTACTAATGCTATCATCTAGGACCATCATTTCGTTCCCCGACTAGTCCCTGCTGCATTCTCATTTCCTGAAGAGAACAATGAAAGTAAAAGGGTGAGCTCAACTAGCCCAGTAAAAAATATTATGACTAAAATAATGCAGAATAAATTATTGTTAGCCTTCAACAGTGTTAAACTGATACAATATAACAAACATCAAGTTTAACTGGAGCGGAACAAACAATCCATTAGAAGAGTCAAGTAGAGAATAAAATCTACTATCTTCTATGATTTAAAATGTTTTCATCAATTTTTATCGCTGAAACTCAGCTTAATAAATAATCCACATCATCGAATCACCCCTGCACTACGGCAAAGGATATTCGTTAATATCACATCCACGAATTATCCATGCACTACGGGTCAAGGATATTCATTATTATCACATTCATGAATTAATATTTCATTGCTGAGACTCAACTCAATAATTAATCCACATCATCGAATCATCCCTGCACTACAGGCCAAAGATATTCTTTAGTATCACGACCCCGAATTATCCATGCACTATGGGCCAAGAATATTCGTGTTTTCATCAACGGTCCTGATCATGCCATAAAACAATTCATCTTTGCACCCTTGGCCGAAGAGAATCCATAGCCATAATCATACCAAAAACTGTTCATCAATGCACTACGGGCCAATGAGGACTTTTTTCACATCATTTGTAACATTACGGTCATGATTATACCGAATAATCCCTGGTCATAATCATACCAAGTCCATCTATGCACTACAGGCCACAGATGACTTTCAACATAATATAAACATGAGGATGATGACATTGACATAATAATTCAATAAAACAAGTTCAAGAATTAATTTATCCAAGAACCAATAACGTCCAAATTGTTAACATGATACTTTTTTGTGGAGTAAAATTCAAGAATGCTCAGAAGAATATTTCTATGAAAAGATACTGGATGAAGCGCAAATATCAAGGATATTCCACTAATTTCATGAAGTATAGAAGTCAAAACTTAAACCAATTGAATATAAGAGAATATATGAAACTGCAAATGGATTTTTCGCCCGCCATGCGGTAATCCACGTATACAGATCATTTTCTCATATTAATAAGGAATGAATACAAATGATCATTCACCATGCATGTGGTAATCGACATAGACAGGTTATTCCAACAGAATAATAAATAATGGAACCAGGTCAGTTGTAATACGTACCGACAGGATATTCCAATAGAATAATAAAGAATGGAATAACAACAGAAATCACCATGCATGCGATAGACCGCACAAACATGTTATTCCAACGTAATAATAAATAATGGAACAAGGTCCGCGTAAACGAATGTACGTGATATTTCGACGAATAATAAATAATGGAACCAGTCCCACAGTAACGTCTGTATGTGATATTCCAATGAATAATAAAGAACGGAATATTAGAAGAATTTCACCATGTATGTGGTACTTCGCATAAACAGGTTATTCCAACATAATAATAAAGAATGGAATAACAGAAGAATTTCACCAAGTATAGGGTAGACCGCGTATACAGGTTATTCCAACATAATAATAAAGAATGGAATAACAGAAATTCTCTTCATGAATAAGAAAGAAATAATACCCCTTACGAGTACAACAAATAATATCCCTTACGAGTACAACAAATAATATACCCTATGAGTACAATAAATAATATCCCCTACATTTGAAAGAAGAGTACTCCGACTGGTAGGGCGAGAATATACTCGAAGAAAAATTGCACTACGCTCAAAGCTTTCTTAAACTCTAAAGAAATAGGCTCAAGATTATAGGAGAAGAACTCTCTATATGGTTTCTCTCTACAGAGTTTCGATGAATTAAGTAAGAAATAATGAAGGAATGAGCTTCTATTTATAGAAGAATGGACTGTATAGTAACTAATTCATGAACAATCCAGATTGATTTACTTTTAATTGGACGATCCATATTTAAATCAAAATCTTTTAAATAAAATACAATATATTCTATTTATAATCTAATAAAAACGAATAATTTTATAAAAGTATTCTGTTTTATATAAAAAGATTTTACTATTAAAACTTTAAACCAATGACCCATATTGATTTACTATTATATTTCAACCAACGGTCTGAAAAATTAGCACATCTCCTCATGGAATAATATTGTACCCAAAAATAATTTGGACTGAAAAGAAATATATTTTTTGGGTGAATAGTACTCGTGTGAATAGTACTTCTATGATAGTACCTGTGAATAGTACCCAAGCACAAAAAGTGTCCCAAATACCCAAGTGAACAATACTAGAGTGAATAGTAATCGGGTGAATAGTAACTAAATGAATAGTACTCGACGACCTAAAAAATATCCCAAATACAGAGTGAATAATATTCGTGGTGAATAGTAATTTAGGTAAATAAGTAACCCGTGAATAGTAACTCATGAATAGTACTCCAGACACAAAAAGTGCCCCAAATACTCGAAGTGAACAATACTAGAGTAAATAATAGTAAAGTATTTTATGACAACTTGTCTACTTTGAAAAATTTTCACATATCACCTTTAACTTTAAACTTTTATCAATTTAACTATTTACCAAAATAGAAAAATTGAATACTTTTATTTCATAAAATTCGGGTCTCACAATAAAATCTACTATCTTTTATGATTGAAAAGGTTTTTCATGACTTTTATCGCTGGAACTCAGCTTACTAAATAATCCACATCATCGAATCACCCCTGCACTACGGCCAAGGATATTCTTTAGTATCACGACCACAATTATCCATGCACTATGGGCCAAGAATATTTGTGTATTCATTAATGATCATGATCATGCCAACAATTGTCCATCAATACACTACGGGCCAATGAGGACTTTTACCACATCATTTGTAACATTACGGTCATGATTATATCGATTAATCCCTTATCAGAATTATACCAAGTCCATCTATTCTCTACAGGCCACAGATGACTTTCAACATAATATAAACATGAGGATGATGACAATGATATAAGAATTCAATAAAACAAGTTCAAGAATTAATTTATCCAAGAGCCAATAACGTCCAAATTGTCAATATGATACTTCTTTGTAGAGTAAAATTTAAGAATGCTCAGAAGAATATTTTCGTGAAAAGATACTGGATGAAGCGCAAATATCAAGGATATTCCACTAATTTCATGGAGTATAGAAGTCAAAACTTTAACCAACTGAGTATAATAAAGAATGGAATAACAAAAGAAATCACCAGGCATGCGATAGACCGCACAGGCAGATTATTCCAACAGAATAATAAATAACGGAACCAGGTCCGGCGTAAAACGCACAGACAGGATGTTCAAACAGAATAATAAACAATGGAACCAGGTCATGCGTAAACGCATAGACATGATGTTCCAACAGAATAATAAATAACGGAACCAGGTCATGCGTAACGCACAGACAGGATGTTCCAATAGAATAATAAAAAATGGAATAACAGAAGAATTTCATCAAGTATAGGGTAGCATGGCGATCTGAGTTATTCAACAATGAATAATAGAGAATGGAATAACAGAAGTTCTCTTCATGAATAAGAAAGAAATAATACCCCTTACCATAAAAGAAACTGGATATAAGAATAGGGAAATAGCAGAATACTTTTCTATAGTTTCTCTATAATTTTTCTCTCTAGAGTTTCAATGAATTCGTAAGAAATAACGAAGGAATGAGCTTATTTATAGGAGAATGGAAGGGGCTGTTAAGAAAACAGATTTAAAGCAGTTATTTTTTTAAAATTTACGGATGAAACAACACAACTTCACGGTTCCTAAGTATCAGTATTCATTTTCAAGGAGATGGCCAATGAGAAAAATGAACACATGCCAATATAATTGTGACGACCCCAAAATAGGTCCATTCCATCGAACCTATTTTGAGTCGCCAAATACATGGTACAGAAAACAACTACAACTTTATTACAACAATTGTCCTAAAAAATACAATAACACATATGTTGTGAGTTTGGATACAAATATATACCAAATGTGACACATGTCCCAACTGTGCACAGCACCTCACAGTGACACCTTACATAAAGGTATAGTCAAAAACTGTTTTAGAAATTAAAATCTTTGGGAAGTGCTCAAGGAAACCTTCGTACATGGGAGGCCATGAGTCTAGGTTATGATAGATATCATATGGCCACTGAATTATCCTTGGTTAACCCAATAGACCCCAAAGAAAAACAAGAAGATTACTATCATATTCTTCCCAATGGTAAGTCTTCTCTTGACATATCATTATCTTCACTGTCTCTAATTGAGAATTATACTTCAAACAAACACCAAGATTATATAGGTAGTGCTCGTATATATACTCAGCAAGTGGATGAGCACATCCCTGTCTTATGAAGATACGAGGTTTTATGTCATTAGACATCTTGTATGATAGTGACAAAACACCCTTCCAACATTGGGTTCGCCTCACCCTCAACAGCTAACCGTTCTATTCCCCTGTTATCCCCCACTCGACCCAACTACACTTTTATTACCTGAAAGGAATTGTGAAATAGAAGGGTGAGCACAACTAGCCCAGTAAAGAATATCATGACTAAAGATAATTAAATTATCAATAGCCTTCATCAATAACAAATCAGAGATTTAGAACATATGGTAGATGATAAAAATTTCAACCATAGTTGCAGCAGAACGAACAATCCATTAGAAGAGTCAAATAGACCATAAAGTCTATTATCTTCTTTATGTTAAAAATCCACCAACAATGTTTTATCCCTGTAACATCAATCAACGGTTCTGGTCCACAATCATATGAATAACTCATAATCATAATTGTGATTCTAAATTTCTCTTCGCATCCAGGACGAAGATAATTTTCATCACATGTCTTTTTCTGAAACATCAAAGATCATGGTTATACCAAATCACAGTTCCTGTTTATAATCATACTAACAATTTCATCTTTGCACTACGGGCCAAAGATATTCATCAATAGACCATCTTTGCACTACAGGTCAAAGATATTCAACAACAGGTCATCTTTGCACTACGGGCCAAAGATATTCATTAACAGACCATCTTTGCACTACAGGCCAAAGATATTCAACAACAGGTCATCTTTGCACTACAGGCCAAATATATTCATCAACAGTTCATATTTGCACTATAGGTCAAATATATTAATATCTCAAAGAAATATATAATCATTTCAGAATTTATATAAACAATTATAACCATATTGATCATTTCACCTTTGCACTTAAGCTAAAGATATTCAATTATAAATTCAATGGTCATGAATAGTAGCTCGTGAATAGTAACCCATGAATAGTAACTTCGTGAATAGTAACTCATAAATAGTAACTCGTGAATAGTAACTCATGAATAGTAACTCAACACAAAAAGGTAGAAATTTTACAATAAAATTCATTCCAATATTTCGATATAATGATATTGAAATAACATTTCTTAAACTTATAAACAATTTATTTTAATTGTTTACACTTTACTAAATAATACATTTAATCATTCAAAAATGCCAAACTCATAAGATTTCATCACCAATAACCAAAAACCTCATCAAAAATCTGCATATAACTCATGTATGATTCTCAAGCCATAAAATCATATTTTCCAATTTTCTTACTTCACATAACATATTTAATTCTTTTACTCATAACTAGACCATTTTTATGAAAAATACCAAATCAGTTCCAAAAATATTTCTTTTCTGGGATTTAGCAGAATATAGTCACATATTGAACATATATTTTTCTCAGAATTTTTAAAATTCATTTATTATTTTTTATATGGACAAAACCGCCGAATATTTAGACATTTATCACAAATTGTACTTTTATCTAAAAATTCCGAAATTCACAGGGTACACTGATATTATATAGATGTACTCCCAATAAAAATTTCATCAATTTTGGAGTTAACCACAAGGAGTTATAAGGGTTTATTTTTAAAATAGTCTTTTCCCATAAAATCTATAACTCTTAATCTATACATCCAAAAATCGCCATTTTTGGAAACAATCTAGAAAACTCATCAAATTATCATTTCAATTTTTTCAAAAATTCTTGAAGGTTTGAAAAATTACGAAACTTAAAAATATAATAACCCTTAAAATCCCTTACTATCCCTTACCTCAAAAGAGCAGCACTTCTGACTGGATATCGGATATGATGTTGAAGAAAACTTGCACTGATGAATATTAACTCACCAAGTAACTAAATACTCACAAAATACACTCAATAATCTAGAGAAAAAAAGAGAGAAAACTTATGAATTCTGGTGTGATTTTCAATTCTAACTTAGCCTCTCTTTATAGGAAAATGTTAAGACAAAGAAGCGCACCTAACTCTAAACCCCGATGGCTTTACTCGCTACTATTCCCACCCACCACATTTGAAAATTCAATTGAGCACATTTTTCACCAACCAAAAGTGGGGCCCACCAATTCTAGAATTTTTCACCAAAATCATTTATAACCTAATTTCCGAATCACCACCTCTTAAAATTCATAACAAATTATACGCTCATTTTAATTGGTTCAAAATTTATGGACATATACTCAACTTATATATGTATAACATATCCAAATATTACAACGATCCAACGGTTTGGATTAAATATTATAACTCACACAATAAAGGCTGCAATAACAATCGATTTGATCTTTTAATACCTCCAATCCGGCAAAATACCGATAAAACACCTCAACATTAACTCCTTCATTTATAACCACATAAATAAACCCATAATTTATATCCATATCAAATAAATATTTTCTTATCATATAAATCAATAATTAATTATTCACAAATAATATTACGTAATCACAATTATGACAACCAGCCGCTCCTCGGAAAGAGGGGCTTTAGATAAGGATTTCTCCCATCTTGCCGCAATTAGGTGACCAAACCTCTCCTTGATAGAACTTTCTAGACATTGCCAATAATGCTATCTCATAATATTATTCAAATAATATGAATTATTGATCCGATAATGGAAAATCTCAGGTCTTGTGACAATTATTGAAACAACAATAATATAAAATATCAATGCGTGAATTATTGAATCAATAAAATAAAATATTGAACAATAATTATCGTAATAATTATTGAGTAGTGCCTTCTCACGTAAGAATCAATAATTGAAAAAATCTTTGTCTTGTCACCTGGTAACATGCAACTACGCATATTCATGTATTTTAACCACCATGTATTCCAACGAAGTGTTAATTGGTAATAACTACGCGATTATTTATAAAAACTCAAATTTGTCGTTTTCTTCATCCGACGGCTTATTCTGCTATGGGGCCCATAATGATCACGCTACCGTCGTATTTAATATTCCCTACGAAGCGGAAAGAATATTCCACGACCAAACGAATATTTCCCGACAACAATACGTATTTTATAGCCACTTGCTTATTTTGAAAAAATTCATATATCACCCTTAACTTTAACTTTTTATCAATTTAACCATTTACTAAATAGAAAAATTGAATACTTTTATTTTATAAAATTCGGGGTCTTACAATCTACTCTCCTTATGAAATTTCGTCCCCGAAATTTACATACCTGGTATTTCAAAGAGTTGAGAATACCTTGCTTTCATTTCAGATTCCATCTTCCCTGTCATCATGATTTCTTCATTGCTCATCTCTTGTATTTCAGATATCATTCTATAATACAGCTTCAAAACAAGGATTAATTGAACAAATTAACATATCACATAATATCCCGATATTATGACTGACCAATAAATAAGCTTAGGTAGGACACACTAGCGAAGGATTTACTCATCTCTCCCCTCCTCGCTCTATTCTCCGATCTCCGTCAGAGACCATATCCCTAAACTCTGATACCAAACCGTGATTTACCCCAAAAAGGTCCATTCCATCCAACCTATTCTCGAGTCGCCAAATACATGGTACAAAAAAACAACTACAACTTTATTACAACAATTGTCGTGATAAAATACAACAACACATATGTTGTGAGTTTGATACAAATATATACTAAATGTGACACATGTCCCAACCGTGGACAAAGACTCACAAAGGACACCTTACATAAAGGTATAGTCAAAACCTGCTTTTAGAAATTAAAATCTTTGGGAAGTGCTCAAGGAAACCTTCGTATATGGGAGGCCATGCGTGCAGGTTATGATAGATATCATATGGCCACGTAATTATCCTTGGTTGACCCAATAGACCCCAAAGAAAAAACAAGAAGATTACTATCATATTCTTCCCAATGGTAAGTCTTCTCTTGACATATCATTATCTCCACCGCCTCTAATTGAGAATTATACTTCAAACAAACACCAAGATTATGTAGGTAGTGCTCAGATATATATACTCGCAAGTGGATGAGCACATCCCCGCCTCTTATGATGATACGAGGTTGTATGTCATTAGACATCTTGTATGATAGTGACAAAATACCCTTTCAACGTTGGGTTCGCCTCACCCTCAACAGCTAACCGTTCTATTCCCCTGTTATCCCCCACTCGACCCAGCTACACTTTTATTACCTGAAAGGAATTGTGAAATAGAAGGGTGAGCACAACTAGCCCAGTAAAGAATATCATGACTAAAGATAATTAAATTATCAATAGCCTTCATCAATAATAAATCAGAGATTTAGAACATATGGTAGATGATAAAAATTTCAACCATAGTTGCAGTGGAACGAGTAATCCATTAGAAGAGTCAAATAGACTATAAAGTATATTATCTTCTCTATGTTAAAAATCCACCAACAAAGTTTTATCCCTGTAACATCAATCAACAGTTCTGGTCCACAATCATATGAATAACTCATAATCATAATTGTGATTCTAAATTTCTCTTCGAATCCAGGACAAAGATAATTTTCATCACATGTCATTTCCTGAAACATTAAAGATCATAGTTATACCAAATCACAGTTCCTGTTTATAATCATACTAACAATTTCATCTTTGCACTACGGGCCAAAGATATTCATCAACAGACCATCTTTGCACTACAGGTCAAAGATATTCAACAACAGATCATCTTTGCACTACGGACCAAAGATATTCATCAACAGACCATCTTTGCACTACAGGCCAAAGATATTCAACAACAGTCATCTTTGCACTACTGTGCCAAATATATTCATCAACAGCTCATATTTGCACTACATGTCAAATATATTAATATCTCAAAGAAATATATAATCATTTCAGAATTTATATAAACAATTATAATCATGTTGATCATTTCACCTTTGCACTTAAGCTAAAGATATTCAATTATAAATTCAATGGTCATGATCATACCACCAACAATTCAACTTTTACACTTATCGCCAAAGAGAACCCATAGTCATGATCATACCAAAAATCTACCCATCTTTACACTCAAGTCAAAGAGAAATATCATCATTAGGGTTATAAAAATGTTATATATGATAATAAAAATAATATGATCAACATATAGTTTTAATCTCAAGAGTAATATTCATAAATCAACTATAATTTGGTTAGAAAAAGAAACCAATTTTGTCATGAATAGTAGTTTGTGAATAGTAACCCATGAATAGTAACTTCGTGAATAGTAACTCATGAATAGTAACTCGTGAATAGTAACTTATGAATAGTAACTCGACACAAAAAGGTAAAAATTCCACAATAAAATTCATACCAATATTTCGGTATAATGATATTGAAATAACATTTCTTAAACTTATAAACAATTTATTTTAATTGTTTACACTTTACTAAATAATGCATTTAATCATTCAAAAATGCCAAACTCATAAGATTTTATAACCAATAACCAAAACCCTCATCAAAAATCTGCATATAACTCATGTATGATTCTCAAGCCATAAAATCATATTTTCCAATTTTCTTACTTCACATAACATATTTAATTCTTTTACTCATAACTAGACCATTTTTATGAAAAATACCAAATCAGTTCCAAAAATATTTCTTTTCTGGGATTTAGCATAATATAGTCCCATATTGAACATATATTTTTCTCAGAATTTTTAAAATTCATTTACTATTTTTTATATGGCCAAAACCGCCGAATATTTAGACATTTATCACAAATTGTACTTTTATCTAAAAATTTCTAAATTCACAGGGTACACTGATATTATATAGATGTACTCCCAATAAAAATTTCATCAATTTTGGAGTTAACCACAAGGAGTTGTAAGGGTTTACTTTTAAAATAGTCTTTTCCCATAAAATCCATAACTCTTAATCTATACATCCAAAAATCACCATTTTTGGACACAATCTAGAAAACTCATCAAATTATCATTTCAAATTTTTCCAAAATTTTTGAAGATCAGAAAAATTACGAAACTAAAAAACATAATAACCCTTAAAATCCCTTACCTCAAAAGAGCAGCACTTCTGACTGGATATCGGATATGACGTTGAAGAAAACTTGCACTGATGAATATTAACTCACCAAGTAACTAAATACTCACAAAATACACTCAATAATCTAGAGAGAAAAAGAGGGAAAACTTATGAATTCTGGTGTAATTTTCAATTTAACTTAGCCCTCTATTTATAGAAAATGTTAAGACGCATCAAGTAGACTTAACTCAAGAACTCGATGGCTTTACTCGCTACTATTTCCACCCACCACATTTGAAAATTCAATTGAGCACATTTTTCACCAACCAAAAGTGGGGCCCACCAATTCTAGAATTTTCCACCAAAATCATTTATAACCTTATTTCCGAATCAGTCACCTCTTAAAATTCATAACAAATTATACGCTCATTTTTAACGGTTCAAAATTTGTGGACATATACTCAACTTATATATGTATAACATATCCAAAAATTACAACGATCCAACGGTCGGATTAAAAATTATAACTCACACAATAAAGCTATAATAACACCGATTTGATCTTTTAATACCTCCAAGCCGATAAAATACTGATAAAACACCTCAACATTAACTCCTTCATTTATAACCACATAAATAAACCCATAATTTATATCCACATCAAATAAATATTTCCTTATCATATAAATCAATAATTAATTATTCACAAATAATATTACAGAATCACAATTATGACAACCAAGCCGTTCCCAGGAAAGAGGGGGCTTTTCGATAAGGATTTTTCCTTACTGGCGCGCAATTAGGTGACCAAACCTCTCCTTGACAGAACTTTCTAGACATTGCCAATAATGCTATCTCATAATATTATTCAAATAATATGAATTATTGATCCGATAATGGAAAATACTGTGCTGTGATAATTATTGAAATAGCAATAATATAAAATATCAACGCAACAATTATTGAACCAATAAAATAAAATATTGAACAGTAATTACTGTAACAATTATTGAGTAGCGTCTTCTCACGTAAGAATCAATAATTGAAAAAATTATCGCGGCAATAACGTGTCGCTATCGCGTCTGTTACGCGTACATCGTATTTTAACCACGAGTATTCCAACGATTGTTAATTGGTAATAACTACGCCGTTATTTATAAAAACTTAAATTTGTCGCTTTTCTTCATCCAGACGCTTATTCTCATTATGGGGCCCATAAATGATCAAGGTTGGTCGCATTTAATATTCCCCAAATGTAGAAAGAATATTCCACGACCAAATGAATATTCCCCACAACAATAAGTATTTTATAATAACTTATTTTGAAAAATTTCATATATCACCCTTAACTTTAACTTTTATCAATCTAACCATTTACTAAATAGAAAAATTGAATACTTTTATTTCATAAAATTCGGGTCTTACAATAATAGCCTTGACCAATTAAAATGCATCCTAATTTGCAAGTTGTCAATAATGCTGCATGAGTGGAAAAGTCTGGCCAATTAATGTCTAGGCTTGAAAAAGCATCCCACAATCTGCCAAATAAAGCTAGCCATTCTTTGAAAATAATCAAGTCCCCCACCCCCCCCACCCTTAAATCGTCATATATATATATATATATATATATATATATATATATATAGAGAGCCTTCCATATGATAGGTTCTTTGTGTAGTCTTGTAAAACACCCCTTTTTTTATCGTTGATAAACTTATTGGAAGGTGAGATGAAACATAAATATATCAATGAAGCACTGACATATCTTGGCTTTTATTTTAATATGAGGACCCCACATACATCGACATGTTGTCGGTTTATTGAAATAAAATGAATTTTAATATTAAATAATGCCCGGTAAATACGACTTATGCCGGTTGTTGCCTTTTTATTTTTATTTTTAAGCATTTCTCCATTAATAGTCATGACTTCGGACATTATTACGTAAACTTAAAAATATAAAATACTCCCGGTATTACATGCTCTTACTATTTAAAAAAAAAAAAAAAATCAATGGGACAAGCTCTTCCTATTGGAATTTATATCCTTGCTATTTTGTTTATTTTATTGTTTGTTGCTATTTTGTTTATTTTATTGTTTATAATTCTTTATATAAAAATAACAAATATTTATAACCTATTTTATATCCTATTATAAAATAACAAATAAATAATATAAAATATTTTATAAAAATAGTAAATAAAGAATTATAAAAATATTTGTTATTTTATAATAGGAT
Source organism: Panax ginseng (assembly GCA_020205605.1). Taxonomy (NCBI): domain Eukaryota; kingdom Viridiplantae; phylum Streptophyta; class Magnoliopsida; order Apiales; family Araliaceae; genus Panax; species Panax ginseng. The sequence continues at coordinate 73,187,841 of CM035150.1, forward strand.
ATAAAATAGGATATTTTATAATTCTTTATATAAAATAGCATATATTTGCTCATCTAAAATTATATCCTATTTTATATGACAAGAACATATATTTTGTTATTTTATAATAGGATATAAAATAGGTTATAAATATTTGCTATTTTTATATAAAGAATTATAAACAATAAAATAAAAAAAATAGCAACAAACAATAAAATAAACAAAATAGCAAGGATATAAAATCCAAGCCAAGAAATTGTCCCATATTGATTTTTTTTTTTTTTTTAAATGTAAGAGTCAGAATACCGGGAGTATTTTATATTTTTTAAGTTTACGAATGTGCCGAGTCATGACTATTAATGGAGAAATGCTTAAAATAAAATAAAAGGCACAACCTAGACAAGTCGTGCTTACCGAGCATTATTTAATATTAAAATTCATTTTATTTCAATAAACCGACAACATGTCGACTATGTGGGGTCCCTCATATTAAAATAAAAGCCCCTGATAAGTCAGGCCATTGCATTGGTATATTTATGTTTCATCTCACCTTTTCCAATAAGTTTATCAATCTGTGATAAAAAGGGTGTCAGATAAGACTACAAAAGAACCTATTAAGCATGGAAGGGCTCTTATATATATATATATATATATATATATATATATATATTAATATCATTCCACCAAATTCATTCCACCGTGAATTTGGTTTCCGCTTCCTCAGTAACGTAATTATATATATATATATATATATATATATAAAATACAAAAATTGAGATAACTTCTCCCGATTATTTTGAAAAATGAGTAGGTGGGGGTTCATAAATTACGACAAAATTTTCAACAAATACTTCATAAAAAAAATCCCCTCAATATTTTTAACAACATATATTATCATTATTATAATTAACAATATTAATCGACCAGGTCGTTCCCAGGAAAGAAGGGGCTTTCCAATAAGGATTTCTCCCTATTGACGCGCAATTAGGTGACCAAACTTCTCCTTGACAGAACTTCTAGACATCGTTAATATTGCAAATAATAACATTAATAACTTTGTCATCTCAATTATTGATTTAATAATATATAAAATATTGACAATAATTGAATCAAATAACGTGAGATACTATGCAGTAATTACTGTAGTAATAATTGAACAAAACTGAGTGACTTCTCACGTAAGCATCAATAATCAATACTGTGTGCTACTATTATGCTACCACGCAGATTCATCGCATTTTTAACACCGTGTGTTTCAACAATTAACATAAAAACTTCCTATAAATTATTTTCATAAAGTATTTTGTCGCTTTCTCATTCCGACAATAATTCCAAGTTATGGGGTCCACCAATGATTGTGCCAGTTGTTATGCTAATATTTCTGTTAAAATGAATATTCCCCACCAATCGAATATTATATAACAACTTCATGACTTTTGCAAAATTTATAAATATTACCCACAACTATAACATTATATCAAATTCATTCCATAATATTCAAAAACGATATTTATAGAAAAGTTATCTTTATTAAAAAAATTGGGGTCTTACACTCCGTCCCATGATAAAAGTCCTTATTACTATTTTGGGTAGTCCCATGTTAAATGTCCATTTTCTTTTAATAACTAAAATTTTACACATTTTTTTCTATTATACCCGTAACATTAAATATCTCATATTTTTTTATTCTAATTCTCTCTCCATATTTAATAAGTATAATTAGTTATGTGCTCAAAATATTTTGAATTGAAAAGCTAGAAAGTCACTCTCTCACCTACATTGAAAATAAGTAATGACATTATTATGGGCAATTTGTCATTTCATTCCTCTTCTTAATATGCATAAAAAGTCCACCAGAATTTTTATCCTAGAACGAAGGGAGTATTACTTATAAACTTTATTATTTTTATAATTCTTAGAAAAATTATTAAGTTTGAGAATGCATCAAATTGACTTATAAAAATTAATAATCATCATATAATTTAGAAAAGAGATAGTATAATTTATCAATTATATTCCATTGTAAAATAAAATTTATTTTATTTTAAATTTTAAATAATTTATGGAGTGAATATTGAATGGATTGTAGTCGCAAATATACATAAAATCAATATTAAATTTTAAAAAGTTAATTTGTGTTATTTTTAAATTTAAAATTAATATGATTCATTTAAATTTTAAAAATAATAAATTTTATAATTAATATTACTTTTATAATTATTATAATTATATGGACATAAATTAAATAAATTTATATCAATTCTAAATTTGAATACGTTAATTAATTTTTAAAAAATAAGTCAATATTAATTTTATAATTTGAAAAGGAATTAGTAAAAAAGTCATATGACAATAATGTCAAGTTGTGTATGATTGATGAGTTGTCCACTTAAAATGAGGGTGTGAAATGTCATTTTGCATATATAGAGAACGATCTTTTGACTCACTCACTCTGGGGAGTAAAATCCTATATAGAGATTAAAATAGAGAGTTAAATAAGGATAATAAAACTGTTGGATAATAATTTGTTGATGTATTCTTCATAGTTGGGGATAAAGAGTTTATTGAAAAAACTGTTGTGAATACTCTTATCGACGGAAACATGTTTCCAATTCTTCCAATCACTTCCAATACTTCACCTTTCTCCTTTTCCCCCAAACTTTCCTTCATTTTCAATAACGTGACTCTTATGGTCGAACCTTCCGGAGGCGCCCCAAATTTTCATCATACGACTATTATTAAAAGTTGAACTCAATATTTTTAAAATTTTCTTTGTTTGTCTTTAAAAATACTAAGTTCAACTTTTAATAATAGTCATATGATGAAAATTTTGAAAATATTTTTACATTTATATTTTTTGTTCAAAATATAAGATCAAGTTTGATTTGTTTAAATCAATTTGAGATATATTCAATTTTAAAATGCACATTATTTAACATTTAAAAACAATAAATCATACAAATTATTAGTACCATTTAGATAAAATAAAAAAATAGTAAGGTTTATAATTTTGGTAATTATATTGTCTAAAATTAATTAATTTATACTTAGTTTGAATTTAGAGATATTTCATATTGAATTCAAAATGTCAATAAAAAATAAATAAATAAAAAGAAGAAGAGTACACTTTTTACATAAATATTAAAAATAAAAAATAAAAAAATGAGGAGAGCAGAGAGAGGAGTGAGGAAATCAATTTTTAATAGGTGAAATTTTTTTAGAGGAACACATTTCAATGACTAACACATATATGAGGAACAATTGTGCTAAAAAAAGTTTAGGGAACATTAGAGGAATACCTTTGCATGACTAACACATCTATGAGGAACAGTTGTGATAAAAAAAAATTTAGGGAACAATTTAGCAAAAACATGTCAAATAGGAGGGTCAAATTTGTAATTTAGTCAGTGAGATCAAGACGTTGAGTCTGTTAACCATGTCAGAAACCTTTGACGGGTCGGTGTCAGGTTTGAATTTGAAGAACATTATGTGTTCGATGATGTGAGAGTTGGAACTTGACATTTTGATCGGAGAAATGGAGGCTTTCGGTAAAGTTTGCATAAGCGAGGAGGAAGTAAATGTTTGAGTTTGAAAGAGAATGGAACCGTATGGTATTTGGCCCATAAGGTGGAGGGTTCGAAGCTTGGTGGCAACAAGGAGGGTGTGTGTGTCAATTAGTAAAAAAAAAAAAAGGAGAATGGAGAGAAAACCAAATTCATAAAATTGATAAAGGAAGTAAATAGGTAAATTCAAATTTGTTATACGAAGAAAATAGGTTTTCTGCAAGATTTTCCTCTAATTCATTTCTTGGACCCTTTCACGAAATTCTTTTAAGCCCTTAAAATAAAATGTCCGCCTAAAATAGTAGGTAATATAATAAGTTTTAAAATAAATAAATAAATAAAAGAAAACTTACATAGTATAGATTTTACATAGTATAGTTCGGTTAAGATCTTTAACTATAGGTAGGAACAAATAATATGTTGGGGGTAGATTTTTACTAGTATTAGTAGCAAGCATGATATGTAGTAGATTCTTACAAGTATTAGAAGAAAACTTTTTTTCTTTTATACTTGGTGTTAATATGTATGTAGTATTTTTAATTTCTCCCAATAATTCTCATATGCTATAGGAAGGACTGCAATTTTAATTACTTTTCAATTTAAAAAATGTATATTTAAACAATAAGGTAAGAAATGCCACTTATGAAGTCAGAGCTTTTGTTCATAAAATTTGTGAAAACTGGAATTACAGATGTCTGCCTTCGTTGACTCTGTTTGGATGTAAATATATATTTGAGCTTTTTAAAAATGTAATATACAAATATTGATAATATAAAATATATTTTAAAATAATAATTTTAAATATGATTGGAACACTTATTAAAGTCCTTGTCGAATACCTGCAACAAAGTGATGGAGGTAGCAATAATTTGTTCCAAACCCAAGGCATATAACCAAATTCCATTTTTTTTTGTTTGACTTTTTGGTCCCCTTTACAATATAAAACTTTCCAAAATTAATGTTCAAATGACTCGTTCATATGAATATATGGTACATAGATTATGACAATTTACATGTCCATATCACTTATATATAACATTCCCAAAAATGAAAAATAAAATAAAATTCAATGGAATAATAAAATAAAAAAAACTGTACAACCCATTAAATCATATATTGATGGTTAAATTATATTGGTCTCATGAATCATATACTACTGTGATTTCATCAGGCATGGATTCCATGGAACCTGTATTACCAGTAGCAAGGTTTGATCCAAAACCAGTAGTAGTTGAACTGGAAGAAGAGAACAACGACACGCATATCGCACTAGGCCTGGACTCCGGCAATTTCATCAAAGGCTCAGAAGGGTTCATGAAGATCTGCACAACTTTTCTCATCCGAGGCCGGAACATAAAATCCGGATGTAAACATGCAAGGCCAACAATCAAAGCCCTCTTCACTTGTTCCTCATCAACTTTACCTTCAAGCATTTGGTCCACACATTTCAACAATGCACCCTTTTCGTATAAATTCCACACAGATTCTACCAAACTATATTCTTCAAAAATACCCTTTGATCTTCTCCCACAAATCACTTCCAAAACAACCATCCCAAAGCTATAAACATCGGACTCGGGTGTAGCCCGGCCTGTATAGCTGACCTCCGAGGCTAAATATCCCGGAGTTCCAGCAACCATTGTTGTGACATAGGAATCACTTTGGAGCAACCTTGCGAGCCCAAAATCACCAAGATGAGCATTATAGTCGGAATCTAGCATTATATTGTTCGGTTTGACGTCGCGATGAACAATGGGGTTACCACACTCTTCGTGTAGGTAAACTAGAACTGAGGCTAGCCCCATTAGTATGTCGTATCTAGTTTTCCAGTCAAGAAAGCCTTTGCCCATGAAACGGTCGAGGCTGCCATTGGGCATATACTCGTAGACTAGGAGAAGTTATTCGCGCTCGTGGCACCAACCTTGGAGTTGCACCAAGTTTTTGTGCCTTAAGCGCCCGATTGTGCATATTTCTGCCAAGTACTCCCTCTCACCTAGTGTATAGAGATAACAAATGTTGTTTAGCATATATAGGAAGTGCTGCTAGCTGCGCATATATAATTATCATAAATATTTCTCGCAACCTGATGCACTCACTAGGCTCGATTATTTCAACCAGATGAATCTAGCAACTACTAATCTAAGTTACATGGAGTCGAACACGAGTACTTTGAAAAGTCCAACACGGATACTCCTTAATTTTGCCTTTTCCACTATAACGAAATGTCCAACACTCATACCTTGTCTGAGTGTCGAGTGTCAAACATGTGTTCTATAGGGCAAACTGAAGAATTCGTGTAACATAGCTAATAATCAAGCCCTTTTTATTTTGTGTTAGAAATGTATCTGAAAATTCTATAAATTGTACTTTTCATCTAGTATCATATGAGAAGATAGCTACTATATTAATATTTGTAGAGGTGAATCGGAAAAAAAGAATCTTGAGTTTATAGCAAAACAACAAATTTTTGGATGACTAATACACATTATATATAAACTGAAATCCAACCAGATAAAATTGTTAATTACTATATATATGCAAAATAAAGTTATGTTAAAATTAATAAGTCCTATATACATACTTGTGTGTTTGTCTTGTGCAGCTAACAAAGTTTGTCTATATTCAAATATTGCAGGAAGAAAATACCTTGAGTTGAGGTGGCAGAAATTTTCTTGACAGCAATAGTAGTCCTATCCATCAAAATCCCTTTGTAAACACTTCCAAATCCGCCAGTTCCCAAAAGGTTTTCTTTGCCGAAGTTGTGAGTAGCCTTTGAAAGCTGCCTGTAAGTAAACATTCTAGGGGCATTGGCTGCATCCCTTGTTAACTTTTCAATATCTTCCTTCCTAACATCTCTCTCATTTTTCCTCTGAATAGATCTGAGGGCAAATGGGAACGTAAACGCTGCAACAAGCAACAAACCGACAAATATTGGAATAACAATCATCACCATGGTTTTGGACTTGCTTTTACTCCCACCGTTTTCCAATAGGGACTCCGGTGGCAGCTCATATGATGTGAAATTCCAATCAAGAACGCGATGAGTCTCTGATAAAGTACCGGTTGCAGCTGGGAAGCCCACGTAAACGTAGTTTGGTACTGTGTCTTTCATTACAATGGACTGGTTTAGAAAACTCACTAGGGGGTTCCCTGCATAAGCGACGTAGATTAGAATTACTTTGTTATATCCATCATATGTGATTCTAACTCTAATTTCTCTTCCACTTTTGAGGTCAATCCCAGTGCTGTTTAGGCTTTTCACAGCAACTGGTACAGCTACACTTGTTGTGTCAATGGCTATATGGTTTGCATCTGGTTCTTGTTCGTTCTTGTATGTGTCTAGCTCTACTGCAAGTTGCCGAAGAGCGCCACCTACATTAAGTTCATGATTTTGTATTAGATTCGATTCTCAACAAGAATTTGAGCATATACATATGTATAAGAAGAAAGAACTGGAGCTCAACAGTGCTCGACAAAAAGTCCCCTCAAAGTTCCACAAAATTTTATTTTTAGCCACAAATTACTAATTTTCTCAATTGTGTTTCTTTTAAGTTTAATTTTTTTACACAACTGTTCCCTTAACACCTAGTGAAATTATTTATCCGAACTCACGTTTTATATATACAGTCCAATACAAATTTGAAGCATTTCAAATGTATGAATTTAACAATATGGGCATTATATATTTATATAAAACATAAGTAATATAATTATCAATAATTTGGGACATGCATGTGAAGGATTTTAGCCAATAATTCCATCAATAAGTTAAAAGAGAACAAGTTTGTAAAATATTTAAACTTGAAGGATTATAACTGAGAAAATTAATAACTTGGGGTTAAAAATTAAATTATGTGAAACTTTGAGAAACACTTTTGCGACTAAACAAAAAAAAAGAAAAGATAACAGTGTACTTTGTGCATATTAAATATATATAGTATATGCAAGAAAAGCATAATCTACAAAGTAGGACTGTTAAAATTCTACCTTGTGTTGATGGATCAAGAATCCCAAGAAACGAGCCAAAGCTTTCAGGCGGCGAGGGTTTATCGTCCTGTGCTAAAATGAACGACATTCCATCGCCAAATCCTGTAGATTCTGGATCCGGCAAAATCATTACGGTGAACGTGGTGGAGAAGAAAGCCGGCCAAGCAAGCACAGGGTGCCTATACAAAACTCGTCCGACCATATTTACCACTTTCTTAGTTGCATGTTGTTGTTGTGGGTCAGGGGTAAGACACAAGCTCCCATTGCTAACACTCACTGATCCCATACAAATCAAGTTGCTATCATTTCCACAACTGCTAGAATCAAATGAAGGGAATGAGAAATTAAATGGCTCCACAAGGGAAAAGGCTTGGCTCAACAAGCTAAAGAGAATGACTACAATCATTACGTGTTTGTTGATTGATGAAGAGCCACAATCATAAAACAAAGTGTTAACGCCAGAATCTTCTGCCACGTCCCAATCACGTAAGACGCCCTGATCCTGCACAGTAAACACGATAAACACCACAAGTTTGACGGCTGTTCCGTCGGGGGATAGCTCAGGCGTGAGAGTCAGTATACGTGTTCACAAGATTAACAATGGAGGAATGTAATATCTAGTGTATTGAGAGAGAGAGATCGATATTCTTAGTTGTGTGTGTGTATATGAATGTAAAACGTACCTGTTTGTACAAAGACTTCCTTACTATAATACAAGACTTTGCCTCAGCCATCGACCTCCCTCGACCCTACCCAATCGCAGTAGCTTTCCTGTTAATCCCATCCCCTCTGTCCACCGCTGACCGACTGTCCAATCCTCATTAATGCCATGTAAGATATCAGTCACTCATATCTTTGTCATCATCACTGATCAAAGATGTAGATATTTAAATATCTGATGGATTGACCCACTGATTTGGTCTGATATTAGAAGGACTTAACAAAGATAATAAAGTGACTAGGCCCAATAATGTCAACACCCAATAAAGTGAAGACCCAATGGACTAACTGAATAAGTAGGCCCAATCTATTCTACCCCGATAGAGAAATATCACGACCCAACATTGCTTCTCTAGTTTTTTATTAAACAGAGGTTTAATAGAAACTATAAATGGCATCGGTTCAGACAAAAGGATTTATAATAAGATCAATAAAGACCTAAAATATAGCTTACAGAGGCCCATCCGATGAACATCAAATAAAGAACATAAATTAAGATTGAAGTCCATTTAAAGAGCCCGCCCAAATTAACATATAACAACAAATATTTCACCCCCTCCCGATCAATTCAGACCTTCGCCACAAAAACCATCCTAATCTGAATCCAGGCCTGAAGCTGTGGCAACACCGATTATCATCGGTTCAGCAATAATTCCATCATGGAACTGATGGGTGAAGGAGTGAAATACCAGACTAAAGGAAGTTGAGATTCGACCATCAATCTGAACTGATCGATTAATATTAGTCATCTGCAAGTAAACACTGTCTTCGGGTACCTCCGTCTCAAATATAAAGAAGCCGAAGAAGATACCGAAGAGAATGCCGAAGAGAATACCAAAGAGAATACCGAAGAGAATGCCGAAGAGATAACGCCATCTGGAAGTCTGTGTTGGCAAAAGAAAGAAACAATCTTGATATTTCTTTCTTCAACAATGAATGCCTTCGGAAGGATATCGACAAGATCAAAGAATAACTGAAAACGACCAAGGCCACTCATCGGGTCATCACTGATATAAATGTCGATCTGTTAAGCTAAAGGATCAAAGCATCTGGCACATCGCTAGAAGCACGAAGAAGAGCTCAAAGAGCTTCGGGCCCTTAAGAATTTGAGTCCGCCACTGACCGAAGACTTTCGTAAGGATATCCAGGTAGAATACAAAAAATCCGCCGAGCTGAACAATAAGATCGTTCATATGTATGCGAAAGGATATGAAATCTGCCAAGTAAAGACAAGAAAAGCTCTCGGGCAAGGTAGATCCATCTCTTTAGACTCTTTAGATGGTGACGATGACAAGGAAGAAGCCCGAAGATGACCTCTCCTTATCTTTAGTCAGAGAACTTTCTCGTGAAAATTCTAACTTTATGTGAATGCTAATATTTAATGAAATATCAACTTCATGCCTTATTACTACATGTGAACATTTCTTGTCAATAATTCAGTATCAATTAATCTGTATGAACCTAACTTAAGACATAAACTAGATAAGGTGTATAACAGTTAATTTATGAAATGAAGTGAACTGAATTTAATGGATAGAATTTAATGAATAAAGATTGAATGAATCTAACTCAACACTTGAACAAAATAAAGTAATGTATACTTATCGCTTCCAAAGTGTGAGATCGGCCATGTGAGGTGAATTCTACGATCCTCCTTGCACCATCAAAATCTTGCTTACCACTCGGGGTAGAACAAGTATATAAGGACATTTGTTTACCATTCGGGGTGAAACAATTATATAAGGGCCAAGATATAAGGACCAAGATATAAGGATCAAGATATAAGGACCAATTGTGACCATTGACTTACCACCCTTGGTAAAATCAATATAGGAACATAGGATTTGTCTACCACGCTGGGCAACAAATAAATGGGCTACCATCGAATGGCCAGCGAGTCCTACCATACCTCCTTACACCATTGTGACCTTAGGACAAATAGGACCAGGATCAATAGTGACCATTGACTTACCACCCTTGGTAAAATCAATATAGGATCATAAGGACCTTTGTCTACCACTCGGGGTATCAACAAATGGGTTTTGCCATCGAATGGCCAAATGAAGTCCTACCATACCTCCTTACACCATTGTGACCTTAGGACAAATAGGACTAGGATCAATTGTGACCATTGACTTACCACCCTTGGTAAAATCAATATAGAATCATAAGGACCTTTGTCTACCACTCGAGGTAGAACAACAAATGGGCTGCCATCGAATGGCCAGCGAGTCCTACCATACCTCCTTACACCATTGTGAACTTAGGACCAATAGGAAGATCAATTGTGAAAAAATGAGCGTGGATGAGCCACCGAAGTCTTTCTGTGCTGAATTTCCAGTTCTTTCAAGAATATCCCTGCCGAAGTATTTTGTAGGCCAATAACTTTGCAGCCAAATGATTGCCACAAATGTCTTTGTGAACTTCCCGAAGAACATACTCGCTTCGCATTTTAACCAAATATTTGAGCAATGGTGACGAAAAAGGACCTTCGAAAAAGATTCTCATTAATGAGAACAAAATTGACACTCTTATACTTGATCTTCTTTAGCCGGCATCTGATCTGAAGGAAGGACGCCATATGCCATCAAAGTTATAAGCATCCGTAGTAGCCAACTTGGATAATGCATCAACAATGGAATTGTTATTGTGATCGACCCCTTGATAGCCTGCTGTACTGACGTCCGAAATAGAATATCCATCTGCATGCAATGTCCACGAGCTCGTCACTTTGTATCTTTAACGGCTTTATTTGGACTCTCACCGCTTTCCATCCGAGTCAGAACTTTAGATGGATTTCCAAGAAGACAAGTGCCAGCGTGGCTGCAGCCCTTAATGGACTCTCGAGAGTGTGATTTCGGATCTACTTTGGTGAAACTTTCACACATCGTGAGGATACTCAAGGAAGAATGCCTTATTTGTATTCTGAGGTGCATACTCCCCGGATCGGCTTTCTTCTGCTTTTTCGACCATAATCCTGGAAACCGATAGGGCGGAATACCCTTCTTCGATCAATCAGGAAAATGGTTGTTGGGTCTTCATCTACTCTGCTTCAACCATAATCTCGAAGACCAATAGGGCGGAGTATTCTCTTCGGATGCTCAGGAATATGGTTCTTTGGTCTTCTTTGGTCATGAGGATCACCTTGAGACATGTCCTCAAAGTGTATAGACTGCTTTCCAACTCACGGTTGTCCATCTTTAGGCGTACCACATCTTTTTCGGATCGACATAATTGAATGCTTTGTCCCTCAACCTTGACAATCCAAAAAATCAAGACAACTATATCTTGCTTCGCTTTCCACCTACATCCTCGCCTCCATTACATTACATCCTCTCTCCGTTAGCTTTATTGCGTCTCGCCTCCGCTTCCAAGAGAACCTCCAAAGCTCTATCTCGCTTCGTCCCACCATCTTCATCGGGCGGACCACTTGGTCTTGAGTTCTAGGCGGGTGCTTTACTTGCCTTTCTACCATGATCATGCTCTTTTGTCGCCAGTAAGAAGACCAACTATCTTGAAGTCACGGGGATCTCGAACGAGAACCCCGATTTGAAAGTAAAACTTCCGATGTAGAACAACCGAAATATTGTGATTGATAACTCAAGAACACTAGAAAACGCCTCCTTCTAGCGCCAATGTTAACGCCAGATCTTCTCGCCACGCCCCAATCACGTAAGACGCCTCGATCTCCGCTTTCAAGAAACACGATAAACACCACAAGCTTGACGGCCGTTCCGTCGGGGGATAGCTCAGGCGTGAGAGTCAGTATACGTGTTCACAAGATTAACAATGGAGGAATGTAATGTCTAGTGTATTGAGAGAGAGATCGATATTCTCGCCAGTGTGTGTGTATATGAATTTAAAACGCACTGCTTTTACAAAGACTTCCTTACTATAATACAAGACTCGGTTCCTTGTGCATCGACCCTCCCCGACCCTACCCACTGCATGTAGCTTTCCTGTTAATCCCATCCCCTCTATCCACCGCTGACCGACTGTCCAATCCTCATTAATGCCATGTAAGATATCATCCACCATATCTTTGTCATCATCACTGATCAAAGATGTAGATATTTAAATATCTGATGGATTGACCCACTGATTTGGTCTGATATTAGAAGGACTTAACAAAGATAATAAAGTGACTAGGCCCAATAATGTCAACACCTAATAGTGAAGACCCAATGGACTAACTGAATAAGTTGGCCCAATCCATTCGGCCTAATAGGAGAAATATCACGACCCAACACAAAGGTTATAATCTAATGAGTGCATATATATAAAGGGGTTTGATTGGTTTTGTGACTAATGGATGCTTATTTTGTTTGTAGTGTGTTGTGTAGAAAGTTTTGAGATATTCTTTGGTTTGTAATTGAGCATAAAATGAGTTGCCAGTTTTAAGGAGTATAGAATAGATTCAAGTTCTTGTCTTGGTTATTTTTATGCTCTTGAAAATATGATTAAGAAGTTATGTAGGTTCATTCAATTTTTAAGAATTAAATGCTAACTTTTCTTGTCGGAAGCGGAATAAAGAACCAAAAAAATAAGTTCTTACCCCCAATGCTACGTTTGGATTGATGGAATGTAATAAAAGAATGAATAAAATAAAAATAATATATTTGATAATTATTTTAGAGGATAAATCATTTTAATGGAATGAAAATTCATTTCATCTCTTTGTTTTTTTATTTCATGTCAAGAAGATCGATGAAATAGAATTCATTTCAATAGAATGAATATATGATAATTTTGCCATTATACGACAATATCCACTACCACCAACAACCAAACATACACTTACAATAGCTTAAAATTATTTTATTTCGTCTTACATTCCATTATTTCAATACACAGTATAGAGAGTGATTTTTAGCTACAGTTAGTTATGTAGTTTATAGTAGTCAACTTGTCTTTGTACCATTCATTTTAGATTCAACGGATACAATCTAAAAAATGTTAGAATTTGAGCCTAAATTAAAGTTGGTATCATTAATTATTTGAAATGATTTCACATATCAATGTGTTCTATTCCATGAGTAGATTAAATTAAGTATTTGAAAGGTCAAATCCATGGAGTAATGAATGAGAAATTCACTCTCAAAGATCACCAATATAAATGATAATAAATATTTGTGAGAAGATAAGTCACACATCAGTTAAGAACTAAAAATTAAATTAGTTTATATATAATAAAGTTGCTATTGGGTTTAGGCCCCAAGGGGCACTCCACTTTTGTGGAAGGGAGAGGGACCAAGGCTTGATTTGAACTCACACGCGCGCAACAGCTTGGCCTGGCTCGCGGTTCTTGGGTCTGGGTCATTGTATATAATTTTTTAGAACAAAATGTATTTAAATTTTTATTTAAAATTTATTTTATTTTTTTCTATTATCAGAAACCGTCATTTTGATAAATGTTATTTATTACCAAAACTGTGTCGTTCACTATTAGAAAAACAAGAATACGTGATAGAATTTTGTGACAGTTTTTAAAAACAATCACAAAAAATAGTAATTTGTGATGGACTTTTTAAGCAATCACAAAATAATATTATATATGATGACTCTTAGTGATGACTAATCCTACCACCAATGTATTATAATTGTGATGACCAATTCAATCACACCAAATTTTTCACGCAAAATAAATTTTCTTTTCGTGACACACTAAGTCATCACTTATAGATATACCCTTTTCGTGATTGCATTTAAGCTATCACTAATATTTTAATGTAAGAAATAATCAAAATAATATTTTATGACGACCATGACAATCATTAAAATAGATTATTTTTTGTGACGACTTTTATTTGCAATTATTACAAAAAGAAGATATTTTGTAATGAAATTTTTAAGCAATCACAAAACAATAAAATATATGATAACTTTCAGTGATGACTAATTTTACCATCATTATAGAGTATTTGTGACTGTCATTGCAATCACCAAATCTTATGTGGAAGTAATTTTTGGCCCCAAGGGGCACTCCACTTTTGTGGAACGGAGAGGGGCCAAGGCTTGATTTAAACTCACACACGCGCGACAGCTTAGCCTGGCTCGGCTCGCGGTTCTTGGGTCTGAGTCATTGTATATAATTTTTTAGAACAAAATGTATTTAATTTTTTATTTAAAATTTATTTTATTTATTTCTATTATCAGAAATTGTCATTTTGATAAATGTTATTTATTACCAAAATTGTGTCGTTAGGAAGCATTATCTGTAAAACCTCAACTTTTTGAATAAAAATGAATTTTCTATAAATATTATTTTTGAATATTATGCAGTGAAATTGATATAATGTTATAGTTGTGGGTATTATTTATAAATTTTGCAAAGTAAGCAAGTTGTTATATAATATTCGATTGGTCGTGGAATATTCATTTTAACAGGAATATTCGTATAACCAAGACAATCATTGGTGGACCCCACAACGGAATTATTGTTGCCTAATCGAGAAAATGACAAAAAATACTTTATGAAAATAATGGCGGAAGTTTTATCGTTAATCGTTGAAACACCCAAAGTTAAAAATACATGAATACGCTGTGGTTGCATAAGAAGCACACTAGATTAATTATTGATGCTTACGTGATAAGTCACTTAGTTTTGTTGGTATTATTAATGTAATAATACGTAAAATCTTTTATATAAAAAATGTAATACTTTTTTATAAAGTTATTCTATAAATAAAATATATTATATTCTATTATGCATAGTGTTGCATAAAGGTCTCGATAGTATTTTGCATAGAAAAATCTTTTTATATAAAAAATGTAATACTTTTATAAAGTTATCTGCTTTTATTAAACAATAATTAAAATATATTATATTTTATTATGCATAGTGTTTGTATAGTTCTGCATAGTGTTTTCATAGATAAGTAAAATCTTTTATAAAGTTATTCGTTTTATTAGATTATAAATAGAATATATTATATTTTATTTAAAAGATTTTGCTTTTAAATATGGACCGTCAGATTAAAGTAAATCAATCTGGACCGCTCATGAGTTAGTTACTTATACAATCCATTTTCTATAAATAAAGCTCATTCCTTCATTATTTTCTTACGAATTCAATTGAAACTATAGAGAGAAAAGAAGAAAGTATTCTCGCTACTTCACTACTTATATATCCAAGATTTTCTTTTTAAGGTAGGGAATATTATTTGTTGTACTCGTAAGGGGTGTTATTCTTTTGTATTCATGAAGAAAACTTATGTTATTCCATTCTTTGTTATTCTGTTAGAATAACCTGTATACGCGGGCTACCCTATACTTGGTGACATTCTTCTAATATTCCATCTTTATTATTATTCAGTTGGAATATCCTGTCATCATACGCGTTCTGTTGGGACCGGTTCCTAAATCTTTATTATTATTCTCGTTGGAATATACCGTTCAGACGCTTATGCCTTTGGACTCGGTTCCATTTTTATTATTATTACTTCGTTGAATATCTTGTTCATAATGCGTTCTGCCGGACCGGTTCCGCCTTTTATTATTCTGCTGAACATCCTGTTGGTGCGAATTTCACCGACCGTTCCGCTTATTTATTAATCTATTGGAATAACCTATCTATGCGAAGTAGCACATGCATGGTGATTTCTTTTGTTATTCCATTCTTTATTATACTCATTTGGTTAAAGTTTTGACTTCTATACTCCATGAAATTAGTGGAATATCCTTGATAATCAAGGCTTCATCCAAAGATCTTTTCATGGAAATATTCTTCCGAGCATTCTTGAATTTTACTCTATAAAGCAAATCATGTTGACAATTTGGACGTTATTGGTTCTTGGACAAATTAATTCTTGAACTTGTTTTATTGAATTCTTTTATCATTGTCATCATCCTCATATTTATATTTTTTGAAAGTCATCTGTGGCACCTAAGTGCATGATGGACTTGGTCCGATTATGACTAGGATTATTCTTGTGTAATCATGACCGTAATGTTACAAAATGATGTGGTAAAAGTTCTCATTGGCCCGTAGTATCGATGGATGATTGTTGGCATGATCATGACCATTAATGAATACACAAATATTCTTGGCCCGTAGTGCATGGATAATTGTGGTCATGATACTAAAGAATATCCTTGGCCGTAGTGCAGGGGTGATTCGATGATGTGGATTATTTATTAAGCTAAGTCTCAGCGATAAAAGTCATGAAAAACCTTTTAAATCATAGAAGATAGAAGATTTTATTCTTTACTTGACTCTTCGAATGGATTGCTTGTTTCCGCTACAGTTAAACTTGATGTTTGTTATATTGTATCGCTTTAACCTTTGCTTAAGGCTAATGATAATTTATTCTCAGTATTATCTTAGTCATAATATTTCTTCTTTGGGCTAGTTGAGCTCACCCTTTCTTTCAATGTTCTCTTGAAATGAGAACGTAGTCTGGGACTTAGTCTGGGGAATGGAGTGATGGTCCGGATGATAGTATTAGCTAGTAGTCCTCACTATTCTGTTAAATAGTATTACAATAAATGTAATGAGGACTCATTCTGAGAGTGGATATTGTCTAGAAGATGATTTGTATTTAAACTTACAGCTCTCTTGTTGTATAATTAAGATTGTATTTATGTTCTGTACCATGTATTTGGCGACTCAAAATAGGTGATGTATACCTATTTTGGGGTGTCAAAGGTTGGTATCAAAGCTTAGGGATATGATCTCCGGCTAAGATGTGAGACTAGAACTAGGAGGGGAGAGACGGGAATTCCTTCGCTAAGTATGACCTACCTAAGTTTATTTGGTATTTAATTGGTTGGTCAAAGTATAGGGATAATATGTTATATGTTAATTAACCTTTGTTTTGTGGCGATGTCTCAAAATGACATCCGAGAATGTTGAAAATAGCAATGGAGCACAAGAGACCGTTGAGTCTCCACATATCAATAATCAGGAGAATGTGCATCAGGAAGGCGTCAATCCTCATACAAACAACAACACTAACCAAATGATGAATGATGGATTATTCAGAGGCTTTATGCAATTCATCCAACATCAGGCGAGAGCGGCTCCTGTCCAAAATGTAGGTGGAAACACTGGAAACTCTCGGACGGTCACTGCTAAACAGTTCAAGGAGCTGGGACCACCGGAGTTTATTGGAGAACCAAAACCACTTAAGGCGGAAGCATGGATAAAGCAGATCACCAAGATATTTGATGTCTTGGGATGCTCCGAGGAGCAAAAGTTCCCCTTCGCCACCTTCATGTTGCGTGAAGAGGCGTATCATCGTGGAAATCAGAAAAGCGTACCAAATCGACGACTCAAGATGTCTTGGGAAAAGTTCCAAGAGCTATTCAACGACAAGTACTTTCCCGAGAGTATTCGTCATATGAAAGAGGTGGAGTTTATCAAGTTAGAACAAAACAATATGACCGTGTCGCAATACAAGGCTAAATTTGCAGAGTTATCCCAGTTTGCATCCCATTTGGTCGATAATGAGGAGTGAATGACGCGAATGTTTTTAAGAGGTTTAAAACCGGAGATACGTCAATATCTTATTTCTCATAAACTGTGTTTGTACTTAGATGTTGTAAATAGGGCTCAGTTATTGGAGCGCGGTAACAAGTCAACGCAACCAAGAGAAAGCAGCCGGCAGCATGAAAATACCAGTGGTATCAGTCATCGAAGCGGTGACAACAAACGTGGAGGGAATCAACATGCCGAAATGGTAACCACTTCTGCGGTAATCATGGCCAAGACAGTAAAAATGGACATTTCAAGAAAAGGAGATTCAACAATGATGAAAAGACGTCAGCACTAGCAACCGTGGTTAAGAAAGGAGAACGACCACCTATCATATGCTTCAAATGCGGAGGGGAGGGACATATCAGTCCAAACCGCGCGATGCCATCCAAAACGTGTTATAATTGTGGAAGAGAAGGTCACCTAGCCCGATTTTGTCGTTCACCGAAGACAAGTTCAGCTAGGATGAAGGCACCAAAGTAGTCCCCGAAAAAGTCAAAGCCCGGTGGTGCAGGGAGAGCATTTGTCGTGACCTCCCGTAATGCAAGGAACCCGAACGAGGTCATCACTTCGGATAAGCTTATCATAAACTCTAAATAAGTCTATACCTTATTTGATACCGGTTCTACCCATTCTTTTATTTCTCCTACTTGCGCTCAACGATTAAATTTGACTCGGAGAAATTAGACTTTGACTTATCTGTGAAAACTCCGTTGGGGAGAAACCTTCATTACATCCACTTGTTTATAAGTCTTGTTTGGTTCAAATCGGTTCCCTTATATTACCCAATCGATCTTATTTCATTGAAAATACTTGCATTTAATGTGATTCTTGGGATTGATTGGTTAACTACTCATCATGCAAAATTGATTATTTTCGTAAGGTTGTTAGCTTTCATATTCCCAACCAACCTATTATGCGAATTCAAGCAACCAAACCATTAAAATCAATCATTTGTCATCTCAAGCCATAAAGCTATTCGCTTATTGAAAAATAGATGTCAAGCTTTCTTAGCTCATGTCACTTGGATCTAAACAAAAATACGTCGGGCTTTGAATAATATTTCTATTGTTAATGAATTTCCCGACGTATTCCACGAAGAACTTCTGGCCTACCCCAGAGCGTGAAATTGAATTTTGTATCGACCTTGAACCCGATACAAAACCCATTTCCAAAGCCCCATATCGAATGGCTCTATTGAACTTCGTGAGCTAAAGACTCAACCGCAGGAATTGTTAGACATCGGCTTTATTCGTCCTAGTACTTCTCCTTGAGGGTGCTCTGCTCTATTCGTGAAGAAGAAAGATGGGAGTATGCGACTTTGTATTGATTATCTGGAGTTGAATCATGTCACCATCAAAAATAGGTACCCATTGCCACGTATTGATGACCTGTTTGACCGGGCCAGCAAGGAGCCAAATTCTTTTCAAAGATTGATCTTCGTTCCTGGATATCACCAATTGAAGATTAGAACCGATGACATTCCAAAGACGACTTTCGTAACTCCTATGACGGGCATTATGAATTCTAGTCATGTCCTTTGGATTGACTAATGCTCTAACGCTTTCATGGATATGATGAACCGAGTATTCAAGGAATATTTGGATCACTTTATGGTCATTTTATTGATGACATCCTTATTTATTCCAAAAGCCGTGAAGATCATGAGCAACACTTGAGGTCGATACTCCAAAAGCTTCGTGAATACAAGCTTTATGACAAGTTGAAGAAATGCGAAGTTCGGGCCGAGGAAGTAGCATTCCTTGGGCACGTGGTATCAAGTCATGGAATATCTCCACACCCAAAGAAAGATTGAAGCTATTCAAAGCCGGGAGCAACCTAAATCAATGACCAAAGTCGTAGTCATGTCTCGTGCCTTAGTCGGTTATTATCGGAGATTCATAGAAGGGTTTTCTCGAATCGCTTCTCCACTAACTCACCGACTTTTAAGATACAAAGTTCTAAGTTAGAGCGAGGAATGTGAGAAGAGTTTTCAAGAACTCAAGAGGAGACTCATTTCAGCACCTATTCTGACAATACCATCTGGTTCGGAGGGATTTGTCATCTACAGTGATGCTTCAGGCAAAGGGTTAGGATGTGTTCTCATGCAACATGGGAAAGTCATAGTCTATGCCTCACGACAACTCAAAGAATATGAGAGGAATTATCCTACTCATGATCTAGAGTTACAATTGTTGCCTCTTCATTTTAAAGATTTGGAGGCATTACTTGTATGGGGAAAAAGTGGAGATCTTTACAGATCATAAAAGCCTCAAATATTTCTTCACTCAAAAGGAACTCAACATGTGACAACGACGTTGGCTTGAATTGTTGAAAAATTATGATCATACCATCCAATACCATCTTGGAAAAGCGAACGTGGTAGCTGACGCATTGAGTAGAAGATCATATGCGGGTATGAGTGCAATATTGACAACGCAAAGGCCCATTTTGTGTGACTTGCAAATGATAGAAATAGAGTTAAAGACTCTAGGGACCCATGTGATGATGACGAACATACGAGTAGAACCGACTTTAATTGATAAAGTTAAAGCTGCTCAAGCTATAGACCTGGAGCTGATGCGTATGAGGAAGAAAGTGAAGAAGGTTCTATGCCGGAAGAAAGAATCGATGAAGAAGGAATACTTCGAGTCAACTCCAAACTTTGTATTCCTAACGACCCTGATTTAAAGTATAAAATCATGATGGAGGGGCACAACACACCGTTTGCAATCCATCCTGGGAGTACCAAAATGTATCATGATCTTCGACATACATTTTGGTGGGGCAATATGAAGAGAAAGATAGCGCTGTTTATCTCAAGGTGTCTAACGTGTCAACGAGTCAAGGCGGAGCATCAAGTACCAAAAGGTCCATTGCAACCACTTAAAATTCTAGAATGGAAGAGGGAGCACATTACCATGGATTTCGTTACCGGTCTTCCAAAGGTTTCTCAAGGTATAGATGCGATTTGGGTCATTGTTGATAGATTGACCAAGTCCGCTTCATTTCATCCGACACGAGAAACTTATTTACTTGAACGCCTTGCTCAGTATGTACATAAACGAGATTGTAAGATCGCATGGTATGCCAAAGATCCATAGTTTCGATCGAGACCTAAGATTCACTTCACGATTTTGGGTTAGTTTGCAGTAAAGCTATGGGCACAGTTTATGATTTAGCTTTCGGCATATCATCCTCGAGACAGACTGGACAATCGGAGAGGACTATTCAAACTCTTGAAGATCTATTAAGACTCGGTCCTCCTTGATTTCAAGGGAAGTTGGGACAAGTTCTTACCATTGGTGGAGTTTTCCTACAACAACAGCTTATCAAACAAGTATTGGCATGGCTCCATTTGAAGTGTTGTATGGAAGAAAGTGTCGTTCTCCAGTATGTTGGGATGAGGTGGGTGAAGCAACGTTGTTGGGACTGGAGTTGGTACGTATGACTACAAAAAAGATTTAAACGATCCGGCAACGTATAAAAACCTCACAAGATCGACAAAAGAGTTATGCTGATCTTCATCGAAAGGATGTGGAATTCGATATAGGAGATCATGTGTTGTTACGAGTTGCTCCATGGAAAGGAGTTACGAGATTTGGAAATAGAGGAAAGCTCAATCCTCAATTCATTGGCCCATTTTTAATCCTCGATCAAGTAGGAACTGTGGCCTATAGACTCGATTTACCGCCAAGTATGTCTCGTGTTCATAACGTTTTTCACATATCCATGTTACATAAATATGTGGAAGACCCGAACCACATTATTGAAGTTAGAACCGGATTTAAATAAGCGGAAGATTTGACGTATGAAGAGGTTCCCTGTTCAAATCTTGGATATGAAGGAACATATTCTACGCTTCCAAGGTTATACCTCAAGTCAAAGTTTTGTGGAGAAACCACGATGTTGAGGAAATGACTTGGGAGTTAAAATCAAAATGAAATCAAGGTATCCTTACCTCTTCAATATACCGTGTATCGCATTACCCTAATTTCGAGGGCTAAATTTCATAAGAAGGGAGATTGTAAACCCTAACTTTTGAATAAAGATGAATTTTCTATAAATATTATTTTTGAATATTATGGAGTGAAATTGATATAATGTTATAGTTGGGGGTAATATTTATAAATTTTACAAAGTACGCAAGTTGTTATATAATATTCGATTGGTTGGGGAATATTCGCTTTAACGTAAAAAATATTCGCATAACCAAGACAATCATTAAAGGACCCTACAACGGAATTATTATCTGATTGAGAAAAGGACAAAATACTTTATGAAAATAACGGCGGAAATTTTACCGTTAACTCGTTGAAACACCCGATGTTAAAGTATGATGAATACGCTGGCGTCGTTGCATAGTAGCACCTGTGATTAATTATTGATGCTTACGTGATAAGTCACTCGCTTTTGTTGGTATTATTAATGTAATAATACGTAAAATCTTTTTATATAAAATGTAATACTTTTATAAAGTTATTCTATAAATAGAATATATTATATTCTATTATGCATAGTATTGCATAATTATTCTGCGTATAGTATTTTGCATAGTAAAATCTTTTTTATATAAAATGTAATACTTTTATAAAGTTATCTGCTTTTATTAGACAATAATTAGAATATATTATATTTTATTATGCATAGTATTTTCATATAGTACTGCGATAGTGTTTGTATAGTAAAATCTTTTATAAAGTTATTCGTTTTATTAGATTATAAATATAATATATTATATTTTATTTAAAAAGATTTTGCTTTAAATATGGACCGTCGATTAAAGTAAATCAATACTGACCGCTTCATGAGTTAGTTACTATCGCATCCATTTTTCTATAAATAGAAGCTCATTCCTTCATTATTTTCTTACAATTCACCTTTGAAACTATAGAGAGAAAGAAGAAAGTATTCTGCTACTTCATTACTTATATATCCAAAGACTTTCTTCTTAAGGTAGGGAATACGATTTGTTGTACTTTCGTAAGGGGTGTTATTCTTTTGTATTCATGAAGAGAACTTATGTTATTCCATTCTTTGTTATTCATTGAATAACTCAGATAATGTGAGCTACCCTATACTTGGTGACATTCTTCTAATATTCCATCTTTATTATTATTCTGTTGGAATATCCTGTCTGTGCATTTACGCCGGACCTGGTTCCGTCTTTATTATTATTCTGTTGGAATATCCTCGTAAGCGCTTTCGCCGGACCGGGTTCCATCTTTATTATTATTATTATGTTGGAATATCTTATGCTCAGCATTTACTACCGGACCGGTTCCGCTTTTATTATTCTCATGGAACATCCTCGCTTGGCAAGTAATTTTTGCACGACCGGTTCCGCTATTTATTAATCATTGAATAACTCTGCCTGGCGCGGCACCGCATGCATGGTAATTTCTTTTGTTATTCCATTCTTTATTATACTCGGTTGGTTAAAGTTTTGACTTCTATACTCCATGAAATTAGTGGAATATCCTTGATAATTGCGGCTTCATCCAAAGATCTTTTCATGGAAATATTCTTCCGAGCATTCTTGAATTTTACTCTATAAAGCAAAGATCATGTTGATAATTTGGACGTTATTGGTTCTTGGACAAATTAATTCTTGAACTTGTTTTATTGAATTCTTATATCATTGTCATCATCCTCATATTTATATTTTTTGAAAGTCATCTGTGGCCTCAGTAGTGCATATGATGGACTTGGTATGATTATGACCGTGGATTATTCTTGTGTAATCATGACCGTAATGTTACAAATGATGTGGTAAAAGTCCTCATTGGCCCGTAGTGCATTGATGGACGATTGTTGGTATGATCATGACCATTAATGAATACACAAATATTCTTGGCCGTAGGTAGTGCGTGGATAATTGTGGTCGTGATACTAAAGAATATCCTCGGCCGTAGTGCGAGGGTGATTCGATGATGCGGATTATTTATTAAAAATGAGTCTCAAATATAAAAGTCATGAAAACCTTTTAAATCATAGAAGATAGTAGATTTTATTCTCTACTGACTCTTCTAATGGATTGCTTGTTTTCGCCTGCTTAAACTTGATGTTTGTTATATTGTATCGCTTTAACAATTGCTTAAGGCTAATGATTATTTATTACGCATTATCTTAGTCATAATATTTCTTCTTTGGGCTAGTTGAGCTCACCTTTTCTTTCACTGTTTCTCTTGAAAATGAGAACGTGGGCTGGAGACGAGTCGGGGAACAGTGATGGTCCCATGATAGTATTAGCTAGTAGTCCTCACTATTCTCATTAAATAGTGTGACAATAAATGTAATGAGGACTCATTCTGAGAGTGGATATTGTCTAGAAGATAGTATTTGTATTTAAACTCACAGCTCTCTTGTTGTATAATTAAGATTGTATTCATGTTCTGTACCATGTATTTGGCGACTCAGAATAGGTGATGTATACCCATTTTGGGGGCGTCACATTATTTGCTAAACGGATGCGTAAATATTACTTTATTTTGGGAAGCATTATCTGTCTGAACGAAAGTCCCAAAACTATGCCGTTTTTGCCTGAACGGACGCGCCATTTTCGCTAAAGCCTAAACTACATTGTTTTTGTTCTGCTAAGCCTAAAACTATGTCATTTTTGACCCGAACGGACGCGCCCTTTCTGTTAAAGCCAAAAACTACGTTATTTTTTGCTTAAATGTATCTTTTCAGTGGGTTGTGTCCCTTCTAATGGGTAACTAACCCTCCTATAAATAGATAGGGGTGCAACCACTTCAATCATTCAATTTAGCAAAACATCAAGCATTCTAGTCATATAATCTTCTTTATTCATAGTTCTTTTAGAGAGAGAGTTGAGAGCATTTTATTTTGGTTCATTGTGTATGTTATTTGGAGTGCTACTATAGCATACATTGTTATTGTATCTTGGGAGACGAGTACTATCAATTCTGAGCACCGTAAGGATGACATAATTGTCTTAAGGACATAGTACTACGTACTAGCCTTGACAAATTTTATTCTTGTAGTTTGGTTCACTTGAGATAAGTTTATATATATATATATATATATATAGAGAGAGAGAGAGAGAGAGCAAGGATCAAGTGCATACCCCTTATCTTACTCACCCGTGTTCACCCCCTTTTAGACGACGATTTCGATCATACAATCAGTAAATACATACTTTTAAGCGACGGACAACATATACGTCGCTTAAAAGTATAAACGACAGTTGTATGATTCTAAACCGCCGCCTAAAAGGGGGGTGAGCACGCGAGTGAGTAAGATAAGGGTATGCACTGATCCGATCAGATATATATATATATATATATATATATATATATATATAGAGAGAGAGAGAGAGAGAGAGAGAGAGAGAGTGTGTGTGTGTCCATTCATTTTTACTAACAAAAAAGAATCCTCCGTATTGATTATTATGGGGTGCAGAGATTTTTTAATATAAAAAAATGTGTATTTGGGTTAAACGGGTTGACACGTTTAACACGATTAATAAATATGTTAGTCTTAGTGTTGAGCATCTTAATACATGTTAGTGTTGAGTAATTTGACACGAATAATTGAAGGATAAAATTAGTATAATAGTTATAAATTGTAACGATATTGTTGGAATATAGTAATTATAATAATTATTAATAATAACAATAATAATAGTAATAGTAATAGTAATAGTAATAGTAATAGTAATAATAATAATTATTATAATTATAATAATTATTATTATTATAATTATTATAATAATAATAATAATAACGACAATAATAACAATAATAATAGTAACAATAATAATTATTATAATAATAGTAACAATAATAATAAAAATAAAAATAATAACAACAACAACAATAATAATAATAATAATAGAAATTATAATAATAGTAATAATTATAATTATTATAATAATAAAATAATAATTATAAGATTAGTAATAATTATTCTAATAATAATAATAAATTTTTTAATAATAATAGTAATAATAATAATAATAATAGTAAATATAATAATAATTATAATAATAGTAATAGTAATAGTAATAAAAAAAATATAGCACATGAAGCATGAAAAAAAAAATTTAATAATGACTTATAGGTAAAAATAAAATAAAATTTAAGTTATTGTCAAACACTAAATAATAACAAATGACTTATAACTTAGTTTAACCAACTTATAAGTCATTGCCAAACACCCTTTAATTCAAGATATAAAGAGAAATTAATATTTGATTATAAAAAAAAATTACAAGTCAAGAAAAAGGAGAATTTAAAAAATGGGAGTTAAAAAAAACTTATACACCATTGGTGCAACTTTATTGGTATTATTATTATTATTATTATTATTATTATTATTATTATTATTATTATTATTATTATTAAGTATTATTATTATTATTATTGTTATTATTGTTATTGTTATTATTATTATTTTTATTATTATTATTATTATTATTATTATTATTATTATTATTATTATTATTATTATTATTATTATTATTATTATTATTATTATTATTATTATTATTATTATTATTGTAGTATATAACTTCTTCAGATTATATTAATGGTAGGTAGTGAAGGAAAAGAAAGGAATATATGGGGGAAATCTCATGTTTTGATATAAATATTAATCCTTGCAGGATATTAAGAGATAACTTGTGTTGCTCCAGTGGTCAAATGACCAAAGTTCCAAATGATAGGTCACATGTTCGAATATGTTTCGCATTTGAACATAATTTTTAAATACTAAATACGAATATTTTTTGACAATTCTCCGAATACCGAATATAGTTTTACAAAAACATGCTTATTGGGATTATCTTAATTTAAGGCAACATTTTAATAGTCGTTGCAAAAAGTTGTATAAGATATGCAACGAAAATAAAAATTGTTGTCAATGAATGTGGTCCATATTAGATAACAAAATATAGCAACAAAAAAACTTTCGTTGTGAGGAGAAATCAAGTGGTTAGAAATTTTGCAACTAATTTCTAATCAATTTTGTTTCCAAATTTTGCAACGACTTATGAATTTCGTTGCAAAAGTGAAAACTCGATATAATAACTGCAACGAATGACAAATTTCGTTGCTAAAAACATACACTTTTTTAGCAACAACTTATAAAGTCGTTGCTTGAAAAATCGTTATTAAAGCCCCATTTTAGCAACAAAAAAAGCTTTCGTTGCCATGATGATGAAAAATCATGTGGTAGAAAATTTTGCAAACGAATTTCTAACGAATTTTTTTTCTGCCAATGAATTAGCAACGAAATTTTGCAACGACTTATGAATTTCGTTGCAAAAAGTGAAAGCCTAACACAATCTGCAACGAAAGACAAATTTCGTTGCTAAACATATATTTTTAGCAACGACTTATAAAGTCGTTGCCCGAAAAATCGTTGCTAAAGGCCCATTTTTTTGTAGTGAATATTAATTGACTCATATATACTTCTGTGAGCTCGACGAATGAACACTATAACGGGGTAGTCAGGAGTTTTGCTCGAGCGGTTGCCTAGCTCATTAGTGAGCTAGCAGGGTTGCAAGGGGACAAAGCCTCCTGAAAACCAAGCGTAATGTGTAGTCGAGTGTATTTGGGCTTGAAAAAATATTAGTAACTCGGTCTTGAGTTTAACAATTGTATTGAGCCTCATGGGATTAAACTCATGTTATAGGAGTTAGAAATTCTAGTGACTATAAAAATATTGTTTTTGGTGTGTTTATCATGTAGAGTGTGTGAGCCTGCTAAATGAATACATCAGACAAGCATGACTAGCCAAATTGACAAACATGTGTATATTTGTGTGTTCTTTTATTTTTTCATTCTTTAATTTTTGTGTGATTGCTTGTGATATCCGATCTTAAATCTAACATACATGAATTCATGTAACACGACAAAATTGTCACCCTAATACTCACCATTATAGATTGGTGTGTATCAAATACATGCAACACAAACTGGTCATTGATTTAAGATTTATGTTATGTATTGTGAAAAAATTGTACTAAATTATAATTGTGAAATATATCAATTATGATATTTGATAGAATTATAAGGCCTCACTGTAGACACTCAAAAATTCACTTTCCTTGTACTAACCCAGCAGGAAGGCAAACGCATCTCTTCAACCCCATAGACAAACCCTGTGGGACAACCACAACAACTTCAAACCCTGAAGACAATCCTGTGGGATGAAAACAACACAATTCCACCCCGGAGACAACCCCATAAGGGAAATGATGTAATTTTTCCATCACAATACAAAATAACAATTGCCCGACTGAGGATAGGATCACAAAGAGCCACCACAGCAATCCCGAGTTACAAACTATGCAAGATTGATCCACGGACTACCTTCGGATACTTGAAGATGCTATTCTGGTCATGGATCCAATTTTCCAGATCCCAAAACGGTTAAGCCCGATGTCATTGCATAGCTCTCGGAAAGAGATTTCCGAAATGGTATGGTATATCTCCCAACGATTCCTGGATTACAAGATACAGACGTTTCAGCAGACTGTGCAGCGATCGAGGGAACGAACTTCGAAGCAGCGGGACCCATTAGGCCCTGCGACTGCCGCAGGTTTATCTGCGGCTAGCATGGAGTCTATAAACCAGCTCCACCAGCTCATTTTAGAAAAAAGAGAAGAAGTTCCAGGAAATTCTAAAGAGAGAAATTCGAGAGCTAGAGTCTTCATCTCAAACACTGTAAATCTCAGTTCCATACATTTATATACTTATAAATCTTGTTTTAGTAACTTTCTACCAGTTAAAAACGAGTTCCTGGAAGCGATTAGCCCTCAGTTATGCAGATCTCGTGTAAATACATAAGATCTTCTTAGATCCGTGTTTGTTTACTGCTTTAATATATATATATATATATATATATATATATATATATATATATATATATACTGCTTGGTTGTGCATAGATCTGACTTTTTATTGATTATTTTGTGTATATAGTTGGTATTTAAAGTATTAACTAGATCTATCCTAGATCTAGCTGTCTTTAGCATTCAACCAGTTCAAAAGCTTCATAGCTCGAACTGTAAAACTAGATGGGCATAGAGCTAGGTATATCTAGTTTATTTTCAGCTTTGCAAGTATTTTGCCACCCCGTACTATCTTAGATCCGTATGTAGTGGAAGTGAGAATCCTAACTACTCGCGTTCAAGGATTTAATCGATAAATCACTTGTAGTTGAGTTACGAGGAAATATATATATATATATATATATATATATATATATATATATATATGGAAATGATCCATGGAAAACATTAGTTATGGACGCTGTTTCAACTAACTGTTATCCAACCATCCAAAATTAGAGTGAATGGTTGAGATGAGGGCCCAACCGCTACTCCTTCTAGCGGCCAATCAAATTCTTTAATGTTGGTCGCTACTCCCTCTAGCGGTCAGTCAAAAAGACCGTGTTTTGAATCCCAACATAAAAGAATTTGGCTTAATTACTGATTATCCTTATACATACTACTTATTAATCAGTAAAATAAAATAAAAAAAAATTATATGGATAATCGGTAATTATCTTTATACTTATCCTTATATTTATTAACAAAATAAGTATGTATAAGAATAATTATTGATTATCGTCTTATGATTTTTAATTATAAATATGGAATAGTGATTGAGTTTATATATTTGAGTAGGAATATAATATAAATCCAATCACTATTTCCTATTTATAATTAAAATCATAAGATTTATAATTAGTAATTATCCTTATACATACTTATTTTATTAATAAGTATAAGGATAATTACCGATTATACTTTTAATTTTTTATTATTTTATTTTACCGATTAATAAGTAGTATGTATAAGGATAATCGAGATAATCAATAATTTGGAATTCTTTTATGTTGTCGCCATTTTCTCTGGCGGCCAAATAAAAACACTACTGCTTTTCTCGGCATTAGAGGGAGAGTAAATACCAACATAAAAGAATTTGGTCGGCCACTGAGGAGAGAGTAGCCGGGCCCTCATCTCATCATTCACTCTAATTTTGGACTTTGAAAAATAATTAGTTGAAACAATTGCCTGTAAGTAACGTTTTTCATGGATCATTTTCCATATATATATATATATATATATATATATATATATATATATTATGTTTTAAGATCTATTTCACGCTTTAGAACAATATCATGTGAGCTTAGGAACCATGGAGTCGAAGATCCTTCAAATAGATCTCGATTCAGTTCTCATAATGGACTTATTTCAATTGTATTATCAGCTTGTTATCCATTAATTTTAATGTACATGTAATATTGGGCCTTAAAGCGGGATCCGGATTTAAGGCCCCAAAATAGTGAAATCGTGATTATAGGTGCTCGGGCTTACTTAAACGGCTTTTATGCCCACAAGGGGCCCGACCATTGTAGTTTATAGTTTCAATTTCATCATTAAAGATGCTTCACATCCAATAAAATCAAACGAAGTCACTTCTAGGATTAAAAAAAAGGCTTGGTCTAAAATTGTAAGTATCAAAGGGTCTTGATTCCTACTTGGCGAAGGATTTGAAAACTATCTTTTCAAAATATCACTTTCTGCTTTGTCTAAAAAAAAATAAACTTTTCTTTAAATCAAATCTTTTCGGCATAAGTTCAAAGGGGTACAACACTATTTTCAAAATAAAGCACTCAAGCACCTTTTTTTTCAAAACTAAAGTCACATACACACTTCATGTTTAGGGAATGAAAAAGGCGCGGTAACCGTGTTTCACAGAAGTCAGGAGGTTCCTAACACATTCCCCTCGCTTAAGCAAGCCCTCGAACTCTATGAATCTCAAGTTACAAACCAATTACACGGATCACATATTGGGCCATATTGCGATATGTTCAAAGGGTAAAACATTACTTTCAAAATAAAGCACTCAAACACCTTTTTTTCAAAACTAAAGCCACACACATACACTTCATGTTTAGGGAATGAAAAAGGTGCGGTAACAGTGTTTCACGGAAGTCGGGGGTGCCTAATAACTTCAACTCGCTTAAGCAAGCCCTCAAACTCTTTGAATCTCGAGTTCCAGACCAATTACACTGAGTCACATATTGGGCCATATTACGAAAACCTCCAAAATTCGGATGAGTTGGTACATCCGTTTGAACTCATGCCAATTGGAGGCTCTGTCTAATTCGACCCAATCACATAAAATCAATCTTTTCAAAAATCGTCAGACATTTATGTCGGTCCTTTTCCTAAAAGTTGTGACGCCCCCAAAATAGGTATACAACACCCATTCTGAGTCGCCAAAATACATGGTATAGAAAGCAAACTACAACTTTGATAATACAGATGTCGTGTAGAATACGTCAATACAACTGTGAGTTTAAATACAAATATTGTCTTCTAGACAATATACACACCCGAATAAGTCCTCATTAATTATTCATACACTATTTTACGAAAATAGTGAGGATAATAAAACATCTTCCTAGAACCATCACTCCATTCCCGGCTACGATCTTTGCTATGTTCTCACCTCCCGAGAAGAAAAAATGGAACAAAAAGGAAAAGGGTGAGCTCAACTAGCCCAATAAAGAATATTATGACTAAGATAATATACAACAAATTATCGTTAGTCTTCAACAGGAAAAATCTAATAGAATCACAATAGACAACAAGTTTTAGATCGACAAATGCGTGGAAACAAAGAATCCATTAGAAGAGTCAATGTAGAGAAAGAATTCTCTTGTCTTACAAGGTTTAAAAGTCCATCATCAATAGTTTATCCCCGTAATAACAATCAATATACATCTTTAATCATCTTTGCACTACAGCCAAAGATATTCATTTGTATCACCAGTTTAGTCATGTTCATCTCAACACTGCTCATCTTTGCACTACGGAGCCAAAGATATTCATCGATTAATCGTTCATCTTGGCACTACGGGCCAAAGATATTCATTTATATACCACACCTTTAGGATCGAGGATGATGAAAAACATTTCTAAAAAACGAATCCGATGAAACAAAATGACAAGGATTAAGGATTAAGGATTCGTACTTTGTTTTACCCATGTCCAAAAATACTTGAAAATAATCATATTGGTGTAAAATTCAAGAATGATCAAAACATGGATACAATCAAAGCTAGTATCCGAATAGATATTTTGAACAAAAAGAAAATTTTTATTTTTTGGTGAATAGTCAGATATTCGTGAATAATGTCAGTATCGTGAATAGTCTTATATCGTGAATAATAACCCAGACACAACAAGTTCCAAATTTGATAAAAAAATTCACCAATACTTGACATAATGATATTGAAGAAAAAAAATCATTTAAAAAGAAAATAATACCCTTACCTCAAAATAATCATACTTACGATTTGAATTTCGGTATAGTCTTGTGAAACCATGACCGTATATAACAACTCAAAGTATACTCACAAGAATACACTCGATAATTTAGAGAGAAAGAGAAAACTTAGTTTACGGTGTGATTTTCAATTCTAACTTAACCTCTATTTATAGAAAAATGCTAGAACGCATTGAAGGAGACTAAAATAATAAATTAATATTATTTTATTCAAATTTCTCGCCACCTCTTTGATCAATTTAGGCGACCTTCTTTGAACCAAAATCAGCAGACCCATGTGTTGTATTCAACACCCACCAAAAGTGGGTCCCACCCATAACTTAATAAAATTATTTTATTTTTCAAACTTCAATAATTCATAGAAAATAGCACATTTATCGGAAAAAATTTGAAACTCACGACTTTCCATGGGAAATTCCATTATCTACAACTTTGCGTAAGAAAATTTTTCCAAATTCCAAATAGAAATTATCAAAATCCACAAACGGAGATTTTACGTACATAATCAATTTTAGGTCAAGAATTGTGTCCACACCACACACAAAACATATATTAAACATTTAATGCCACAAAATACTCTACCTCCTCATATACTCATATATCCCACATTCATTATAAAAATATCACCAAGTTAATATATTATTAAAATAATATATTTAAATGAATTATTTTATCGTAAAAAAAATAAAATATTAATTTTCAACAATTGTCACATTAAAATTTTCTCCATCTATATCCACATAAAATAAATATTTTCTTTATCATAATAATCAATAATTAATTATTCAAAATAATATTACGAATCACAAGATCGACAACCGTGCCGCTTCTCAGAAGAGAGGGCTTTCGATAAGGATTTCTCACTTCTTGGCGCCGCAATTAGGTGACCAAACCTCTCCTTAGATGAACTTTCTAGACATTGCCAATAATGTTTTCGATAATATTATTCAAATAATATGAATTATTGATTTGATAATGGAAAATACGTGTAATGACAATTATTGAAACAATAATAATATAAATATCAACGCAAAGATTATTGAATCAATAAAATATAATATTGAATAATGAATTCTTCGTAATAATTATTGAGTAGTGCTTTCTACGTAAGGATCAATAATTCAATAATCTTGTAATACCGTCTGGTATTGCTACTTTGTGCAATCATCACAGATATTCTTGTATTTAACCACACCAAGTAACCCAACAATTATTAACGGTAATAATTTACGTCGTTATTTATAAAACTCAATCTTTATGTCGTTTTCCTTCATCCAACTAGTTTTTTCCGTTATGGGGCCCACTAATGATCGCTACTGTAAGTCGTCTGAGATTCTTCGAACAAAAGAATATTCCACGACCAAAACGAATATTCCCTGATAATAATGAATATTTTATAACCACTTGCTTATTTTGTAAACTTTGCACATTTCACCCATAACAAAAGAATTATATCAAATTAACCCTTATTAATTTAGAATAATGAATAAAGGAAAATTCAATTTTATTTATAATAAGTTGAGGTCTTACAAAAGTACTCACCCTTAACCAACAAACAAATAAAATGCAAAGAATAGAAACACCTTAGGAAAAGCGAAAATCTCTCCGGCGTCGACACTCACTTATTACACATCTCTTCAAATTAAAAAATTAAAACAAATGTTTATTTACGTACCTAACAAAAAAAAATCAACGTAAACAACGGTAATATATATTATTTTTCTTGATTTAAATAACTAAACAGAAAAAAGAGGTTGCCCGGTTGCCACGATAATTATATTAATGACAGATTTGTCATTTAAGCATTTTTATTAATGAAAATATTACTATCTAACAATTTATTAATTAAAAATTACATGGTCTTGGACCACTATCGAACTAACTACTTGAGTTGTGCAGCAACAGACAACTTATACCCAATAAAACTGCTATTTCTCCATACGATTGTGGGGTTCCGGATCTGATGAAAACTCTCAAGTCTTACTAGACTCTAAAGTTGGGAAGACAGTAGAGACCAAATTTTGACATGTTCATAATCAAGAATTATACCTTTAGAATGCTAAATGGTCATTGGTCAATCTCCATTTTGTCTCTTTTTAACAGCTTTATAACTCTCTTTCCTTTTTTTTTCCACTCCTATTTTTGGCTGAGACTGAAGCTTTGATTGAATTTTGTAATTAATAAAGCCACCCACAATAGCTTTCTTGACAATTGATTCATAATTGTTAAGTACGCCTTCTTTTGTCTCTTTCATCCTTATCTAGTTATTCGATTCTTTCTTTCACTTATAAAATAGTATATTGATAATCCGTTCAAAGTATGTGTTAGTATCGATAATGTAATTTAAAATTATGATATTTGATATTTGGTACTCCCTCCATCCCAGATAAAAAGTTTTGGTGGACTTTTCACGCATATTAAAAAAATAAATAAAATGACAAAATTGTTTATAATAATGTCATTAAATATAGAGAGAGAATTAGATTAAAAAAAGTATGAGATATTTAATACTACGGATATAATAGGAAAATATGTGTAAAATTTTGGTTATTAAAGGAAAATAGACATTTAACATGGGATTACCCAAAATAGTAATAAAGAATTTTATCATGGGACGGAAGGAGTATTATATTTAGATTTGATCTTCAATTGCCTTATTATATATAATAATAGATGTAAATATTATAAGCATTTTTTTATATTTATCTTCAAAAATAATGAGTTGTTAGTTTAGTATTAGTAGCGTGAAAATATGATTTTTGGGATGAAAATTTTCGGGTTCATAATCGATGCTTGAATCTGAGCCTATGCCCCTTGTTATAATAATTATTTGGCGGCTTGGTGTTTTAGAAGGGCCAAATTTCTAATTGACTTATGATTTCTTATTCTATTTGGTTTCTTATTTTTAAAGAAGGTGTATCCTAATTGATTATGGTGATCTAATTACTATGAAAACTCTAAATCAGGACTCTTATTTTTAATTGGTCTCGGGCAAGTTATGTTGAGATGGTGTGAGAGACTATAAATACAACCACATACCAGGTACAAGTACACATACTTATAAATAATTAATACTCTCATACACGAGCAATTTTATACCTCTATTGTTAATTTTTTTGGTATCTACTTATTCTCACATTGGAGTTATTATTCGGTGCTGACCATCAAGTTTTTTGGTGTGTTCGTTTATTTACTGTGTAGGTTTTTGACTCGTTATTTGGTAATTTGACGAGCGGTCAGATTTTAGCATTAACATTGACGCTAGAAAAATGACCTTATTTTAGTATTGAGTTAAAATCACCAGATTTAATTTATCCGCCATGGTATGGTCTCCGATTTGAGTCGATACTAACGCAAATTACGAATTATAAGTAGACCTGACAAAATATGGTTATGAGTTGGTTTTGGTTTTCAAAATATGGTTATAGTTTCATTTAAGAATTAAAACCATATTAACCATTTTTAATATGAGTTGTGTGGGTTGGAACTATATGGTTATAGTTCAAAACCATATTAACCATTTTAAGATGTTTTGACTTTTAAACAGAACATTTTAAAAATGAAATTGTGACCGTCACAATTAAATTAATTAAGTAATAATATGATATAAAAATTATTAATATAAATAATAAAATGCTAAAAAACTATACTAATAAAATTTTAAATTGAAATTATTAATACCCTTCCATATTTAAATAATTTTTCAAAATTATTATTAACCTGGTAATAAAAAGGTTGGATCACATTCAAAATATTGTTGGAATATTAGCAGAATTAGCAAGACTAATTGGCAAATAAAATTGGAACAACTTAGCTGGAAACCGAAGAAAGCCGAGGCGTAGCAAAACTATTGTCCTAAAAAGTGATTCCGCCCTCACTGGTTATAAACCGTCGGTATAGTTGAGCTTCCCGGCGTTCACCCTCTAAGATTCAACAGCGAAACCTTCAATTGCGTGTACTCGCAGAAGAAGGCTGTGGACTTGTCTTTGTGGATTATCCTAATGAACAACATAGTATATATATATATAAGAACAGATTATTTAAAGAGAAGAAGAAGAAACTATATACGCTATGTTTTGTATCACTGTGTATATTATTGTGTGAAGAACAACTGATATTTATAAAGAGAAGAAAAACGCTGGAACAAGAACGTTGAGGAAGAAAAACGGTAAAGAGACCGTTTGGAAAAAACGTAACGCAAAAAGGAACGTTGGAGAATTATTGCGGCAATGTTCAGAAACGGCTAGGGCAATAATAACTAATAGCTTATAAAAAGAAATTAGAGATTTTAGCAAAACAGTGGACTACCTGGGTGCACCCGCAAGACATTCTGAGCCATTGGCACCCCTCAGCATGGTGTCATCGCGCATTATACACTTACTAAGATTTTCTAACCGAAGGTCTAATAGCTTATAAAAAGAAAATAGAGATTTTAGCAAAACAGTGGACTACTTAGGTGCACCCATGAAGACATTCTCGAGCCAAAGTTGGCACCCCCTACTGCAGGCGTGTCGGTATACATTACACGCACTAAGGTTTTTTGACCGAAGGTCCAAGAACCAAGCTTGGCCTAGTCCAATTCCTTAGCCGTCCTCATGTGCACGAGCCCATCCTTATTTCCTCAACCAAGTTACTAAGCTCAAGCCAACATTTACTAATATACACAAAGAATGTTCTCAAAGTAACCAATGTGGGACTTTGATAAAATCAATAAATTTGAAGCAAAACCAACAATCCCCCACATGATTCAAAGTTATCAAAGATAGAAAAATTAAAAGGAAGTGAGAAGGGCAATGGATTTTAGATACATAACGTCGATACCTTATGGATTTGAATCGACACTTAGTGGAACAAGCCCATGATTGTAGATTATAGGTGAACAATATTCTTGAACCCAATATCTATGATACAATCATCTGAACTCGCACACATATCTAAAAATCCTGAATCCACACAAGTCCGCGGTTGGGCGCGTTCTAGGCCATGCGTCATATCCCAGATTTTCATAAAGGCTCTAGAGAGTTTGTCAAAGACTCTCATAGGAAGCGACCTACACTTCCACCTTTATATAGGTGAACCCATCAAGTGTATACTGACATACACCACCCTTTAGGGCTATGACTTTCATTAAGAATCTAAATGATTCATCCTATCACAATTTGTCAGTAAGTACCACATACACACAGGGAGAAATATAAATAATTGTAGTGCTTTAATTAAATAATTACATGACTTGTTATTACCCATTGAACTCAATTCATGCGAGACCGTGTGATGAGATTGTCGGTCATCCCATTTGGTAAGATTGATGCCACAAACATAATCAATGGGTTTGGTGAATCTCATAACTGGGTTCGGAGAAATATCTTTTGGGAACTGCATTATTGGTCTACAAATTTGATTCGTCATAATCTAGATGTGATGCATATTGAGAAAAATGTGTTCGACAATGTGTTTAACACCATGATGAATGTTACGGGGAAGACAAAAGATAATGATAAGGCACGATTGGACATGAAAGATATTTGTAAACGTCCTGGATTAGAACTTTATGAATCTCCTAATGGTAAGATTGTTAAACCGCATGCAAAGTACACATTATCCAAAAAGCAAGTTGAATATATGTGCACATGGGTTAAGTCTTTGAAACAACCTGATGGATATGCGTCAAACATTGCAAGGTTTATTACGGGTGGGAAATTACAAGGGATGAAGAGTCATAACTGTCATGTGTTCATGGAGAGACTCGTGCCTATAGCATTTCGGGATCTGCTTGTAAAACAATATGGGATGCTTTGACGGATCTTAGTCGTTTCTTCAAAGACTTATGTTCAAAAAAATTAAATGAGAAGTACATGTGTGTACTTGAGAAGAACATCATAGAGATCACATGTAAACTTGAAAAAATATTCCCACCTGGTTTTTTTTACTCTATGGAGCATTTGCAAATCCATCTTCCCAATGAAGCTCGTGTTAGGGGTCCAGTTCATTATAGATGGATGTACCATTTCAAAAGGGTGATGGGAAACCTTAAGAGGAAGGTGAAGGATAGAGCTTATGTCGAGGGTTCGATATGTGAGGCATACAGTTTCGATGAGAAATCTACGTTTATCTCAGACTATTTCCCGGATGAAGTCTTGAAAAAGGCCAATCGAGTCTCGAGACATGATGATGGGGGAAATGTTGAACTAAATGGTCAGATTTCTGTATTTGGTCTATCGGGACGCGCTTATAGAAAAGGGAAGCGTATATTCCTCTCTGAGAAAGAATTACATGTTGCACATACTTACATTCTTCTCAATTGCGAGGAGATTAACG
This sequence comes from Panax ginseng, assembly GCA_020205605.1. NCBI lineage: Eukaryota > Viridiplantae > Streptophyta > Magnoliopsida > Apiales > Araliaceae > Panax > Panax ginseng. The sequence continues at coordinate 73,226,219 of CM035150.1, forward strand.
AATTTGTGAGGTACACATGCAAAATTCATATTTACCCCTTAACTTTCAATGTCATTTAATATACATTTCAATATTTTAATGTTTATAACATTGTATAGATTATACGATGACGAGTTAAAAGTGAAGCATCCCGGCATAACTGATAAAGATATTCAAATCAATCGTGATAAAAAATTGCACTTTGGCTAAAGGACAAAGTAAGTTAAGTTACTTAAGCACGACATATATATATTCCATATTAACTATGACTTCATTTAATAGGATGGAGTTTTTGTAGGCTTTGACTAAGGGATCAATGATTTTGGCTAATGTAAAGTCCTACCTATGGGACCAAACAAGGACCAAGTCAGCCGCAATGGTTACAAATAAATGGTTGTGAATTTCATACAAAGGCATATGGGCGCGATAAAAGAACAACGAACTCTGGAGTGTGTGTCCAAGGAGATTGTTACAATGAGCTTGGTCGTGCCTTTTATGGGGAGTTGGGGGAAATCATAGAGTTGTCGTACAAGGGCACGTACGGGGGTCATACTAACTTGTTCAAGTGTCGTTGGTTTGATTCAGAAAAAGGGATACATGTTGACAAACATGGAATCGTCAATATTGACCTCCATAAGTCCGCGTACTCCAACGAACCGTTTGTTTTACCAACTCAAACAATACAAGTATACTACACTCCTAGTCCTGTTAGGAAAAGGGGTAGACCGCCTGCATATTGGCAAGTTATAATTCATACTCCCGTGCGCATTCATGTAGAAGTAGTTGACGAGAAAATTTACCAAGAGCAGATGCTTCATAGACAAACTATATTAAATGTGGAGGATGACAATGAAGTAATCTAGTTAGATGGTGAAGATGAACCACATGAATTAGATCCTAAGTCAATACTTGTGTCAGATGACATTGATACTGATGAGGAAGAGTTATTGACTGACATTGACACTGAATCTGAAGCAGATGATGGTTATGAATCTGCAATACGTATACAAGATGATTCTGACTTAGACATTGACACTTGAACAAATGAAATGTATGTTTTAGTATTACATGTTCTTTATATCATTGTCATGTTTATATACTTAATTATTTAATGCAATTTCCTGTCATTATTGTCATTTTATATTCATATATACATGTAATCTGTGACGCCCCCAAAATAGGTATACAACACCCATTCTGAGTCGCCAAAATACATGGTATAGAAAGCAAACTACAACTTTGACAATACAGGATGTCGTGTAGAATACTTACAATACAATTGTGAGTTTGAATACAAATATTGTCTTCTAGACAATATACACACCCAAATAAGTCCTCATTAATTATTCATACACTATTTTACGTAAATAGTGAGGATGAATAAAACATCTTCCTAGAGCCATCACTCCATACCCCGACTCGATCCTCGCTTGTGTTCTCACCTCCCGAGAAGAAAAATGGAACAAAAGGAAAAGGGTGAGCTCAACTAGCCCAAGAAAGAATATTATGACTAAGATAATATACAACAAATTATCGTTAGTCTTCAACAGGAAAAATCTAATGTAATACAATAGATAACAAGTTTTAGATCAACAAATGCAATGGAAATGCAAGAATCCATTAGAAGAGTCACGTAGAGAAAGAATTCTCACTTGTCTTCTAAGGTTTAAAATTCCATCATCAATAGTTTATCCTGTAATAACAATCAATATACATCTTTAATCATCTTTGCACTCTGTGCCAAAGATATTCATTTAGATCACCAATTGGTCATGTTCATCTCAACACTGCTCATCTTTTGCACTACGTGCCAAAGATATTCATCGATTAATCGCTCATCTTTGCACTACAGCCAAAGATATTCATTTATATCACCATTTAGACCGAGGATGATGAAAACATTTTTAAAGAAACGAATCCAAAGAAACAAAATGACAAGGATTAAGGATTAAGGATTCGTGATTTTGTTTTACCCATGTCCAAAAATACTTGAAAATAATCATATTGGTGTAAAATTCAAGAATGATCAAAACATGGATACAATCAAAGCTAGTATCCGAATAGATATTTTGGACAAAAAGAAAAATTTTTATTTTTAAATTGAATAAAGGTCAGATTCGTGAATAAAGGTCGATACGTGAATAGTGTCGATATCGTGAATAGTAACCCCAAACACAACAAGTTCCAAATTTGATAAAAAGTTCACCAATACTTGGCGTAATGATATTGAAGAAAATATCATTTAAGAAGAAAATAATACCCACTTTACCTCAAAATAATCGTATCTTCGATTTGAATTTAAGATAGTCTTGTGAAAACCATAGATAGTATAGCAACACTCAAAGTATACTCACAAGAATACATTTCGATAATTTAGAGAGAGAAAGAAAGAAAACTTTGTTTCGGTGTGATTTTCAATTCTAACTTAGCCTTCTATTTATAGGAAAATGTTAGAGCGCTAAAAGGAGACTAAATTATTAAATTATTATTATTTACCAAATATTCAAGCCCACCACCAAGGAATCTGATTTTAGCCACCAACCACATGTTAAAGATGCTCACCAACCTTTGAAAACGTTTTTCTTGAAAATTTCCAAAATCAATTATTTCTAACTCAAAACATCAATAATTCACAATAAATATTCCTTTTATCGGAAAATTCAAATCTCGCGACTTTTTATAGGAATTTCAATTCTCTACAACTTTGCGAAGAAAATTTTTCAAAATTCCAAATGAAATTATCCAAAATCCACAAACGGGCAATTTTGATACTATAATAAATTTTGATTCGAGAATCGTGTCCACCGACACACACAAAACATATGTTAAACATTTAATGCCACAAAATACTCTACCTCCTCATATACTCATATATCCCACAATTATTATAAAAATATCACCGTTAATATATTATTAAAATAATATATTTAAATGTATTATTTTATCGAAAAAAGATAAAATATTAATTTTCAACAATTGTCACATTAAAAATTTTCTCCATCTATATCCACATAAAATAAATATTTTCTTTATCATAATAATCAATAATTAATTATTCAAAATAATATTACGTAATCACAAAGATCGATAACCAAGCCGCTCCGGAAGAGGGGGCTTTCCAATAAGGATTTCTCCTTCTTCATGCCAATTGATTAGGTGACCAAACCTCTCCTAGATGTAACTTTCTAGACATTACCAATAATGTTATCTGATAATATTCAAATAATATGAATTATTGATTTGATAATGGAAAATACTGTGTAATGACAATTATTGAAACAATAATAATATAAATATCAATGCAGCAATTATTGAATCAATAAGATAAAATAATGAATATAAGAATTATCGTAACAATTATTGAGTAGTGCCTTTCACGTAAGGATCAATAATTCAACAATCTGCATGTAATACCGCTATGCTCTTTGTGTAACCACGCGTATTCATCGTATTTTAACCACCGTGTAACCCAACAAAGGTTATTAGCGGTAATAATTTACGTCGTTATTTATAAAACTCAATCTTTGTCGTTTTCCTTCATCCAACCGTTTTTAGTTATGGGGCCCACCAATGATCGCTAGCTGGCAATGTATGTAGATTCCGAGCAAAAAGAATATTCCACGACCAAACGAATATTCCCCACAATAATGAATATTTTATAACCACTTGCTTATTTTGTAAACTTTGCACATTTCACCCATAACCAAAGAATTATATCAAATTAACCCTTATTAATTTAGAATAATGAATAAAGAAAAATTCAATTTTATTTATAATAAGTTGGGGTCTTACAACCTCCCTCCTTATGAAATTTCGTCCCTCGAAATTGACATACGATTGGTATATCGAAAAGGTGAGGTACCTTGCTTTCATCTCCGATTCCAACTCCCATATCATTTCCTCAATTGCATGGTTTCTCCACAAAACCTTAACTTGTGGTATAACCTTCGTAACGTAAGACATGCTCTTTCCTATCCAAAATCTCAACAGTATCTCCTCGTAGGTTAAATCTTCCGCTATCTCGTCTGGTTCTAATGCAATAATGTGGTTCGGGTCTTTCACATATTTACTGAAGCATAGATATGTGGAATACATTGTGAACACGAGAGACATACTTGGAGGTAACGCGAGTCTATAGAAGCTGCGTTCCTATTCCCATCAAGAATCTCAAATGGACCAACAAACCTTGGATTGAGCTTTCCTCTTTTCCCAAATCTTGTAACTCCCTTCCATGGAGCAATACGTAATAATACATGATCTCCGATATTAAACTCCACGTCCTTTCTATGAAGATCGAAGATAACTCTTTTGTCGATCTTGTGAAGTTTGAATCGTTGTCGAATCATTTGGATCTTTTCTCGTAGTCATGCGTATTAATTACGGTCCCAACAATATTGCTTCTCCCACCTCGTCCCCAAAGATCTTGGAGAAATCGACATTTTCGGCCCATACAACGCCTCAAATGGAGCCATGCCATATACTTGCTTGATAACTCATTGTTTGTAGGAGAATTCCACCAAAGGTAGGTACTTATCCCAACTTCCTTTGAAATCTAGGACACGAGTCTTAATAGATCTTCAAGGGTTTGAATAGTCCTCTCTGATTGTCCGTCTGCTTTGAGGATGGTATCTTTGAACTAAATCGTAAATCCGCGTCCCATAGCTTTCTGCAAGCTAACCCAAAATCTTGAAGTGAATCTCGGGTCACGATCTGAAACTATGGATACTTGGCATGCCATGCAATCGTCATAATCATTCACGTGCATATGAAAGCAAGACGTTCAAGGAATAAGTCTCGTGACGGTAAGAAAATGGGCGGACTTGGTTAATCTATCAACAATAACCCAAATTGCATCTACGCCTTGAGAAACTTTGGGAAGACTCGTAACAAAATCCATAGTAATGTGTTCCCATTTCCATTCCTAATCTCAAGTGGTTGCAATGGACCTTTTGGCACTTGATGCTCCGCCTTTACACGTTGACAAAGTTAAACATCTTGAGATAAACTCCGATCTCTCTCTTCATATTGTTCCACCAAAATGTATGTCGAATATCATGATACATTTGGTACTTCGAGATGGATTACAAACGGGTGTTGTGCCTCCATCATGATTTTATGCTTGGTCGAAATCGTTAGAACGCAAAGTCTAGAATTGACTCAAAGTATTCCTTCCTCATCAATTCTTGCTTAGGAATAGCTCCTTCTTTGCACTTTCTTCTTCATACGATCGCCCCCTGTGTCCGTAGCTTGAGCGCTTTTAACTTTATCGATTAAAGTCGGTTCTACTCAGATATTCGCCATCATCATGCGGGACCACAGGTCTTTAATTCTATCTTCATCCTTTGTAAGTCGTATATAAAATGGGCCTTCGTTGACAATATTGCACTTTTCATGATTGCGTATGATCTTCTACTCAATGCGCCGGCTACCACGCTCGCTTTTCCAGGATGATATTGAATAGTGTGATCATAATCTTTTAATGACTCCGACGTCATTGCGCGCATGTTGAGTTCTTTTGGGTGAAGAAATATTTGAGGCTTTATGGTCCGGTATAAATCTCCACTTTCTCTCCAAGTAGTGTCTCCATATCTTCAACGCGTAATACGATCACGCTAATTCTAGATCATGAGTAGGATAATTCCTCTCATATTCTTTGAGTTGTCGTGAGGCATAGGCTATGACTTTCCCATGTTGCATGAGAACACATCCTAACCCCTTTCCGTAAGCATCATTTGATAACAAATCCATCTGAACCAGATGGTATTGTCAGAACAGGTGCGAAATGAGTCTCCTCTTGAGCTCTTGGAAGCTCTTCTCGCATTCCTCGCTCCATAAGAATTTTGCATCCTTCCGAGTCAGCTGAGTTAACGGAGTAGCGATTCGAGAAAATCCTTCCACAAATCTCCGATAATAACCAGCTAAGCCCAGAAAACTGCGTCACGATTCGGTCACCGACTTCGGTTGCTCCCAACTTTGTATTGCTTCAATCTTCGTCGGGTCAACAGATACTCCTTGTTTTGACACCACGCGCCCCAAGGAATGCTACTTCTCAAGCCGAACTCGCATTTCTTGACTTGCATAAAGCATGTTCACGAAGTCTTTGTAGTACCGAACGAAAATGGTGCTCATGATCTTCACGGCTTTTGGAATAAATGAGGATGTCATCAATAAAGACAACAACGAACTGATCCAAATATTCCTTAAATACACGGTTCATCATATCCATGAAAGCAGCAGGAGCATTAGTCAATCCAAAAGACATGACCAAGAATTCATAATGCCCGTATCGAGTCCTGAATGCCGTCTTTGGAATATCCTCAGTTTTAATCTTCAGCTGATGATATCCAGAACGAAGATCGATCTTTGAAAAGAATTGCGCTCCTTGTAACTGGTCGAACAGGTCATCAATGCGAGGTAGCGGATACCTATTCTTGATGGTGACATGGTTCAATTCTCGATAGTCAATCTGAAAGTCGCATACTCCGTCTTTCTTCTTCTGAATAATAAAACAGAGCACCCCAGGAGACGTCTTAGGGCGAATGAAACCGATGTCTAATAACTCCTGTAGTTGGATTTTTAACTCACGAAGTTCAATAGAGCCATTCGATATGGGGTTTTAGAAATGGGCTTTGTACCCGGTTCAAGGTCAATAAAGAATTCAACATCACGTTCGGGGTGTAACCGGAAGCTCTTCAGAAATACATCGTGAATTCTTTAACCACGAAATATTATTCAAATCGACTTGTCTTTATTCAAATCCATAACATGGGCTAAGAAAGCTTGACATCCGTTTTTCAATAAACGAATAGCTTTGTGGCTTGATATAATGACAAAAGCGATCGATTTTAGTGGTTTAGTGGTTTGAATTGCATATGATGAGTTGGTTAGGAATATGAAAACTAACAACCTTATAAAAACAATCAATTTTGGCATGATGAGTGGTTAACCAATCAATTCCTAAAATCACATCAAAAGCAAGTATCTTTAAAGAGATAAGATCAGCGGTAATGTGATAGTGCCAACTTGGATCATGCAAGATTTATAAACCGTAGATGTATCGAAGGTTTCACCCAACTGAGTTTCAACAGATAAATCAAAATCTAATTTCTCCTGAGTCAAGTTTAAACGTTGAGCACAAGCGGGAGAGATAAAAGAATGGGTAGAACCAGATATCTAGTAAGGTATAAACTTAGCAAGAATTCAAGATTAGCTTACCCGTGATCACCTCGTTTGGGTTCCTCACGTTTTGTCCAAATACGACGATAAACGCTCTTCCGAACCGCCGATTTCGACTTATCCCGGATAGCCTTGAATCACCACTCCTCTTGAACTTGGTTTCGCGATAGTACAATCTCGAGCGATGTGGCCTTCCTTTCCACAGTTGTAACATACCTTGGATTGTTGTGGGCAGTTTGCCAATGATATGTCCCTCCTTCCGCGTATTTGTAACATCTAATGGCGGTCGTTCTCCTCCCCTAGCATTTGTTGTTGGTCTTTGGTCTTCTAGTTGATATCTTCCGTCATTGTTGAATCTTCTCTTTCAAATTTCCACCGAGTCACCTCTCCTATTATCATGTCCACGATTACCACACGAGTGGTTACCGCTTTTGTCCGTATTCTTTCCTCCTCATTTGGTTATCATCGCTCGATGACTACCTACGATTGTGGTCCCTCGGTTGAGTATACTCACTATCTCGCTTCTAATAATCGAGCCCTGCTGACAACATCCGAATACGAGAAAATTTATGAGAGATAAGGTATTGACGAATCTCCGGTTTTAGACCTCTCGAAACATACGCGTCATTCGTTCCTCATTCTCCACCAAATGAGGTGCAAACTCGGATAACTCTGCGAACTTTGCCTCGTCTTTGAGACACCGTCGTGTTGTTCGCGCTCGAGTCTAATAAACTCTACCTCCTTCATATGACGAATACTTTACGGAAAGTACTTGTCATTGAACGATTCAAATCTTTCCCAAGACATGTTAAGTGCATCTGTCAGTACGCCTTCACGATTCCCACGACCAAAGAATCGCTTCACCACGAAACATAAAGGTGGCGAATGGAACCTTCGTTCTCCTCCTCCGCACCCCAAGACATCGAATATCTTGGTAATTTGCTTGACCCACATTTACGCCTTGATCGGATCCGGCTTTCCATGGAAATCTGTGGTCCCAACTCCTTAAACTCGCTTGGGTGTGATGATGATGCAGCATTGCCATCATTTCCACCCGTATTTTGTACACGAGTCTCCCTCATGCGATTTTGCATGAACGCAAAAAGCTTCTAAACATCCCGTCGTTCATCATTTTCTCGATGGGCGTTGTTCACAGGGAGGAACATTGCCACTGTTACGCGTTCTCCTCGTTGGTGAGTACTGCTGGCGTCTCCACGGTCTCATAAACTCCATTGTTATCGTTCTCAGCAACCCATTCTTAAATCGCCATAAAACAAGGGTTAATTAAACAAATTAACATATCACATAATATCCTATATTATGACCGACCAACAAATAAGCTTAGGTAGGACACACTAGCGAAGGATTTACTCGCTCTCCCTCCTAGTTTACTATTCCCCGATCTCCGCTTGATCATATCCTAAGCTCGATACCAACCGCGACGCCCCAAAATAGGTATACAACACCCATTACGAGTCGCCAAAAAATACATGGTATAGAAAGCAAACTACAACTTTGACAATACAGATGTCGTGTAGAATACGACAATACAACTGTGAGTTTGAATACAAATATTGTCTTGCAGACAATATACACACCCAAATAAGTCCTCATTAATTATTCATACACTATTTTACGTAAATAGTGAGGATAAATTAAAACATCTTCCTGAGCCATCACTCCATACCCCGACTCGATCCTCGCTTATGTTCTCACCTCCCGAGAAGAAAAATGGAACAAAAGGAAAAGGGTGAGCTCAACTAGCCCAATAAAGAATATTATGACTAAGATAATATACAACAAATTATCGTTAGTCTTCAACAGGAAAAAATCTAATGAGAATACAATAGACAACAAGTTTTAGATCAACAAATGCAATGGAAATAAAGAATCCATTGAAGAGTCACGTAGAAAAGAATTCTCTCCATCTTCTAAGGTTTAAAATTCCATCATCAATAGTTTATCCACGTAATAACAATCAATATACATCTTTAATCATCTTTTTGACTACAGCCAAAGATATTCATTTTAGATCACCAAATGGTCATGTTCATCTCAACACTGCTCATCTTTTACTACAGCCAAAGATATTCATCGATTAATCGTTCATCTTTACTACAAAAGAAAAGATATTCATTTATATCACCATTTAGGACTGAGGATGATGAAAAACATTTTTAAAGAAACGAATCCAAAGAAAACAAAATGACAAGGATTAAGGATTAAGGATTAAGTACTTTGTTTTACCCATGTCCAAAATACTTGAAAATAATCATATTGGTGTAAAATTCAAGAATGATCAAAACATGGATACAATCAAAGCTAGTATCCGAATAGATATTTTTTGGACAAAAAGAAAAATTTTTATTTTTCTATGAATAGTCCGTATTCGTGAATAATGTCAGATATCGTGAATAATTATGTCGATATCGTGAATAGTAACCCCAGACACAACAAGTTCCAAATTTGATAAAAAGTTCACCAATACTTGAAGATAATGATATTGAAGAAAAATATCATTTAAGAAGAAAATAATACCCTTTTACCTCAAAATAATCGTATTACATTTGAATTTCGGTATAGTCTTGTGAAACCCGCGACCGTATAGCAACACTCAAAGTATACTCACAAGAATACGCGATAATTTAGAGAGAGAAAGAAAGAAAACTTTGTTTCGTGTGATTTTCAATTCTAACTTAGCCTCTATTTATAGGAAAAATGTTAGAGCGCCAAAAGGAGACTAAATTATTAAATTATTATTATTTACCAAATATTCAAGCCCACCACCAAGGAATCTGATTTTGTACCAACCACATGTTAAAGATGCTCACCAACCTTTGAAAACGTTTTTCTTGAAAATTTCCAAAATCAATTATTTGAACTCAAAACATCAATAATTCACAATAAATATTCCTTTTATCAGAAAATTCAAATCTCGCGACTTTTTATAGGAATTTCAATTCTCTACAACTTTGCGAAGAAAATTTTTCAAAATTCCAAATGAAATTATCCAAAATCCACAAGCGGGCAATTTTACGATTATAATAAATTTTCTATCGAGAATCGTGTCCACCAAACACACAAAACATATGTTAAACATTTAATGCCACAAAATACTCTACCTCCTCATATACTCATATATCCCACAATTATTATAAAAATATCACCATTAATATATTATTAAAATAATATATTTAAATGTATTATTTTATCGGAAAAAGATAAAATATTAATTTTCAACAATTGTCACATTAAAATTTTCTCCATCTATATCCACATAAAATAAATATTTTCTTTATCATAATAATCAATAATTAATTATTCAAAAATAATATTACGAATCACGATCTCGACAACCAAGCCGCCCTCAGAAAGAGGGCTTTCCAATAAGGATTTCTCCTTCATCACCGCGAATTAGGTGACCAAACCTCTCCTTAGATGTAACTTTCTAGACATTACCAATAATGTTATCTCGATAATATTCAAATAATATGAATTATTGATTTGATAATGGAAAATACTTGTGTAATGACAATTATTGAAACAATAATAATATAAATATCAATCGCAAAGAATTATTGAATCAATAAGATAAAATAATGAACAAGAATTACTGTAATAATTATTGAGTAGTGCCTTCACGTAAGGATCAATAATTCAATAATCTGCAGTAATACTTGTAAGCATCGTAACCACTTGTGTAACATCAGATTTTTAACCACCGTAACCCAACAATGTTAATTCAGTAATAATTTACGCCGTTATTTATAAAACTCAATCTTTGTGCTTTCCTTCATCCAACCGCTTTTCCGTTATGGGGCCCACCAATGATCGCTACTGGCCGCATTTGAGATTCTCGACAAAAAGAATATTCCACGACCAAACGAATATTCCCAAACAATAATGAATATTTTATAACCACTGCTTATTTTGTAAACTTTGCACATTTCACCCATAACCAAAGAATTATATCAAATTAACCCTTATTAATTTAGAATAATGAATAAAGAAAAATTCAATTTTATTTATAATAAGTTGGGGTCTTACATAATCAAATATAACTCTTACTAACATCTTGAAATTTGTAATATATAGATGGCTTCTGAAGCAGCGCAAAAAATGTGCGGCTTGGGTAGGGGTACTAATCATGTGCCAAAGTCCCCTACTAATCCAGATGATCGAATTCTTATACAGATGCGTCCTTCTCCGAACATCACGTACATCCGCATCATTTATATATAAGTATTTTAGATTTTCATTGTTGCAGATATATACTAATGTAAATTGCTTTAAATATTATAATAAATCTACTTATCTTTAATGTAAGTTGGTGTATATTGTAGTGATTTTTCAGATAACAAGATAGTCAAGTGCATTTCACAGCTGTGCTTACAAAATTGGCCGACACCTGTGATTACGTGGGCGAGCACACCTATCGCCCACAAGGATGCAGTTTGGACGGAATTTTAGGTATGTTTTTTAAATTATGACAGATAATATAATTAATAAACTAAAATTGTTTAGTAGTGTTGGATTATATGTTAATAATACCATTTTAATATTATTATTATTATTGTTTTATTTGCAGAAAAAGTATAGATGGGAGGACGCACATGCTTTAGTGATACAAACACTATTCTGGTAGAAATGCGTCGTCCGCACCAAAGATAACTTGAACAAAGAACGACAAAAAGCCTTACACAACGCATTGATTGACCATCCAGGCCAGGGAGAGGAGTACATGCACGAGCATAGCCCCTGGTGGTGCACCCAGTTCATATGGGCTGAGATATGTGCCCAATGGAGAGCTGAGAGCAGGGTCAAAAGACGTAAGATTGCCGCCACTAACAGATCCTCGGGTGTACCTGATGGCAAAAAGGCGAAAGGAACCTACATGGGCAGAAGTATATCAAAGTTGTAGCGTATCATTGCCAGGGTACGTATGAATAGTTTTAATATGTTTACAATCATGAATTGTAGAATATCACATGTTTACTTAGTAATATTGGAGTATGTTTTGTAAGGAGTCTCAGTCTCAAGGTCAGCCTATCCATTGACTGGATGTGTGCGTAGCCACCGTGATGGTGCCGCTTGATGCTATATCTGATAATGATAATAAGTTTTGACAACTTTGATGTTGTTTATCAAGTTTTATGTCATTCTCAGAGAATTTTATATTAATTTTTAACTATTTAATTGTTAACCTGTTGACAAGATACTTATAAGAGTTTATTGAATGAGCGCTATTCTGAAGGCACCCCACGTCCGCCGATTGATCAAGAATTGTGGGAAAGGGCGTTTGTTGTGAAGAAGAAATACATCAAAGGTCAAGGACAACGAGGACCCCCAACCTTCAATGGCTTAGGCAACTCTGCTACCCAGTCTTCACAGTCATCGAGTCATCCAGCTATTCATACTTCTGCTGACTGTGTGAGAGCTATATGTCGAGATCGCGATCTTTTTCAGATCTCAAGTGAATCAAGCGGCTCTAAGTCCCGATGAGTTAGTCGATACAATGGCTGAAGTGAAGAAAGAAGCAAAGACATCACAAAGATGATGATGGCAACGAGGTAATCAATCGTATTTATTACAATCAAATTAATGACTTATATATATATATATATATATATATATATATATATATATATATATATATATATATATACATATATTGTTGTGTTTAATTTGTTGTATATTGTCGTAATACCAGTATCAACATATATACTATATATGTAACTTGTTTTATTATTTTGTTAATTACAGGGTGATCTACGAGAAACTAATTTGGACGATAATGCATGACAACCGACCTAGTCTTGTTTTCTAGTTATTTATGAGCCTTGTACTTTTATATTCATTCTTTGGATGACTGTATGTTACTTAAAGATTAGATTTGTATATATTTCTTCAGTTCATATTGGTTTTTTAATGCTTATATAGTTTATATTATTTTGGTGTATGTGTCGGTATATGGATGGATGTTTATATTGGTGTGCATGTGTTGGGTTATATAAAACTTGGTTAGAACACTACTACAAAGCAGTAAATAGACAACGCAAAAAAAAAACGTTGTAATTTCAGTCAGAAAAACGTTGTGGTTAAAGGTGTTATCTATTTGACACCTTTACACAACGTTTTTAAAACGTTGTAGTTAAGAACAATACACAACGTTTTTTAGGAAAATAACGTTGTAGATTTGTTTTCCAAAAATTAACAGATGCTTAAAAACGTTGTAAAAAATATGATTCCACAACGTTTTTTGGATAAAAATGTTGTTTAGTATATCAGACAACGTTTAAGCACATTTACACAACGTTTTTAAAATATTGTAGATTAAAAAGTAAAAAGAAAAAAAAATTATAATTCACCTACATTACCAATGCACCTACAATATACTAATGTCATGATATATAGCTAAAAGGTCTAAATTCTCATTTAAATTTAAAGCCAAAATGTATCAACCATTCAAAATACATCTCAATAATACCATTCGTTTACAGTTTCAAATTACTACATCCACAAAATCTATACCAAACTATCCATAAGCCTTTGAAGTGCAGATATCTGCAAAAATGTAACTCGCAATTATACTCAAAGTTCAAACTAAAATATAGCCACACCTAACTAATAAAGCAGAAATAGGAAAGAGAAATACTCAAAGTTCAAGCTAATTTTTGTGCCATTTTCTTTTGCTGATTTTGAGCAGTCCCAACCTGGATGCCATCAATGTATACTTCAACAGTTGCTAAATGGAACCAACAATTGATTCAACAATGGAACCAGCAATTGATTCAACAATGTCACCTAGACCTTTTGGTGCTTTGCAATCACCCAAGCCAAAGGAATTGAATCCTGGCTTTAAAAATTCGTTTTGAACCTCCGTCACGAAGTCCCGACTCTGACAAAGAAAGCAAAGATGAAAATACAAGCACAACTTGCTTGACATAGCCTAAATTTAATTCCCTATACCTTTTGATCACGCAAAGGCTGCAGATGAAACAGATTCCAGAATTTTTTGCCTGAATGATATCAAAATGAGAAAACTATAATAATTAAGGCACATTATAATACATGTATATATTCAAACTATGCACCACTAAACTTGAGCCAATATGTCATATCTGAAATAACTAACATGCATATTGAAACCAACAAATTAAAAAAAGCACATTTAGACATTCCTTGAATGTAAATGGATTTATCACATCGAAATGGCAGAGAGGTAGGTGACGAAGCATATGAATATTGAGTATGATTCTTGAATTTTATTGAATGGTGATAATAATATGGAAATGAAATAAGGCTAATGTACTAGTTTTAGTGTAGTTAATGAGTTGAACGGTAACATCCTTTCGATTATCAATTGCATCTCTTATTTTCCTCACAGTGGCTGGATCAGTTTCGGGCCCCTGAAGAAACCTATAACAATTCAAACAACCAAGTTCAATGATCAGAGTAAAAATACATTGATTCTTACTATTCTAGCCTACCCATTTGAAATTCTTTTTTTTTTTCCTGAACTAATTAAAAATAAACTCCAACCATCCAAAAGCCATTCTAAAAAACACATATAAGTGGGATGCTCAACTACCATTTAAGGTCAACCTCCAATGGTTGAAACCTTAAATGGAAGAAAATGCTCAACTACCATTTAAGCTTGGGCATATCCAAAAGGAAGGTGAAGTTATATAAATTAATAATGTCCATTTAGTCTCGCGGGTCCACAGAATATGCTCCACAACTAAGAAGTGTCCAGTACAATCTCTTGAAGGGGTGTTTTATCTTTCAACAAATATGTTCACATCACAATAATTATGATACTCAGATTTATACTAAAAAATCTCTTCACAAAAGGCAGAGGCATAAACGGTAAACCATACGAACAAAAGTATACAAGGACAAAACAAACACTTAAGTCACCCTCATAAATCCATGTAAGATCGTTGGACTCCACTCACCTTGCTGAACTGTAAAAATTTAATTGTACCAGAGAATTAGGAACTGTAAGATACAGAGTATAATAGCATAAAAGTTTCAAATAATTACTTTGATAGCTGTATCATCCATAAGAGGTGTTTTATTCCTATGTGCAGCTATAAGTCCTGCATAACAGAATTTATTTAAACCAAGAGCAGCAGCTATCATATCACGAACAATTGCATACCTGTAATGATAAACGGTATATAGCTTTGTGTTAAACTGATAATAATCAATATCTGATGCTATTGCAAATTACGAACCAATATATACTGAATAGTCTACCAACAAACTATCCACAGTTTTCTACTAGAATTTATAGAAGTGTCAAGGAACCATCTGTGTACTGCATAATACCCATCTGAAACTTGAAGTCATCTATCATTTGGCACATAATCAATAGCACTAAGTAGCTGCACTAATCAATAGCATACACTCGATCTAATCGGCAAGCAGCTGCAAATGCACTAAGTAGGCAGATGAAAGTTTGTCCATTAGGTTTGACTTCAAACTTCTTCATTTCTTCCAAAATCTTCAGTAAAGAAAGAAAATATATATACGTTAATTAAATTTTTGCTAATATATAATTAGGTTTAGCGAAATCGGGAAGAAACATATAAGGGTTGCCTGATCAGATGTCTCAAGTAATGAAAACAAAGGCAATAAAACAAACCTGCACAACAAGAATACTCTTCTTATTATTTATGAGGGCACTACAATCAAGAGTGCCATGAAATTCAGTTACAAACTTCCCATGAAATGCTTTTCCCAGGATTTGAGCCATCAACAACACTGACCCAATCATCATGTAAAGAAGGCTCTTCTTCATTTCGTGGGACTACAACTTTAATGTATTCAATTTCTAATATCTTCTCCTGTAATGTAGCGCATGCAGTAGTTGAGAATCAAGGTGAATAGATTACCAAAAACTATATAACACATCAATATATAGTATTTCTTTATAAGATCACTCCTATTTCTGGATGCAACTAACATTTAGACTATAGAACCAAACCTTGTATGAATTTGCTGAATCCAATGGAGGGGCCAAAAGAAAAAACCATGGCTAGGAAACAAACGTACAACAGAAATTCCCTTGGCAAGAAGAAACTGTTCAAGCGACATGCGAACCAACTCACCGTCCATCAAAAAATCAAACAGTTGATGTTTCCAATCATCAACATCATCTCCTGCTTATAAAGCAGCAGTAAGTTTAAGACAACAACAAAGTAAACCAATGAGTAAGCAATTGTGTATGTGTAAGTATAATGTATATACACATTAGTATATTGAAATTGTGTGAACACTACTAGCAGAACTGATTATGTTACTAATGTACCATGGCAATTCATTGAATTCTATCTGGTGACATTAACAAATTCACATAATTTTCATGATTGCAGAGCCAAGTCATTGAATTCTTTCTGATCTCCTTTTTATATGGTGCTAATGCGGTGTCACACTCTGCAAGCAGTACACAATTTTAAAGGTAGAAGGGAGAATAAAGTTGTTATTTAGTTCAAATAGCTTTAATATGAGAGAAGATAAGGGCAAAAGTAGAGAATACAGAAAGTAATATGTCACTGTACACATAACAAAGGAGCAAACAGAAGCCAATTACAATATAACAAAGGTTACAAAAAGGATTCATCGTGGGTGGAACAGTGGGGCAGTTATCTGACCCAAAAAAATATTAACCTTGAATCCAAGAAAATATTCCACCTTTTCTCAGTGACTTAGGTACTACTTTAAAGGATTAAATGGCAATCTTTAAAAAAATACTGGAAAAATATTATGTCCCAGTTGTACAAGCTGACTTTGGGAACATTCATAGGAACTTTATGATGCAGGGGGAAGGGCTTGTCATCATAACAGTAATTAAAACTGTATTCTCCCCCTTTCATCCTATCAACACACTTTTATATGATAAAGTATTTCTCAATTCGGTACTTCATAGACATGAATCCAAGTAAGGAACGCTACTGTGAAATTGAGACCAATTAAAACCCTAAACATATAAAAACAAAAGAGGAGTTCAACAAAATCAATGTGCGTAATTTAGGAAACTCAACAAATAACTGCGAAACCCTAGAACCAGAGAAATTAGTAGTATAAACCTGACAATGTGGGGATCCCTCGAAAGCATACGCAACAAGGAGACTTCACGGAGAGTGATGGGATGGACTCCTTCATCGTCCTCGTGGAGTCTTGTCTTCTTCAGGGCTTCAATTTTGCCGGTAGCCCTTTCTCTCGCTCTGTAAACCTTCCCGTACGGGAGTGACCACAGAGTTTCCTGAGGGGTAACGACTTGGCGTCGAAGACTTGAACTAGACCTCCGGCGGCGAGTAGGCGTCCGTCCGAGCGGAAAGAGGCGGATGTGGTTGTATCTTTGAAGGCGGAGGTGGCTTTGGGTGTTAGGCTTTCGGACGAGAAAATGGAGACGGTTGCGGAGTGAGTGACGGCGAAGTGGTGAGGAGAAGTTGGCGAGAAGGAGAGAGAAGTGGGTGGTAGCCGAACGCACAGTAGATCTAAAAACTATGTCTTAAAATTTTCAGTTTCACGTTTTTTTTTTCTCGTGTTTTTCTTGATAGACAGCGTTTTTAAAAATAAACGTTATCTAATTAAAACCAAAAAAATATCTTTTTAAATAGATAACATTTTTGTATATATATCTATAACATTTTTTTAAAAAAACGTTATAAAAAAATACCACAACGTTTTTATAAAAAACATTGTGCTTAAAGTGTTGTCTATTTGGTACTTTGTACTGGTGGAAGTTTATATATAATGTCTGTTGTGTGTTGGGATATAAAGTTGGTATAAAATAGGTATAGTTTTTGGGAAATCCAAAAAGCAGGAAAAAATATTTTTATTTTATTTTATACATCAGCGCTCGCAGGCGGTCGTTGATACTCATTAGCGAGTGCTAATTGGATTAGGATGTTAGCGACGCTTCTACTTATTCTTGGCGGCCTCGACCTGACCTTGAACCATGTCGACTTAAGCTAAGCGGCGATCCGATCGCTAATATCGATTGCAGATAATTTGGTCGCTAATAGTGGTCGCTGAGTGCATTCCAGCGACCAGATTATATGCGACGACTATCAGCGATCGTAATCGGTCGCCGATGGTTATCATCAGATAAGCCTTTTTCTTGTAGTGTTAATTCTTATGAAAACTCTAAATCAGGACTCCTATTACTAATTGGTCTTGGACGAGTTATGGTAAGACGGTGTGGGAGAGTATAAATACAACCACATACTAGGTAAAAGTACACATACATATACATAACTATTGCTCTCACTAGAGCAATTTTATACATTCATTGTTAACGTTTCTGACTTGTACTTTTTTTCACATTGGAGCTATTCCCCGACCGTCCCAACCGTCATGTTTTTTGGTGTGTTCATATGTTCATTATGTAAGTTTTTAATTCGTTATTTAATAATTTGGCGAGCGACCAAATTTTGACGTTTACAATGATATTAAAATTATAACGAAAAACTTTGAGAGCATTTTTCATTTTATACACGTGAAAAGTATCTAAGATCACGTCAAATGAAAGTGATTTTGATCATAAACCAATAATTCAACCATACAAATATAAAAAGCATTTGAAAATATAAAAATATGTATACTTTTATTTTATTCAACATTGTTAAACACTATTACTATATTTCTAAAAATTTTAGGGATATGTTTAGAATATCAAATTTTTCACTTAATGCAAAAGTTTTAAACTTGTATCTCTAATATATAAAACGAATAAAATACAGTAAAAATAAAATACAGTAAAAAATCGTAGAGTTCTTTTATATATATATATATATATATATATATATATATATATATATATATATATATATATATATATATAAAATTTGGATCATGTTCGGACTCTCGGACAAGACCAAAATTTGGACTTTTTTTTTTTTTTTAAAACAACTAAAAATAAATAAATAAATAAAAATTTATGGAATTGAATTTCTTTTCATAATCAAGATTTTTGGTGTGATTTGGATGACGTATAACAAAATATGTATGTACAATTCATGCAATTTGCATGTACCACCATTTTTGTATAGGTATTCAAATCACGCCTAAAACATTGTATTATGGAAAATTTCGATTCCATAAAATATTAAATATTTTTTTAGTTGTTTTAAAAAAAAAAAAAAAAGATCCGCTGATTGATCGAGTTCAACTCCCCGGACTGATCCATTCTATATATATATATATATATATATATATATATATATATATTCAGTACTACTCACTAACAATTTACACCTTTCCCTTTTTTCTTTTTTGTTTTTAATTTTTAATTTTTATCTTTGAATCCCTATTTCTTTCTAGCACTGAAATTCTCTGGATACATGCTTTCTCTTCGGCATGATCTAAAATGTATATTAAGAGATTTGATATTTTCACAAGTAAAATTTGATATTTTTATAAGTTCCCACTTACATGAGTGTGAAGTCCATTTATTATTAATGTGAGAGGGACCTCGTGAAACTATGATTTTTCCTTGTAGAAATATCAATTCCCTATATTAATTGTATGTAATTAAATTTAAAATATTTTCAAATTCACATTCGATATGAATTAATTCAGTTATAGATGAGATACTTATTAAAATTAAATAATATCCAAATAATTCTACTAATTTAATAACACAATTTATTGTCTTCAAATATAAAATATAGCACATGATAGAAAAATATGTAACTAATGCTACTAATTAATTACAAAATTTATTGCCTTCAAATGTTAAATATATCGCATGATGAAAAATGACAATAGATATTGTCAGAAAAAATTGTATTCTCAGAGAAAATATATATTTAATGATATTTTTAACTGTTTTGGCTACACTTAATATTTTAAGGTACATTTATTGCTCTGTGATATTTTTTTGCTATAGCAATATTAAAGGTCTAAAAATTATCTAAGTAATAATACTAATTAATTACATAGATTTATTGTCTACAAACTAAGCTCTCACATAACTAAGTTTATTCCTCAATAAAACTTACATAATAAATATTTCCTTTGATAAGATTTTAGACAAAATCTGCCTAATTAATTTTTAGATGTAATTATATTATAAATGTTATCAATTATCATTTGTAGTGATAATATCATAATTAGCAATATTTATGTTGTCAGATCAAATTTGTATAACGACACTTTTACGTTTTTTTAAACTAATATTGTCTTATAGACAGTATCCAAACTCAAATAAAGTCCTCATTATAATTATCGATACACTATTTTACAAAATAGTGAAGACTGCTATAAAAATCGCCTTGAACCATCACTCCACACCCTGACTAGTCCCAGCTATATTCTCGCCTCCTAAGAAGAAAAATAGAACAAAAAGGAAAAGGATGAGCTCACCTAGCCCAGTAAAGAATATTATGACCAAGATAATGCAGAATAAATTATCATTAGTCCTCAATAGGAAAAAATCTGATAGAATACAATAGACAATAAATTTTAGATCAACAACTGCAGCGGAAACAACAATCCATTAAAAGAGTCAAGTAGAACATGATGTCTACTATCTTCCATGATTTAAAAGTCCATCATCAATATTTTATCACTATAACATCAATCAATATTTATTTCCAATCAACGAATTATCTATGCACTACGGGCCAAAGATAATCGTTTGTATCACCAGTGGTCATGATCATGCCAAACACCTGTCTATCTTTGCACTATGGGCCAAAGATATCAATCAACAGTTCATCTTTGTACTACTGGCCAAAGATAACTTTCAACATATTTAAGTCTAAGAATTATGATAATGATAATAAGAATGAATCAAGTGAGACCATAACATGGATTCAATTTCAAGAATAAGGGTTACAACAGATAACTTGGAAAAAGAGATTTTTTTTGTGAACAGTACCTGTGAATAGTACCGTATAAACAGTGCCCATGAACAGTACCCAGACATGAAAAGTTTCAAATTTAATAAGAAAGTTTAGACCAATATTCCAGTGAAATGATATTAGATGAAGCGCAATTTCTAATCATTTCAGGAATTACGGAAGCAATACTTACCATAGTAAGTTTAAAATTAGGAATACGAGATGAAATAATATTGCTTACGTAATATGGAGTATGAAAGAAAATAATATTTCTTACGAATATGGAAGAAAATAATGTCATTTACGAGTATTGAAAGAAAATAACCTCCTTTACGAAGAAAAAATAATATCATTTACCTTAGTAGAAACTGGATTTGACTAGAATATCAAATATTATTCTGAGAAAATCTTGCAAAAAAAGCTACTCAAAGTATTCTTATACTCATAAGAAATAAGCTCAATATTATAGAGAGAGAATTTTCTGATTCTGGTGTGAGTTTCATTGTTTAACTAAACAGCCTATTTATAGGAAAGTTGTGACGCCCCCAAAATAGGTCCATTCCATCCAACCTATTCTGAGTCGCCAATTACATGGTACAGAAAACAACTACAACTTTATTACAACAATTGTTGTGCAAAATACCACAACACATATGCTATGAGTTTGGATACAAATATATACCAATTGTGACACGTGTCCCAACTGTGGACAGCGCCTCACAGTGATATCTTACATAAAGGTATAGTCAAAAACTGTTTTAGAAATTAGAATCTTTGGGAAGTGCTCAAGGAAACCTTCGTACATGGGAGGCCATGCTTCTAGGTTATGATAGATATCATATGGCCACAGAATTATCCTTGGTTGACCCAATAGACCCCAAAGAAAAACGAGAAGATTACTATCATATTCTTCCCAATGGTAAGTCTTCTCTTGACATATTATTATCTCCACTGTCTCTAATTGAGAATTATACTTCAAACAAACACCAAGATTATATAGGTAGTGCTCATAGATATACTCAGCAAGTGGATGAGGACAATCCTGTCTTATGATGACACGAGGTTGTATGTCATTAAACATCTTGTACGATATTGGCAAAACACCCTTCCAAAGTTGAGTTCACCTCACCCTCAACAGCTATAGACCACCATTCTATTCCCTCATTATCCCCGCTTCAACCCAAATTTACACTTTTATTACCCCGAAAAGGAATTGTGAAGCAAAAGGGTGAAACACAACTAGCTTCGAAAAGAATATCATGACTAAAGATAATTAAATTATCAATAGCCTTCATCAAGAATAAATCGAGATTTAGAACATATGGTAGATGATAAAACTTTTCAACCATAGTTGCAATGAACGAAAGCAATCCATTAGAAGAGTCAAATAGACCATAAAATCTATTATCTTCTCCATGTTAAAAGTCCACCAACAATGTTTTATCCTCAGAACATCAATCAATAATTCATGTCCACAATCACATGTATAACTCATAATCGTAATTGTAGTTCTAAATTCATTTTCTCATCCAGACAAAGATAATTTTATCACCAAACATCAAAGATCATGGTTATACCAAATCACGCTTCATGTTCATAATCTTACTAATAAATTTATCTTTGCACTACGGGCCAAAGATATTCATCAACAAGTCATCTTTTACTCCACAGCCAAAGATATTCAACAACAAAAGTTATCTTTGCATTACGAGCCAAAGATATTCATCAACAAATCATCTTTGCACTTCTGACAGCCAAAGATATTCAACAACAAGTCATCTTTGCATTACGAGCCAAAGATATTCATCAATAATTCATCTTTGCACTTCTGAAGCAAAGATATTTCATTATCATTTCTGTGGCCGCCCCAAAAATAGGTATACATCACCCATCTTGGGTGCGCTAGATACATGGTGCGTAATTCAAATACAACTTACTAATACAACTGCCGTGTATACAATACGACAAAAACATAAACCGTGAGTTTGAATACAAATATTGTCTACTAGAGATTATACAAACTCAAAAGGAGTCCTCATTACAATTATTATCACACTATTTCACGAATAGTGAGGACTACTAATGCTATCCTCTCGGACCATTACTCCGCTCCCCACTGCGTCTATACTATATTCTCATTTCACAGAGAAAAAGGTGAAAGAAAGGGTGAGCTCAACTAGCCCAATAATAAATATTATGACTAAGATAATGCGAATAAATTATCATTAGCCTTCAAAAGATGTTAAATTGATAAAATATAATAAACATCAATTTTAATCAAATAAAACTAGGATCCATTAAAAGAGTCAAGTAGAAAATAAAATCTACTATCTTTTATGATTTAAAAGGTTTTCATCAACATTATAGTCGAGACTCACCTTAATAAATATTTCACATCATCGAATCACCCCGCGCTATCTGACGAGGATATTCTTTAGTATCACGACCACAAATTATCCATGCACTACAACCAAGGATATTCGTGTATTCATTAATGGTCATGATCATGCCAACAACTGTCCATCAATGCACTACGGGCCAATGAGGATTTTTTTACCACATCATTTGTAACATTACGGTCATGATTACACCGAATAATCCCTGGTCATAATCATACCAAGTCCATCTATGCACTACAGGCCACAGATGACTTTCAACATAATATAAACATAAGGATGATGACAATGATATAAGAATTCAATAAAACAAGTTCAAGAATTAATTTATCAAGGAACCAATAACATCCAAACTGTCAACATGATACTGCTTTGTAGAGTAAAATTGAAGAATACTTAGAAGAATATTTTCATGAAAGGATACTGGATGAAGCGCAAATATCAAGGATATTCCACTAATTTCATGGAGTATAGAAGTCAAAGTTTTAACCAACCGAGTATAATAAAGAATGGAATAACAAAAGAAATCACCATGCATGCGATAAACCGCATGAGCGGTGTTATTCCAATGTAATAATAAATAACGGAACACAGTGCGGCGTAAAAACGCATGCGGTGGGATATTCAACGAATAATAAAGAATGGAACCAGTCCGGCGTAAAACACATGCATGTGATGTTCCAATGAGAATAATAATAAAGATTTTAACCCGGTCCTGTGTAAAACACATGCATGAGGATGTTCCAGCGGAATAATAATAAAGAGCGGAACCGGTCACATGTAAAACACACGAGACATGATGTTCCAATGTAATAATAGAAGAATGTCACCAAGTATAGGGTAAACCAAGTATACGAGTTATTCCAATGAATAATAAGCAATGGAATAACAACAGCTTTTCTTCATGAATAAGAAAGAATAACACCCCTTACTTTAGTAGGAGATTGAATAACTTTAGATAGTGTAATGTAATGTAATACTCTTCTTCTTTCTCTCTTATTCTCTCTATACTTTCTCTCTATAAGCTTGAATGAATTAAGTGAAAAATAATGAAAGCACTAGGCCTCTATTTATAGAAGATTTCTAGCTTAGCACTTGCCATGTGAAAAGGCAAGTAATTTCAGCGATTGTTATGTGAAAAGAAAAGTGGTTTGGCGCTTTGTAATGTGAAACGACAATTGGTTCGACGCCTGTAATGTGAAACGACAAGTGGTTCGACGCCTGTAATATGAAACGGCAAGTGGTTTGACGTCTAGTAAAGGTAATTACTAGTGACGAAGGTAATTACTATTGACGAAGATAATTACTATTGACGAAGGTAATTACTATTGACGAAGGTAATTACTATTGACGAAGGTAATTACTATTGACGAAGATAATTACTATTGACGAAGAGTCTCTTAGATGATGACATATGGGCCCCCCATAAAATAACCAAACTTACCACAAACGTCTCATAACAGACTCTTTATATACATCAAGGATTGAATAAATATTATCATAAATCATTTTATTTTTAATCAACACATAATTTATCTTTCAACAATTATTAATCATTTATAACTTGTCGTCTTAATTATTGATTTAATAATATATCATATTATACAGATGATATTGTGACAATAATTGAATCAATAATATAAGAGATATGATCGTGAAGAATTATCGTGTAGCAATAATTGAGTATAAATTGAGTGACTTCTCATGTAAGCATCAATAATCAATACCGTATTGTTACTATGCGAACCAATGCAGCAGACATTCGCATACTTTACTACCGGGTAGTTCAACAGTTTTAACAGTAACACCTCTGCCAAGTTATTTTTATAGAAAGATACTTTGTCGCTTTTCTAACTACAACAATACTTCATTGTGGGGTCCACTAATGATTGAATAGTGATATACGATTTAATATTCCCCGACAAAAAGAATATTCCTCGACCAAACGAATATTTTATAACAACTTGTTTACTTTGCAAAATTTATAAATATTACCTGAACCATAACATTATATCAAATTTATTCAATAATATTCAAAATAATATTTATAGAAAATTCATCTTTATTTATAAAAGTTGGGGTCTTACAACCTCCCTTCTTATGAAATTTCGCCCTCGAAATTAGGTACGATACTGGTATGTCGAAGAGGTAAGGATACCTTGATTTCATTTCAGATTCTAACTCCCAAGCCATTTCCTCAACATCGTGGTTTCTCCACAAAACCTTGACTTGAGGTATAACTTTTGAGCGTAGAATATGTTCCTTCTTATTCAAGATTTGAACAGGAACCTCTTCATACATCAAATCTTTCGCTATTTCGTCCGGTTCTAACTCAATAATGTGGTTCAGGTCTTTCACATATTTACATAACATGGATATGTGAAAAACGTTATGAACACGAGACATACTTGGCGGTAAAGCGAGTCTATAGGCCACGCCCTACTCGATCGAGGATTAAAAATGGATCGATGAATCGAGGATTCAGTTTTCCTCTCTTTCCAAATCTTGTAACTCCTTTTCATGGAACAACACGTAACAACACATGATCTCCTATATCGAATTCCACTTCCTTTCGATGAAGATCAAGATAACTCTTTGTTGATTTTGTGAGGTTTTTATACGTTGTCGATCGTTTGAATCTTTTCCGTAGTCATACGCATTTCAACTCCCGGTCCCAACAACGTTGCTTCACCCACCCACCTCATCCCAAAGATACTCGAGAACGACACTTTCTTCCATACAACGCTCAATGGAGCCATGCCAATACTTGCGATAATAATCGTTGTTGTAGAAAAACTCCACCAATGGTAAGAACTTGTCCCAACATCCCTTGAAATCAAGGACCACGAGTCTTAATAGATCTTCAAGAGTTTGAATAGTCCTCTCCCATTGTCCGGTCCGTCCCGAGGATGATATCTTAGAGCTAAATCGTAAGTCCTGTGCAGCATAGCTTTTTGCAAACTAACCCAAAATCGTGAAGTGAATCTTGGGTCTCGAATGAAACTATGGATACCAAGATACCATGCAGCCTTCTTGTACTTTTACTCTTGAGTAGTTCAACAGCTTTTAACTGTAACACCTCTGTAGTTATTTTTTTATAGAAAGATAATTTTGTTGTTTTCTAACTACGACAATACTTCCATTGTAGGGTCCACTAATGATTGAGTCAGTCGTCATTTAATATTCCCCAAACAAAAAGAATATTCCCAGAACCAAACGAATATTTTATAACAACTTGCTTACTTTGCAAAATTTATAAATATTACCCACAACCATAACATTATATCAAATTTATTCAATAATATTCAAAAATAATATTTATAGAAAATTCATCTTTATTTAGTTGGGGTCTTACAATTTCATCTTTGCACTACAGGCAAAAGATATTCAACAACAGGTCATCTTTTGCACTATGAGGCCAAAGATATTCAACAACAGTCATTTTTGCACTTACGGGCCAAAGATATTCATCAATAATTCATCTTTTGCACTCTACGGCCAAAGATATTAATATCTCAAAAGAAATACATAATTATTTTAGAATTTATATAAACCATAATTATAACCATGTTGATCAATTCACCTTTGCACTTAAGCTAAAAATATTCAATTGTAAATTCAATGGTCATGATCATACTAGTCACAATTCATCTTTACACTCAAGTCAAAGAGAATTTCAACACTGTATTATAAAAATGTTATATATGATAATAAAAACAATATATATAGTTTTAATCTCTAGAGTAATATTCATAAATCAACTATAATTTGGTTAGAAAAAAGAAACCAATTTTGTCGTGAATAGTAACTCGTGAATAAGAACTTCATGAATAGTAACTTGACACAAAAAAAAGTAGAAATTCCATAATAAAATCCATACCAATATTTCGGTATAATGATATTGAAAGAATAACATTTCTTAAACTTATAAACAATTTATTTTAATTGTTTACACTTTACTAAAATAATGCATTTAATCATTCTAAAATGCCAAACTCATAAGATTTCATCACCAATAACCAAAACCCTCATAAAAAATCTGCATATACCACATATGATTCTCAAGCCATAAAATCATATTTTCCAATTTTCTTCCTTCACATAACATATTTAATTCCTTTATTCATAACTAGACCATTTTCATGAAAAATACCAAATCAGTTCCAAAAATATTTCTTTTCTGGGATTTAGCATAATATAGTCCCATATTGAACATATATTTTTCCCGAAATTTTTAAAATACATTTACTATTTTTCATATGGCCAAAACTGCCGAATATTTAGACATTTATCATAAATTATACTTTTATCCAAAAATTTCGAAATTTACAGAGTATACTTCTATCATATACATATACTCCCAATAAAAATTTTATCAATTTTGGAGTTAACCACAAGGAGTTATAAGGGTTTTATTTTAAAATAGTCCTTTCCCATAAAATTCATAACTCATAATCTATACATCCAAAAATTACCATTTTTGGACACAATCTAGAAAACTCATCAAATTATCATTTCAAATTTTTCCAGAATTTTTGAAGGCCAGAAAAATTACGAAACTTAAAATCATAACAACCCTTAAAATCCCTTACTATCCCTAACCTCAAAAGAGCAGCACTTTTGATTGGATATCGGATATGATGCTGAAGGAAATTTGCACTGATGAATAGCAACTCACCAAGTATCTAAATACTCACAAAATACACTCGATAATCTAGAGAGAAAAAGAGAGAAAACTTATGAATTCTGGTGTGATTTTCAATTCTAACTTAGCCCTCTATTTATAGGAAAATATTAAGACGCAAGGCATTTAAACACATGAACTCATGGATTTACCTGCTACTATTCCTACCCACCACATTTGAAAATTCAATTGAGCACATTTCTCATCAACCAAAAGTGGGGCCCACCAATTCTAGAATTTTTCACCAAAATCATTTATAACCTAATTTTCGAATCAGTCACCTCTTAAAATTCATAACAAATTATAGACTCATTTTTAACGGTTCAAAATTTGTGGACATATACTCAACTTATATATGTATAACATATCCTAAAATTATAACGATCCAACGGTCAGATTAAAAATTATAACTCACACAATAAAGCTGTAAGAACACTGATTTGATCTTTTAATACCTCCAATCCGACAAAATACTGATAAAATACCTCAATATTAATTCCTTCATTTATAATCACATAAATAAATCCATCATTTATATCCACATCAAATAAATATTTCCTTATCATATAAATAAATAATTAATTATTTACAAATAATATTACAAAATCACAATTATGACAACCAGGCCGTTCCCAAGAAAGAGGGGGCTTTTCGATAAGGATTTCTCCTTACTGGCGCGCAATTAGGTGACCAAACCTCTCCTTGACAGAACTTTCTAGACATTGCCAATAATGCTATCTAATAATATTATTCAAATAATATGAATTATTGATCTGATAATGGAGATATTGTGCAGTGATAATTATTGAAACAACAATAATATAAAATATCAACGCAACAATTATTGAATCAATAAAATAAAATATTGAACAGTAATTACTGTAACAATTATTGAGTAAAGCATTCTCACGTAAGAATCAATAATTGAAAAAATATCTTGCAATACCATGTCTATCTTGTCTTACCACGCCAGTATTCAGATTTTAACCACCGTATTCCAACAAGATAATAGCAGTAATAACTACTGTTGTTATTTATAAAAATTTAATTTTGTCGCTTTCTTCATCCGAAGCAGCTTATTCTCATTATGGGCTCACAAATGGTTTACCGTCGCATTTAATATTTCCCACAACAAGAATATTCCACGACCAAAACGAATATTCCCTAAACAACAATGAATATTTTATATCCACTTGCTTATTTTGAAAAAAAATAATTTCACCCATAACTTTAAACTTTTATCAATTTAACCATTTACTGAAAAGTATTTATAAGAAAAATTGAATACTTTTATTTTATAAAATTCGGGGTATTACAAAAGTGGTAGCACACCATGTTTGACAAAATCTTATATACGGGTGGTTTTTCTTCTAGCACACCTACCTTGAAACAAGACTTTTCCAAGCCAATTTGCTTTCTCCACCACTTTTATCACATGTTTTAATTTTTTTTTAAAAAGAATTCAAATTCAATTTGAAAACTAATACAATTTGATCATCTTCACTCCATTTAAATCACGTGCCAAAATATAATAATATTATCATTTAAATTACTATTATATTATCACATTATACTATGATAATGTAATATTATAATAATATATAAATATATTTTCGGAGAAGATAATTATTGTTTTATAAAAAAAATAACAACTTTCGATAATTGTCGCATTCTAAAATTTCCTCCATTTATATCAAAATTTAAAGAAATCCTTGCTTACCATATGCATCAATTATTTAAAATTCTTCAATAATTATTTATAATTAATATTATAGATTCACAATACTGATAATCAGATCTTTCTCAGGAAAGAGGGGGCTTTCCGATAAGAATTTCTCCTTACTGACGCGCAATTATATGACCTAACCCCTTTCATCGATAGAACTTTCTCGACATTATCAATAATGCTATCTAATAATATCA
Source organism: Panax ginseng (assembly GCA_020205605.1). NCBI lineage: Eukaryota > Viridiplantae > Streptophyta > Magnoliopsida > Apiales > Araliaceae > Panax > Panax ginseng. The sequence goes on from CM035150.1 coordinate 73,256,233, forward strand.
TTTCAATAATATGAGTTACTGTGTCATGATAATTATTGAATTAATAATGTAAAATACTATTCAATTTTCACTGTAGTAATTATTGCATCAATAATATGAAAGACTGTGCAATTTTATTGTATCAATTATTGAGTGACTTCTTACGTAAGAATCAATAATCGGAGATACTGCAATCTAACACCGTGCCACCAATGCAACCACGCGTATTCATCGTACTTTTTATCGCCGGATATTTCAAATAGCTTTTAACGGTAAAAGTTTTGCCTTTATTTTTATAAAAAAGTTATTTTTGTCGCTTTCTATATCCGACAGTTATTCTGTTATGTGGTCCACCAATGATTACGTCGTTGTACGGATATTCCCGACAAAAAAATATCTCCCGACTAAAACGAATATTCCCCGACAAAATGAATATTTTATGATCACTTGCTTACTTTGTAAAATTTGCACATTTCACCCATAACTACAACATTATATCAAATCAACACTTTATTATTCAAAATTAATATTTAGAGAAATTAAATCTTTATTCATAAAAAGTTGGGGTCTTACACTTTATGTGGACATAAAAATTAAACATGAAAATGGGGGTCAAAATACAAATAAGTAAAATTATAAAACCACTTATGTCCAATTTTTATGTCCACATAGAAGAGCTCAATCAACTATATAATTAAAAGCTCAAACTTAGTTTGGTTTGGTTTGATTTTATCAAATTTTGGTTCAACTTTCCTAATTCATTGTAGTATAATTACTATTTAAATTTGTATTAATTAATACTATCCAAATTACTACATGTTATCCATCAATAATTACTATATGTGTTCTTTTTAATAGTTTTATTTAGTTTATATATGATGGGTCTTCAACTTTTAAATTTATTTTGATGATAATAATAAATAGTAATTAAGTTAAGAAAAATATTAGAATCCTCACCATAGGATTTATATTATAATTATTTTAACTATCTTATTTACTTTGACCTAAAATATTTTCTAAATCTTATTGAATTAGTTTTCTTGATCTTGATAATTTAATATCAAGTGTTAAATAAATTAGTTCATAAAGTAACATTTTCTAAGACAAAGAGAACTCCTATTATTTTTGTTAAATAATTTTCTTTCAAAAATTATCTTTCACAAAAAGGGGCAAAAAGATTTCATAAAATTAAACCTCAACAAATTGTATGCATATATATCTATCTATATATATATATATATGCATGTTGAGGGCGTAAAAGTCCAAGGATTAATATCCTTATGTTGACCGAATGGACTATGTGCTTGGAATATTTTAAATGTTTAAAAGCTTACATATGTTGAAAGTGTAAATGATTTGAGAACACTTTTTTGGGACAATTAATAATCACAACGATCGAACAATCTTTGTAAATGAGATTATGTAAAATTATTTAATAAAAATGAGATTTTATTGATAATTTGTGTTTTATGTGACTTATGGTCATTATATGATCGCGTTACGAGTTATGTGCGCATTTTTGAGTGTAGAGGGTAAATGTGGATAATAAAAAAATTTCGAGAAAAGATGTAAAAGCACTATTCACGCTAAAATCCCAAGCTTGTTTTTTTGAATTTTTTGAATTATGACATAGCGTTTCTTCGGAAAAGAGAGATTGGTGGCGAAATTAGATTTTTGAAAATTAAATAGAAATTTGATTTTTCGACTAACCGAACGGATTACAAAAAGTAACTGAGAAAGTTAGAAAACCTAACTGGATAAGAAAATGTCTAACTAGAATAACTTAGATTAACTAAGCCTAAAAATTAAGAGGCTTGGCTAAGAAATTTGAAATTAGCTAGGTTTGAGCCAATGGATGAGCCTAGGGTTGAGCCTAGGGTTTGAGAGATTTGGTTAGGGTTGGGACAATGATAAAGTTAAGGGTTTATGATGGTTTGGCTTAGGGTTAAACCATGGCTCAAGCTTTAAGGTTAAACCCTGAGACTTGAAGCCAAAGCAAGCAAAAAAAATATTTATCCCATGTGGGATGAACATGTGTGACTCAACTCTTATTTAAAGCAAGATAACGTGCATTTCGGGTCATGTTGGCCTTATTTTGGAGCAAGGCGGAAGCATTGGTGAGTTATGGGCATGACTCACCATACCTAAGAAGTAGACTATGAGTGCTTGATGTTTCATTAATTATTTTTTGGCCATTAAGTGGCTATTAAGTGTCTTGAGTTAGTTTTAATTGTGGTTTGATTAGGCTAACTCAATGGGACAATAAGTAAATTTTTAAACATGAGGGGGAAGACTTTGTGTGACTTAAGTTGGGTGACCAACTTGTAAGAAGTAAAAATTATGTTTTATATAAGCAAAACAAGTGTTAGACTTTTCATTTATTAACCAAAAGCTTCTAAGTGCTAGAAATTAAGAGAGAAAGCAAGAGCAAGATAGAGAGAAAATAGAGGAGAGGGTCAGACCTATCAAGGAAGGAGGAGAGCTAGATCAAAGCTTAACCAAAGCTTGAGAAGAAGAAGAATTATGAAAGGTAAAACATTAAACTCATCTACTTCATCTCTTTCTTTAAAAACTTTATAGCTTATTAGAAAAGTGTTTTATTGGTGGTTGGTGTTTGTGTTGTGAGATCATAGAAGGATCTTGGAGAGATAAGGTTTATGGTTTTTACATATTTTAAAACACCTTAAACATGCTTATCAAGTAAATCAAAGTATAAAATTTAAGCCTAAGCATGAGGATGGAAAAATAAGATAATAGTGAACTATAAACGAACTTTAATATGTGTTTGTTTATGTGTTGTGGTATAATTATTAAGATTAAAAGAAGGCAAGTTAAATAATCTCTGATAGTGTGATTGTTGCTTGGAACAACCTAACCCTCTAATTCTTAATGGTTCTATCATATTAAATCTAGACTGATAGTTCTGGGTTATATAATAATTTGGGTCTAGTGGAGGCGATTGACACATTAGATTTAAAACATAAGGAGAGTTTCGGATAATTGAGTGAGTGCGGTTATCTAGAATTGTTAATTTCATGGAAGGAAGAGATAATGTTAACTTACTTACACTGTTGATGTGAATAGGTGAAATTGAACTGAAAAATTAAAGTTTTAATTTATTTGGTTATCTTTATATATTATAATAGAAACTCTAAACCCCTCAAATCTTTACTTTCAATTTATAGTTGGAAACATTAGAATACATCTGAAATATTATCTTTCTTTGTGGGATCGATCCTTACTCGCTACTATGCTTATTGTTTAATTTTGTAGAGTAATAGTGAGGTTTGATTTTAGAGTGCTAAACAACACCTCCTAAATTTTGGTGTCGTTGCTGGGGAGTGATTATTTGTTTTTGTTTATTCTTTGTTTCTTTTAATTTATGACTCAATCCTCTCACTCTATTGACTTAACTTTTGATCAAGAGATAGAGAAAACAGAAGATACAGAAGAAGCTCTTTTTACATCACCTGGTCTTAGTATAACACTTGAAGAGGAAGTTATGGTGGCGCTAAACAACAATTATACTTTAAAAGAATTGGCTACTCCTGGTCTGAATTAACCATCTTTTTGTATTGAAATCCTAATTTAGATGTTGCTTTTGAACTTCAATAAGGACTAATCCACCTTTTGCCTACTTTTCGTGGTCTTATAGGTGATGATCCATACACGCATTTGAAGGAGTTTCATGTGGTGTGCTCCACTATGAAACCACAAGGAGTAACAGAGGAGTAGATAAAACTTAGAATTTTTTCATTTTCATTAGCGGATTTGGCTAAAGACGTTGTACTATCTTCCTTCAGGATCAATACGATTATGGAATGAGATGCAAAGGTTGTTCTTGGAGAAATACTTTCTTGCTTCGAGGATTGCTAAATGAGAAAGGAGATATGTAGCAGCAGACAAGTCAATAAAGAGACTCTCTATGAGTACTAAGAAAGATTTGAGAAGTTCTGTTCCAGCTGTCCACCCCACCAAATTGATGACCAACACTTGATTCAATATTTCTATGAGGGACTGTTGTCAATGGATAGGAGCATGATTGATGCAGCAAGTGAAGGGGCACTAGTTGAGAAGACACCAGAGTCTGTAAGAAATCTAATTGCAAACATGGTCGCGAATTCACAGCAGTGTGGAACCAGGAATGAACATGCCCCTAAAAATGTGAATGGGGTAATAAGCACGTATAATCTTGAACAACAAATTTCTGACTTAACTTCTATGGTTCGACAAATAGCTACAGGGAATATGAAAGTAGCAAAGGTATGTGGAATTTGTTCAATGTAAAGGCATACTACAGATGTTTGTCCAATTTTGCAAGAGGATGAAATTGTTCAACAAGTTAATTTTGTGGGAACATTCTCAAGACAACATCAACATCAATATGATTCCTACTCTAACACTTACAATCTAGGATGGAAAGATCAGCCCAATCTTAGTTGTAGAGGAAACATGCTACCAATGCACCATACTTTTTCAAGTATGCAACAAGATTTTTATCAGGCTCAACCTTAGTACCAAACATATACCGAAGAAGTACTTCCCAATTCTGGAACATCCATGGACGACATATTCAAAGAATTCATGAGTCAGACACGACAATTCATGAATCAAACACAACAGTTCTAGCAGGAGACAAAAACCTCGGTTCAAGAATTGAGAAATCAAATAGGTTAGCTTGCAACAATAGTTGGTAGATTGGAATCTCAAGGCTCAAGGAGGTTACCTTCTCAAAATGTTGAGAATGTGAGTGCAATTACTTTGAAAAGTGGTGCAGAGGTATGGCAGCAAGAAGAGTCAATGTTTACTTTAGAAATTTGCAACGGTGCTATATGTGAGAATGTAGTGTCCAAAGATAGCATTGAATTTGATGTGGAGGAACAAGAGGTAGAGGTGAATGAACTGATAATTTTTGCATATTTTTACAAGGAGGATATGGATGATGGTACATCTTCACATGTGCAAACAAGAAAAATAATAAATGATAAACACTATGGAACCTTAACCATAGAATTGGATGATGCAACTATCCAGTTCAACATATATGAGGGTAATAGGTATTTTGGTAATGTTAATTCTTTTTTTTCTATTGATGTTGTTGATTATTCAGTGCATAATTTTTTTGATCAAATACAAATAAAAAGGGAGGATTTGAGGGTTGCAGTTTTCAATGGCTGGGAGATAGAGGAATATGCAAGAATGGAGCAAAATCAAGATCTAAAGGAATCTCCTAATGTAGAATTAAAAATGTCACTATTCCACTTGAAATACAAAAGTCCAATTACATAGAATGAGAAGAATGATGTCGAGCCAATGACAATAAATAAAGGCAGCTGTTTGGGAGACAACCCAAGATTCAGATTTGATTTTTCTATCCCTTTAATTTTTAGTTTGTTAGTTGCATGTTAGATAATAGTACTTTATTATTTGCATGATTTTCTTAAATTGGGTGTGACGCCCCCAAAATAGGTATACATCACCCATTCTGAGTCGCCAAATATATGGTACAAAATTCAAATACAACTTAATTATACAACTGTCGTGTAAAGTATGACAAAATATAAGCTGGGAGTTTCAACACGAATATTGTCTTCCAGACAATATACACACTCAAATTCAATATTATTACAATTATTATAACACTATTTCACAGAATAGTGAGAACTACTAATGCAACCATCTGGACCGTCAATCTATTCCCCGACTAGTCCCAGCTATATTCTCATTTCCTGAAGAGAACAGTGAAAAAAAGGGTGAGCTCAACTAGCCCAGTAAAAAATATTATGACTAAGATAATGCAAAATAAATTATCCTTAGCCTTCAACAATATAACAACTGATAGAATATAATAGACAACAAGTTTTAGATCAACAACTGCAGAGGAATAAGCAATCCATTAGAAGAGTCAAGTAGAGCATGATATCTACTATCTTCTACGATTTAAAAAGTTTATCATCAATTTTATCGCTGAGACTCAGCTCAATAATTAATCCACTTTATCGAATCATCCCTGCACTACGGACCAAGGATATTCTTTAGTATCACGACGACGAATTATCCATGCACTACGGGCTAAGGATAATCATGTTTTCATCAACGGTCATGATCATGCCATAAAAAATTCATCTTTTGCACCTCGTCAAGAAAATCCATGGCCATAATCATACCAAAAACTGTCCATCAATGCACTACGGGCCAATGAGGACTTTTACCACATTATTTGTAACATTATGGTCATGATTATACCGAATAATCCCTGGTCATAATCATATCAAGTCCATCTATGCACTACGGCCAAAGATGACTTTCATAACAATATAAGCATAAGGATGATGACAATGACATAACAATTCAATAAAATAAGTTCAAGGATAAATTTTAAAGATTTATAATTTAATTTATCCAGAATTCAATAACGTTCAAATTGTCAACATGATACTACTTTGTGGAGTAAAATTCAAGAATAATATTGTATCAAAAATGATTTGAACCAAAAAGAAATAAATTTTTGTCATGAATAGTATCCCGGGTGAATAGTATAGTACCCCATGAATAGTAACTTCGGGAATAGTAATCTTGTGAATAGTACCCCGACATGAAAAGCTTAAAATTTAACAAGAATGCTCAGAATAATATTTCCATGAAAAGATACTGGATGAAACGCAAATATCAAGGATATTCAACTAATTTCTTGGAGTATAGAAGCCAAAACTTTAACCAAATGAGTATAGAATAGAATTCGAAATCTGAAACGAAATAATATTACTTACATACTACAGAGTATGGAAGAAAATATTATTTTATACGAATACTGAACAAAAATAATATCCCTTACGAATATTAAACGAAAATAATATTCATTACAAATATTAAACGAAAATAATATTCATTACGAATGTTAAACGAAAATGATATTCCTTACGAATATTGAACGAAAATAATATTCATACGAATACGAAAAATAATATCTCTTCAGAATATGAAATAAATAATAATCCTTACGAGTATTGAAAGAAAATAATCCTCTTCATGAATACGAAATAAATAATACCCCTTACCTCAAAAATAGAGCAATTCTGACTGGTATAGCGAATATATTCTTGAAGAAAACTTTCACTATTTTCTACACTCAAAGCTTTCTAAAACTCTAAATAAATACGCTCAATATTATAGAAGAAGAATTCTCTGATTCTGATGTGATTTTCAATTCTAACTAAGCATCCTATTTATAGGAGAATGGAAAGGATACTATGTAGAAATAATCACGGGTGCACAGTGTTGGAAAATTCACGAGCGTAACGAATCGTCTGAATAATTTTTTGAAAACACTATACAAACACTATGCAGGCACTATGCAAACACTATGCATAATAAAATATAATATATTATACTTATAATCAAATAAAACAGAACTTATAAAATATAAATATATAATAATAATAATAATAACCTTTGCCTTACGACAAAGGCAAGTCTCCCCCCACCCCTTTAAATTCATTTCATCACACACACACACACACACACACACACACACACACACACACATATATATATATATATATATATATAATAATAATAATAATACAATCTCCTTCCTTGCACGTAACCTTCCCCCTCCCCCATTTCCCAAATCATATTTTCAACATATATGGGCCCCCACATGTGGGCCCCACCTTTATTATATTAAATAATTTTCTACCGATTATTTTGAAAAATGGGTAAATGGGGGTCCATAAAATAAGAAAAATTTACATCAAATACTCCATAAAAGTCCCTTCAATATTTTTAACAACGTTTATTCATATTATTATAACTCACAATATTAACAACCAGATCGTTCTCAGGAAAGAGGGAGCTTTCCTATAAGGATTTCTCCCTATTGGCACACAATTAGGTGACCAAACCCCTTTCCTTGACAGAACTTTCTAGACATTGTTAATTATGCATATAATAATTAGAATAACTTGTCATCTCAATTATTGATTTAATAATATATAAAATATTGACAATAATTGAATCAAATAACATGAGATACTATGCAACAATTATTATAGCAATAATTGAACAAAACTGAGTGACTTCTCACGTAAGCATCAATAATCAATATCGTGTGCTACTATGCAACCACACGTGTAAGACCCCAACTTATTATAAATAAAATTGAATTTCCTCTAATTATTATTGTGAATAATAAGGTGTTAAATTGATATAATATTTTGGTTATGGGTGAAATGTGTAAATTTTGCAAAATAAGCAAGTGGTTATAAAATAATCATTGTTGTTTAATATTCGTTTTGGTCGTGGAATATTCTTGTTGTCGAGAAATATTCAAATGCGACACGCGCTTTATTTGTGGGCCCCATAACAAAATAATCACTCGAATGAAGAAAATGACAAGTTTGAGTTTTATAAATAACTAGCGTAGTTATTCACAATTAACAACTTGTTGGAATACCCGGTGGTTAAAATACAGTAATACGTGTGGATGCACAGTATTTTTTAAATTATTGATTCTTACATAAGAAGACACTACTCAATAATTATTACAGTAATTGTTGTTCAATATTTTATTTTATTGGTTCAATAATTGCTGCGTTGATATTTTATATTATTGTTGTTTCAATAATTGTCACTGCACAGTATTTTCCATTATCGGATCAATAATTCATATTATTTGAATAATATTATGACATAGCATTATTGGCAATGTCTAGAAAGTTCTATCAAAGAGAGGTTTGGTCACCTAATTGCGCGCCAGTAAGGAGAAATTCTTATTGGAAAGCCCCCTCTTTCCTGGGAACGGTCTGGTTGTCATAATTGTGATTCTGTAATATTATTTGTGAATAATTAATTATTGATTTATATGATAAGGAAATACTTATTTTATGTTGATATAAATGATGGATATATTTATTTTTATGTGGATAAAAATGAAGGAATTAATGCTGAGGTGTTTTATCAGTATTTTGTCGGTGTGGAGGTATTAAAAATAATCCGTTTGTGAATTTCGGATACTTTCTGTTTGGAATTTGGAAAAACTTTTTTCTGCAAAGTTGTAGAGAATTTGATTTAAGGCAGAATGGACATAAAATTCATATTTTTCTGATAAACATGCTATTTTCTATGAATTATTGAAGTTTCGGAAAATAAAATGATTTTTATTAAATTATGGGTGGGATCCACTTTTGGTTTTTCAAGCATGTGGGCTGCTATTATTTTTCAGATTTGGCTGGCGTGGTTGGTGATGGTGTGCGTAGGAAGTTTGAAAAGAAATGATATTAATTTATTATTTTAGTCTTTTATGGCGTTCTAGCATTTTCCTATAAACAGACGTTTAGGTTAGAATTGAAAATCACACTAGAAACAAGTTTTCTTTCTCTCTAGATTATCGAGCGTATTTTTGTGAGTATTTTGATACTTGAGAGTTCTGCTATTCAAAGGCAAGTTTCACAAAGACTATATCCGAAATTCAGTCAGAAGTACGATTATTTTGAGGTAAGTGATGTTATTTTCTTCTTAAATGATATTATTTTCTTCAATATCATTATGCCAAAATATTGGTCTAAACTTTTTATCAAATTTGAAACTTTTTGTGTTGAAGTTACTATTCACGTATACGGCACTATTCACGTATACGGCACTATTCACGAATATGACACTATTCACCAAAAAATAAAAATTTTTCTTTTAGTCCAATATGACGCCCCCAAATCCAGGTACTTTTTACCTCAGATCTGGTACATCATTTCTACAGCTATTGCGAAAGATATAAACATAAATTATTTATACATTAAACTTTTACACATCATTCCCAAGGTCTACAACCTTAACTTAATACATACGTTCAATATCTAAAAAGGTTTACAATGCTATTTCCGTTAGAAAATTTAACAGATCTAACTGTACCATAATTAAATCTTACACTTTGCCTTTGCCTCTGTCTTTATTCAAGCTTTCATCTTAATCTAAAAATTTTATCATGATATAGTAATGGTGAGCAACAAATTTACCCAGCAAGTTTTACATACAATGGAGATATATCATGATTGAAAAGAATGAATAAGCTTTCAAGTTTTCAACAATATGATAATTGTGAAATAACATGAGTCAAGTTTTAATAATTGTATGACTGAATCAATAATGTTTGAAAGTCAACAATGACTATGAACAATTTAACTGAACCTTATGGTAATGAAGGTGATCAGCCATTCATACCTGATGAACATATACAACATGCACTAAGTGCGAATCAATAATCAGTATAGACGTGAATAATCATCAATAATCATTCACTAACATGCTTTGTAATATAACTCGAGTTTGAGTTAAGGAAACTTGCCTGCATAGTTGATTACCGCTATGCAATTTAATTTATTCTCTTTATTGAAAAGACCTATCAGATATAAGATTGATCTTCCAATTAGTAATTCATACCTTATTCCATAATACTATCTAACACTTGATCACATAGTCAAATATTGGATAATCTTAACACCATATTCATTTACTTATAATCTCATCATCTTATATTAACTTGTCTATCCTTAAATCACAAAGTTAAGTATTAGACATTACACCTTAGTCTTAGTATTATCATATACTTTGATAATCCTTTCATCATTTATAACTTATACTTATAAGTTTTCCCTTTATATGCCGGGTTTCAAACCTCTCAGAAACATCTGCGTCATACGTTCCTCATTCTCCACCAAATGAGGTGCAAACCTAGATTACTCATGAACTTCACCTCGTCTTTGGGACACCGCCATGTTATTCTCGCCCGCCTAAATAAACTCCACTTCCTTCATATGACGAATAATTTCGGGGAAGTACTTGTCATTGAACTGCTTTCAAACGCTCTCCATGACATGCCGAAGACAATTTGGATGGGTACGCTCACGCACTCCCACCGAGAGAGTCCGCCTCACCACTTTAACATAAAGGTGGTGAATGGAACCTTCTGTTCTCCGTGCATCCCAAGACATCGAATATCTTGGTAATTTGTTTGACCCACGTCTCCGCTTTAATCGAATCCGGCTTTCCCGAATTCGGTGGTCCCAACTCTTTGAACTGCTTGGTTTGTGACCACCGTGAATTGCTATCATTTCCTCCTGTATTTAGAACACGAGTCTCCTCGCCCTCGATTTTGCATGAAATGCAAAAAAAGCTTCTAAACATCCCTCGTTTAGCATCCGCTTTCGGTGGTGTTATTCACGGGAGGTACATTGCCGACTGTGTTGCCGCGCTCTCATCGCTGGTAAAATCAGAGACATCTCCACGGTCTCATTTACTCCACTGTTAATATTCTCAGTCGACATTCTCAAATACTGTCATAAACAAGGGTTAATTAAACAGATTAACAAATCACATAATACCCCTATATATTGACCAACTAACAAATAAGCTTAGGTAGGACACACTAGCGAAGGATTTACTCGTCTCTCCCCTCCTAGTTCTATTCCCCGAAATTCTTCAGGAAATTCATGGGAGTAAGCCAAGAAATTCTTCAGGAAATACGTCAGGAAAAATCAATAACAACAGGAATATTATTCAAATCTAACGTGTCTTTATTCAAATCCATAACATGGACTAAGAAAACTTGATATCCGTAATAAACGAATGACTTCATGGCTTTATATGAAAATGTTTGACTACAATGGTTTGATTGCTTGAATTCGAATAACAGGTTGCTTACGAATATGAAAAATAACAACCTTACGAAAGTAATCAATTTCGGCATGATGAGTAGTTAACCTTAAAATCACATCAAAAGCAAATATCTCTATAGAAATAAGGTTAACGAGTAATGTGATAGTGCCAACTTTGAATCAAGCAAGATTTCTAAACAACGGATGTAAGGAAAGTTTCTCTAGCTGAGTCTCCATAAATAGGTCAAAGTCTAATTTCTCCGTAGTCAAGTTCAAACGTTGAGCACAAGCAAGAGAGATAAAAGAATGGGTAGAACCTAGTATCTAGTAAGGTATAAACTTCGCAAGAATTTATAATTAACTAACCTGCTAACTTCGTTCGGGTTCTCGCATTTTGAATGGCCACGACAAACGCTCTTCCAGGAACCGTTGACTTTGACTTTTCTGGGACATCCTTTTGAGTCACCATTCCCGCTGGACTAGGTTTTGATACCGTACAATCTAGAGCGATATGTCCTTCTTTTCCATAATTATAGCATACCTTAAACTGTTGTGGCGAGTTTGGGCTTATATGTCCTCTTTCCGCATTTGTAACATACGCTGACCGAGGTGGGTCTTTCTCCTCCCTTGAAACCGATTTGCTCTTGGCCGACGCGTCTTCACATGGTCGTTGTTGAATCTCCTCCCGGCTCGCTTTCTTCTTCTATTTTCATGGCCACGATTACCACCGAGTGGTTACCGCTTTGTCCGTATTCTTCTTTCTCCGCCGGTTATCGTTATTTTGATGATCGCTATCTTGGTGTATGATCCTGGTTATGGTCCTCGTTGAACGTGCTTGTTATCTCGCTTCTAACAACCGAGCCTGTTGACAACATCTGAATAGAGAGAAATTTATGAGAAATGAGATACTTGACGTATCCGGGTTTCAAACCTCTCGTAAACATCTGCGTCATCGTTCCTCATTCTCCACCAAATGAGGTGCAACTGATAACTCCGCCGAACTTCGCCCTCGTCTTTGGGACAACGTCCATGTTATTCTCGCTTCTAGTCTAATAAACTCCACTTCCTTCATATGACGAATACTTTCGGGGAAGTACTTGTCATTGAACTGCTTCAAACGCCTCCCACATGACATGCCGAGTCATGCAATGGATGGAGTACGCTTCACGAGACTCCACCGAAGAGTCCGCCTCGCCATGGAACATAAAGGTGGCGAATGGAACCTTCGTTCCTCCGTGCATCCCAAGACATCGAATATCTTGGTAATTTGTTTTGACCCACGTCTCCGCCTTTAATCGGATCCGGCTTTCCCAAATCTGGTGGTCCCAACTCTTTGACTTGCTTGGGTCGTGACCACCCGTGAATTGCTATCATTTCCTCCTGTATTTAGAACACGAGTCTCCCTCGTTTGATTTTGCATGAACTGCAAAAAGCTTCTAAACATCCCCTAGTTCATCATCTGCTCAGTGGTGTTATTCACAGGAGGTACATTGCCAGCCTGTTGCACGTTCTCCTCGTTGGTAAGTACATGCATCTCCACGGTCTCATTTACTCCAATCATTAATATTCTCGATTGACATTCTCAACATCACATAAAACAAGGGTTAATTAAACAGATTAACAAATCACATAATACCCCTATATATTGACCAACTAACAAATAAGCTTAGGTAGGACACACTAGTGAAGGATTTACTCGTCTCTCCCCTCCTAGTTCTATTCCTCGATCTCCGCCAGAGATCATATCCCTAAGCTCTGATACCAACTGTGACGCCCCCAAAATAGGTCCATTCCATCCAACCCATTATGAGTTGCTAAATACATGGTACAGAAATAACTACAACTTTATTAATACATCATATAAACTGTGAGTTTAAATACAGATATTGCCATCTAGACAATATCCACACGCAAATAAATCTCCATCATAATTATTGATACATTATTTTACAAAAATGGTGAGGACAACTAAATAACTCTCTCTAGAACCTTCATTCCATACCCCGACTAGTACTCGCTACATTCTCGCCTCCTGAGAGGAAAAATAGAACAACAAGGAAAAGGGTGAGCTCAACTAGCCCAGTAAAGAATATTATGACTAAGATAATATACAACAATTTATCGTTAGTCTTCAACGAGGAAAAAATCTAATAGAATCTGAATAGACAACCGCTTTTAAATCAATCTTCGCAATGAAATAATAATTCATTAGAAGAGTTAAGTAGAGAATGCAAACTACTATCTTCTATATATGAATTTAAAAGTTCATCGTCGATATTTTATCCTGTAACATCAATCAATATATATATCCGAATCAAATATTCATCTTTTTCTACCACAAGCCAAAGATATTCATCATTAGTCATGTTCATCTAAACACTGCTCATCTTTTTGCACTACGCGCCAAAGATATTAATCGATCGGTCATGTTCATCTCAACACTGCTCATCTTTTACACTTCTGGGCCAAAGATATTCATCAAAAATCATTCATCTTTTACTACTGTGCCAAAGATATTTAGTAATATCATCACTTAGGGACTGAGGATGATGAAAATAATTTAAAGAAAAACGAATCCAATGGAAACAAAAGAACAAATATTAAGGATTCGTACCTTAAACAATCCAAGTTCAAAAATACTTCATAAATAACCGTGAGTGGAGTAAAATTCAAGAATGATCAAAATATGGATACAATCAAAGCTAGTATCCATAATAGATATTTTGGACAAAAGAAGAAATTTCATTTTTCGATGAATAATGCCGTATTCGTGAATAAAGGTCGTCGATATGTCGTGAATAATCACCGTATCGTGTGAATAGTAACTCGACACCAAAAGATAGAAATTTCACAAAAACATCTTCACGCTTTCATGAATAGTACTCGTGAATAAGAATTCGTGAATAGTAACTCATGAATAAGAACTCATAAATAATAACTCATGAATAAGAACTCAGACATGAAAAAGTTCCAAATTTGATAAAAGTTCCAACTAATATTTACGCATAATGATATTGAAGAAATAATATCATTTGAGAAGAAAATAACATCCCTTACTTGAAAAGACAAGATTTAGTTGAAACACTAGATATAAAGCTATGACTTGAACTTGCACCGTATAGCAATACTCAAAGTATACTCAAAATACTCACAAGAATACGCTCGATAATATAGAGAGAAAACTCGATTCAGTGTGATTTTCAATTCTAATCTAAGCACCCTATTTATAAGAAATTGCTTAGAACACCAAAGCAGAAAATTTAATATAATAATAATATATATAATAAATCTTCTACGCACACTTCCTGAATATGAAAATCTGAATTCAACCCACTCAAATCACATGCTAGACCCACTTTAATGACAAAAAACGTTTTTCTTATTATAAATATTTAAAACTTCAAAAAATTAATTATTTTGGAACTCCGAAACTTCAATAATTCATAATAAATAGCCCTTTTGTCAGAAAATTCGAATCTCGCGAATTTTTATAGGAAATTCAATTCTCTACAACTTTGTAGAAGAAAGTTTTTCCAAATTCCAAACAAAAATTGACCGAAATCCATAAACGGACGATTTTACAGGCTATAATCAAATTTCAGTCAAGAAATGGGGTCCACCGACATGTTTAACATGTTTTAAATATTTTTGGTAACAAAAATACTCCTCCTCCACATATACTCATATATCCCACATTCATCGTAAAAATATCATCATTATTATATTATTAAAATATAATAATATATTTAAATGAATTATTTTATCAGAAAAAGATAAAATTTTAATTTTCAACAATTGTCACTATAAAATTTTCTCCATCTATATCCACATAAAATCAATATTTTCCTCATCATATGAATCAATAATTAATTATTCACAAATAATATTACAGAATCACAATATTGACAAACTGACGCAGCTCCTGCGAAGAGGGGGCTTTCCAATAAGAATTTCTCTTCTTCGACGCCAAATTAGGTGACCAAACCTCTCTTTAGACGAACTTTCTAGACATTGCCAATAATGTTATTTAATAATATTATTCAGATAATCTGAATTATTGCTTCGATAATAGAAAATACTATGTAATGACAATTTATTGAAACAACAGTAATATAAAATATCAATGCAACAATTATTGAATCAATAAAATAAAATACTAAACAGTAATTACTGTAACCATTATTGAGTAGTGCCTTCTTCACGTAAGAATCAATAATTGGTGCAATACCGCAGTATCTTCTGCTCAACAACGCCAGATTAGTGTGTTTTAACCACCGGTATTCCAACAAGATAATCGGTGAATAACTACTGCCGTTATTTATAAATAACTTATATTTGTTGTTTTCTTCATCCAATTGCTTTTCGTTATGGGGCCCACAAAAGACCTGCTACCGTCCGCATTTAATATTTTCCCGACAAAGATTTAATATTCCAAGACCACTAAAACTAATATTCCCAAATAATAATGAATATTTTATAACCACTTGCTTATTCAAATATTTGCGTATTTTACCCATAACTATCCACATTAATCAAATCAACCCTTACTATTTCAAAATAATAAATAGAGGAAAATAAATTTCATTTATTAATAATTTGGGCTCTTACAAAAATAATTTAAGTCATTACTCATATTAATAAACAATTTATTTCAATTATTTTCCTTTTATTAAATAACTTGTTTAAGCATTCTAAAATGCTATAAACATCACAACACTTCACACCCGACCCTAAACTTCATCAAATACTTGCATAAACCATGCTCAAGGGTCTCAAGTCATAAATCGTATTTTTCATATTTCTGGACATCATATCTTTAATTAAATCTGTTTATCCATTTCTTATCATTTAGATGAAAAATACCAAATCACATCCAAAAATATTTCTTTTTTGGAATTTGACATAATATAGTTTCATATTGAACATATATTTTTCCCGGAATTTTAAAATAGATTTACTATATTTAAATAGTCCATAATAGCCAAATCTTCTACGATTTTTCATAAATCGAGATTAACTCCAAAAATTCTGACATTTTTACAGCATGTTCTTCCTATACATATGTACTTCCAGTAAAAAGTTTATAATTTTTGGACTTATATACAAAGAGTTATACGGGCGGTTTCAAAACAGTAGCCTTCACCGTAAAATTCATATCTCTCAAACCGTATGGCCAAAAGTTCTCAAATTTTTACACAACCTGCATATCTACTGATATTAACACCCCAAATTTTCCCAGAATTTTTAAAGCACAAAAAGTGGACCAAATTGCCCCCGTTACTTACTGCCCAGAAACAGTTCCTAAAAAAACGGGACTGTTTTGGCTTAACAGTCACTACGCCATGAAAACTCAACATTTTTGAGTGCTACCACTTGAATTTACTACTAAACACATATATCTAACACCCCTCTTTGACGGATCGCAAAAAGGAGTTATAGATTTAAAACGGTAAAATTTCAAAGTATTAAGAAATTTCGGTTTCAAATCTAGAAAATAAATTTTCTTTATTCTTTTGATTCCACCCAAATCAACATCAAAAATAAGTAAATCCATACATGAATCCATATATATCACATAGATCTTAGGGTTTTAAACACCCAAATCAAAAACACATTTTTCATCAATTTCATAAAATAAAGGAATAAAGCTTAGAGAGAGAAAATTTATACCTTCTTCTTCTTCTTCTTCTTCTTCTTCTTCTTCTTCTTCTTCTTCTTCTTCTCTTCCATGGAAGATTTCTCCTCCTCTTTGACACTCAAGGGTTACCGCCTTTCTTCTTCTCTCTCCCCTCTCCTCATGGTTCTCCGATCTCCTCTCTTCTCTTTTACCCGCTCTTTTCTTTTCTTTCTTTTTTTTTTTTCCTTATCTTTTTATTAGATAACCTCTCTTTCCTTTCTAGTAACCTTTCTACCAAGTGGCCTTTTCTTTCCACATGCTAGCTTACAAGGGAATTAAGAATTAAGGGAAGAGAGAAGGAAGAAATAAGATATAGGATATAAAAAATATCTACATATCTCCTCCTTATCTTCTAAATCCTTATATTATTTAATTACTTTAGTGAATGCCCAAAATGCCCATCCTCACTAATTGGGTTTTAAAAATTGAGACATGTCCCATAATTGTTTGGGCTCAATTAATCCTTTGGGCTATGTAATATTTACATAGTCCAATCATTATCAACGTGTCCCACCCCAAATATTTAATTAGGGTATCCATTCCAAATATTTAGAATTTAAACCATCACTTTAGTAAATTAAATTTTATAACCCAACTAAACTTGTTTTAATTAAGTTATAAAATTAATAACTTGAGATAATAAAAATATATCTCTTAACTTAATATTATTTTTAATATTATTATTATTCTCCCACAAGTGGGCTTAGTTTGGGCCCTTAATTAATTCCATAGAGCTAGCAATTTTACTTGCTTTACTTACAACCAAACTAACTTGGGCTCTCAACCCTAATTAAATTGGGTCATGAAATACTTGCCCCATACATAACATATTGGGCTAGATTAAATAATTTAATTGCCCTTAACCACTTTATCTACAAGTCTCATGCTTAATTAATTAATTGGGCTTGTTTAAATAATATAACTTCCTTAGTCCATTAATTCCAAGTCTCTTTGACTTTATTTAAATTCTTGGGCTATAACCTTATTATAGTCCATTACTTTTAATTCACTTGAATTAATTCTATGACCACTAAATAAAAATAACCCTTTAGGTCATTTATATCTCATACCATATTTAAATAACTTATTTCACTTCTCACACTAATTTTGACTTTTCTCCATAAAAGTCAACTATCGACTTTTTGACCAAAAGTCAACCTTTACACATTTTATGTTTCATCGTCCATTCGACTAAACTTGACGCTTGACGCAAACCGAAAGCGAATCAGTGTTTCAAAATTCTATCTCTAACTCAAATTTTGAGTTTTAAATTACTCACTTCTTATTACTAACCGTATTAACTAACGACTTTATACTTCTTCAAATTCTTATTTGCCAGTCAAGGCCAACACTCAAGCTATGTTAATTACTAACATAGTTTTATCTTGATCCTCATATCATTAATTTAATTCATCATTCCTCTTGCTAAAATATATATAGCACTTTACTAAGTATATATATTTCTATATATATACTCATCTTCGTTTAACCTCAAAGCATCACTTCATGTGAAATCTTATTTCCAATAATAAAATTTCCATATGTACTTATATAACATTTCTTAGACTATTCAGTTCACATTGAATTTACAGGTATCGTAATACCTTATTCTTGATATTCCTTCAAGTACATATTAATTCATTTATAGGGTTTTGGAATTTTGAAACTCATATTTTCTCTATTCTCATTCGAATAGCAAACCATATAGGTTTTACTTGAAAATTTTAAATAAATCCTCAAATTCTCATCTAGGTTTTATTCTTTAACATTTATTCTAATCATTTAAGATTTTATAAATTTTCGGGTTGTCACATCCAAGATGTCTATTATGGGTACTATCTTTAATTGTATCCATGTTTTGATCTTTATTCTTAAATTTTGTTTCAAAATTGGTTATTATGGAGAATTATTGATCTTGGATAAATTGTAATACGAATCTCTAATATTTGTTATTTTGTTTCACTGGATTCGTTCCTTTAACATATTTTTCATCATCCTCAGTCCTAAATGATGATATTATTGAATATCTTTGGCCTATAGTGCAAAGATGAATGATTACCTAATGAATATCTTTGGCCTGTAGTGCAAAGATGAACAGGTGTTGAGATGAACATGACCAACTGGTGATACAAATGAATATCTTTGGCCTGTAGTGCAAAGATGAATATTTGATTAAAGATGTATATTGATTGTTGTTACATGGATAAAATATTGACGATGGACTTTTAAATCTTAGAAGATAGTAGAACTCATTCTCTACTTGACTCTTCTAATGGATTGTTGTTTCCACTGCAGTTGTTGATCTAAAACTTGTTGTCTATTATATTTTATCAGATTTTTCCTTATTAAAAACTAATGATAATTTCTTATATATTATCTTAGTCATAATATTCTTTACTGGGCTAGTTGAGCTCACCCTTTTCCTTTTTGTTCCATTTTTTTTCTCAGGAGGTGAGAACATAGCAGGATCTAGTCGGGGTTTGGAGTGATGGTTCTAGAAAGATGTTTTAGCAGTCCTCACTATTTCTGTAAAATAGTGTTTGAATAATTGTAATGAGGACTTATTTGAGTGTGAATATTGTCTAGAAGATAATATTTATATTTAAACTCACAGTATGTGTTGTCGTATTTTGCACGACAATTGTATTATTGAAGTTGTAGTTTGCTTTCTGTACCATGTATTTGGCGACTCAGAATATGTGTTGTATACCTATTTTGGGGGCATCACAACATGTTTTACTATACTTTTATCACCGGGTGATTCAACAGTTAACGATAAAACTTCTGTCGTTATATTCATAAAAAGATATTTCTGTCATTTTCTTATTTCGAAAATAATTCCGTTGTGGGGTCCACCAATGATTGTGCTGTCGTACGAATATTTCCCAACAAAAAGAATATTCCCCGACCAATTGAATATTATATAACCACTTGCTTACTTTGCAAAATTTATAAATATTACCCACAACTATAACATTATATCAAATCCACACCATAATATAAAAAAATATTTCGAGAACATTAAATCTTTATTCATAAAATTCGGGGTCTCACAATCTCCACTCCTTATGAAATTTTGCCCTCGAAATTTACGTACGTACCTGGTATGCCGAACAGATGAGGATACCTCGTCAGATTCTAACTCTTGAGGTATAACATTTGAGCGTAAAATAAGTTTCTTCGTATCCAAGATTTTAACATGTACCTCTTCGTACGTTAAATCTTCCGTTATCTCGTCCGGTTCTAATTCAATAATGTGGCTCGGGTCGTCCAAATATTTACGTAACATCGATACGAAAAAAATATTATGAACACGCGACATACTTGGCGTTAAAATGAGTCTATAGGTCACAGTTCCTACTCGATCGATGATTTCAAATAGAATAATTAAATCGAGGGTTGAGATTTCCTCTCTTCGTCAATTCTTGCTTCTAGAATAACGCCTCTCAACCTTCTTCTTCACATTCATCACCGAGTCTCAGAGCTTAAGTGGCTTTTAACTTTATTGATTAAAGTCCATTAATCGATATTTAACATCATCACGTGGGTCTCTGTAGAGTAAGTCGCATCGAAATGGGTCTTTGTGTTAACAACGTCGCATTCGTAACTACATACGATCTTCTACTCAACGCGTCAGCTACCACGTTCGCTCTTCTACGATGATATTGAATGGTATGGTCGTAATCTTCAACAGCTCGAGCCAACGTCTTTGGTGCATGTTACGTTGATTTTGGGTGAAGAAATATTTGAGGGTTTTAGAAATGGGTTTTGTACTGGGGTCAAATTTAAACGTTGAACGTAAGTAGGAGAAATAAAAGAATGGGTAGAACCGATATCGAATAAGGTATAAACTTTGCAAGAGTTTATGATTAACTTACCTGTGATAGCTTCGTTCGGGTTCCTCGAAAAACGTTATCACTTAAACTACCAACTTTGACTTTTTTGAGACATCCTTTGGCATCACCATCCCAGCTGGACTTGACTTCACTACACGATAAAATCGAGCTAAGTGGCCTTCTCTTCCGTAATTGAAACACGCTTAGGGTTGCTGCGTACAATTTGGACGGATGTGTCCCTCATGTCCGCATTTGAAACATACGACCGATGGTCGTTCTTCTTCCTTGGAAACGGGTGCCGCTGTCTTTCCACCATTATTGAACCTTCTCTTCTTGAAGTTGTTCTCACTTAGTTCACCTTTCCTATTATCCTGACCATGATTACCACCGAAGTGGTTACCATTTCTGGCATATTGGTTCCCTCCACGTTTGTTCCTCGACAATCTTATTCCTTACACGTAACCTTCCCCCTCCCCCATTTCCCAAATCAGATTTTCAACATATATGGGCCCCACAATTGACCCCCACATGTGGGCCCCACCTTTATTATATTAAATAATTTTCTACCAATTATTTTGAAAAATGGGTAAATGGGTGTCCATAAAATAAGTAAAATTTACATCAAATACTTCATAAAAATACCTTCAATATTTTTAACAACGTTTATTCATATTATTATAACTCACAATATTAACAATCAGATCGTTCCCAGGAAAGAGGGGGCTTTCCTATAAGGATTTCTCCCTATTGGCGCGCAATTAGGTGACCAAACCCCTTTCCTCGACAGAACTTTCTAGACATGGTTAATTATGCATATAATAATTAGAATAACTTGTCATCTCAATTATTGATTTAATAATATATAAAATATCGACAATAATTGAATCAAATAACGTGAGATACTGTGCAGCAATTACTATAGCAATAATTGAACAAAATTGAGTGACTTCTCACGTAAGCATCAATAATCAATACCGTGTGCTGCTATGCAACCACACGTATTACTGTACTTTTATCACCGGGTGATTCAACAGTTAACGGTAAAACTTCTGCCATTATATTCATAAAAAGATATTTCTGTCATTTTCTCATTCCGACAATAATTCAGTTGTGGGGTCCACCAATGATTGTGCCGTCGTACGAATATTTCTCGACAAAAAGAATATTCCCCGACCAATCGAATATTATATAATCACTTGCTTACTTTGCAAAATTTATAAATATTACCCACACCTATAACATTATATCAAATCCACACCATAATATAAAAAAATATTTCGAGAAAATTAAATCTTTATTCATAAAATTCGGGATCTCACATTGGGGACAATGTAAGGTTTGAGTGTGGAGAGAGGTTTAGGTTTAGGTATATGCTCTGAGTTAATAATCAATCTATTTTGTGGTAAGAATTTTGAAAAATTGATAAAAAAATATGGGTTTTTAACATTTTTGTCTTTGGTTCCATGATTCTATGTGGCTAAGTTTTCAAAGGTTAAAATCACATATCAAAAATTAATGCTAAATTTCATAATTGATTGTTGAATGATAAGAACTAAGTCATGATCCATAATAAATAATTTGAATTAAACTCGTGTTGCATAAGTGCTTGAACATGAGAAACATGCTTATTTGGCTAAGTTATATATGGAGTTGTCTAGAGAGTTGGAATTGTTTAACTGTTATCTCACTTTGAAAACCATTTGAAGAGAAAAAATGATTTTTTTTTGAAAATTTTGAGAAAATATAAATAACTACGTACTTCAATGTCCATTGTACGAAATAATTGGGTATCCAAAACTTAGGAAATATAGGTATTCACGCTGAAAAGTGTGATAGATAACAACATCTTGACTAGTCGAATTTCTTGGTCTTTGTTACTTAAGTTAGTAAGCTATTAGGGATGTCTCTACACCTAGTGTCCTAAACCTAATTAAATGGTTTGGGAGTCATTGGTCGAAAGCTCGCTACATGGGTAACTCTGAAAAGCATAAGGAAATAAGACGTTGCAAAAGTCAAGAAGAAAAAATGAATAGCAGAGAAATATGTTCTAAGTTCTGAGTCAGTATGCATTGTTTTTGTTCCATGATAACTGAGTTGAGTATGTGTGTAAATCATAGGAAAATTACTTATGTGGATATGGTTTGATTTAGAGAAGTTCAATGGTGAAAGATGAAGTTGTTGTTACATTGATTGATGAAGTGCTAGATGGATTTATGTTAGTTAGTGTTGACACTCATGATGTGATACTTGAAAACTTTTGAGAAATTAGTTGAATAAAATTCTGCTGAATGATAATATAACCTTTGTTTTAGTTTACACGAAGACGTGTAAAAACTAAGTATGGGGCAATTTGATGAGTGCATAATATTCTATGATTTTGATTCTTTTATGTTTGGTTTTATTACATACTTTACGTGTATGAGGACTTATTAAGGCGTTAATTGATTTTAGGAGGATTTGGAGCTAAAAGTGAAGAAATATGGAAAAATGGAGCTGAAAAGAGGAAAAAGGAAAAATATTGGAGACTGGGGTCTGGCTCGGCCGCTCCAGAACGTAATACAAAAGCAATATGGTCACGCTACTCTGCAAAAATGAAAATAAGCTCTCTGGACTTCCAGTGCTACTGCGCCCAATCCAGGCCAAATCCTGATTTTTTCCACGCATTTTCCCAAATTTCTTGTAATTTTTTTGAATTAATATTAATTAGGATTTATTTTTTACTAAGATTTTTATTCCAGATTGATTTTTATTTCCTTATGGAAATTAGGGTTATAGTTTGTAATTCCAATTAGAATTTGGATTCTATTTCTTATAGGTTTAGGACTTTGTTTAGAAGTATAAATAGGTTGCAATAGTTAGTTTATCATCATCTTAGCTACACCATTGTAAACCTTAGTCTTGGAGATTGAAGATAAAAGACATAAGCTAAGTTCTTTATTTTTAGTTCTTAAAGGGATGTGGAACCATATTTACAGTTAATGGTTAATTAAGTTTTATTATTGATTCCTTCGTGTATGAAATTTATTCTGATAATCTTTTTCAACTTCTTATATATTATTCAGTTTACTAATTTGGTTTCTCCAGGATTAAATTAATTAATTGATATCATCGTCTAGATTAAGGTATACTATTAAGTAAACGATGTTATATTTGATCACAAGTAGTACTTAGTGATACTTGATTGTGGACAAGCTTTTGGGTATTATTAAGATTATCATAAGGCAAGTTAAATATTCTCTGATAGTGTGATTGTTGCTTGGAATACCCTAACTCTTGAATTTTTAATGCTTCATTCATAATAAATATAGACTGATAGTTATAGGTTATATAACAGTTAGGGTTTAGTGGAGGCGATTGTCACATTAGATTTAAAACATAAGGAGAGTTTCAGATAATTGAGTGAGATCGGTTATCTAGAGTTGTTAATTTCATCTAAGGAAGAGATAATGTTATCTTGATTACACTGTTGTTGTGAATAGGTGAAATTGAACTGAAGAACTGAAGTTTTAATTTATTTGGTTATCTTTATTTAGTTTATACAAACTTTAAATCGCTCAAATCTTTACTTTCTGTTTATAGTTGGAAAAATTAGAATAAATCTGAAAAATATCATTCTCTGTGGGATCAATCTTTACTTGCTACTGTGCTTATTGTTTAATTTCGTAGAGTAACAGTGTGGTTTAATTTTGGAGTGCTAAACAACAGCTCCCAACTATACTGCCTCCATACTGATGGCACATTGATCATTAGCATGATTACCCGCACAAAGTTCACACATAACTGCCACCGTTTGTTTAACTATGGTCCCCATGAATCAATTTTCTTTAGTCAATGCAGCCACTTGTGCAGATAAAACTGTGATTGCATCCAACTCAAAATTTCTTGTTGTTTTCTGATGATTGATCTTTGTTGTAGGCCACTGGTAATTGTTGGCAGGCATGGGTTCTAGCAACTAGTATGCTTCATCAAAATTCTTTTCCATTAGAGCACCCCCAACTGCTGCATCAATACTTTTCCTCATGGAGCTACACGACCCATTATAGAATATCTGCACCTGTAACCAATTATAGAGTCCGTGATGAGGGTACTTATGGAGTAGGTCCTTGAATCTTTCCCATGCCTCATATAATATCTTCGGGTTGAGTTGGGAGAATGTGGCAATGTCATTCCTCATTCTCGTTGTCTTTAGCAGGTGGAACGAATTTAGCCAAGAACTTATGTACTAGATCTGCTGACGTTGTAATTGATACCGATGGCAAGTATTTTAGCCAACTTTTCTCTTTGTCACGGACTGTGAAAAGGAAAAGTCTCAATCTTATAGCCTCCTCTGTAACCCCGTTAGACATAAAGGTTTCACAAATTTCCAGAAAATTAATGAGGTGTTCGTTTGGATTGTCATTTGGTAGCCCCCCAAACTCCACTTAATTCTGCAACATATGTATAGTGATCGATTTTAATCTTAAAACTGTTATCACTAATTTCAGGACTGTGTATGCTGGATTGAATTTCCATCACCAATGACATTGCATAATCCCTTAGTTACTTTTGCTCGTCTACAACCATTGTTTCTTGCATCTGTGTTTCTTCATAAGATAGTTTCAATTTTCAGAACTTTCTTTCGATATCATCCCCGTACGACATCAGTTCCTTCTTTCTTTTAGACCTTGTGTGCATACACAGATTAGAAAACCTGCAAAGGCGAAAGAAAACAAAAAACAAAAAACAAAAAACAAAAAATGTTTAATTAAGACCGAATTGATTGTAACTAATACTGAAATAACTACAAAACACAGATTCACTGGCAACGGCGCCAAAAACTTGTTATATGATTTTAGATAGTGACAAATACACACAAGTATATACGATCAACAAGTAATATAGAGTAAATATAAAGTGTCGAACCCACAAGAATATACGCCTAATATATTCCAACTACTATTTTTGTATCAATTCAAATTTATTTAAACAATCCCAATGTTTAAGTATGCTTAAAAGTGAATAAAAACTAAAACTAAAATTTAACAAAGAGTTGGAAAATCAAATGTTTAATGTTTAAGACTACAATATCCTCAATTACGTCACACAAATCAACTATCTAAACCATCTAATTACTAAATCTAATAGAGTTGTTAACAAGAATTCATAAGTATTTTTTAGCCCTTTCCCAAGAGACAAATAAAAAATAATTATTTCAATTAATCTTGTTATATTCCTATGCAAAAGAGAAACAAACTCATTAAGTTCTAATTCCCATAAGTTACATGTAGTGCAAAGAGATATTTCTATTCAATACACAACTCTAGTTATTTAATTCACAAAAATAACTAAAAATACATTCTATCACATTCAGATATAACCCTAGATTTCATCTTCCGAATTCATCCAAAGTGTCTTGATAATTGTTGACTAGTCAATTAATCAATATGCACAAAATATGATAGACAACTCCATATGAATTAATAATTGGAATAAAATAGATAATTAATTCATGAATATAAAAGTTTCAAGTGCAACCTTAATTAAAAATTTAGTTCATGCTAGAATTAAAAATTAGAAATATCAAATAAGTCATCATCTTAAGATTACAAAACTGAGAAAAGAAGAAGAAAAGAAAAACTCAGTAGAATTTTCTTCAATCTCCAGGTCTCCGTCTTTCTTCCCTTATTAGCTACTTTGAATCTCCAATCTTCAATAACAATCTCTAATCTCTGCATTATCTCCTTTGTTAGAAGTCTTTCCTTTATATACTTGAATTTCCACCATCAAGATTAGGTTTTAGAACATCCAAATCCTAGTAAGAATCATCAAACATTAACCCAGCTGCAAAATAGGCTTGCTCACATTATGCTCTTGAATGCCCCAACATTTAAATCCTTCCCAAAACGAATGCCCCAGCATTCAACTTCCACATATTTACAAAACTGCCACTGCTTTCTCAAAAATCCCAGATTTGCCCATTCTTTGCATATTCCTACAAAATAACATAAAAGGCTAATAAAATGAACTAAAATTACTTAAATAAAGAATAATATTAAGTCCAAAATTATCTGGTTCGTAAGTATATTTCTCACTCAACAGTAACAACGTCGTAAATTTGTGCAATCACTATAAAGCAATCCAGTTTTCAAATAGAGCTATCCTCCGTGTCAAACTCAACCCATTCACTTCAAGATATAATTTTTGGTTCTTTTTTATGGAATTTTCATAAAACAATCTTGATGGAGCAAAGTTAGTCCCAAATATCGATCATCGTTCATATGTCTTCAATAATCATAATATGATCCTTCATTTTTTAGGAACTTCGGTGCTCCCATTGACAACCTTTTATAATATTTGGCTATGGAATATCATAACTTACAATTTTCAACAAAATAGTTTTTACAAGTCATATCTCTTCGGTCAATTGTCTTTGTTAATTTTCTCGAATTTCTTCGGCACGACAATAAAGAATGATATTTTTAGCAAGATATAAGGTTAATATTTGTTTTGTGCTATACTAGATCCGGGCTAAATTGGTTGGTTTTTGGTGTGATGAACTCTCTAGTGTTCAGTGTGATGATCTATTTGGTGTTCGGTATGATGACCTCTTTGGTGTTCGGTGTAATAAGATCTCTAGTGTTTAGTGTGCATGACGAGCTGCCTGGTGTTTAGTTGTGTTTGGTGTGACAAGTCGTATGGTGTTTGGTGTGATGAGTCTCGTCTGGAAATTGGTGTGACAAGCCGTCTGAAGTTTAGTGAGGCGAGTCGTATGACGTTTGGTGTAACAAGCCTCGTCTGGTGTTTTGTGTGATGAGTCGTCTAGTGTCTGGTGTGACAAGTCGTCTGGCGTTTGGTGTGGCGAGTTCTCTAGTGTTCGGTGTGATGACCTCTTTGGTGTTCGGTGTAATGAGCTTTTTAGTGTTTGGTGTGACGAGCTCTCTTGTGTTCGGTGTGATGAACTCTTTGGTGTTTAGTGTGATGAGCTCTTTGTTGTTTGGTGTGCATGACGAGCTCTCTAATGCTCGATGTGATGAGTTTCGTCTGGAATTTGGTGTGACAATTCTTGTCTGACATTTGGTGTGTCGAGCCGTATGGCGTTTAGTATGACAAGCCTCGTCTAGCGTTTGGTGTGACGAGTTGTCTGCTTTTTGGTGTGACGAGCCATCTGGTGTATGGTGTGACGATTCATTTGGTGTATGGTGTGACGAGTCATTATAACACTCCGTCTGTTTAGTAAGTCGTTATGTTATCCATTTAGTAGGTCGTTATGCTTGATGCATCGTCCGTTTTATAAGCTATTGTTATTGACGCGCCATTTATTTTACAAGTCATTGTGCTTGACGTGCACATCTTCAGCACTATTATTTCACCTCTTATTAACTATTTCCTTATCATATTTCTTATAATAGGGGAGTGTGGGACACTGTTGGTGTGAAATTTTTCAGGCCCATAATCGGTGCTCGAATCCGGGCCTATGCCACTTGACATTAATTATTTGGCGGCTTGGTGTTGTAGAAGGGTCAAAGTCTTAATTGACTTATTGATCCTTATTCTATTAGGTTTCTTATTGTTAAAGAAGGAAGATTCTAATTGATTATGGTGATCTACATTACAACAAAATGGACTAACAACGACAAATGGTTTCAACAACCGCACTGTCAGAATCCGTGAACGCTAGCGATCGCTAATATGTCCATATCATTAAAAAGTCACGATCGATGATGCGATCGATCCTTTTAATGTACTCAAACATCGGCGCCTCGACGCACCATACGGAAAGAAAAAGAGGATATCTGTTGCCACTTGCATGCCATTCGCCTGGCGCCATCATTCTTGTCACATTAGGTATATATTTCCTTTTTTTTATATTAATAATTAATTATACAATGAATCTTATTAATTTGGTTAATGTACACATATATGCATTGATATGTTGCTATGAATATATATATATATATATATATATATATATATATATATATATATATATACATACAATTTGATTAATTTGGGTAATGTATACTCTATGTTTAAGAACCTTTAATTAGGTTTAATTTGGGTAATGTATACTATATATTTAAGAACCCTTAATTAAGAACCATATATGTTACTAATGTATACTATATGTTTAGAACCCTTAATTAGGTTTAAGAACCCTTAATTAGGTTTAAATGAGACTTTGTTTTATATCCCAAGTACCCCAACAAAGTAAGGAAATAATAAGTTATATACATATATAAGTTAGTAGCGATTTTAAATTCTTTGTAACATTACTAAGTTACCATTTACTTAGTTTTCAACTAATAAAAAAATTAAAAATAAAATAACATGATATAATATAACAATCAAACTAAGTAGCATTTACTTAGTTTCTTATACTAAATTTAGTAACATTTAATATTTGACATATAATATATATTAAATATGATTAAATATATAATTAAATTAAAATATAATATCATATAAATAGAATAAAATAGAATATTAAACTAAAATAATATAAAATATATTATTAAAATATAATATAATATAATAAAATATTATATTATATTAAAATATAATATAATAAATTAAAATATAATATTAAACTAAAATCTAATATCATATTAAATATATTAAAATATAATATAATAAACTAAGTAGCATTTGCTTAGTTCCATTACTAAATATAATAAAAATAATAAAATATAATAAATGATGTATTAAATAAACTAAGTTCCATTCAGGAAGTTTTTCATTGTTAAAATAAACTAAGTAGAATTTCGTTATATATATATTCACTGCTAAAAGACATTAATGATCAAAAACAATATCATACTCTTAAGTAAAATAACTAAGAGATAAGTGCTTTAATCAAGAGTAAGTTATTTAGCTCATATGTAAAGTAAAGAAAGAAGCTTGCAAAAAAGAAAGCACGAGTTTGGTCTAAAGTAAACTCTGAATTTGTATACTCCTGAACTTTTTACTGCTTTAATTTGCATTCATTTGTTATTGTTTTGGTCTTATTATATTGGTAATTTATATATTTCTCTTGGGTTGTCTCTTGGGTGCCTAAAAATGGCCATATAAGCATGTCGTCGTGCATGTGGATAGTCCATATGATAAGGGAGACTCTGGCAAAAAAAAACTTGTTGGTTGGGTAACTAATGTAATGAGAACATGGAGTATTTACTAATGTTGTTTCTCAATAGTAAGTAAAATAAAACAAAACAAATCTTAGCATATTAAGAGACATCTACCTTGATAACGAATCTTAGCATATTAAGAGACATGAAAGCATATTACCGTGATAATGAATCTTAGCATATTTCGAGTTGCACAACATGAATGCATCTTACCGTGATAACGAATCTTAGCATATTAAGAGACATCTAGTTAAGTCAGTTTCGCGAGTCAACTCATCCAAGTCGAGCGAGTTTAACAGCTATGGTTATATGTTAGAATCATTAATCCGTATGAATGAGAGAGTCATCTAGTCAAGTCATATGTATAACCCTAAACTCAGCTTGACTCGTGAGTCAACTCATCCAGAAGCAAGCGAGTTGAACAACTATGGTTAGATACTTACATGTTACCCATAATTATAAAAAAGAGGCTAAGTCATATGCTTACAAGTATGCTCAAGTCCTATGCTTACAAGTATGCTCAAATGTTAATCAGATTCTAATAAGTATGCTCAAGTCATATGCTTACGGGTATGCTTAAGTCATATGCTTACAAGTATGCTCAAGTTATATGCTTACAAGTATGCTTAAATGTTACTAATATGCTTAGAAGTATGCTCAAGTCATATGCTTAGATAGCTTGACCACGCTATACATTAATAAGCTCATGTTTTCTATAGTAGATACCGTGGTATCATGGACCTCTATTCAAACCGTTGTCGGATGACATGACGAAAGTCAAGTGCTCAGATAAGGGCTATAGCTGAATTTAGAGCTAGTTGCCAAGTGTTTTTGGAGTATGCGTATAGTCACCCATAATGTGTGAATGGTCAAAAAAAGATAAGTTGCCTTTGTCTGAAGTGTAAGAATGTAAATTATATGGACAAAGATGTGCTAAACTATCATTTCCTTGTTTATAGGTTCATGAAAAATTACAAAGAATGTTGGTGAGCACATGGGCAGAGAAGAGATGGTGGCATCACAGAAGTACACAACCCGGGTAGCAGTACTCATCGTATGAATGAAATGGTTCATGATATTGCTGGGCCAGATTTTGATTGGGTACAAGGCAGAGAGCAACCTATGAATTTCGATGCCAAAGACTTCTTTAAGTTGTTAGACGAGGGTAGCGAGCCATTGTGTCATGGTTGTAATAAACACACTACATTGTCTGTAGTGGCGACATTACTTAACATCAAGGTTGATCACAACATGAGCCATGAGTGTTTTGAGTCGCCCTTGAAGGCCATTAAGAGTATGTTGCCTGACGGTGAGAAATTACCTGATAACTATTACTATTTTAAGAAAATGGTGAAGAAGTTGGGCCTTGGATACCAAAAGATCGATGCATGTCCCAACGATTGCATGTTGTTTTATAAGAAAAATGAACAGATGACAAGGTGCACATTTTGCAGTCATGATTGGTTTAGGCCTAATAAAGAGTGTGTGACTACAAAAAAAATAAACTATACCGTTTAAGATTTTAAGGTAATTTCTAATTACACATCGGCTAAAAAGATTATACATGTCTTCAAGAACAATAGAACATATAAGTTATCATGCGAAATCTCCAACTAAAGATGGAGAACTAAATCATCCCGCATATGGGAAAGCTTAGAAAGATTTCAACTTAGCATATCTTGGGTTTGCATTGGAACCTATATATGTGAGGCTTGGATTGTCCACCGCTGGTTTCAACTTGTTTAGCCACTCAGTTGTTCCGTACTCATGTTGGCATGTGATTGTTACTCTGTACAACTTGCCTCATTGGATGTGTATGAAATAACCATACTTGTTTCTTTCATTTGTGGTTCCTGGTCCTAAGAGTCCTGGAAAGAACTTAGATATTTACTTGAGACCTCTTATAGACGAGCTGAAGGTATTGTGGGAGGATGGAGTACAGACTTGGGATGTTGTAACGAAAACAAATTTCAACCTTGGGCAACGATTATGTGGACTATAAGTGACTTCCTAGCTTGTGTTATGATACCTGGATGGAGTACACACGGGAAGTTGGCTTGTCCGTATTGTATGGAGTACACACGTGAGATGAGATTGTCGGTCATCCCATTTGGTAATATTGATGCCACAAACATAATCAATGGGTTTGGAGAATCTCATAACTGGGTTCGGTGAAACATCTTTTGGGAACTACCTTATTGGTCTACAAATTTGATTCGTCATAATCTAGATGTGATGCATATTGAGAAAAATATGTTCGACAATGTGTTTAACACCATGATGAATGTTATGGGGAAGACAAAAGATAATGATAAGGCACGGTTGGACATGCAAGATATTTGTAAACATCTTGGATTAGAACTTTATGAATCTCCTAATGGTAAGATTGTCAAACTGCATGCAAAGTACACATTGTCCAAAAAGTAAGTTGAAGATGTGTGCACATGGGTTAAGTCTTTGAAACTACCAGATGGATATGCGTCAAAAATTGTAAGGTTTATTACGGGTAGGAAATTACAAGGCATGAAGAGTCATAATTGTCATGTGTTCATGGAGAGACTCATGCCTATAGCATTTCGAGATCTGCTTGTAAACCAATATGGGATGCTTTGTTGGATCTTAGTCGTTTCTTCAAAGACTTATGTTCAAAAACATTAAATGAGAAGGACATGTCCGTACTTGAGAAGAACATCATAGAGATCACCTGTAAACTTTAAAAAATATTCCCACCTGGTTTTTTTTACTCCATGGAGCATTTACAAATCTATCTTCCCAATGAAGCTCGTGTTGGGGGTCCAGTTCATTATAGATGGATGTACTATTTCGAAAGGGTGATGGGAAACCTTAAGAGGAATGTGAAGGATATAGCTTATGTCGAGGGTTCGATATGTGAGGCATACAATTTTGATGAGAAATCTACGTTTGTCTTTGACTATTTCACGGACAAAGTCTTGAAAATGGCCAATCGAGTCTCGAGACATGATGATGGGGGAAATGTTGAACTAAATGGTCGGATTTTTGTATTTGGTCTATCGGGACGCGTTTATAGAAAAGGGAAACATATATTCCTCTCTGAGAAAGAATTATATGCTGCACTTACATTCTTCTCAATTGCGAGGAGATTAACGAATTTGTGAGGTACACATGTAAAATTCATATTTACCCCTTAACTTTTAATGACATGTAATATACATTCCAATATTTTAATGTTTATAACATTTTATAGATTATACGATGACGAGTTAAAAGTGAAGCATCCCGGCATAACTGATAAAGATATTCAAATCAATCGTGATAAAAAATTTGCACTTTGGCTAAAGGACAAAGTAAGTTAAGTTACTTAAGCACGACATATATATACTCCATATTAACGATGACTTCATTTAATAGGATGGAGTTTTTGTAGGCTTTGACTAAGGGATCAATGATTTCGGCTAATGTAAAGTCCTAGCTATGGGACCAGACAAGGACCAAGTCTGTGAGACCCCAGATTTTATGAATAAATATTTAATTTTCTCGAATTATATTTTTGAAAATTATGGTGTGGATTTGATATAATGTTATAGTTGTGGGTAGTATTTATAAATTTTGCAAAGTACATGAAGTTGTTATAAAATATTCGTTTGGTTCGGGGAATATTCTTTTGTTGAGGGAATATTCGTGACGACACACAATCATTAATGGACCCCACAACGGAATTATTATCGGATAGAGAAAATGACAAAAATACTTTATGAAAATAACTAGCGGAGGTGTTACCATTAAAAGCTGTTGAACTACCCAAGAGTAAAAGTACAAGAATACACATGGTTGCATAGTAGCTACACGGTATTGATTATTGATGCTTACGTGAGAAGTCACTTAGCTATACTCAATTATTACTTTCATAATTGCTTGCATCATATCTCTTATATTATTGATTCAATTATTGTCACAAGATCATCATGTATAATATGTTATATTATTAAATCAATAATTGAGACGACAAGTTATAAATGATTAATAATTGTTGAAAGATTAATTATGTGTTGATTAAAAATAAAATGATTTGTGGTAATATTTATTCAATCCTTGATGTATATAAAGAGTCTATTATGAGACGCTTGTGGTAAGTTTGGTTATTTTATGGGGGCCATATGTTATCATCTAAGAGTCTCTTACGTCGATAGTAATTACCTTTGTCGATATAATTATTATCTTCGCTAATAGTAATTACCTTCGTCAATAGTAATTACCTTTATTAATAGTAATTATCTTCGTCCAATAGTAATTACCTTCACAATAGTAATTACCTTTACTACCGTCAAACCACTTGCCGCTTTATATTAAAAGGTCGAACCAATTGTCATTTCACATTACAAAAGGCCGAACCAATTGTCGTTTTCACATCACCGATTAAATCGAGCCACTTGCCTTTTCACATGGCAAGTGCTAAGCTAGAAATCTTCTATAAATAGAGGCCTAGTGCTTCATTATTTTCACGAATTCATTCAAGCTATAGAGAGAGAAAGTATAGAGAATAAGAGAAAGAAGAAGAAGAGTATTCACATTACACTACTGCGATATTCAATCTCCTACTAAAGTAAGGGTGTTATTCTTTCTTATTCATGAAGAGAACTGTTGTTATTCCATTGCTTATTATTCATTGGAATAACTCAGATACGCTTGCTTTACCCTATACTTGGTAACATTCTTCTATTATTCTATTG
This sequence comes from Panax ginseng, assembly GCA_020205605.1. Classification (NCBI taxonomy): domain Eukaryota; kingdom Viridiplantae; phylum Streptophyta; class Magnoliopsida; order Apiales; family Araliaceae; genus Panax; species Panax ginseng. Next base: position 73,291,186 of record CM035150.1, read on the forward strand.
GAACATCCTCATACGTGTGTTTTACACCTAACTCAGGTTCCGTCTTTATTATTATTTTGTTGGAACATCCTCGTACGTGTGTTTTACAGGACACCGTTCCATCTTTATTATTATTCATGCTGGAACATCCTGTTTGTGTGTTTTTATCTTTGACCTAGTTCCATTCTTTATTATTCCATTGGAATATCCTGCTCTGTGCATTTTACGACCGACTGTTCCGTTATTTATTATTCTGTTGAATAACTCGCCTGTGCGCCTATCGCATGCATGGTGATTTCTTTTGTTATTCCATTATTTATTATACTTAGTTGGTTAAAACTTTGACTTCTATACTCCATGAAATTAGTGGAATATCCTTGATATTTGCACTTCATCCAGTATCCTTTCATGGAAATATTCTTCTACGTATTCTTGAATTTTACTCTACAAAGCAATATCATGTTGACAGTTTGGATGTTATTGGTTCCTGGATAAATTAATTCTTGAACTTGTTTTATTGAATTCTTATATCATTGTCATCATCCTCATATTTATATTATGTTGAAAGTTATCTGTGGCCTGTAGTGCATAGATGGACTTGGTATGATTATGACCAGGGATTATTCGGTGTAATCATGACCGTAATGTTACAAATGATGCAATAAAAATCCTCATTGGCCCGTAGTGCATTGATGGACAGTTGTTGGCATGATCATGACCATTAATGAATACACAAATATTCTTGGCCCGTAGTGCATGGATAATTGTGGTCGTGATACTAAAGAATATCCTTGGCCGTAGTGCAGGGGTGATTCGATGATGTGGAATATTTATTAAGCTGAGTCTCAGCTATAACAATGATGAAAAACCTTTTAAATCATAAAAAATAATATATTTTATTTTCTACTTGACTCTTTTAATGGATTCTTTGGTTCACTGCAGATTAAACTTGATGTTTATTATATTTTATCGCTTTAACAATGTTTGAAGGCTAATGATAATTTATTACGCATTATCTTAGTCATAATATTTCTTCTTTGGGCTAGTTGAGCTCACCCTTTCTTTCACTTTATTCTCTTGAAATGAGAATATAGCCGGGACGAGTCTGGGAGCGGAGTAATGGTCCGAGGATAGCATTAGTAGTCCTCACTATTCTGTGAAATGGTGTGATAATAATTGTAATGAGGACTCCTTTTGAGTTTGTATAATCTCTAGTAGACAATAATTGTATTCAAACTCACAGTTTATGTTTTGTCGTATTGTACACGACAATTGTATTAGTAAGTTGTATTTGAATTCTGTACCATGTATCTAGCGACCCAAGATGGGTGATGTATAACTAATTTTGGGGGCGTCACAAAGTCAGCCACAATGGTTACAAAATAAATGGTTGTGAATTTCATACAAAGGCATATGGGCGCGAAAAAAGAACAACAAAATCTGGAGTGTGTGTCCAAGGAGATTGTTACAATGAGCTTGGTTGTGCCTTTTATGGGGAGTTAGAGGAAATCATAGAGTTGTCGTGCAATGGCACGTACGGGGGTCATATTAACTTGTTCAAGTGTCGTTGGTTTGATTCAGAAAAAGGGATACGTGTTGACAGACATGGAATCATCGATATTGACCTCCATAGGTCCGCATACTCTAATGAACCATTTATTTTACCAACTCAAACATTACAAGTATACTACACTCCTAGTCCTGTTAGGAAAAGGGATAGACCACCTGCAGATTGACAAGTTATAATTCATACTCCTGTGCGTATTCGTGTAAAAGTAGTTGACGAGGAGATTTACCAAGAGCAGATGCTTCATAGACAAACTATAATAAATGTGGAGGACGACACTGAAGTAATCCAGTTAGATGGTGGAGATGAACCACATGAATTAGATCCTAAGTCAATACTTGTGTCAGATGACATTGATACTGATGAGGAAGAGTTATTGACTGACACTGACACTGAATCTGAAGCAGATGATGGTTATGAATCTGTAATACATATACAGGATGATTCTGACTCAGACATCGACACTTGAACAAATGAAATGTATGTTTAGTATTATATGTTCTTTATATCATTGTCATATTTATGTACTTAATTATTTAATGCAATTTCCTGTCATTATTGTCATTTTATATATATATATGCATGTAATCAAATATAACTCATACTAACATCTTGAAATTTGTAATATATAGATGGCTTCTGAAGCAGCGAAAAAATGTGCGGCTTGGGTATGGGTACTAATCATGTGCCAAAGTCCCCTACTAATCCGGATGATCGAATTCTTATACAGATGCGTCCTTCTTCGAACAACACGTACGTCCACATCATTTATATATAAGTATTTTAGATTTCCATTGTTGTAGATATATACTAATGTAAATTGATTTAAATATTATAATAAATCTATTTATCTTTAATGTAAATTGGTATATATTGTAGTGATTTTTCAGATAACAAGATAGTCAAGTGCATTTCACAAATTTGTAACTGGTAAGGCCAAACACTGATTCATTGCGTATGAACACACCTATCGCCCACAAGGATGCAGTTTGGTCGGAATTTCGGGTATGGTTTTTTTTAATTATGACAGATAATATAATTAATAAACTAAAATTGTTTAGTAGTGTTGGATTATATGTTAATAATACCATTTTAATATTATTATTGTTGTTTTATTTGCAGAAAAGGTATAGATGGGAGGACGTACAGGCTTCAGTGATACAAACACTATTATGGTAGAAATATGTCGTCTGCACCAAAGATAACTTGAACAAAGAACGACAAAAAGCCTTACACAATGCATCGATTGACCATCTAGGCCAGGGAGGGGAGTACATGCACGAGCATAGCCTCTGGTGGTGCACCCAGTCCATATGTGCCCAATGAAGAGCTGAGAGAAGGGTCAAAAGACGCGAGACAACCGCCACTAATAGATCCTCAGGTGTACCTGATGGCAAAAAGGCGAAAGGAACCTACATGGGCGGCAGTATATCAAAATTGTAGCATATCACTGTCAGCGTACGTATGAATAGTTTTAATATGTTTACAATCATGAATTGTAGAATATCACATGTTTACTTAGTAATATTGGAGTATGTTTTGTATAGGAGTCTCAGTCTCAAGGTCATCCTATCCATTGACTAGATGTATACGTGGCCACTCGTGATGGTCTGCCTGATGCTATATAGATAGCGATAATAATTTTTGACAACTTTGATGTTGTTTATCAAGTTTTACGTCATTCTTTAGAATTTTATATTGATTTTTAACTATTTAATTGTTAACATGCTGACAAGATACTTATAAGAGTTTATTGAATGAGCACTATTCTGAAGGCACCCCTCGTCCTCCGATTGATCAAGAATTGTGGGAGACGTCATCTGTTGTGAAGTAGAAATACATCAAAGGTCAAGGACAACGAGGACGCCCAACCTTCAGTGGCTTAGGCAACTCTGCTACCCAGTCTTCACACTCATCGAGTTATCTAGTTATTCATACTTCTGCTAACTGTGTGAGATATATATGTCGAGATCGCAATCTTTTTCGTATACTGGGCGGGCATCTGGCGGCTCTAAGTCCTGATGAGTTAGATGATACAGTGGCGGCAACAGCAGTAGTAGCATCACAACATGATGATGGCGACGAGGTAATCAATCGTATTTATTACAATCAAATTAGTGACTTATATATATATATATATACATATATTGTTGTGTTTAATTTGTTGTATATTGTCGTAATACCAGTATCAACATATATACTATACATGTAACTTGTTTTATTATTTTGATAATTATAGGGTGATCAACGAGAAACTAATTTGGACGATGATGCATGACAACCGACATAGTCTTGTTTTCTAGTTATTTATGAGCCTTGTACTTTTATATTCATTCTTTGGATGACTGTATGTTACTTAAAGATTAGATTTGTATATATTTCTTCAGTTCATATTGGTTTTTTAATATTTATATAGTTTATACTATTTTGGTGTATGTGTCGGTATATGGATGGATGTTTATATTGGTGTGCATGTGTTGGGTTATATAAAACTTGGTTGGAAGTTTATATATATTGTCTGTTGTGTGTTGGGATATAAAGCTGGTATAAAATAGGTATAGTTTTTTGGGAAATCCAAAAAGTAGGAAAAAATATATTTTTTATTTTATACATCAATGATCGCAGATGTCACCGATACTTTCGATCATGATGCCAATTGGATTAGGATGTTAGCGTAACTCGCCTAATTCTTATCGATCTCGACCTTGACTCTAAACCATCTTTGACTCGACTTAGCGATCGGTCCGGTCGCTAATATCGGTTGCAGATAATATGGTCGCTAATAGTGGTCGCTTAGTGCATTCCAAATGACGTATTATATCTGACACTATCGATGATCATAATCGATTCATGAGATGATTATCGTGGATAAGCATTCTTCTTGTAGTGTTAATTCTTATGAAAACTCTAAATCAGGACTCCTATTACTAATTGGTCTCAGGCTTGTTATGGTAAGGCGGTGTGGGAGACAATAAATACAACCACATATTAGGTAAAAAAAAGTACACATACATACACAACTATTGCTCTCACTAGAGCAATTTTATACATTCATTGTTAACGTTTTTGACTTGTATTTGTTCTCACCACTGGAGCTATCTCCCACCATCCCGAATAGTCATGCTTTTTGGTGTGTTTGTATGTTCATTATGTAAGTTTTAGTTCATTATTTAATAATTTGGCGGCGACCAAATTTTGACGTTAACAATGATATTAAAATTATAACAAACAACTTTGAGAGCATTTTTCATTTTATACGCGTGACAAGTATCTAAGATCACGTCAAATGAAAGTGATTTTGATCATGAACCAATAGTTCAACCATACAAATATAAAAAGCATTCGAAAATATAAAAATATGTATACTTTTATTTTATTTAACATTGTTAAACACTATTACTACATTTCTAAAATTTTTAGGGATATGTTTAGAATATCAAATTTCTCACTTAATGCAAAAGTTTTAAAATTGTATCTCTAATATATAAAACGAATAAAATACAGTACAAAAACATAGAATTCTTATATATATATATATATATATATATATATATATATATATATTCCAGTACTACTTGCCACACTATCTCACTCACAATTTACACCTTTCCCTTTTTTCTTTTTTCTTTTTTCTTTTTTCTTTTTTCTTTTTTCTTTTTAATTTTTAATTTTTAATTTTTATTTTTGAATCCCTACCTCTTTCTAGCTCTGAAATTATCTGGATACAGGCTTTCTCTTCGGCATGATCTAAAATCTATATTGAGAGATTTGATATTTTCACAAATAAAATTTAATATTTTTATAAGTTCTCACTTATATAAGTGTGGAGTCTATTTATAATTAATATGAGAGGGGTCTTGTAGAACTATGATTTTTCCTTGAGGAAATATCAATTCCCTATATTAATTGTATGTAATCAAATTTAAAATATTTTCAAATTCACATTTGATATGAATTAATTCAGTTATAGATGAGATACTTATTAAAATTATATAATATCCAAATAATTCTACTAATTTAATAACAAAATTTATTGTCTTCAAATACAAAATATAGCACATGATAGAAAATATCTAACTAATACTACTAATTAATTACAAAATTTATTGTCTTCAAATTTTAATCCCAAATTTCTAACTGCCACTGCTTTCTGCCACTGCTAACTAAAAAATCCCAGATTTGCCCATTCTTTTCATATTCCTACAAAATAACATAAAAAATAAATAAAATACACTAAAATTACTTAAATAAAACATAATACTAAGTCCAACATTATCCGATTCGTAAGTATATTTCTCACTCATCAGTAACAATGTCGTAAATTTGTGCAATCACTACAAAGCAATATAGAGCTATCCTCAGTGTCAGACTCAACCCATTCAATTTAAGATATATTTTTTGGTTCTCTTTTTATAGAATTTTCATAAAATGATCTTAGTGGAGAAAAGTCTGTCCCAAACATCGACCATCGTTTATATGTCTACAATAATCATAATATGATCTTAAATTTATAGGAACTTCGGCACTCCCATTGACAACCTTTTATAATATTGGGCTATGGAAGATCATAACTTAAAATTTTCAACAAAATAGTTTCTACAAGTCATGTCTCTACGGTCAATTGTCTTTGTTGATTTTCTCTTTCTTCGACATGACAACAAAGAATGATATTTTTGGGCAAGATATAAGGTTGACATTTGTTCTGCGCTATATTAGATTCGGGCTAAATTGGTTGGTGTTTGGTGTGATGAACTCTCTGATGTCAATGTGATGAGTTATTTGGTGTTCGGTATGATGACCTCTTTGGTGTTCGGTGTAATGAGCTCTCTAGTGTTTGGTGTGCATGAGAGCTTCCTAGTGTTTAGCAGTGTTTGGTGTGACAAGTCATCTGGTGTTTGGTGTGATGAGTCTTGTCTGGCATTTGGTGTGACAAGCCGTCTGACGTTTAGTGAGGCGAGTCGTATGACGTTTGGTGTAACAAACCTTATCTGATGATTTTTGTGATGAGTCGTCTAGCGTCTGGTGTGGCAAGTCGTTTGGTGTTTGGTGTAATACCCCAGTATTTTCAAAATAATTAAATAATAAAATTTTGTATTTAATTTTTATATATATATAAAGGTGGGATTATGTACAAAGAAAAGTATAGGTATTTATGTGACAGATAAAACCTATTTATTATATGAATAATTATAAATAAATTCTTTTAAAATTATTGATCATTATATGTTATATTCTTATTATAAATTAATTTTGTAATAAAAATATCTATTATTTATTTTCCATGAAAATATGATTATTATATATATGATATGATTATAAGGATTATTATGATTTGTATTTTATTATATTAGTTAAGTTAATTATTTTAACTTAATTAATAATGGTATATATGAAGGTTATATGGGATATGGATTCAAAAACCCTAATCTTTGGACTTTGAATAAGGAATGAGAATATTAATGTAATATTAATTATATTTCGATAATATAAACATGCTTTATATGTGTAATATTAATGTGTGGAGCAGTTTTTAGTAAAAGCGATTACCAAACCTAGCGTTCTTGATAAATTATAGTATATAAATCAATTATGACTATAAAATTTATTAAGTTATTGTGTAATGTAATTTATGAAAATTATTATATTTAATGTTAATTAGGAAAAAACCTAATTAATATTTAGAAGTCTTAATTAATAATTAGGTAAACCCTAATTAGTATTTAAAACCTAATTACTAAATTAGAACCCTAATTGCTAAGTTATAAACCCTAGGTATTAATTTAGCAAAGTTAATAGTAATTAATATATTATATAAAGACTAATTTATAAATCCTAGGTAATTAGTAAACCTAATTTAATTAGAGAACCTTAATTCACATTTTTAGCAACTAAGATTTTCATTTTAGCCTACAATCCCAAAATCCTAGAACTTGGACTTTTGGAGCTCTGAGGATTAAACCCCTAATGGGTAAGAGGAAATGTCAACATTGCCACTAAAAAAAGTAAACACCAAATGACCAAACTACCCTTTTGATTATTTTAATAAGGTGGAGTGTAGATCTAACCTAGTAGAGGGTGGTTGGTGGCAACCCCAACTAGCCATGTGGCCTAGTATAGCCTTTAATCAATCAAAAGGCTGATCACATGATCAGCCATAACGTTAAACCCTTTATAAATAGATTGAGAGAGAGAAAAGGCTACTAACTTGCTCAAATTTTCACCAACACTCAACTCACTTCTCTCTCAACTCAAACCTCCGAATTTTAGTGCTAGACCAGTCCCTAATCAAGCCCCACTAACAACCACAACAAACTCAGTAGCCAAGAATCAGAATTTGATCATAGAAAGGTAAAACCCTAAACTTAAATTTTGATTTTTGATTTCATGTTAGATGTTATGTTTAAATGTTTAAAGTTATGTTAGAAGGTGCCATTTAGTGATTTGGGTTGTTATAACTCAGATCCATAACACTTAGATGCTCGAAATTGATGATTTTAGAAATCTAGAAATTTTGATTTTTGTTGTCTGACAGTGAATGTCAGGCCTTGTAGATCCATGTTCGTTTATTTTTTTTGGTGATTTAAAGGTTTGAGGTTGTAATCTGTAATGTTGTTAGTAATCTGCAAGTCGGTTCATGATCATTGCATGTGTAGATAAAAAGTTATTCACGCGATTCGAAGTTCGTTATTAGAACACGAACTAAGTTTTTTGGTAACCAGAAAAGCTGAAGAACGGTTACGGGCGTGACTTTAATGAATCCTTGATTTGGTTTCTGGAACGTTGTTAGGATGAATATTGGTATCTAAATTATAGTATGTCATGCGTACTACAAGTTTAAAGCACGTTCGAACCTTATAAAACCTCAGATCGATCGTAGTAAATGGTCAAACCTCGTTGACCGTTAAGCTTAACTTTTTGGGTAACCTAGAAAGTTTAGGCAGTGGTCTGACAAGTTCCTTATTGACTTTGATCTTGCAACTGTTAAGTGTTTAGGCCATGTTGTTGCTATATACTTGTAGACTGACATAAGTACTACATATACATACCTCTATATTACTCAAATACGTATCAGAATCGAATCTAAAGTTGGTCAAACATAGGGTGACCAAACTGCTCAAGAACATTTCTGGGTAACTTGAAATGTTCAAGAATGGTCTTAGCCTTCACTTTGGCCAAGGTTATATATGTAGCGTTTGTGTTGTTGTTATGATTATGTTATGTAATAAATCTGTACACCTACATGTGTGCTACACACTGCAAGCTTAAAATCATAAAAACCTTACACATATAGCAAGTAGTGGATGCCCAAAGTAAGACCCTCGAGCTGTTCTTCATTCTGGGTAACCCAGAAATGAAGAACAGTCTCTGACAGCCACTTTGATGGCTTATATTTCTCGGTTGTGTTATTGTTTGACCTTGTTAGTTTTTGTTAAATGTAGTGTTACACTAGTACTACAAGATCTAATCAATGGCTAGCCCAGAAACACTATACACACTGAATTACACTTGGTCAAACGTACCCCCTCGTTAACTGCCTTGTCAGTGTTCTTGAGCTCAAGAACACCAACAATGACAGAACGATTAATCGCTATAGCCTATAATGACCGGTTTTTATTATTTTATTTTCTAATTTCCAAAAATGATTTAAAATAGAAATAAATTCTAAAAATCATTTAAAAATAGTAAATAAATTAGAAAATTATGAAATCGCTTTTAAAAATTATTTTAAGTCATAAACATTAACTTTTAATAATTTGGCATATTTTCCATAAATATTAGTAATTATTTGAATATTATTTATTTGATAAATACACTAAATAAATTAAATAAAAATGATTTTATTATATTAAAATCATTTTAAATGATAATAAGGTATTTAATAATATTTTAAGTTATAAAATGTAACTTTCAATAGTTTAAAGTAAATTTCATTAATTATTTAATATTAATGATATTATATTTATTTAATAATTATATTAAATAAATAGATTAAAAATGACTTTATTGATTTAAAATCATTTAAAAGGATATAGATGGTTTAAACATATTTTAAGCAATTATAAGTGACTTTTAATATTTAATGAATAATACCTTAATATTTTAATATTATTGGTAATTGTTTAAAAATGATTTTGAATGTTTTAAAAATCATTTAAGGGTATTAATAATACTTTAAAAATATTTTGAGTTATTAAAAATAACTTTGATATTTTAGCAATGGTTGCATTAATATTGTTTAAATATTAATGATAATAGAATTATCTAATATTTAAATCATTTAAAAATAATTCTAGAGTTTAAAAAATCAAGATAAATTATAATAATTATTTAGAAATTATTATAAGTCATTTAAAAATAATATGACTGGTATTTAAAATATCCAGGATAATATTGAACTGCATGAGAGAGTTTTAAACTCGATAATTACCCGATAAAGCCGTCGGTACACCGAAATGCTACCAAAATTGATCCGAAATTGTATAGTTTGACTGTATAAGTATTTGTTTATGTCTTAATGACTAGTATAATTATGAGACAATGTGATTAGGATATGTGTTAACTGTAAATAACAGTACTATGTGTTATATGTTATTCTAATCAATAGAACAATCTTATAAATGATAAGTCGTTGAATTAAAGATATAATTAAGTTGTGTAAGCAGCAGACCAGGCAAGTTTCTCTAACCTTACTCAAATCTATATTGAGCAAGTATCCTAAACTCTTGTTTTACTTTATTCAACGGATATCGTAAGCAAGTATCTTTACATTTGCATTTTCTTTATGCAATGGACACGAGTAAGAAAGTTTCAGATTTATATTCTTATTGTATTAGATTATTAACCATATTGTCGTATATATTATATCCGATCATTGTTTATCAACATGATATTATATCATATAACTCATATATATATTATGTTTCTTAATTTCAAAATATGATTATACAAGTGTCCTCACTTGGATAATCATTATAATTAAACACATGTTGATATATAGTCGTCTAAGCTATTTGATCAGCTAGACACAGATTTAGAAATATCTTTGAATATGATAAAACCTTTTTGTATCCAATCAAATTGTTTTGGTTCGGATTCCCGACTAAATATGAACATCCCTCATCTGGGAAAAACTTTTGTGCGCCTGAGGCAGATATGATGAACGAGAATATCGTTCTGGTATGTAGTATTAATCAATACATGGCATAACAGGCTGATCACCCCCCGTGCCTGTAAGTTATGACAGTTTATAAATGAAGTTCTATTTGACCTTTTTGAAAACTGAAAACTATGTTCATAGTCTATCGGTTGCTCTCCATTTATGGTCAATATGTAGTTTCAAAATTTTAAATAAGAATTATTATATTGTTTAGTGTTGCTTCAGTACTTCACAACTATTGCTCCGTTGTTGGAGATTCGTTCAAAGAAAACATTTAATCCTTCCAGCCAATATTTATAATTGTTATTACTTGTTGGGCACTCAAATGCTCATTCTTGCTTAATTTAAATATTTTCAGCTATGTATGATCGACCTGAAGGTTCAGGCAAGAACAAAGGGAAAGGAAAGCTATCAGATTAAGTTTGCGTTATCTTAAGTAATAGCTAGACTTAAATAAATTGACGATATTTATTATCTATCATGTAATGAAATGTTTTAAGGTCGCGTAACTGGGATTTAGACAACTCTGATATGTAAATTAAGTTTGATATTTATGACATTATTATTATTATTCCGCTCAAAGAAATGGTATCGTGAAGCACTAAGTTCGGGTTTTAAGCACCTGAATTTGGGGGTGTCACATTTGGTGTGGCGATTTCGCTGTTGTTCGGTGTGATGACCTCTTTGGTGTTCGGTGTAACGAGCTTTTTAGTGTTTTATGTGATGAGCTCTCTGGTGTTCAGTGTGACGAACTCTATGGTGTTTGGTGTGCATGACGAGATCTCTAGTGTTCGATGTGACGAGCTTCGTCTGGCATTTGGTGTGACAAGTCCTTTTTAACGTTTGGTTTGTCAAGCTCTTTGGTGTTTAGTGTGACAAGCCTCGTCTAGCGTTTGGTGTAACGAGCTGTTTGGTGTTTGGTGTGACGAGCCATCTGGTGTATGGTGTGACACGTCGTTTGGTATATGGTGAGATGAGTCATTTTAATACTCTGGCTGTTTAGTAAGTTGTTATGCCATCTGTTTAGTAGGTCGTTATGCTTGATGCATTATCCGTTTTATAAGCTGTTGTTCTTGACGCGCCATTCATTTTACAAGTCGTTGTGCTTGACGTGCACATCTTCAACACTATTATTTCACATCTTATTATCTATTCCCTTATCATATCATATTTCTTATAATAGGAGAGTGTGGGACACTGTTGGTGTGAAATTTTTTGGGCTCATAATCGGTGCTCGAATCCTGGCCTATGCCACTTAACATTAATTATTTGGCGGCTTGATGTTGTAGGAGGGTCAAAGTCATAATTGACTTATTGATCCTTATTCTATTTGGTTTCTTATTGTTAAAGAATGAGGATTCTAATTGATTATGGCGATTTAATTCTTGTGAAAACTCTAAATCAGGATTCCTATTCCTAATTGGTGTCGGGCGAGTTATGGTAAGGCGGTGTGGGAGACTATAAATACAACCACATACAAGGTAAAAGTACACATACATACACATAACTATTGCTCTCACTAGTGCAATTTTATATATGCATTGTTAATATTTCTGGTCTGTACTTATTCTCACATCAGAGTTATCTCTCGGTAACCCTGACCATCATGCTTTTTGGTGTGTTCGTATGTTCATTATGTAAGTTTTTAGTTCGTTATTTAATAATTTGGCGAGCGGCTAAATTTTTACGTTAACAATGATAATAAAATTATAACACAAACTTGAGAGCATTTTTCATTTTATATGCGTGAAATGTATCTAAGATCACGTCAAATAAAAGTGATTTTAATCATGAACCAATAGTTCAACCATACAAATATAAAAAGCATTCAAAAATATAAAAATATGTATACTTTTATTTTATTTAATATTTTTAATTAAACACTATTACTATATTTCTAAAATTTTTAGGGATATGTTTAGAATATCAAAATTTTCACTTAATGCAAAAGTTTTAAAATCATTACTAATTTATAAAATGAATAAAATACGGTAAAAATCGGAGAATTCTTATATATATATATATATATATATATATATATATATATATATATATATATATATATATGGATAAATCAACTTTTGGTACTGTCTTTGGGACACACTTACAATTTGGTACTAGAAGTGAAAAAATTACAAATGGTGATTGTCTTGAAAATTATTGCAATTCGTTAAATAGTAGGGTTTCATCCTTATTTCGTTTGAAAATTTGACAGGCCAGATGCAAAGGATGACATGGCGATGACTGGGCAACAAAGTTGAATTGATATGTATTTCCCATTTATAAAGGCTGATCAGCAAAAAATGAAGAGATCGATATTTGGGAAAAAAAAACCTAGGGTTCTATACTTTCGTCCTTCTTCTTCTCTCATTCTTCTTGTCTCGATTCTCCATTGATTACTGGTTCCCATATAATTATTAAAGGGTTTTTCGGCGTTTAATGGAAAGGATGAGCTCGTCTTGCACTACAAAAAAAATGGGGCTTCAAAGAACAATGGATTTTTTGTTGCTAAAGGTGCCAAATTTCGTTACAAAAGGGTTTTGGCAACGACTTTCTTGTCGTTGCGTCTTTTCGTTCTTGTAATCGGCGTTGCTAATTGTTTCAAGACGAACATATTTTTTTCGCCAAAAGTAATACATTTTGCAACGAAATTTGGCTTTCGTCTGAGAGGACAATGATCCTTTAGCAACAAAATGTATTGTTGCGAGAATAATTAAACTTTCGTTGCTAAAAAGCCCATTTCGTTGCAAAAGCCTTCTAATTGGAAACGAAATGAACTCTCTTTTTTTGCAACGACTATGCATTTTCGATGCAATTGACACCATTTTGCAACGATATTTTTCATTGCAGTAAATTATGAAAATTGTTGCCTAAGCTTGCTTTCGTTGCGGAATGTAAACTTTTTAGCAACGATTTTCGTTGCTGATTATATTATTTGGTAGCGACATTATGATGAATCAGCAACAAAAATTTTTGTTGCTGATTATTTTTCAATAGCAACGAAAGTCTTCGATTAGTAACGACATTATATGTTGTCGTTTCTTTATATATGCAACGAAAGATGATATGATTTGCAACTATAAAAAATGTTACCTTTTATTTTAGTATTAGCAACAATATCCTCTCCGTTGTTATTAGGTTAATTTTTCGTTGCCAAATATTATATTTTTAATGCCATTAGCAACGAAAATTTGTTGCTAAATATATAAAAAATTGTTGCTATATCAAAACTTGTTCAATGCTTTGGTAACAAATTATATTATTCCCAAATCAAAATTTGACATTCTTTTTGTGTACGTGGCTGGCTCAATGTCCCCATAACAAATAATGTCAAAAATACAAAAAACTAAAATATTATTAACTTAATAAAATAATCCACTACATAATCATTCATTATCTTTATAATTAATCATCTAAAGCTACCACAATTCTTCAATCAAAGTATATATCTACATATATAGAGAGAGTACACTTCATAATTTCATCCCTTGTCTTCCGTAAATGTAGCACAGAAATTTAATACCCAGTATTGTAAGGCATGTCATAAAAGCAGTCTTCCTGCACATATTTAAAAATAATAGCAAATCAAAAAAATGAAGTAAATAGGTCACTAGATGCACTTAGTGCCAAAATCAATACACACAGACAATAGAGTTGCTACTTGGTACTAATGTACACCGTATTGCTCATAAGCAGAAAAAGACAAATAGGCAATCACAATATCATTTGCCACAAATCCAAATAGAAAATAACCTTCAGTGCAACTATATGATTGCTTTGTTACAAGAAAAAATTGAAATCTTAATCGGCCATTTCATGAACCTTCAGTGCGACTATAAATGTTGACATATACATTTACTTTTACAACATAAAGAGCTAGACAATTGTGTATGAATTTGCACCAACTGCCCTAATATATATCAGGAAGAAATCAATTTTTGGTTAATAATTTTATTTATATATGAATTTAGTGAAGACAAACCAGCTTAACCTCAGACTCCACATCGGAATCTTTGCCACACTATAACTGTTACAAATTGAACTTTTCAAATAAAGTTTGGGAACTTTTTTAGTAATTTTATTTAAGATAATATATAGATGTAGCCTGACACACATGTCAAGTAATTGACTTACTCTACCATATGTAGTAGATTAAACAAAGATGAATTTATGTTAAGAAACAAACAAACTTCTGAAAATTTATTGTAGACTGCAAGAAATTAAAAACTATTATAAATAAATAAAGTTACCTTGTATCGTCATGATTAGGGTAGTTATCTATATAAGAAAGATCGCCGACAAACAACACATCTTTTCCTTTCGTTGGATTTAGTTCATAATGGTTAAGTGTAAGTTCAATCATAACTCGACTAAGATCCCCTATGATAAAATTATTAATAAAGTGAATAAAAGGTATATAGACAACAAAAAATGTCATATAGATTCATGATGTTACATCGCAACTGTGTTTTCCCTTTTGAGATTCATCTAAACATGTAAAAAACTCTAGCAATTAGTCTAATTAAAATTTCTTCTTATTTGGTACTTCTTTATTAAGTCCAGCTGTCCAAGATAGTACACTACATTCACATTTATTGAATTCAACTCTTTGAAAGGCATAAAGTAAAAAAGCTTGGAATTCGCCAACAGGACAGAAGATTATTGAACAAATGTCAAAACTTTATTCATTAGCCCTTCTTTGGAATGCTAATATAGTAAGAGCAGTTTACCAGTGAGGCCAAAAGTATACGGGACATCAGGTCCAACTACAGGAGTGATGAGCCAGAAAGTTAGCAAAGAATGTCCAATCCCAACTTTGTAGTAATACTTAGTATCAAACTGCCAAAAAAGAAGTAACTAATTAGTATTAATGCTTGATCACATTCATCATTTTTGAGAGAAATCCTCATAATTCCAAACATATTTCATACCAAGAAGCTCAAAAGTCAAAACTATCCATATTAAAATGAATCATGAATATAAGGAAATCACGGGAAAGCCAGAACAATCTATTTGTAATAGTAGCCTTAACGCAGGGAACAAGAGCAGGGATATTGTATGCCTTCGACAAAAAGATAATCATAGAAGTTGCCAATAAAAAGACGGACGTGCGACGTGATGGTGGCAGTGGCCTTGCAGAAAAGTGGGAATGGGACATTGAGCAGAGTAATTGATGCCCTACTAATGTCAAGACAACTTTAAATGCTCCAATATGCATCAATATCAAATATAATTTTAGAATTAGAAGCAAGTTTTAAGTAACAAGTCCATGTACTACTTTAGAATCTGTATTTTTATGTCTCTATATGAATCACATAGAAGCATACTAAAGCATCTCACTACAAAAAAATGGGCCTTTAGCAACGATTTTTCAGGCAACGACGTCGTTGCTAAAAGTATATGTTTAGCAACGAAATTTGTCTTTCATTGCAAATTGTGTCAGGCTTTCACATTTTGCAACAAAATTCATAAGTCGTTGCAAAATTTCGTTGCTAATTCATTGGCAGGAAAAAATTTCGTTAGAAATTCGTTGCAAAATTTCCGGCCACTTGATTTTCCGTCATTGTGGGCAACGAAAGTTTTTTGTTGCTAAAAATGGGGCTTTAGCGATTTTCAAGGAAACGACTTTATAAGTCGTTCTTTAAAAGTGTATGTTTAGCAACGAAACTTGTCCTTCGTTGTAGATTGTGTCAGGCTTTCACTTTTTGCAACGAAATTTATAAGTCGTTGCACAACTTGAAAATAAAATTAGTTAGAAATTCGTTGCAAAATTTCTAACCATTTGATTTCTCTTCATTGTGGGCAACAAAAAATTTTTTGTTGCTGTATTTCGTTGCCTAATATAGACCACATTCATTGGCAATAATTTTTATTTTCATTGCATATTTTATACAACTTTTTGCAACGACTATTAAAATGTTGCCTTAAATTAAGATAATAATATAATAATAATAATAATAATAATAATAATAATAATAATAATAATAATAATAATAATAATAATAATAATAATAATAATAATAAAAATGATAATAATAATAATAATAAAATAATAATAATAATAATAATAATAATAATAATAATAATAATAATAATAAATCATAATAATAATAATAATAATAATAACTAATTATAATAATAATAACAATAATAATAATAATAATAATAATAATAATAATAATAATAATAATAATAATAATAATAATAATAATAATAATAATAATAATAACAACAATAATAATAATAATAATAATAATAATAATAATAATAATAATAATAATAATAATAATAATAGTCATAATAACAAAGTATAATCCATTCGACCCCTACCATAATTACAAGTGAAAAGAACTTCAAATTCAAACCCAATCATCCTAAATTACTGCAGTTCAAAGACTATGAAGACTGAAACTTAAATATACATCCCTGAGGGGAATATTTGCCAAAGGTAGTTTGTGAAATGTAGATCGAATAAGAAGCACAAATTTTCGTTTAAGATGTGAGGTTAGTTAATTGATATAAGAAATGGTTGAATTATTTGCTCCATTTGTTCTCTTTTCGTAAGGTTATGAAGTGCAATTCTTCTATGGTCTAATATAAACAAGTTAAGGGTGTAATTCAAAAGCCATTGCTCGCACCGTCTCATGCTATGTTTCAATGTTGTGCCAAAAGCCATTGCTCGCACCGTTGTGTAATTTTAACCTCGATAAAAGCCATTGCTTGCACTGTTGTGTAATTTCAAAAGCTATTGCTTGCACCGTTGTGTAATTTCAATGATAAACTACAGTTGTTGTAACGCGTAAGTTCAACTAGCTTATAGATATAGAGAGAGTCACATGCGCAAGGCTACCTTTAGCTTTTCAATAGGGTAATCCTTTCTTCCTTTTCCCTTGGTCCCCTTTTGTCCTGCTTACCTCTGAATGTATCCAATATATATATATATTGAGCAATATATACTCCAACAACAATTTCTCAATGAATCATTCAGATTTGAGATTTACGTCCGTATTTCTACTGGCTTCTAGCTATAGGGGAATTCAACGATCTATCCTATATTAATTATCACTAATATAGACCGATTTGATAAGCATATATTTGATCGCTTCATTATCTTTATAACTAATAATAATAGTTTAATAAATAAAATTCATGTGAAATATCTCAACACTAGCAACCAAATCTTCTGAATCTGCCAGCCAATTCACAAATTGTGTATGCATGCATGCTGATTTTAAAAAATAATAATCCAAATAATAAAGAATTAAGCTAGTCACATCGCACCGTTGCACTTTTGTGTAATTTTAACCTCGATAAACTACAGTTGTTGTAACGCGTAAGTTCAACAAAAGCCATTGCTCGCACCGTCTCATGTTTCAATGTTCTGCCAAAAGCTGCTGTGTGTAGAAGAAGATGCTAGGTATAAAATTTACAAATCTTTAATATCCAATGAACTGGTATGGAACGAGCCATTATTTAATGCAAACTATCTTGAATCAATCAATTTGTTATCATGTATGTTCAAGAATTAGGCGCGTGTTTTTTGAATTTTTCTTTAAATGTTTAGGATGAACAAAACACCAAATATAGGTCACATTTTACCTGTCACAAGTACTTTTTATTAGAAGCTTTAAATTCAGATAACATGATATGCTTCAAATACAAACTATAGGGTATACCTTTCAAAATAACAAAGTATATGAATAAGTGAACAGTGTGCTGCAGTAGTTCCTTGTAAACAAGACAGTACCTCTATCACTGAATTGTAGAAAGTGGCGATGGAGAGTCTGCTTCCCTTTTTGTCTGCCATGAAACGGTGCAAACCACTTTTATACCTTCCGTTAGATAACACTTCCACTTGATCGCCTGTGTTTATGAAGATGGTATTGTCCTTGGAAGGTGGAATCAGCATCCATTGTCCATCTTTGAAGAACTTCGAGACCCAGAGACTTGCTCATCTTGGAGCAAGAGAAAGATCCCACCAGCATCTGTGTGTTCACGAAGTCCTCTGACAAGTTCAGGATGAGGACATTGAGGGTATCCAACTGTTTCAAAGAAATCCACATAATTTTAAGTACAAATATACTATTTGCCTTCATAGTCTTATTTTTGCAATGCATGAATAATATTGTAGATAATATACTTGCCTACACTTCTAAAGATCCCATATATAGCGTAAGAATAAATTTTTCCATCCAGTTATCGTTGATCATTCAATGACAATTGAAAAGCACGCATAACACATGCCACTCAAAAAGGGAAAAAAAGTAAAAAATAGCTACAATTCAAATGCAGCAGACCAAAGTATGGTGGAAGCACAATCGTATATTTCATGTGCATGACCCTCCACAAAATAATTGTTAATCACTAGATGATCATTGCCAAATCATCCGCATCAATTGACTATTATCCTTTTTATATTATATAATTTAATCAAAAACTAAAATAAACTGATGGAAAAAAGAGAGCTCTGCTTACAGAGTAAATCAGAGTCAGTTAACCGTCATTAAAATGTAAAGCAGCTGCCACAACACAAAAGCAGTGAACCATTTCACTTGTTTGGAACCATGTTTTTCCAACAGATGTGATAATTCCACCTTTAACATACATTAATGTTTGTGATAATTACTCATCAGTAAAGATGAATGGTGTTTGCGATTTGAAATACGTTGATCATTGATCTGAAAGTTTCGTGACACGGTAAAGCAGAATAAAGCGAGATAGTAATCCTATCGTTGAGAATGAAGTAAAAACTAAAAGGCAAAAATCTAACATTTCATGGCAGCCCATACAGATAAGGCATTAACAAAATTGATAGTCTTTCAAAAAAAAGAAAAGGTTGCATACAACCACCAGTATTTAGATAGATTAGTAATCAAAACTAACCTAATTAAGAAAATGAAAACTACCCGAAAAGGATTTCATTAAATCTTACCAGAAACTGAATAATAGGATACCTTAATATGTAGGATTTTAGTATTTGCGATCTATTGAAACAGAAGAAGGATCCACTTTATTGAGCTTGTGAGATAAAGAGGTGTCTTTGTTATTACTCTTCTTACTTCTATTATTCCTTCCTAATACCCATTCCACGACCTCTCGATTTCGATCCACAAGCTCCCATATTCATCCTCTTTTTAATGGGCGAAACAGATCAAGTTTTCTTCTTTGAGTTATGTTCTAGCTCTCCGCAAATCGAGAGATAATCAAGCGATGATCGACCCAACTTTACTAAGAAACATTAAATGATAACTAGGGGACTAATACATACCACAATATCAAGCCACCCAATTGCTATTTCATAATGAGATATAGAAAGTCGCAGAACCTTCCTTGATGCAGGTTTGAACAAGCTTATCACATGAAAAGCCTCCGGATCGACTTCAACAATAATACTAACCCACTCTCATGAAAACAAGGAGCACATAAAGTAATTCCACAAAAAGAAAGATAGTAAGTGGTCACCGTAATAGCAAGTGACTTGAGAATTCATTGACACTTCTACTTCTTTGCTCGTAATGCCTTAAAGACGAATCACATGTGAGTTCTCCTTTAAACTTGCACGAAATAAGATACATAGTAATGTTGATGAACCCATATTCGAAAATGTTTGAATTTGAACATTTATGGGACCCAAGAGGCATAGACAAGTTAAGACAGGTCAAAACAAGTTTATAATTTTAGAGCAAGACGGTCAAACAACGAAAAACATTGACAAAACCAACCAATTTTGGCACGAAACAAGTTAAGAAGCGTAACAATAGCAAACCATCAACTACAACAATAGATTAGCTAAATCAAATCTTTCCATCATATTTAACCAAAAATTGGAAATCAAAATCCAAAACCATCCATTATACTATAAATTACTGATTTACCAAGTCTAACATAGAGTTCAACATTAATATCCAAAATATTAAGTAGTGTTCACAACAAAAGTTCTAACAGTTTTGAATGTCCATACATATCGATCAAGAGTTGTTTCCATCTCTTTCTGTCCCTGCGCTGCTGTTGCCTTGAATCAACTGTAGAAATTGTGGATTGTCGGCTAACTTGTTAAGTAAATTCTCAAGATTGTCCATCCGTTTTCCTTGTGCCTGAATGGTTGCTTCAAGCTCTTCATTTTTTTTGTGAGACGCTTCTAACTCTGCTGCCAATGAAACTTTTTCTTTATTGATAGATGAAGACTTCTCTTAGAGGTCCTAATCCAAAGCCAATCAATCTCCCCGCTTCTTACCCAACACTCGAAGTCATAATCTCCTTTTGTCATTATTGTCAAAATTTCCATATTCTGCGTTTGTCTCAGAGGTGCATTCGGACTCAAGTAATTTCATTTCATTACGTGAAATTAATAACAAATGTAACTAATTCATTACATAATCCCAAGTTTAGCAACAAGATAAGGTTTGTAAAACTTACGTTATGCGACTTCATTTCGAGTTGTATCCGATTGTTTGTTTCCTTTTTTCTAATGTGTGCTCTTGTAACCTTCGATTGGATCTCCCTAAAAATCAAATTAGAATAATTAATAACGAGAGCATTATTGTATAATTTTCTGTACAAGGAACATGAATTAAGGCTTTAGTATCCTGGTTTTCTAGTTTCAAGCATAACTTCTCAGTTTGTGTTTCCAGTGTTGTGTTCACTGTCTCAGGGTCATTATATACCATCTGATTCTCAGTACCCATCTCCACCATAACCTACACAATCTCAAGTAAATCTGAGACCACAAAAATCACTTGTACCCCAGCCTACAGCCTCACTTCCAACAAAGTGTTTATTCTCATAATCAGAAACCAACTAGTAGCAGTAATCTTAGCAGATCCTAATTGCTTAAAATAATAGGCTGGTTCATACAAGAATGATTTTGAACATTCATAATTACATACCTTCTTAGAATGATGAACGACAAATGGTTTTGACCCTCCACTGTGAATGGCATTATTGCCTCGATTTTTCTTGTTTACTTCTGAGCGATGCTGGAAAAAAAATATCATTGAACAAATAATAAAAATCTAATCTTTTAAAAAAAACTGAATATCATAAGCATATAAAAAACTGATGAAAGTTAGAATAATCATACAATAAATTTTGGCAATGTCTAATAATCACACATTTCAGTCCACTTGGCAATATCAATGTTGTTTGGAGGATTTTTTTCGTGCATCTTCGGTTGATTGAAAAGTTTTGAATAATTTGTAAAGCTTACACCTCTGCCCTCTATTTCTATCCTTCATTATTCCAAGTGCAACACGCTTCACATGAGGTTTAGAAAGGTCGATATCGAAGCGAGCCTAAAGAAAAAAATAATCTAGCAAAATTAACTAGTTCATGAGACAAAAAATAGCAAAATTAGCCTATTAAACTCCAATCCATGAATTCAATTGTTACTTGCACCTTTTATCTAACAAATCATGTATCCTAATGAGTGTCATTCTCCATAGATTTATAGACAAGGTATAAAACAAAAACTAATTGCCAATAAGGACAAATGCAGACTCAACTATGAATAACAATATTTGTCATAATTCAATACTATGCATCTTACTTCAACCCTTGACAATGATTCTTCAATTACTCCCTCTGTAATATCCTTGAACTTGGTATTCATTGGGAGGTGGTGGCGGA
This sequence comes from Panax ginseng, assembly GCA_020205605.1. Taxonomy (NCBI): domain Eukaryota; kingdom Viridiplantae; phylum Streptophyta; class Magnoliopsida; order Apiales; family Araliaceae; genus Panax; species Panax ginseng. The sequence goes on from CM035150.1 coordinate 73,313,514, forward strand.
CCATCAATCCTATCTCTGACGACAACTTAGCTGATTCTGTAGGATCTATGGGCCTTCCTTTACTAGGTGACACATTGATAGCCAACTTCTTTCCTTTTGACTTGGTGAGTTTCTCAAGACCAATACCGCGAGTAGGTCCGCGTATTTTCTTTGTTGAAGATGAAGTTATTCAAATTATTAGATGTCAAAAAGTAAAAGGAACAATAAATTAACAAGAAAACAATAATTATGTATATCATATATATATATATATATACACACACACACGTGTATAACATATGTCTACTAAATGGCCAAACATAAAACTCACATTGTGCAGACCCTTGCTCATCGGACGTCGATTGTCGGGCCACATTACATTGGTGGGGTAGAATTTTCACCAACTATAGTTTCATTAATCGTTGCATCGAGGTAGAAATGGGAGTACGCACTTCATTCGCATGACCGTCATTGGCATTCGGTGAACGTGCAATCATTGAACGTAATTTGCTTGTTCGACCCACAGGTGATGGTTGAGCAGATCAAGTTTCTGATCTTGTGATTGGGCTTCTTGGAGGACTTGATGTCAGCATAATTTGTGATCTTGTGATTGGGCTTCTTGGAGGACTTGATGTCAGCATAATTCTTCTTTTTACACGAGGATTTGAACCTTCGGTTAAGTTTAGTTCAACTTCTTCATTATCCTCGGTGACCTCAACATTTTTGAGGCTAAATATTTTCTTGTTTGAAATTTCTCTCCTTTCCTCTTAAATCCAGGGCGGACATTTTGAAGTACCAATTATGCAAGATGAGTAAATTTAAAACTACATAATCGGATCGATTATACGTATTAGTAAATAAGACATGTATAGTACTAGAAAGTAATACTTAAGCATGTCGTACATCTCAAAATCATAACTAGGTTCACCGTACATGCCTAAATTCACACATCCAAAAGAAGTTTATTCATTTTTCAAGTATATCGACACTAAAAAATGAAACCCAAATCAATTAGATAAAACGAATTGGAATATTCCACTACTTAATTTGCCTAACAACAACAATAGTTAAGTCAAATCTAAAATGGAGTACCTAAATGGAAATGTAAATCTCTTTTGCATTCAAGTACTATTAATATGAGGCGAGACTAAAATATATGTTTTAACTCCAAAAGCACATGAAGAGAAGTACATAAACTTCGGATCGGTAGACCAAAATCAAAACATAAACCATATCGATCCATAAATAATCCACGATATTTACCCATATACAACATAATCACAAATAAACCGATTATAAAACCAAACAACAACATAAATCAAGTGAATGAGAAGAAAGGCGGCATACGAAAAAACCTGAGCAGTTAGGCGCGAGGAGAACTAGCGACTTATTTTGGGAATAAGTGAATGAGAAGTGAATGAGAAGAGGAGAACTAGCTTATTAATTGGAGCGAAATATGCCTACCCAGGTATATCTTGGCGCTAAACCGATTAAGGGAGGGAAATATAATATATTGGAGCGAAAATTATAGCGGGATAAAGTGTAATAATAATTAAAGTCTTAGATTAATTAATATTAGTGTTTCTTAGACTAAATATAATTAAAGAAAAATTTAACACTTTTTTAAATGTTTGTAATATTAGAGATGAAAAATAATTTCTTTGACTTGTGATATAACAATATTGTTAATTTAATACATAACTTAAAAATAATTTCTTTGACTTGTGATATTTATTAAAAATACATAACAATATTGTTAATTTTAATAGATAATTATTATTAGTTTTAGATAATTAGTGCTCTAAACGTCCTATATTAAACGTCTTCATTTGAATTTGTTACGTGAAATTGACCATTTTTTAAATTAATTTTTTTTATAAAAAAATAAAATATACGTCTATCGATTATGATCGTACTAAATTATGGAGATTTTACTAGAATTTGACCATAAAAGTCAAAATATGGAGTTTATTAGGAGTGTTATTTAGATGATTAGTTATTTAGTATTGGAATGTCTCGTATGAAATTAAGAGGTGAAAATAGTGATAATGGAACTTGATAATTATTTATACGTCTACTAATTTATAAAGAATATGTTTTGCATAAACAATAACATAGAATAGTAATATATATATATATATATATATATATATATATATATATATATATATATATATATATATATATTCATTCTTTATTTCTCTTATCAATGTACCCACATACATGACGTTATTTAATATTGATATAAATTTATCGTCATATATATATATATATAATTGTTAATAAGTGTTAATAAGTATTAATAAGTTTTAATATTGATATAAATTTATCGCCATTCTTTATTTCTTCTTAAAATGTACTCCTAAATCTTAATAAGTGTTCTTTTGTAGTAATGTTGATGTAATATTAATAAAATTGTTGTGATAAACTTAAAAATATTGTCATAAAAATAAAAACATGTTATGAAACTTAAATATTTGTCAAATATAAACGTGCGGTTAATTATATTAAAAAATTAAGACAATCGAATTTGATTTACTTTATTTTTGTTAATACTTATTTGTACAAATATTTAAAAGACTACTATGTTCCAAAAATTTAAATTATTTAGTTTCATAAATATTTTATACATTCCATTCCACTCCATGTATAGAATTGGGTTAAATTTCATGTAATTCAGTAAGCAAAATATTAATTTCAATATTGATATATCATCTATACATCTGAATGATCTTAGATAAAAAATATTTGTTTCACTTATCATATCATAGATGCATATAAATTTTGTATATTTTAAATGATTGGGGATCACATGAAATTTTTACGGGCAAAACTTTAGGATTATGTTTATTTGAATTTTTTTTTATTGGGATTTGAATATTTATATTCAAATATATTACGTAGGACTATGTTCTCCCATGATATTAATTATAGTGAATATAAATTATATTATATATAAATGCATTAAATTTTTAACAATATTGAATTTAATTTTAATAACACTATTTACGTAACTTATAATATCGATTATGGACTATAATAATCCATAATCGAAATATATTTCCACTACTTTAAAATTTAAAATTTCACATCGTTGACCATATCATAAAGAAATAGAAAATACAAGATGATAGTGTCGCTTTATTATGTGGAATAGAGCACAAATGAAAAAAAAAACATATATTTTACACAAATAGTAAAGTTTGAGTTTATTCTTTAATTTATAATATACTACAATTCAAATTGTAATGTAATTAATATTTTAATACAAATTTTATTCTTAATAATATTTTCTGTTATCTAAATTATTAATTGTATTAAATTGAATATTAACTTATAAAATTATTGGGATTTGAATATTTATATTCAAATATATTACGTAGGACTATGTTCTCCCAAGATATTAATTATAGTGAATATAAATTATATTATATATAAATGCATTAAATTTTTAACAATATTAAATTTAATTTTAATAACACTATTTACGTAACTTACAATATCGATTATGGACTATAATAATCCATAATCGAAATATCTTTCCACAACTTTAAAATTTAAAATTTCATCGTTGACCATATCATAAAGAAATAGAAAAATACAAGATGATAAGTATTCGCTATTATGTGGAATAGAGCACAAATGAAAAAAAAAAAACATATGTTTTACACAAAACAAGAAAGTTTGATTTTATTCTTTAATTTATAATATACTACAATTCAAATTGTAATGTAATTAATATTTTAATACAAATTTTATTCTTAATAATATTTTACGGTTATCTAAATTATTAATTGTATTAAATAGAATATTAACTTATAATAATTTATATTTGAGTTTGTTATAATTAATTTATAATATCCTAAAATATAAATTTATCTTTTAAGTTTTTAAAATAATAATAATTTAAGTATAATATTCCTTCTATATTTTTTTTTAAATGTTATCAAACTCTGTTTTTGGAACAGAGTCCCCAACTTACCACAGTTGTTTGGTGTTATACGGAAGAAAGAGAGGCTAGGTTTCTCCTTTATTACCAAAACACCGTATAGCAATTTGGGTTTCTTCTTCTTCCTTACGTAGCCAAAACTCGCATTCATCACACCAAGTAGCTTCACTTGCACTCATGTCCTCCATCACAGTAGCATGTTCTACTTCTCTCCTCCATCCATAGCTTCGCTTGTACTCAAGTCGATTCCATCCGGGTTCTAGGGTTATTTTTCTTCTTCAATTCTCTTTCAATTCGGTAAGAAATCAAATCTTAGTTTATTTATTTCTTAATTTTTGCACTTTGTTTATTCATTTGTACTTAATCAAATCTGAAATTGGTTATATGTGATGATCAAATCTGAAATTGGTTATTTATTTTGGCCACAGAAAATGCGATTATGTTAGGGGATAAGATAATGAATTGTGTTTGTTAAAAGGGATTTTCTGTTTTGGCTCTTTTCTTCCTTTGATCAAGTAGGGCTAATACAAGTATGGAGACTGATACTAAAGTCTCAACACTACTCTAATTAGAGTTAAACAGAAGTTGACATTCATTCAGTAAATGGGCAGCAGTTGGGCAACATCATATAGCTTCTTATTAGAATGGTATATTCACAGATATCTACTTGCTAAAACTGGGTAGTGCTAATAAAATTAATTCATACACTTAACTTCCCAATTGATTAAAACAATATTCTCAAGTCAAAAGTATAGAATTTAAGTGTAAAATTTTAATTCAAGGAAACAATGCGCTAGCTGTTATATCACCAACACAGAATAACAGAGCCCTGAGCAATTTGATTTGAGGATTCCAATATCAATCTAATCGGTTTTAGTACATAACCAAATCCCCCAATCATAACCATGGTTTCCAGTTGGACTAAAGATGTCCTCATATTGAGAATTCAGAATTGTAATACCTTTAGCACATCCACTGGGAACTTGTGAATCACAGCCATCCACAGGTTCTTTTCCTTTGTTGGGTTTATGGTTCTTAAGGCCTTCACACAGCGCTGATCAACTTGAACTGAGAAAGCTTTCTTAATAAATATGAGCAGTTTTTATTGTAAAGTTCAGAACTTTGTTATGCAAAGCCATACATGGGGAACTTCAGATGCAACATTCACATTAAAATCATGTTATACATGTAATGCTCCTATTAGATAATTAACTGCATGTTTGCTGAATGTTAACAATTTACATATGACCACTGGTTAATGTTTTATCTGATTTTTGTGTATTGTGTTATTGTTTAAATCACTGGTTGAGTTGATGTAATTGAGTTGATGAATAAATTTCAGGTTGAACTTAATTTCATGGATAAGAGTTGGACGCATCATGAGCGTATATCGTCGACTTATCGTGATAAATCAAAAGCTTCATTGAGCATGTCGTGCAACATTTGGCCCAACAGTTGACATTAGATGTCCTTGTATCAAGTGTATGAACCTATACACTAAAACCCAAAAAGAGGTGTCTTCACATTTGTGCATAAATGGGATAATGCCATCTTATGATAAGTGGATTTACCACGATGAACCCATTCCACGTATACCCAATGAACATGCTCAGAATATTTTCTCTCAAAAAGAGGAGTTTATGGACTATGATTTAGATGGTGATGAGGATGAAATTGAGACACTCATGGAAGATATTAATCGAGGAACCTTTGCTATTGGTGGGAATGAAGATACCTTCCAAAATCAAAATCATACCAGATTTGAATAAATGCTTAATATGTTAGACAAAGAGTTATATCCGGGATGCCAAAAGTACTCCATTTTGTCATTTGTTATGAAATTGCTGCATTTGAAGGTTTTCAACCATTAGACAAATAAGTCCATAGACATGCTACTTGAGTTGATTAAAGATGTTCTTCCTGATGGTGCGAATTTGCCAAAATTATACTACGAGGCAAAGACAATGCTACGTGAAATTGGCCTTGGATACCTTCCAATACACGCATGCAAGTAAGTAAAATAACATATCAAAAAGTCCTTAATTATAACACTCATTCATATATAGTTAATCTGTCTCATTTTTGTTAAAGGTATGATTGTGCCCTTTTTTTGGCAAGAAAATAAGGATTTAGAAGAGTGTCCAGTCTGCCGGGAATCAAGATGGAAAGTTAATGATGGGAAGGGTAAAAAAATCCCACACAAGATTTTTAGATACTTTCCTATAAAACCGCGGTTGCAAAGACTTTTTATGTCAAAAAAAATTGCAAAAGACATGCGGTGGAACAAGGAAAAACTTATTTCGATGAAAGGTAAACCGAGGCATCCAAAGCAGATTCCAGTATCGTGGATGGAGTTTGATAGAAAGTATGAATGGTTTTCCAATGATCCAAGAAACATTCGTCTTGGCCTAGCCATGGATGGATTCAATCCATTTGGAAATATGAGTTGCTCATATAGCATGTGGCCGGTAATACTCATTCCTTATAATTTGCCCCCTTGGACGTGCATGAAGGAGCCCTTTTTCATAATGTCACTTTTGATTCCTGGACCAAAAGCACCAGGTAATGAAATCGATGTTTATTTACGTCCTTTAATAGATGATCTTGTTGATTTGTGGGAACAAGGAATTCAAACATATGACTCTTATCTTTGGGTGCAATTTCAACATGCATGCTTCGCATTTTATGGACAATTAACGATTTTCACAAGACCGCAAATCTTTTCTCGATGGAGTACCAAAGGGTACATAAGCTTGTCCAACTTGCAATGTAGATACATGCTCGACTAGGTTGAGGAGTAAAAACTCTTACGGGGGGCATCGTGCATTTCTCGGTCCTAATCATAGGTATTTTTAATACGTAACTTATTTTAATTTCATCTTCACATTGTTCACATAATTTATTTCCTATGGTTTATCTTGCCCTTGTAGGTGGAGAAAGAGTTTAGACTATGATGGAAAGGAGGAACTCCGTAGACCACCTAAGATCCTAAGTGGATCAGAAATTTTACATCATGTAGAAGCAATCAATTTCGGGGATTTTGGCAAGCATCCGAAAAATGTAAGTATGAAAAAAGAAAGAAAGCAAAAGAGGACAACAACTCCATCGAACTCTAATTGGACGAAGAAAAGTATTTTTTTTAACCTACCATATTGGAAAGATTTGAAGGTTAGACATAAGCTCGATGTAATGCACATCGAGAAGAATATTTGTGATAACATACTTGGGACATTACTAAAGATTGAAGGTAAAAATAAGGACACTTACAAGGCTCGACAAGATTTAGAGGATATGAATATACGTAAGAAAGTCGCACTTAAGACCACGGGGAGATAAGTTTGACAAGCCACAACCAGCCTTTTCTTTTTCCAAAAAAGAGAGAGATAAATTCTTGTCCTTTATACGATCTATCAAATTCCCAGACGGATATGCATCAAATATTGCTAGATGTGTTAATACAAGTGATAATAGCATGTCGGGATACAAGACGCATGACTGCCATGTTCTTTTACAACGATTAATACCTGCTGGAGTTCGAGGAAATCTTAATGACGATGTGGCAATAACATTAACTGAGTTGGGTGCATTCTTTAAAAATCTATGTAGTAGGACACTAAAAGTGGATGACTTAAGAAAAATGGAGAAGGATATTATAATTATCTTATGCAAGATTGAGAGGATTTATTCACCGGCCTTCATTGATATTTGTGTTCACTTGGCTGTTCATCTACCACAAGAAGCAATGTTTACAATGTGATGCCCCCAAAATAGGTCCATTCCATCCAACCTATTCTGAGTCGCCAATTACATGGTACAGAAAACAACTACAACTTTATTACAATAATTGTTGTGCAAAATACCACAACACATATGCTATGAGTTTGGATACAAATATATACCAACTGTGACACATGTCCCAACCGTGGACATCGCCTCACAGTGATACCTTACATAAAGGTATAGTCAAAAACTGTTATAGAAATTAGAATATTTGGGAAGTACTCAAGGAAACCTTCGTACATTAGAGGCCATGCTTCTAGGTTATGATAGATATCATATGGCCACAGAATTATCCTTGGTTGACCCAATAGACCCCAAAGAAAAACGAGAAGATTACTATCATATTCTTCCCAATGGTAAGTCTTCTCTTGACATATCATTATCTCCACTGTCTCTAATTGAGAATTATACTTCAAACAAACACCAAGATTATATAGGTAGTGCTCAGTATATATATACTCGCAGAAGTAGATGAGCACATCCACACGTCTTATGATGATACGAGGTTGTATGTCATTAGACATCTTGTATGATAGTGACAAAACACCCTTCCAACGTTGGGTTCGCCTCACCCTCAACAGCTATAGTCCACCATTCTATTCCCCTATTATCCCCCACTCGACCTAGCTACAATTTTATTACCTGGAAGGAATTGTGAAGCAAAAGGGTGAGCACAACTAGCTCAGTAAAGAATATCATGACTAAAGATAATTAAATTATCAATAGCCTTCATCAAGAATAAATCGTAGATTTAGAACATATGGTAGATGATAAAATTTCAACCATAGTCTGCGATTGGAACGAAGCGATCCATTAGAAGAGTCAAATAGACAATAAAGTCTATTATCTTCTCCATGTTAAAAGTCCACCAACAATGTTTTATCCCTATAGCATCAATCAACAGTTCCTTTCCACAATCATATGAATAACTCATAATCATAATTATGATTCTAAATTCCTCTTCACACCCAGGATGAAGATAATTTTCATCACCTGTCTTTACCTGAAACATCAAAGATCATGGTTATACCAAACCACAGCTCCTATTTATAATCATACTAACAATTTCATCTTTGCACTACGAGCCAAAGATATTAATCAACAGACCATCTTTGCACTACAAGCTAAAGATATTCAACAACAGGTCATCTTTGCACTACGGGCCAAAGATATTCATCAACAATTCATCTTTGCACTACAGGCCAAAGATAATCCTCAACAGTTCATATTTGCACTACAGGCCAAATATATTCATCAACAGTTCATATTTGCACTACATGCCAAATACATTAATATCTCAAAGAAATATATAATCATTTCAGAATTATACAAACAATAATTATAACCATATTGATCAATATACCTTTGCACTTTAAGCTAAAGATATTCAGTTATAAATTTAATGGTCATGATCATATCAGTCAACAATTCAACTTTGCACTACTGGCCAAAGAGAACCCATAGTCACGATCATACCAAAAATCTACTCATCTTTACACTCAAGTGAAAGAGAATTTCAACACCAGGGCTATAAAAATGTTATATATGATAATAAAAATAATATATATAGTTTTAATCTCCAGAGTAATATTCATAAATCAACTATAATTTGGTTAGAAAAAGAAACCAATTTTATCATAAATAGTAACTCGTGAATAGTAACTCATGAATAGTAACCCCGACACAAAAAGGTAAAAATTCCACAATAAAATCCATACCAATATTTCGGTATAATGATATTGAAAGAATAACATTTTTTAACTTATAAACAATTTATTTTAATTGTTTACACTTTACGAAAATAATGCATTTAATCATTCTAAAATGCCAAACTCATAAGATTTCATCACCAATAACCAAAACCCTCATCAAAAATCTGCATATACCACATATATGATTCTCAAGCCATAAAATCATATTTTCCAATTTTCTTCTTCACATAACATATTTAATTCCTTTATTCATAACTAGACCATTTTCATGAAAAATACCAAATTAGTTCCAAAAATATTTCTTTTCTGAGATTTAGCAGAATATAGTCCCATATTGAACATATATTTTTCCCGAAATTTTTAAAATAAATTTACTATTTTTCATATGGCCAAAACTTCCGAATATTTAGACATTTATCATAAATTATACTTTTATCCAAAAATTCTGAAATTTACAGAGTATACTTCTATCAAATACATGTACTCCCAATAAAAATTTCATTAATTTTGGAGTTAACCACAAGGAGTTATAAGCGGTTACTTTTTAAATAGTCTTTTCTCGTAAAATTCATAACTCTTAATCTATACATCCAAAAATCGCCATTTTTGGACACAATCAATAAAACTCATCAAAATATCATTTCAAATTTTTCCAGAATTTTTTGAAGGACGGAAGAAGTACGAACTGAAAAACATAATAACCCTTAAAATCCCTTACTATCCCTTACCTCAAAAGAGTAGCACTTCTGACTGGATATCGGATATGACGCTGAAGGAAACTTGCACTAAAGAATAGCAACTCACCAAGTATCTAAATAATCACAAAATACACTAGATAATCTAGAGAGAAAAAGAGAGAAAACTTATGAATACTGGTGTGATTTTCAATTCTAACTTAGCCCTCTATTTATAGGAAAATGTTAAAGACTTGGCAAGAAGCGACTTGACTTTGCTACTCGATGGATTTACCTGCTACTATTTCACCCACCAAAAATCAACCATCTCCCCCAACAACCAAGAGTGGGGTCCACTCAATTCTAGAATTTTCCACCAAAACCTAATTTCCGAATCAGTTACCTCTTAAAATTTATAAAAAATTATACGCTCATTTTAAACGGTTCAAAATTTGTGGACATATACCCAACTTATATATGTTTAACATATCCAAAAATTACAACGATCCAACGGTCGGATTAAATATTATAACTCACACAATAAAGTCAAAGAACAATGGATTTGATCTTTTAATACCTTCAATCCGGCAAAAAATCTTGATAAAATACCTCAACATTAATTCCTTCATTTATAACCACATAAATAAATCCGTCATTTATATCCACATCAAATAAATATTTCCTTATCATATAAATCAATAATTAATTATTCACAAATAATATTACGTAATCACAATAATGACAACCAGCAGTTCGGGAAGAGGGGCTTTTTAATAAGGATTTCTCCTTCTGGCGTAATTAGCGGTACTGAAACCTCTCATTGATGAAACTTTCTAGACATTGCCAATAATGCTATCTAATAATATTATTCAAATAATATGAATTATTGATCCGATAATGGGAAATATTATGCGATGATAATTATTGAAACAACAATAATATAAAATATCAACGCAAGAAATTATTGAATTAATAAAATAAAATATTGAGCGATAATTCTTGTATGCGATTATTGAGTAGTGCCTTCTTACGTAAGAATTAATAATTTAAAATCTATCATGCAATCTGAATATTACTGCTTTGTTTAATAACAGCGTACATCGTATTTTAACCAATTATTCCAACAAAGTGTTAATGTGATAGCAACTACGCCGTTATTTATAAAAACTCAATTTTTGTCATTTTTTTCATCCGACAGTTATTCGTTATGGAGCCCATAAATGGCTGCGCCGTCATACTAATATTCCCCGATAGAAAAAATATTCCATGACCAAACGAATATTCCCCGACAACAATGAATATTTTATAACCACTTGTGTATTTTGAAAAAAATCATATATCACCCTTAACTTTAACCTTTTATCAATTTAACCATTTACTGAATAGTATTATAAGAAAATTGAATATTTTTATTTCATAAAATTCGGGGTCTTACAATCTCCCCTCCTTATGAAATTTCGTCCCCGAAATTTACGTACCTGGTATTTCAAAAAGTTGAGAATACCTTGCTTTCATTTCAGATTTTATCTCCCGGGTCATCATGATTTCTCCATTGCTCATCTCCTGTGATAACTTCATTTGGGTTCTTCACTTGTTGGGAAGTCATGACAACCGCTATCCCTTAAACTACTTGGCTTTGACTTGTCTGGGGTAGCATTTGGTGTCATCACTACCGTTGGAATATACTTTTCTATAGGACATATTCCTCCCTCAACTGCCTCGTTGTACTCTTGATTCATGATCTGAATCATCAATCTTCGATCCATATCGAATTCAGGTTGACCGCTGTGTACAGGTTACTTCAAAACTCGTTGTTGGGTTCTCCCAATTGCCTTCCAAAAAGAGAAATTCATATCATCTATTTTAGCCTTCTTAGATAGGACATCTCTTTCCACAATATCCACGTGTCATGTGGCTTTTACCCATGCATCACTCATTCTTACTCGTTCAGTTTTTTCTTCTTTCAGCTCAGATTCCATCTTTATCATCTTATACTCTGCCAAAGAATGCTTCATTCAAGCATCACATATCGGGTAACACAAGCTTGAATTGTTGCATCCTTTTGTTCCACGACCACACGCTGTTTCTTGACTTTTTCTAACTCATGAATACGATTTTGAAATTCTACATTTTGATCATATAATACCTCTAATAAACTATCCTTAGGTACTTCTTCTTCCTCTTCTTCCTCACTCTCAATCATTACCTCTGCGACTATCTCTCAAAAAGTAACTATCAATTCTTCACTCACCACGTGGATATCTCTAATTCCTTTTTCGTCTGACATCACATTATCATAGTTAGTGATTAGAGGTATCCCCACAGTCTCATTCACTCCATTGTTAGCATTCTCAGCTGCCATTCTCAAATACTTCCATAAAACAAGGGTTAATTAAACAAATTAACATATCACATAATATCCATATATTATGACCAACCAACAATTTAAGCTTAGGTAAGACACACTAGCGAAAGATTTACTCATCTCTCCCCTCCTAGTCCTATTCCCCGATCTCCGCCAGAGATCATATCCCTAAGCTCTGATACAAAATGTGACGCCCCCAAAATAGGTACATTCCATCCAACCTATTCTGAATCGCCAATTACATGGTACAGAAAACAACAACAACTTTATTACAACAATTTTTGTGCAAAATACCACAACATATATGCTGTGAGTTTGGATACAAATATATACCAACTGTGATACGTGTCCCAACCGTGGACAGCGCCTCACAGTGATACCTTACATAAAGGTATAGTCAAAAATTGTTTTAGAAATTAGAATCTTTGGGAAGTGCTCAAGGGTGCAAAATACAACAACACATATGCTGTGAGTTTGGATACAAATATATACCAACTGTAACACGTGTCCCAACCGTGGACAGCGCCTCACAGTGATACCTTACATAAAGGTATAGTCAAAAACAGTTTTAGAAATTAGAATCTTTGGGAAGTGCTCAAGGAAACCTTCGTACATGGGAGACCATGCTTTTAGGTTATGATAGATATCATATGGCCACTGAATTATCCTAGGTTGACCCAATAGACCCCAAAGAAAAACGAGAAGATTACTATCATATTCTTCCCAATGGTAAGTCTTCTCTTGACATATCATTATCTCCACTGTCTCCAATTGAGAATTATACTTCAAACAAACACCAAGATTATAAAGGTAGTGCTCGTATATATACTCAACAAGTGGATGAGCACATCCTTGTCTTATGATGATACGAGGTTGTATGTCATTAGACATCTTATATGATAGTGACAAAACACCCTTCCAATGTTAGGTTTGCCTCACCCTCAATAGCTATAGACCACCGTTCTATTCCCCTGTTGTCCCCCACTCGACCCAATTACACTTTTATTACACGAAAGGAATTGTGAAGCAAAGGGTGAGCATAACTAGCTTCGATAAAGAATATCATGACTAAAGATAATTAAATTATCAATAGCCTTCATCTGTAATAAATCAGAGATTTAGAACATATGGTAGATGATAAAAATTTCAACCATAGTTGCAGCGGAACGAGCAATCCATTAGAAGAGTCAAATAGACAATAAAGTCTATTATCTTCTCCATGTTAAAAGTCCACCAACAATGTTTTATCCCTGTAGCATCAATCAACAGTTCCTTTCCATAATCATATGAATAACTCATAATCATAATTGTGATTCTAAATTCCTCTTCACACACAGGACGAAGATAATTTTTATCACCTGTCTTTACCTGAAATATCAAAGATCATGGTTATACCAAACCACATTTCCTGTTTATAATTATACTAACAATTTCATCTTTGCACTACGGGCCAAAGATATTCATCAACAGACCATCTTTGCACTACAGGCCAAAGATATTCATCAACAGGTCATCTTTACACTACGGGCCAAAGATATTCATCAACAATTCATCTTTGCACTACAGGCCAAAGATATTCCTCAACAGTTCATATTTGCACTACAGGCCAAATATATTCATCAACAGTTTATATTTGCACTACAGGCCAAATACATTAATATCTCAAAGAAATATATAATCATTTCAGAATTATACAAACAATAATTATAACCATATTGATCAATTCACCATTGCACTTTAAGATAAAGATATTCAGTTATAAATTTAATGGTCATGATCATACCAGTCAATAATTCAACTTTGCACTACTGGCCAAAGAGAACTCATAGTCACGATCATACCAAAAATCTACTCATCTTTACACTCAAGTGAAAGAGAATTTCAACACCAGGGCTATAAAAATATTATATATGATAATAAAAATAATATATATAGTTTTAATCTCCAGAGTAATATTCATAAATCAACTATAATTTGGTTAGAAAAAGAAACCAATTTTATCATAAATAGTAACTCGTGAATAGTAACTCATGAATAGTAACTCCGACACAAAAAGGTAAAAATTCCAGAATAAAATCTATACCAATATTTCGGTATAATGATATTGAAAGAATAACATTTTTTAACTTATAAACAATTTATTTTAATTGTTTACACTTTACGAAAATAATGCATTTAATCATTCTAAAATGTCAAACTCATAAGATTTCATCCCCAATAACCAAAATCCTCATCAAAAATCTGCATATACCACATATATGATTCTCAAGCCATAAAATCATATTTTCCAATTTTCTTCCTTCACATAACATATTTAATTCCTTTATTCATAACTAGACCATTTTCATGAAAAATACCAAATTAGTTCTAAAATATTTTCTTTTCGGAGATTTAATGAATATAGTCCCATATTGAACATATATTTTTCCTTAATTTTTAAAATACATTTACTATTTTTCATATGGCCAAAACTGTCGAATATTTAGACATTTATCATAAATTATAATTTTATCCAAAATTTCTGAAATTTACAGAGTATACTTCTATCATATACATGTACTCCCAATAAAAATTTCATTAATTTTGGAGTTAACCACAAAGAGTTATAAGCGGTTACTTTTAAAATAGTCTTTTCTTGTAAAATTCATAACGCTTAATCTATACATCCAAAAATCGCCATTTTTGGACACAATCAATAAAACTCATCAAAATATCATTTTAAAAATTTCCAGAATTTTCTGAAGGACGAAAGAAGTACGAACAGAAAAACATAATAACCCTTAAAATCCCTTACTATCCCTTACCTCAAAAGAGCAGCACTTCTGACTGGATATCGGATATGACGCTGAAGGAAACTTGCACTGAAGAATAGCAACTCACCAAGTATCTAAATACTCACAAAATACACTCGATAATCTAAAGAGAAAAAGAGAGAAAACTTATGAATACTGGTGTGATTCTCAATTCTAACTTAGCCATCTATTTATGGAAAAATGTTAGCACGCCGAAGCAGACTTGACCTGCTATCTGATGGCTTTACCTGTTACTATTTCACCCACCAAAAATTAGCTATCTCCCCCAACAACCAAGAGTGGGGTCCACTCAATTCTAGAATTTTCCACCAAAATCTAATTTCCGAATCAGTTACCTCTTAAAATTCATAACAAATTATACACTCATTTTAAATGGTTCAAAATTTGTGGACATATACTCAATTTATATATGTAAAATATATCCAAAAATTACAACGATCCAACGGTCGGATTAAATATTATAACTCACACAATAAAGCTGTAAGAACACCGATTTGATCTTTTAATACCTTCAATCCGACAAAATACTAATAAAATACCTCAACATTAATTCCTTCATTTATAACCACATAAATAAATCCATCATTTATATCCACATCAAATAAATATTTCCTTATCATATAAATTAATAATTAATTATTCACAAATAATATTACAGAATCACAATAATGACAACCAGGCAGTTTCCAGGAAAAAGAGGCTTTCCAATAAGGATTTCTCCTTACTTGCTGGCAAGTATTAGGTGACCAAACCTCTCCTTGAAACTTTCTAGACATTGCCAATAATGCTATCTAATAATATTATTCAAATAATATGAATTATTGATCGATAATGGGAAATATTGTGCAAAGTTGACAATTATTGAAACAATAATAATATAAAATATCAACGCAACAATTATTGAATCAATAAAATAAAATATTGAGCGATAATTCTTGTAACAATTATTGAGTAGTACCTTCTTACGTAAGAATTAATAATTTAAAATCTTATCACATGCAATACTATGTGCTACTTTCAATAACGCCAGATTCTTGTATTTTAACCACGAAGTATTCCAACATTGTTAATTGTAAATAACTACGCCTAGTTATGTATAAAAACTCAATTTTTGTCATTTTTTTCATCCGAAACGGTTATTCGTTATGGGGCCCTAAATGGGTCATGGCCGTCGTATTTAATATTCCCAACAGAAAGAATATTCCCAAACAACAATGAATATTTTATAACCACTTGTATTTTGAAAAATTCATATATCACCCTTAACTTTAACCTTTTATCAATTTAACCATTTACTGAATAGTATTATAAGAAAATTGAATATTTTATTTCATAAAATTCGGTCTTACAATCTCCTCCTTATGAAATTTACGTCCCAAATTTACGTGCACAGGTATTTCAAAAGTTGAGAATACCTTGCTTTCATTTGATTTTATCTCCCGGGTCATCATGATTTATCCATTGCTCATCTCCTGTGATAACTTCATTTGGGTTCTTCACTTGTTGGGAAGTCATGACAACCGCTATCCCTTAAACTACTTGGCTTTGACTTGTCTGGGGTAGCATTTGGTGTCATCACTACCGTTGGAATATACTTTTCTATAGGACATATTCCTCCCTCAACTGCCTCGTCGTACTCTTGATTCATGATCTGAATCATCAATCTTTGATCCATATCGAATTCAGGTTGACCGCTGTGTACAGGGTACTTCAAAACTCGATGTTGGGTTCTCCCAATTGCTTTCCAAAAAGAGAAATTCATATCATCTATTTTAGCCTTCTTAGATCGGACATCTCTTTCCACAATATCCACGTGTCGTGTGGCTTTTACCCATGTATCACTCATTCTTACTCGTTCAGTTTTTTCTTCTTTCAGCTCAGATTCCATCTTTATCATCTTATACTCTGCCAAAGAATGCTCCTGTTCAAGCATCACATATCGGGTAACACAAGCTTGAATTGTTGCATCCTTTTGTTCCACGACCGCCTGTCGTTCTTCAGCCTGTTCTTCTAACTCATGAATACGATTTTGAAATTCTACATTTTGATCATATAATACCTCTAATAAACTATCCTTAGGTACTTCTTCTTCCTCTTCTTCCTCACTCTCAACTGTTACCTCTGCGACTATCTCGGGTGCAACTATCAATTCTTCACTCACCACATGGATATCTCTAATTCCTTTTTCGTCTGACATCACATTATCATGGTTAGTGATTAGAGGTATCCCCACAGTCTCATTCACTCCATTGTTAGCATTCTCAGCTGCCATTCTCAAATACTTCCATAAAACCAGGGTTAATTAAACAAATTAACATATCACATAATATCCATATATTATGACCAACCAACAATTTAAGCTTAGGTAAGACACACTAGCGAAGGATTTACTCATCTCTCCCCTCCTAGTCCTATTCCCCGATCTCCGCCAAAGATCATATCCCTAAGCTCTGATACAAAATGTGACGCCCCCAAAATAGGTACATTCCATCCAACCTATTCTGAGTCGCCAATTACATGGTCAAAACATTTACTATTTTTCATATGGCCAAAACTTCCGAATATTTAGACATTTATCATAAATTATACTTTTATCCAAAAATTCTGAAATTTACAGAGTATACTTCTATCATATACATGTACTCCCAATAAAAATTTCATTAATTTTGGAGTTAACCACAAGGAGTTATAAGCGGTTACTTTTAAAATAGTCTTTTCTCGTAAAATTCATAACTCTTAATCTATACATCCAAAAATCGCCATTTTTGGACACAATCAATAAAACTCATCAAAATATTATTTCAAAAATTTCCAGAATTTTCTGAAGGACGAAAGAAGTACGAACTGAAAAACATAATAACCCTTAAAATCCCTTACTATCCCTTACCTCAAAAGAGCAACACTTCTGACTGGATATCGGATATGACGCTGAAGGAAACTTACATTGAAGAATAGCAACTCACCAAGTATCTAAATACTCACAAAATACACTCGATAATGTAGAGAGAAAAAGAGAGAAAACTTATGAATACTGGTGTGATTTTCAATTCTAACTTAGCCTTCTATTTATAGGAAAATGTTAGCACGCCGAAGCAGACTTGACCTTCTATCTGATGGCTTTACCTGCTACTATTTCACCCACCAAAAATCAGTCATCTCCCCAACAACCAAGAGTGGGGTCCACTCAATTCTAGAATTTTCCACCAAAACCTAATTTCCGAATCAGTTACCTCTTAAAATTCATAACAACTTATACGCTCATTTTAAACGGTTCAAAATTTGTGGACATATACTCAACTTATATATGTAAAACATATCCAAAAATTACAACGATCCAACTACTTGGATTAAATATTATAACTCACACAATAAAGTAAGTAAGAACAGATTTGATCTTTTAATACCTCCAATCCGGCAAAATCTTGATAAAATACCTCAACATTAATTCCTTCATTTATAACCACATAAATAAATCCATCATTTATATCCACATCAAATAAATATTTTCTTATCATATAAATCAATAATTAATTATTCACAAATAATATTACAGAATCACAATAATGACAACCAGGCAGTTTCCAAGAAAGAGGGGGCTTTCCAATAAGAATTTTTCATTACTGGCGCGCAATTAGTTGACAAATTCTCTCCTTGACAGAACTTTCTAGACATTGCCAATAATGCTATCTAATAATATTATTCAAAAAATATGAATTATTGATCTGATAATGGGAAATACTGTGCAGTGATAATTATTGAAACAACAATAATATAAAATATCAACGCAACAATTATTGAATCAATAAAATAAAATATTAAACAATAATTCTCAGTAACAATTATTGAGTAGTGCCTTCTCATGTAAGAATCAATAATTTAAAAATACTGCAATACCCAGTCTTCTTCAATAATAACTCCAGACATCAGATTTTAACCACCGGATATTCCAACGGTGTTAACGGTAACAACTACTGTCGTATTTATAAAAAACTCAATTTTATCATTTTTCATCCGATAGCGATTATTAGTTATGGGGCCTAAAAATGGTACTGGCATATCGTCACGAATATTATTCCCGACGAAAGAATATTCCACGACCAAACGCAGTATTCCCCAACAACAATGAATATTTTATAACCACTTGTGTATTTTGAAAAATTCGATATCACCCTTTAACTTTAACCTTTTATCAATTTAACCATTTACTTGAATAATTATTATAAAAAAATTGAATATTTTTATTTCATAAAATTCGGGTCTTACATACAGTTCCGTGACGCTATTAAATGGTCATATCCAATTGAAAGGTATGCAACTATATATTTCAAGTTATCTATGAACTTTATAGTTGTGTCATATTAATTTCGTAATTTTTTTTAAGGTATCTATGCCTTACTTTGAAAAAGTACGTAAGGAACAAAGCACATCCGGAGGATCAATTCTTTGAAGGGTATGTCATGAGATGAATGTTTGACATTTTGTTCCTCAGACTTACCACGAAAGTGAGAGCAAGTTCAATAAAAAGGATAGTAATCACGATGGAAAAGTTAGAAAAGATGCTCTTTCTGGTCTTTTCTCAAAATGTTAAACCATTAGGTGGTTTTCTTTTTGACTATGCTGATTCCAAGGAGATTCAAATGGCTCATTGGTATGTCTTGAATAATTGTGAAGACGTGCAACCTTATATTGAGTAAGTTATACATTTTATCATTAAATTATTCAAATAATTATTGCTTCATACTATGTTTTTTGTACTAATATTATTCTTGTAGGGAATGTGAGGAGGAATTAAAACTACCTTACCAAAACAACATCGAATTGGAAAAAAGATTTCCTCGGTGGTTTAAAAAGAAGGTAAAATAATATTTCTTCCCCTTTTAAAGTTGTTTGTTGCTATTTGAAAATCAATGATTAATTTAAATTTTTTCCTCTAATAGATTCATCATCTTTGGAAGACCACATCAAATGTCATTAGTGATCAACTATTTGCATTAGCATGTCGTCCAAATTTACGAGAATGGAAATATAAAGGATGCATTGTAAATGGAGTAAGGTTTCTTGTCAAAGATCGTGACAATCGTAGTAAGCCAAAATAGTGGAATAACATGTGAAGGAGAACACGATGGGAAAAGTATCACTTTTTTTTGCTTATTAAATGATATTATCAAAATAGAGTATGGAAAAGGGTATAATGTGTTAATATTTTCTTGTGAGTGGTTTGATTTATCTAATCGGCGTATGGGTATTAGGGAGGATACACACTTTACAAGTGTAAATGTAAGTAGCACATGGTATAGAAACGACCCATACATATTAGCTTCTCAAGCAAAATAAGTTTTTTTGTTGATGATTTGAAATTAGGCTGCAACTGGAAAATTGTTCAAAGGTTTAACCACCGACACGTATTTGATGTTCCGGAGGATGAAATGGACGAGATTAAAGAATATACCACTAAGAATGTTGTTAACCTTGATGATGACTCACCCGATATTGACATTGTTGTTCAAGATCGGGATATAGGGCCAATGAATAGAGATGATGTTGATCCAGAAACAAATAATAACAGTGTCTTAAGACAAAGAACTCAAAAAATTAACATTGAACACACTATCTTATTGGATGGAGACATAGATGATGATGTCGATGAGGATGATTTTGAGGAGGATGAATTCGACGAGGGGTGTAGTGAGGATGATACACCTGTAGATTATCATAGTGAAGAAGAACAAAGTATGGACAAGGAAGAGAAAGATGATCAGAACTAGAATCAAATAAGGTATGCCTTTCATCTTATCAAAGTTGAAACATTTGAATGATGCTTAATTATTTAGTTTAGTCAGATTGTCGTTCTGGTTCAGGTGTGTCCGAACATCTCATTCTACCGGCTCCTTAGAACAACCTTTGTCTACCCGTTCTAATGCAGCTGGCCGTCCCAATTTAGGAGTCAAGGTAATTCCTATTATACCTCAAAGCGTAGCTTTGTCACTTGGGCCAAATGCACCTGAATAAAACTTGGTATTATTCTACTTCTTAACTTTGATTTATTGACTTAAATATGTTATTGGTTTATGTTATTACAAATTCTGGTCCTCCAATTTTCTGGAAGCATGATGTTTAAATAATGATGGGTAACAGACCCTTGAGTGGTCCTCCGAGTCCTATACCACCTGCTGCTGCTGCTGCAAACACTCACCCTGTAGCATCGTCAAGTGTCATTACTAGTTTAGGGGGTCAGCATGAAGGTTGTTTTTAGCTAGTTTCCTTTGTTGTTATTAGATTTTTTAATATATTCCTTTCTATGGCACAATTGATAAAAAATGTGATATGAACACAGGACCACCTGGCGCTAATTTATTTATCTACCACATTCCTCAAGAATTTGGTGATCAAGAGCTTGCAAATGCATTTCAAGCATTTGGTAGGGTCTTGAGTTCAAGATTTTTGTTGAGAAAGCAACCGAGTCAATGAAATGTTTTGGTACGAGTCTTTATTATACTTTTTGAGATCGAAATAAATGCCGCCAATTTTTTTTTGTGCCTAATCACCTTTTTCTATAGCAGGATTTGTCATTATATGACTCACCAAAGAATGCACAATCTGCCATTAATATGATGAATGGTTGCCAATTTGGTGGTAAAATGTTGAAGGTTCAACTTAAAAGAGACAACAAACAAAACAAACCGTACTGATCTGGAGGTAAGCTCTGGAAGGAAGCACATATATCTTTCGTATGTGCTCACATGCAACCTAAATATGCAGGTGGTACTGCAACTTAGCTATTGTGGGGCAGATCTTAGACAAGCACTTAAATATGTTATTGGTGGAAATTTAGTGATGATCTTGAAATGCTATAATATTATATTATGCGCCAAAGACATTATTATTATAGTTGTTTATTAAAGTTTCTGAATTTGAGGGTAGTGATGCTTGGTAGTTAAAACTTTACATCATCCTTTTGTAGGCTAACATAACTCGAACAAATCATGTAATGTGGCCCATGGGAATAGATTTCAAGTACCAATATGCACACACATGGTTCAGGCAGATGGACATGCTGATTCACTATGTCAACATAGTAAGTATTTCCCTATGGATAGTTCACTCTTTCAGAATTTGTGATTATTGTTGCTTATAATTCTCTTGGATGGAAGAGAGAGGACGTAATTCGGATTCCTGTGAGTTCTTCACTTCTGGTTATAATGCTTGTCATTTTTCTTCAATCATTTTGCCTTAATTAAAAATATTCTAAAATTATAATTATAGTTATCCCCCTCATTATGAGTGGGAGTGTTGGACTACTTGAACTTCCAACTATAAGAATCGTATGCTGCTGTAAATAATTGTCTTTGATCTCTATTGCGTATCTTTGCTCCAAATAATTTAAATTGCACCGGCGGTAAACTTTTTGTGAACAGTAATATACATGATATACTTACTTTGAAAGTCTGAAATTGTAATATACATGTAGTAGCATGCTTGTAATCCTTAAAAAGAGAGAAGTTGCTTATTTAAATTAGAAAAAGTGGTTGCATTATGGTTTTAAGGATTGTTGTCATATAAATCAATTTGAGTATTTATCTTGATGCCATAGGAATAACTCAAAACCTGTTTGGTAGCAGGTTGGATTAGGTGTCTTTGAAACCCAACCTCCGGACTATCGCCTTTCCATCATTGGCGATCCAAGAACCCGAGAGAGATGTTGAGGATAGAATGAGTGTGTGTGGCGGATGGTTGTTCTGGTTTAGGTTCCATTGCTATATGTGAAATAGAACTTGCTAAATCACTAAAGTGAGTTGACTTCAGATTGAGAACCGGTTGGTACTTCACTTGTAGGCTTTGTTGGTAATGAAGCCTCAAGTTTTGAACTCGATGTACCAAATCTAAAGCTTGGTTTAGAAGATGAAGCTAGTACTTCAAACTTCTTCTCATGCTTTCAAACTAACCTTGGGTACCTCTCGTCTTTGGGAGATTTGGTTTGGGTATAAAGGGCTACTTCCTTGGGTGTCAACTGTGACAAACCTGAAACCGATAATGCAAAAGGTACATTGGCTAGTAATACATCTCTTAATTTAGATTTGATTTATTTGGTGCAAGTTTTTTCGCGCTTTGATCTTAAATGTTGTTAATTTGAATCGAATGTTGTGGCGGGTTGGAGGAAAAGGGACTCAAGTTCCAAAGTCAACTGATTTGGTAGGTCATAGGTCGTACTAAGCTCGCATTATCTTGCAAAATTGATTGAAGGGCTTTTTTAATCGTGTCGGTATACCATGGTATATGTAACAAGCAAATTTTCTGGGTTATTTGATTCATTCTCTGTTTAATGCATTTGATTTGTGCCAATTTTCTTATGGAGGATACACGTTATCTTATAAAGATTGCCTTGATTATGGTTAAGCTTACCTAACTAATGTTGATACCTTGAACAGTGGATGGGCTAGGCTAGTGAACCAAGCCAAGTACAAATTGTTAAAGCATTGTTAGGATCTAGGGATGCTATGCTTGAGATCAGGTGTTGGTTTAATAATATTAGTACCACGTAGCAACTCTATTGTCTTTGTGTATTGATTTTGGCATTAAGTGCCTCTTATGACCTATTTGCTTCATTTTTCTGACTTGCTATTATTTTTAAATATGTGCAGGAAGACTGATTCTACGACCTGCCTTACAATACTGGGTATCAAATTTTCGTGTATATGTTTACTTTAAGACAATGGACCTAAATTATGAAGTGTACTCTCTATATATGTAGATATATACTTTTAATGAAGAACGATGGTAACTTTAGATGGTTAATTGTAAAGATAATGAATGATTATGTAGTGGATGATTTTATTAAGTTAATAATATTTTAGTTTTTAGTATTTTTGCCATTATTTGTTATGGGGACATTGAGCCAATCAGGTATATAAAAAAATGTCAATTTTGATTTGGTAACAATATAATTCGCTTACCAAAGCATTGAACAAGTTTTAATATAGCAACAATTTTTATACATTTAGCAACAAATTTTCGTTGCTAATGGCATTAAAAAAGTATAATATTTGGCAACGAAAAATTAACCTAATAACAACGGAGAAGATATTGTTGCTAATACTAAAATAAAAGGCAACATTTTTATCGTTGCAAATTATATCAACTTTCGTTGCACATATATAAAAATCGGCAACATATAATGTCGTTGCTAATCGAATTAATTTCGCTTTATTGAAAAATAACCAAAGAACAAACATTTTCGTTCTTTGATTTAGCATAATGTCGTTGCCAAATAATATAATTAGCAATCGAAAATCGTTGCTAAAAAAGTGTACATTTAGCAACGAAAGCAAGCTTAGGCAACAATTTTCATAATTTATCAGAATGAAAAATTTCAAAAATGGTGTCAATTACAGCGAAAATACATGGTCGTTGAAAAAAAATAGTTCATTTCGTTGCCAATTAAGCGTGCTTTTGCAACGAAATGGGGTTTTAGCAGACGAAAGTTTTATTATTCTCGCAACAATACATTTTGTTGCTAAAGGATCGATGTCTCTCATATTTAAACTTCAAATTTTGTTGCAAAATGTATTACTTTTTGCAACGAAAAAAAATACGTTCGTTCTTGAAACAATTAGCAACGCCATCATTCTTTGTGAAAAAACGCAACGACAAGAAAGTCGTTACCAAAACCCTTTAGCAACGAAATTTGGCACCTTTAGCAACGAAAATCGAGTTATTCTTTGAAGCCCCATTTTTTTGTAGTGTCTTGACCTCCCACTCCAAGATTCATATATAGATGACCGTAAAGATCGCTTTTACTAGGCTACCCCTAATACAAAAACAAATATATTATGGCTTCAACTTTTCATTTTATTTTAGTACTAGACTAGGCTAGATATGCACACTCCTCATTCTGACACTCATACATGTATAATAAAAATACAAAATGTCGAGTCAAATACCTTCTCCTTGATTAAAAAAAATATTAATGATGATTTTAGTGAAATGATATTTCCAGCAAATTTTAGCATTTCCATCGAGCGCAATGTACAGTTTTTAATACCTATAGTATAACTGGCATCATTTGATCTGGAAATCGAACTTTTGCATTAAAAATATAAGCTCCCTAATTTTAGCATGAATTTTAACCTGCGTGATTACACATTACTTAAGATTATACCAACTACAAAGTTCAAAGAAAAGAGCTTTGGATTTAAAATAAAATCACAAGTAATTTCTTTTCATAAACAAAATTCACCTCACTACACTCATCTGACTCGACACTGGTGCATTAAGGGGGAGAAAAAAAACCTTCAAACACATTATAAATAATGGGTGTCTTACGTTTGCTTGTGCCTTGTTTTGCAGGCCTTGTTTATTATTAGTACTATTATTATTTTGATTATTATTATTATTATTATTATTATTATTATTATTATTATTATTATTATTATTATTATTATTATTATTATTATTATTATTATTATTATTATTATCTTAATTTAAGGCAACATTTTAATAGTCGTTGCAAAAAGTTGTATAATATATGCAACGAAAATAAAAATTGTTGCCAATGAATGTGGTTCATATTAGGCAACGAAATATAGCAACAAAAAAACTTTTGTTGCCCACGATGAGGAGAAATCAAGTGGTTAGAAATTTTGCAATGAATTTTGTTTCCAAATTTTGCAACTACTTATGAATTTCGTTGTAAAAAGTGAAAGCTTGACACAATCTGCAACGAAGGACAAGTTTCGTTGCTAAACACACACTTTTAGCAACGACTTATAAAGTCGTTGCAAAAATCGTTATAAAGCCCCATTTTAGCAACAAAAAACTTTCGTTGCCCGACGATGACGGGAAATCAAGTGGTAGAAAATTTTGTAACGAATTTCTAACGAAATTTTTTCCCGCCAATGAATTAGCAACGTAATTTTGCAATGACTTATGAATTTCGTTGCAAAAAAGTGAAAGTCTGACACAATCTGCAATGAAGGACAAAATTCGTTGCTAAACATATACTTTTAGCAACGACTTATAAAGTCGTTGCCCGAAAAATCGTTGCTAAAGGCCCATTTTTTTGTAGTGTGGAGTGGAATCGTAAATGAAATCGAGGAAGAAGATTGTAGTTCATGCAACAAAAATGAATGGATTACACCAGACTTCCCAAGTCGGTGCCACTGTGGAGAAATGGTGCAAATGTGGGAGGAAAGGAAAGATGGAACAAAATATCGAGGATGGCGATTCATTAGGTGTATTAATTATCGGGTAAGATTTTGGAAAGATATTTTTTTTATTTCTTTTCATATGATTGCTTATGTTAATGGTTGGTGTATTGCTGTGTAATAGGACATGAGAGCTTACTGCAATTTCTTTAAATGGTACGATCCACCATTTCTCGATAGAGCAAAAGATGTTATTGAAGATTTGACATTAAAGTTGAAGATGAGCATAGAGATGTTGGATAAATTGAAGAATGAAAATAGTGAGAAGACCAAGGATTGAAAAGAGTTGGCAGAACTTGATTCAATGAAGAAATTGGAGAATGAGGTTAAAAAGCTGAAGAAGATTAATGTCAAAGCTCAAAAAAAGAAATTTTTTATGGTTTCTTTTAATTTGCTCATGGATGTTAGTTGGCTGGTGTTGTTGGTGTTAGAATTTGAATGAATGATGCTCTATTTCAATGTATTAGTTAGCTTGAAGGTTTGTTTCTGGTGGTGTTTTAATGGATTTTGATGTTTGGTGTTGTTTGGTGTTTCAATGAATGAATGATGTTGTTGTTTCAATGAATGAATAATGTTGTTGTTTCAATGAATGAATGATGTTCTATTTTAATTAATGAATGAATGACATGCTTTGTTTCTTGTCTTTCTAGTTTTTTGCTGTCATATAGGATTCATCTCCATCCTAACCCAACTAGTTTAATTGTTGAAGTTGAGTTGAGTTGCCTTGCCTATTTTTCTTCATTGTAAGGTTTTCTTATAACTGTTTTTATTTTTTGGTTTTATAGTTCTGATATTCCACCTCTCTTTCAGATAGTTAGCCTTTTGTTGAGCTATAAAACTGCCATCATTCAATCCAACCATTTCAATGAAAATAACTACTATTAAGAATATCCAAGATAAAAATGTCATCATTCAATTCAACCATAAAAATAAAAATTGAGATTGTCAACATTTCATAAAAATGAATAAAGTTGCCATCATTCAATATCCAACCATTTCAATGAACACACTGTCCAAACTTGATATTAATTAAAGGTCATAAATATTAAACAAAGTTCATAAATATTAAACAAAGTTCTTAAAAATTAAACATTGATATCTCATGTTCCTACTGGCTTCCAACTTAATCTCTCATGTTCTTCAACTGACTTGATTGATTAAGTGTTTCCGTTGTGCTTGAAGTTGGTGGATTGTTGCTTGATGTAAGTGGGGTTCTATACAATCTTGTAGCAGGAGGTGTGTTATTTCTGCTTGATCCATCTTGATATATGACTTCTCCTGGAGTTGGCATCTGCATTTGACATAACCAAGCACAAGTACGGTTACATATGAAAAATGTCAAATAAAAGTAACATAAATACTTGCAATTTAAAAAAGTTGTAACTCACAAAAACTAAGCCAGAGTTGTGTCCATTCATATTATCTATTACAGCTCCCTCGGGACTAACATAAACACCAAATCCTGCTGGTACTTTAGCGCGGGTCTTTATCCTCTTAACTTGCAACTTTGGTCTAGTATTAGTATGTAGATTTACATATATATATATATATATATATATATATATATATACATAACTACTATTCATTCCCAAATAAATATATCAACTTCATGAAGTTATGATATAACAATACCTTGTTAGAATTACCAGACTGCACCATGTCATTGTTATGTTTATTTTTTGGATCTGCTGATGCAGTGCAACTTTTCCTCTTGACCTGCCTACTTGCCTGACACAGAGAATTAATAATATTTAACTCAGATAAACAAAACTTTTACATAAAAATAATGTTGGAATGCTATAATACTTACATTGCTTGACTGAAGTTCATCTGTTTGCCCACTGATGGTAGGACACTTACCCTTATTGTGTCATGTCTGTCTACATTTTGAGCAATGCATTTTCCTTCCCTTCCTTGTTATCCTTGTAGGATTTTTTTGGATTCTCCCATCCTTCTTTCCTTCTCATTTTCATCATCATGAATTAATCTAAACCCTTCACCATATTTAAAGAAAACCTTAGCAATAGTATGGTACCCTAATATATGAGCCATTTGTTCATTTATACGTGTAGTGCACAAGAAATCAGGATCACTAGGGACAACCTTTTTCAACCCTCCTACATAATGTTCTGTGGGCTTAGTGACAAACTCTCCACCATAGTGCACAATTAATGAAATCATATTTGTCACTGTAAATAAAACAAAAAAATAACATAGAGTGAGTAATGAGAGATTAAGTAACCAATTCGACAAAATGTCAAGTCTAATTCTCCAAAACAGAAAACTAATATATAAATGAATGATATAATTCAACTCATCAAGAACAGTGATACGGAAAAGGATTGTGGAAGTAAGACCAAGGAGAAAGCTACTGAGATTCTTAAGTTGCATGCTAGGACATGAAAGAATTTTTATTGAAGTTATGCACAAGAGCACAAGAGGTGTTCTTGTTTGCAGATTCAACACATATCATTAATTCAACACAAGAGCACAAATTTTGGGGAAAACGACCACAAACATCAAACAAGGTGGGCATTAACCACATAAAGTAAGCATAAACAAAGATTAGGTTCAAAATCGAGTGCACAGAAGAAATCTTTAACACTCAAAATAAGGGTTTGGGTGCTTACTCAAAATGGGAAACACAAAAAAAAAATAAGGGTTTGGGTGCTTACTTTTTGTTGTCGAACAAATTTGGGGATAAATCTGGCTGAATCCACTGTAAGGCTTGAATCTCTTCGCGTCGACTTCGAAGCGCTTCTCTCTCTATATTTTGTCTCTCCCGTTGGATCTTTCTCCCTAACCCTTATTTCTTCCTCACTTGGTCACGTGAGAAGTATAACTCCCTCCAAAACTGATGTGTCATGCTCCCATATACATATCATTATCCACGCCAGATGAGGAAACCATGTCAGAATTTTCCATCTACTCCGTTAGTCAATTTTAACGATTATTTCAAAATTGGAAAGTACAAGCACCAGATCTCAACAATTTCCGAGTACAATCACCAGTTTGTAACTTTTTTCGCTTCGGGTACCAAATTGTAAATCGTGTCCCAGTACAGGTACCAAAAATTAATTTATCCCTATTATGATATATATATATATAATATCATAATTAACAATATTTATGTTGTCAGAGCAAATCTGTATAACGACACTTTTATGCTTTTTTAAACTAAATTTTGAGCTTTTAGCGACATGACATTGTTTTGGCAACATAATTTTTGCTCTAACATTATCAGTGGCTTATCATTAACATAATAAATATTTCCTTCTTAATTAATGTTTAGATAAAATCTGCCAAAGTAATTTTTAGATTATCTCATAAATGCTATCAATTTAATTCATTGTCTAACTACCATATTAGACATCTTAATCAACACTATATAAACAGCATCATAGATACTTGTAAGATGTACTCATTCCCACACAAACCCTAAGGATAGTCTTGCATCTGAGAAAAAGATGGCCAAACTCTTGCATATTGCTTTACATCCCTCTTGGTGCTGCTCATGTTGAGCACAAGTTTAGTAGTCCTCATAGTTCTCTTCTTTTTTTTTATTACGAAAATAGTTCTTTAATTGTTGAGCACCGCTCAATAATGTATTATTTTAGTTATTTCTTTTGGTTATTTAATTTACAAAAATGAAATCTTAGTGTTGTTATAATAATTATATGTTGGTAATTTAACTTCTTTGTATTATTATAGTTCTTTAGTGTTGTTATAATAATTATATGTTGGTAGTGATAATGTCATAATTAACAATATTTATGTTGTCAGAGCAAATTTGTATAACGACACTTTTACGTTTTTTTTAAACTAAACTTTGAGCTTTTAGCTACATGACATTATTTTAGTATATTTATTTATCTCTGTTTTAAATATATATTAATTTAAAATGAATTTTATAATAAAATTAAGGGGCCAGCTCTTAGCTGTCGAGAAGTCAATAATTTATTATTTTAGTTATTTCTTTTGGTTATTTAATTTACAAAAATGAAATCTTAGTGTTGTTATAATAATTATATGTTGGTAATTTAACTTCTTTGTATTATTTTTCAGATTTAGAAGGAGCGATGGGTCAAACTGATGTGTCCTGTTGTAAAAGCAATCATATTGGGAGATGTATTCCCGGAAGTGAGGACGATGCCAAATGCGATCAATTATGTTACCAATCAAATTGCTCCAAGGGAGGCCAGTGTAAGATAGAGGGTAGCAAGGCGCCAAACCATTTTTGCCATTGTTTTTGTTGAGGAAGTGAGGGTTTATTGACTTCTTATTTGAAAATTTTATACTATGATCAAATAGACACTTTGATTCGTTCTTCTGTTTTTTTGGTTAAGAAATATTTTTTTTATAATATTGAGTCGAATTTTATTATTTATCTATCCAAATTAGAAACAAGAATTAATAGCATAGTTTTATAAGAAAAGAAGAATAAGTATATAGTTTTAAAAGAAAACAATCTTACGTAATATTATTTTTTTACTTTTATTACAACATACAATAATGCAAGTTCAAGTAAAATTATATTGCTACTTAAAAAATTTGTAACTATGATTAAAATAAAAGTGCAATTATATTTCAAGCATAAGTAAAATTTGTTTATTACTTACATAATATAATTTAAGAAGGAAATTGTTTTCTTATAAAATCACCTTATCAAATATTAAATTATATTATTATTAAACTATATTTAGGTATAATTTTAATGCATTAATTGACATAATAGAAGTTTAACAATATCCTAATTGTACAATAATATCATGAAAAACAAATATAAATAATATAAATTTATACTAAAACAATCAGAATATCATCTATCCTAACATTAGTTTGTTATTATTATTAAAATGTATATTATTATATCTAAAAATTTCATTTGGGATTTTATTATTATTTATATATAATATTAGAAGAAAACAACTTTTTTATAAAGATTATCTTACCTAATATAAAATTGTTGGCTTCAAATTTTCACAAATATAGTTTGAAAAGGAAATAATTTTTCACAAAGATCGTCTTATTTTAATTTAAATTTGTTACTAATCTAAATATAAGCATAATTATGTTTCAAGTATAAGTAGAATTTTTTATTATTATTATTTAAGTACATATAATTTAAGAAGGAAACTATTTTCATTTGAGGATCATCTTGCATAATATCCAACTGTTACTATTATTAAAATATAAGTATAATATAATATATTGACCACCCATACAATAATATTATTTAAAATAAAAAATTTATTATTACAAATAAATAATTAATAGATAAATTTTGAACAAAAAAACCAAACTATTAACAAGTTGAAAATTAAAGAAAATAGCATGTTAAGTCAAAAGTAATATTACTTGTTCTACTCAAAATATTATACAAAAAAATATTAACCAAAAATAAATATAAAATTTAAGAATCAAAATATAAAATTCGATGCTTTGCATGGGATGTACTGCTAGTTTAAATTAAAGAAAACTAATAATAATCTTTAACTATTTAGTATATTCATATCTTTGGCCAATTTTCATCTTAATTGCTTGAGCTTACATAGAAGAATTCTTTAGGAAGTACAAAACAATAATTAAGAAAGGAAATCAACTAGAAAAAATTTATGTGATGTGAGACCCAAATTTTATGAATAAAGATTTAAATTTCTCAAAATATTTTTTTAATATTATGGTGTGGATTTGATATAATTTTATAGTTATGGGTGATATTTACAAATTTTGCAAAGTATGCAAGTTGTTATAAAATATTCGTTTGGTCGGTGAATATTCTTTTTGTCGGGAATATCTGTACGATGGCACAATCTTTGGTGAACCCACAACGGAAGTATTGTCGTAGTAAGAAAACGATATAATTATCTTTTTTATAAAATAACTGGTGAGTGTTACCGTTAAAACCGTTGAACTACCCAAAGAGTAAAAGTAAATGTCTACGATGTCTGGCGTTGGTTGCAAGTAGCACCAATTATTGGTTATTGATGCTTACGTGAGAAGTCACTTTCAAGAATACTCAATTATTGCTACAAAGAATTGTTTAACGCATCATATCTCTCTATATTATTGATTCGATTATTGTCACAGTATCATCTGCATAATATGTTATATTATTAAATCAATAATTGAGACGACAAAGTTATTCATATTATTAAATTGTAATATTTACAATGTCTAGAAGTTCTGTTAAGGAGATGTTTGGTCACCTAATTGCGCGCCAATAGGGAGAAATCCTTATTGGAAATCCCCCTCTTTCCTGGGAACGACCTGGTTGTTAAATTTTGTGAGTTATAATATTAATGATGAATAAGTTCGTGTTGATTAAAGATAAATTTTATAGTTCCATTGTGTTAAAATTATTTGTGTTAGTGGAAATCGACATTTGTTTCGATAATAATTGATGTCTGGAGGTTATATTGTTCAATCGGATATTCGGGACACTTTTTGTGTCAGAGTACTATTCACGAGTTACTATTTATGAGTTACTATTCACGAGTTACTATTTATGAGTTACTATTCACGGGGTACTATTCACCTGTAAAATATATTTCTTTTCGGCCAAATTATTTTTGGCTACAATATTATTCCATGAGGAGATGTGTTAATTTTTCAGACCGTTAGTTGAAATTATAATAGTAAATCAATATGGATCGTTGGTTGAAGATATAATAGTAAATCAATAAGGATCGCTGGTGGAAAGTTATAATAGTAAATCAATATGGATCGCTGGTTTAAAGTTTTAATAGTAAATCAGTATGGACCGTTGCTTTAAGTTTTAATAGTAAACCAATATAGACTGCCTTAGTTAAAAGTAAATCAATCTGGACCATTCATGAATTAGTTACTATTCACCCATTCTCCTATAATTAGAAGCTAATTCCTTCATTATTTCTTACGAATTCACTGAAACTCTAGAGAGAGAAACTATAGAGAGAAAGAAGAAAAGTATTCTGCTACTTCACTACTCCAATATTCAGTTTTCTAAGGTAAGGGATATTATTTGTTGTACTCGTAAGGGGTATTATTTCTTTCGTATTCACGAAGAGAACTTCTGTTATTCCATTCTTTATTATTATGTTAGAATAACCTGTATATGCGAAGTACCGCATACATGGTGAAATTCTTCTGTTATTCCATTCTTATTATTCTGTTGGAATAACCTGTTTATGCGAATTACCGCATACATGGTGAAATTCTTCTAATATTCTGTTCTTTATTATTACGTGCCGGAATATCCATATTCATGCATTTACGCCGACTGGTTCCATTATTTATTATTCTCATTTAAATATCATATGTCGTGCATTTACACCGGACTGGTTCTATTATTTATTATTCGCCGTAATATCCCATCATGCGCGCTTATGGGACCGGTTCCATTATTTATTATTCATTGTGAATAACTCTGTCTGCATGCGATCTATCGCATATGCATGGTGAATCCTTCATTATTCCATTCTTTATTATTACATTGGAATAACTTTTGTACATATGGATTACCACATGCATGGTGAATGA
Source organism: Panax ginseng (assembly GCA_020205605.1). NCBI lineage: Eukaryota > Viridiplantae > Streptophyta > Magnoliopsida > Apiales > Araliaceae > Panax > Panax ginseng. Next base: position 73,347,508 of record CM035150.1, read on the forward strand.
TCCTTTGTATTCATTCCTTATTAAATTATGGAAATGATCTGTATACGTGGATTACCGCATGGCGGGTGAAAATCTATTTGCAGTTTCATACATTCTATTATACTCAGTTAGTTAAAGTTTTGGCTTCTATATTCCTTGAAATTAATCCAGTATCTTTTCGTGGAAATATTCTTCTGAGCATTCTTGAATTTTTTCCCACAAAGCAGTATCATGTTGACAATTTGAACATTATTGAGTTCAGGATAAATTAACTTGTAAATCTTTAAAACTTATTCTTGAACTTGTTTTATTGAATTATTATGTCATTGTCATGATGAGTTATGTTGGTTATTATGTGAAAACATGAAAGTTTCTTAGAAATCACAAAGGGTTGAAAATCAGATTTTGGTAAAAATGGAGTATGACATTCAATTGACCATATCTCCTATTATATTTCGAATTTTTGAGTGTGGTTAAGTTCTAGAGCTAGATCTATGAGTTTTCTAACTTATCCAAGTGAAATCACTGGAAAAGGTGTTGTAGATTTTTGTGTGGACTGATTTTAGCAAAGGAGTCAAAAACTGTAAATTACCAAAAAAGGCTACTGCCTAGAAGTTTAAAAGGACATTTTCGGCCACTTAGCTTGTAAAATAAATTCCGGCCTTTTGGGAAATGAAAAAATATGGTATAAAGTACCTCCTGTCCAAAAATGAGTTCATTCCGACTTAAAATGAGCAAGTTATGACTATTTCAATATTTAGGTTTTTCTGACAAAAAATGCTATAACCGGAGTTCTATAACTCCGATGACCATGAAATTTAAACTGGAAGCTCACATTAACATGTGTAAGATCTTGCCAAGATTTGAGAATTTCTGGAGTTAAACTTGAGGTAGCTAATTTCTTAAGGAATTAATTAGAAATTGATTTTTGAAAAACACTTAAGGGAGTTGAAAAATTATAAAAAAATACTTGTTGCGTATGAAATATATGTATATATGTTTGGGAAAAGGATACAAAAATAACAAGTTAATTTGGTAACTTTTCATGAAAATGGTTTAGTTACGAACATATGAGTTAAATATGTTATGTGAAGTAACAAAATTGGAAAATAGGATTTTATGGCTTCTGAATCCTATATAGGGTATATGCTTGATTTTGATAAGGGATTTGATCATTGGTGATGAAATCTTATGAGTATGGCATTTTTGAATGATTAAATGCATTATTTGTTAAAGTATAAACAATTGAAATAAATTGTTTATAAGTTTAAGAAGTGATTAAAATATTATTATAATATTAATAATATTAGATTATGAGTTTATTAAGTGATTGATAATATTTGAATAAATTTAAATTCTTAAATATTTATCCTTGTTTTCGTTTGATTAATGCTTATATCATTGTCATCATTCTCATGCTTGTATAGTGATGAAAGTCATCTTTGGCTTACGTGCATAGATGGACTTGGTATGATTATGACTAGAGATTATTCGGTATAATCATGACCGTAATGTGACAAATGATGTGGTGAAAGTCCTCAGTGGCCTGTAGTGCATTGATGGACAGTTTTTGGTATGATTATGACCAGGGATTATTCGGTATAGTCATGACCATTGATGATTTAATGAATATCCTTGGCTCGTAGTGCAGGGATGATTCGATGATGTAGTTTATTTATTAAGTCGAGTCTCAGTGATAAAAGTGATGAAAAACCTTTTTAAATCATAAAGGATAGTAGATTTTATTCTCTACTTGACACTTTTAATGGATTGCTTGTTCCGCAGCAGTTAAACTTGATGTCTATTGTATTTTATGAGTTTAACATTGTTGAAGGCTAATGATAATTTATTCTGCATTATCTTAGTCATAATATTTCTTACTAGGCTAGTTGAGCTCACCCTTTTGCTTTCATTGTTCTCTTAAGGAAATAAGAACGTAGCCGGGACTAGTCGGGGAATGGAGTGACGGTCCGAGGTGATAGCATTAGTAGTCCTCACTATTCTATGAAATAGTGTGATAATAAATGTAATGAGGACTTCATTGAGTTTGTATACTGTCTAGAGGACAATATACGTATTAAAACTCTGAGATTATGTTTTGTCGTATTTTACATGACTGTTGTATAATTAAGTTATATTTGAATTTTGTACCATGTATTGGCGACTCAGAATGGGTGATGTATACCTATTTTTGTGACACCCCCCAAAATAGGTTCACACAACCTATTCTGAGTCGTCAAATACATGATACACAAAACAACTATAAACTTCATTATTATAATTATCATGCAAAATACGACAATACATATGATGTGAGTTTTAATACAAATATTGTCTTATAGACAATATCCAAACTCAAATAAAGTCCTCATTACAATTATCGATACACTATTTTACAAAATAGTAAGGACTGCTATAAAAACCGTCTTGAACCATCACTCCACACCTCGACTAGTCCCAGCTATATTCTCGCCTCTTGAGAAGAAAAATGGAACAAAAAGGAAAATGATGAGCTCACCTAGCCCAGTAAAGAATATTATGGCTAAGATAATGCAGAATAAATTATCATTAGTCCTCAATAGGGAAAAATCTGATAGAGTACAATAGACAACAAGTTTTAGATCAACAACTACAGCGGAAACAACAATCCATTAGAAGAGTCAAGTAGAACATGATGCCTATTATCTTCCATGATTTAAAAGTCTATCATCAATATTTTATCTTTATAACATCAATCAATATTTATTTCCAATCAACGAATTATCTATGCACTACGGGCCAAACATAATCGTTTGTATCACCAGTAGTCATGATCATGCCAAACACCTGTCTATCTTTGCACTATGGGCCAAAGATATCAATCAACAGTTCATCTTTGCACTACGAGCCAAAGATATTCATCAATCAATAGTTCATCTTTGCACTACGGGCCAAAGATATTTTTCAACATAATTTAAGTCTAAGAATTATGATAATGATAATAAGAATGAATCAAGTGAGACCATAACATGAATTCAATTTCAAGAATAAGGGTCATAACATATAACTTGGAAAAAGAGATTTTTTTTAATGAATAGTACTCCGAATAATAATCTTGTATGAACAAAGGCCCATGAACAAAGACCTTGCACATAAAAAGTTTCAAATTTAATAAGAAAATTCATACCAATATTCCAGTGAAATGATATTAGATGAAGCGTAATTTCTAATCATTTCAGGAATTATAGAAGCAATACTTACCATAGTAAGTTTAAAATTAGGAATATGATATGAAATAATATCGCTTACGTAATATAGAGTATGAAAGAAAATGATATTCCTTACGAATATGGAAGGAAATAATGTCATTTACGAGTATTGAAAGAAATTAACCTCCTTTACGAAGAAAAAATAATATCATTTACCTTGGTAGAAACTGGATTTGACTGGAATATTGGATATTATTCTGAGAAAATGTTGCACAAAAAGCTACACTCAAAGTATCCTTACACTCACAAGAAATAAGCTCAATATTATAGAGAGAATTTTCTGATTCTGGTGTGAGTTTCATTGTTTAACTAAACAGCCTATTTATAGAAAAGTGGTAGCACACCAGGTTTGACAAAATTTTACATACGGGTGATTTTTCTTCCAGCACACCTACCTTGGAACAAGACTTTTCCAAGCCAATTTGCTTACTCCACCACTTTTATCACATGTTTTAAAAATAATAATAAAAGAATTCAAATTCAATTTAAAAACTAATACAATTTGATCATCTTCACTCCATTTAATTCACATGCCAAAATATAATAATATTACCATTTAAATTACTATTATATTATCACATTATATTATGATAATGTAATATTATAATAATATATAAATATATTTTCGGAGAAGATAATTATGGTTTTATAAAAAAAATAACAACTTTCGACAATTGTCGCATTCTAAAATTCCTCAAGTTATATCAAAATTTAAAGAAATCCTTACTTTCCATATTCATCAATTATTTAAAATTCTTCAATAATTATTTCTAATTAATATTATAGATTCACAATACTGATAACCAGATCATTTCTAGGAAAGAGAGGGCTTTTCGATAAGGATTTCTCCTTACTAGCGCGCAATTATATAACCTAGCCTCTTTCCTCGACAGAACTTTCTAGACATTATCAATAATGCTATCTAATAATATCATTTTAATAATATGAGTTACTGTGTCATGACAATTATTGAATTAATAATGTAAAATACTATTCAATTATCACTGTAGCAATTATTGCATCAATAATATGAAAGACTGTGCAATTTTACTGTATCAATTATTGAGTGACTTCTTACGTAAGAATCAATAATCAGAGATACTATGCAATATCGTGTGCCACTGTGCAACCACATGTATTACTATACTTTTATCGTCGAGTATTTCAACGGTTTTAACGGTAAAAGTTTTGCCGTTATTTTTATAAAAAGGTTATTTATGTCGCTTTCTATATCCGACAGTTATTCCGTTATGTGGTCCACCAATGATTGCGCCGTCGTACGGATATTCCCGAAAAAAAGAATATCTCCCAACTAAAACGAATATTCCCCAACAAAACGAATATTTTATGACCACTTGGTTACTTTGTAAAATTTGCACATTTCACCCATAACTACAACATTATATAAAATCAACACCTTATTATTCAAAAATAATATTTAGAGAAATTAAATCTTTATTCATAAAAAATTGGGGTCTTACACTTTATGTGGACATAAAAATTAAACATGAAAATGGGGATCGAAATACAAATAAATAAAATTATAAACCACACATGTCCAATTTTTATGTCCACATAGAAGAGCTCAATCAACTATATAATTAAAAGCTCAAACTTAGTTTGGTTTGGTTTGGTTTGATTTTATCAAATTTTAGTTCAACTTTCTTAATTCATTGTAGTATAATTACTATCTAAATTTGTATTAATTAATACTATCCAAATTACTACATGTTATCCATCAATAATTACTATATGTGTTCTTTTTAATAGTTTTATTTAGTTTATATATGATGGGTCTTCAACTTTTAAGTTTATTTTGATGAAAATAATAAATAGTAATTAAGTTAAGAAAAATATTAGAATCATCTCCATATGATTTATATTATAATTATTTTAACTATCTTATTTACTTTGACCTAAAATATTTTGTAAATCTTATTGAATTGGTTTTCTTGATCTTGATAATTTAATATCAAGTGTTAAATAAATTAGTTCATAAAGTAACATTTTCTAAGACAAAGAGAACTCCTATTATTTTTGTTAAATAATTTTCTTTCAAAAATTATCTTTCACAAAAAGGGGCAAAAAGATTTCTAAAAATTAAACCTCAACAAACTGTATATGTATATATATATATATATATATATATATATATATATATGCATGTTGAGGGCGTAAAAGTTCAAGGATTAATATCCTTATGTTGACCGAATGGACTATGTGCTTGGAATATTTTAAATGTTTAAAAGCTTACATATGTTGAAAGTGTAAATGATTTGGGAACACTTTTTGGGACAATTAATAATCGCAACGATCGAACAATCTTTGTTAATGAGATTATGTAAAATTATTTAATAAAAATGAGATTTTATTGATAATTTGTGTTTTATGTGACTTATGGTCATTATATGATCGCGTTACGAGTTATGTGCGCATTTTTGAGTGTTTAGAGGGTAAATGTGGATAATAAAAAAAATTCGAGAAAAGATGTAAAAACACTATTCACGCTAAAACCGCAAGCTCGTTTTTTTGAATTTTTTGAATTATGACATAGCGTTTCTTCGGAAAAGAGAGATGGGTGCTGAAATTGGATTTTCAAAAATTAAATAGAAATTCGATTTTTGACTAACCGAACGGATTACAAAAAGTAACTGAGAAAGTTAGAAAACCTAACTGGATAAGAAAATGTCTAACTAGAATAACTTAGATTAACTAAGCCTAAAAATTAAGAGGCTTGGCTAAGAAGTTTGAAATTAGCTAGGTTTGAGCCAATGGATGAGCCTAGGGTTGAACCTAGGGTTTGAGAGATTCGGCTAGGGTTGGGACAAGGATAAAGTTAAGGGTTTATGATGGTTTGGCTTTGGGTTAAACCGTGGCTCAAGCTTTAAGTTTAAACCCTAAGACTTGAAGCCAAAGCAAGCAAAAAAAATATTTATCCCATGTGGGATGAACATGTGTGACTCAACTCTTATTTAAAGCAAGATAATGTGCATTTCGGGCCATGTTGGCCGGATTTTGGAGCAAGGAGGAAGAATTGGTGAGTTATGGGCATGACTCACCATACCTAAGAAGTAGACTATGAGTGCTTGATGTTTCATTAATTAATTTTGGCCATTAAGTGGCTATTAAGTGTCTTGAGTTAGTTTTAATTGTGGTTTGATTAGGCTAACTCAATGGGATAATAACTAAAATTTTAAACATGAGGGGGGAGACTTTGTGTGACTTAAGTTGGGTGACCAACTTGTAAGAAGTGAAAGTTATGTTTTATATAAGCAAAACAAGTGTTAGACTTTTCATTTATTAACCAAAAGCTTCTAAGTGCTAGAAATTAAGAGAGAAAACAAGAGCAAGACAGAGAGAAAATAGAGGAGAGGGTTGGACCTATCAAGGAAGGAGGAGAGCTAGATCAAAGCTTAACCAAAGCTTGAGAAGAAGAAGAATTACGAAAGGTAAAACATCAAACTCATCTACTTCATCTCTTTCTTTAAAAACTTTATAGCTTATTAGAAAAGTGTTTTATTGGTGGTTGTTGTTTGTGTTGTGAGATCATAGAAGGATCTTGGAGAGATAAGGTTTATGGTTTTTACATATTTGAAAACACCTTAAACATGATTGTCAAGTAAATCAAAGTATAAAATTTAAGCCTAAGCATGAGGATAGAAAAATAAGATAATAGTGAACTATAAACGAACTTTAATATGTGTTTGTTTATGTGTTGTGGTATGATTATTAAGATTATCAGAAGGCAAGTTAAATAATCTCTGATAGTGTGATTGTTGCTTGGAACAACCTAACCCTCTAATTCTTAATGCTTCTATCATATTAAATCTAGACTGATAGTTCTGGGTTATATAACAATTTGTGTCTAGTGGAGGCGATTGTCACATTAGATTTAAAACATAAGGAGTTTCGGATAATTGAGCGAGTGCAGTTATCTAGAGTTGTTAATTTCATAGAAGGAAGAGATAATGTTAACTTACTTACACTGTTGATGTGAATAGGTGAAATTGAATTGAAAAATTAAAGTTTTAATTTATTTGGTTATCTTTATTTTTAATAATACAAACTCTAAACCCCTCAAATCTTTAATTTTGATTTATAGTTGGAAACATTAGAATACATATGAAATAATATCATTCTCTGTGGGATCGACCCTTACTCGCTACTATGCTTATTGTTTAATTTTGTAGAGTAACAGTGAGGTTTAATTTTGGAGTGCTAAACAACAGCTCCTAAATTTTGGCGTCGTTGCTGGGGAGTGATTATTTGTTTTTGTTTATTCTTTGTTTCTTTTAATTTATGACTCAATCCTGTCACTCTATTGACTTAACTTTTGATCAAGAGATAGAGAAAACGGAAGATACAGAAGAAGCTCTTTTTACATCACATGGTCTTAGTATAACACTTGAAGAGGAAGTTATGGTGGTGCCAAACAACAACTAAACTTTAAAAGAATTGGCTACTCCTGATCTGAATTAACCATCCTTTTGTATTGAAATCCTAATTTAGATGTTGCTTTTGAACTTCAATCAGGACTAATCCACCTTTTGCCTACATTTTGTGGTCTTATAGGTGAAGATCTATACACGCATCTGAAGGAGTTTTATGTGGTGTGCTCCACTATGAAACCACAAGGAGTAACAGAGGAGTAGATAAAGCTTAGAATTTTTTTCATTTTCATTAGCGGATTTGGCTTAAGACGTTGTATTATCTTCCTTCATGATCAATACGATTATGGAATGAGATGCAAAGGTTGTTGTAAGACCCCAACTTTTTATAAATAAAGATTTAATTTCTCTAATTATTATTTTGAAATAGTAAGGGGTTCATTTGATTAATGTGGTTAGTTATGGGTAAAATGCGCAAATATTTTAAATAAGCAGGTGGTTATAAAATATTCATTGTTGTCGGGGAATATTCGTTTGGTCGTGGAATATTCTTGCTATCGGAGAATATTCGTACGACGGCGCAGTCTTTTGTGGGCCCCATAACGAAAAAGCGATTGGATGAAGAAAACGACAAGTATAAGTTGTTTATAAATAATTCACAGTAGTTATTACTCGTTAACACCGGCTTGAAATACCCGATGGTTAAAACACGATGAATACGTTGTTGTACAAAGAGTATTACACCAGATTACACCAATTATTGATTCTTACGTAAGAAGGCACTTTACTCAATAATTCTTACATATTTACTTATTCAAGATTTTTATTTTATTGATTCAATAATTGCTTTGCGTTGATATTTTATATTTCATTGTTTCAATAATTATCACCACACAGATTTTCCATTATCGAGCAATAATTCATATTATCTCGAATAATATTATTAGATAACATTATTGGCAATGTCTAGAAAGTTACATTCGAGGAGAGGATTGGTCACCTAATCATGCGCCATAGAAGAGAAATCCTTATTGAAAACCCCCTTTCTCGAACGGCACGGTTGTCGATGTTGTGATTCTGTAATATTATTTGTGAATAATTAATTATTGATTTATATGATAAGGAAACTATTCATTTTATGTGGATATAGATGGAGAAAACTTTTAAAGTGACAATTGTTGAAAATCGATATTTTATCTTTTCTGATAAAATAATATTTTATTATATTATTATAATATAATAATGATAATATTTTTGTTGCATTAAATGATTAACACATATTTTGTGTGTCGGTGGACCCCATTTCTTGACTGAAATTTGATTATAGCCTGTTAAATCGCCCGTTTGAGGATTTCGGTCAATTTCTGTTTGGAATTTGGAAAAACTTTCTTCTGTAAAGTTGTAGATAATGGAATTTCCTACAAAAAAGACATAAGGTTCGATTTTTTTTGACAAAAGGGCCATTTATTATGAATTATTGACGTTCCGAAGTTCCGAAATAATTGATTTTTGGAAGTTTTAATTATTTTTTTTAAGAAAAACGTTTTTTTTACATTTTTGGGCCTCATTAAACATGTGTTAAGTTGCTGAATTCAGATTATTTTATTAAATTTTCTGCTTTGGTGTTCTAAGCATTTTCCTATAAATAGGGTGCTTAGGTTAGAATTAAAAATCACACCAGAAACTGAAGTTTTCTGTGACGCCCCCAAAAGTAGGTATACATCACCCATCTTGAGTCGCCAGATACATGGTACAGAATACAAATACAAACTTAAATATACAACATGAGCTGTGAGTTTTAATACAAATATTGTCTACTAGACAGTATTCAAACTCAAAATAAGTCCTCAATACATTTATTGTCACACTATTTCATAGAATAGTGAGGACTACTAATGCTATCATTTGGACCGTCACTCTGCCCCCCGACTAGTCCCAAATTTACGCTCTCATTTCACGAAGAGAATAAAGGAAAGAAAGGGCGAGCTCAACTAGCCCAGTAAGAAATATTATGACTAAGATAATGCAGAATAAATTATCCTTAGTTTTCAACAGTATAACAACTGATATAATATAATAGACAACAAGTTTAACTGTAGCGGAATAAGCAATCCATTAGAAGAGTCAAGTAGAACATAATATCTACTATCTCTTTTAGATTAAAAGTCCATCGTTGATATTTTATTCCTGTACTACTCATCAATAGTTCTTTGTTATACTCAAGACAAATAGAACTTTCATCACTTGTCTTCACCTGAACCACCAAAGATGTTAGTTAAATTCACAATTCATATTTATAATAATGTGAATTAACAGTTCCTTCTTGCCACAAAGGCTTAATAGAACGTTTACTCAATATCCTTACCCCAAAGGCTGAAGATATTCAAATGTAATAACAATGATCATACCAATCAGTTGTCTATCTTTGCACTACGGGCCAAAGATATTCAACTATAAAACCAATGGTCATGATCATACCAATCAATTGCCTATCAGTGCACTACGGCCAAAGACATTCAACTGTTAACTAATGGTCATGATCCTGCCAATCACATCATTGAATTATCCATGCACTACGGCCAAGGATATTCGTTAGTATCACTAGTGGTCATGATCATGTCATACACCTGTCCATCTTCGCACTACGGGTCAAAGCTATCAAACAACAGATCATCTTTGCACTACAGGCCAAAGATATTCAACAACATATCATCTTTGCACTACAGGCCAAAGACATACAACTGTAAAACCAATAACCAACAGTATAATAAAGAATGGAATAATAAAAGAATTTCACCATGTATGCAGTACTTCGCATAGACAGGTTATTCCAACATAATAATAAATAATGGAATAATAAAAGAATTTCACCATGTATGCAGTACTTCGCATAGACAGGTTATTCTAACATAATAATAAACAATGGAATAACAGAAGAATTTCACCATGCGTGCGTAATCCGCACACACAGGTTATTCAAACATAATAATAAATAATAGAACCAGGTCATGTGTAATCGCACAGACAAGATATTCCAACATAATAATAAAGAATGGAATAACAGAAGAATTTCACCATGCGCCATGTAATCCATATGAGATGGTTATTCAAACAGAATAATAAATAATGGAACCGTCATGCGTAATCGCACGTATGTGATATATTCAAATGAATAAATAAGAATGGAATAATAAAAGAATTCACCATGCATGCGATAGATCGCACAGACAGGTTATTCCAACAGAATAATAAATAATGGAACCAGTCATGCGTGAACGCACGCATGTGATATTCCGGCGAATAATAAAGAATGGAATAATAGAAGAATTTCACCATGTATGCGGTACTTCGCATAAACAGGTTATTCCAACATAATAATAAAGAATAAAATAACAGAAGAATTTCACCAAGTATGCGGTGACATAGACAGGTTATTCCAACATAATAGTAAATAATGGAATAACAGAAGTTCTCTTCATGAATACAAAAGAAATAATACCCCTTACGAGTACAATAAATAATATCCCTTACCTTTGAAAGAAGAGTATTCCGACTGGTAGGGCAAGGATATACTCGAAGAAACTTGTACTACGCTCAAAGCTTTCTTAAACTCTAAAGAAATATGCTCAAGATTATAGAAGAAGAACTCTCTCTATAGTTTCTCTCTCTAGAGTTTCAGTGAATTCGTAAGAAATAATGAATGAATGAGCTTCTATTTATAGAAGAATGGACTGCATAGTAACTAATTCATGAATGGTCCAGATTGATTTACTTTAATCGGACGGTTCGGATTTAAAGAAAAATCTTTTAAATAAAATATAATATATTCTATTTATAATCTAATAAAACGAATATCTTTATAAAATTATTTTGTTTTATATAAAAAGATTTTACTATGCAAAAACACTATGCAAACACTATGCATAATAAAATATAATATATTCTATTTATAGAATAACTTTATAAAAATATTCTGTTTTATATAAAAAGATTTTTACTATGCATAATAGAATATAATATATTATATTTATAGAATAACTTTATAAAAGTATTCTGTTTTATATAAAAAGATTTTACTATTAAAACTTTAAACCAACTATCCATATTGATTTACTATTATAATTTCAACCAACGGTTTGAAAAATTAGCACATCTCCTCATGGAATAATATTGTACCCAAAAATGATTTGGATCGAAAATAAATATATTTTTTGGGTGAATAGTACCCCGTGAATAGTACTTCGGGAATAGTACCCTGTGAATAGTACCCCGACACAAAAAGTGTCCCAAATACCCGAGTGAACAATACTAGAGTGAATAGTAATCGGGTGAATAGTAACCCGTGAATAGTAACTCAAGAATAGTACTCCGGCACGAAAAATATCCCAAATACCCGAGTGAATAATATTCGAGTGAATAGTAACCCGTGAATAGTAACTCGTGAATAGTACTTTGACACAAAAAATGCCCCAAATACTCGAGTGAACAATACTAGAGTAAATAGTAACCGGGTATTTTATGACAACTTGTCTACTTTGAAAATTTTTTACATATCACCCTTAACTTTAAACTTTTATCAATTTAACTATTTACCAAAATAGAAAAATTGAATACTTTTATTTCATAAAATTCGGGGTCTCACATTTTCTCTCTCTTTCTCTATCGATATATTAAGCGTATTCTTGTGAGTATTTTGATACTTTGAATGTTGTTATACGGTGCAAGTTTCCTTCAAAGACTATATCCAAAGATTCCAAATGTAATCTAATCGCCTTTTTAGAGGTAAGGGATGTTATTTTTTTTATAAATGATATTATTTCTTTCAATATCATTATACCAGAATATTTGTAAGATTTTTCTTGTGAAATTCTTATCTTTTTATGTCGGGGTTACTATTCATGAGTTACTATTCATGAGTTACTATTCACGAGTACTATTCACGAAGCATGATGATTTTTTGTGAAATTTCTATCTTTTAGTGTCAAAATTACTATTCACGTATACGACATTATTCACGTATATGGCACTATTCACGAATACGACACTATTCACAGAAAAATTAAATTTTCTTTTCTGTGTCCAAGATGTCTATTATGGTTACTATCTTTGATTGTATCCATGTTTTAATCTTTATTTTTGAATTCTGCTCCACAATAGTTTATTATGGAGTATTTTTGAACTTGGATTGTTTAAAGTATGAATCCTTAATATTTGTTCTTTTATTTCACTGGATTCGTTTTCTTTAAAATGTTTTTCATCATCCTCAGTCCTAAATGATGATCTAACTGAATATCTTTGGCATGTAGTGCAAAGATGAATGATTTCTGATGAATATCTTTGGCCCGTAGTGAAAAGATGAACAGGTGTTTAGATGAACATGACCAACTGATGAATATCTTTGGCCTGTAGTGCAAAGATGAATATTTTATTCCAGATATATGTTGATTGGTGTTACAGGGATAAAATATTGACGATGGACTTTTAAATTCATATACAGAAGATAGTAGATTTTATTCTCTATTTAACTCTTCTAATGAATTGTTGTTTCCGCTGTAGTTGTTGATCTAAAACTTGTTGTCTATTGTATTCTATCAGATTTTTCCCTGTTGAAGACTAAGGATAATTTGTTGTACATTATCTTAGTCATAATATTCTTTACTAGGCTAGTTGAGCTCACCCTTTCCTTTTTGTTCCATTTTTCTTCTCGTGAGATGAGAATATAGCGAGAACTAGTCTAGGTGTGGAGTGATGGTTCAAGACAAAGTTTGTTTTAGTAGTCCTCACTATTTTGTAAAATAGTGTATCAATAATTGTAATGAGGACTTATTTGAGTGTGGATATTGTCTAGAAGATAATATTTGTATTTAAACTAACAGTTTATGTGTTGTCGTATTTTGTACGACAATTGTATTAATGAAGTTGTAGTTGTTTCTGTACCATGTATTTGGCGACTCAAAATGGGTGATGTATACCTATTTTGGGGGCGTCACAGTTTTTCTTGGAGAAATACTTTCTTGCTTCGAGGATTGCTAAATGAGGAAGGAGATATGTAGCATCAGACAGATCAATGAAGAGACTCTCTATGAGTACTGAGAAAGATTTGAGAAGTTATGTTCCAACTGTCCACCCCACCAAATTGATGACCAACACTTGATTCACTTGAAAATCAAAGAATATTTTCATTCATATTATTTCTGTATCTTTACATGTACATATTTATAGATAATAGAGATCCTACAATCAAGCTATTCATCCTACAATCAAGCTATTCCTATAAATAAGTTATTTAGTTATTCCTATAATTAAGTTAATAGAGAATCTTTGACTATTAATCCAATATCGCAAAATGCATCCATACTTTGACAATCTACATTTTTAGTGAACAAAATGCCCTTTCCAGGAGCAGACTTCAGATACCTTAAAATGTGCATAACTGCATTCATATGTTGTTCTCCTGGATTATGCATAAACTGGCTAACAATACTCAATGCATAGGCAAGATCTGGCCTAGTGTGGGCTAAGTACATCAATCTTCCAACGAGCCTCTGATATTGCCCTTTATCAACAGGCACCTGATTAGTCTCAACACATAACTTCAATCCTTCTTCTATCGTGTATCAAATTTGGTTGACATGTCGACATACCGGCTTCTCGCAACAAATCTAAAGCATATTTTCTTTGAGACAAAAAAAATCCCTTTATCAGATCGAGACACTTCGATCCCAAGAAAATATTTCAAGTCACCGAGGTCTTTCATTTTGAATTCTCTTGACAAGTAACTTTGTAGAGCCTTCCTTTCATCAGGGTCATTTCCTGTAACCACCATGTCATCAACATATACAATCAGGGCAGTGATCTTACTATGCTATCTTTTCAAGAATAAAGTGTGGTCCGAATTACTCTGATGGTAGCCAAAGGACCTCATGGACTTCGTGAATCTTCCAAACCATGCTCTCGGAGATTGTTTTAGCCCATACAATGATTTCTTTAATTTGCACACTTTCCGACAATGCACTTCTGGTATCATGCACCACGTGGCAAATCCATGTACACTTCTTCGCATAACTCGCCATGCAGAAAAGGCGTTTTCATCAAATTGTTGCAATGGCCAATCCAGGTTCACAACTAGAGATAATAAGACTCGAACTGTGTTGATTTTAGCTACAGGTGCAAATGTATCTGTATAATCAATTCCATATGTTTGGGTGTACCCTTTTGGCACCAGTCTTGCTTTAAAACGTTCAATTGTACCATCTGCTTTGTGTTTCACAGTATAAACCCACCGACATCCAACTAGTTTCTTCCCTGAAGGACGATCAACAAGTTCCCAATTTTCATTCTTCTATAAGGATTTCATCTCCTCATTCATAGCAGCTTTCTACCTTGGGTCTGCTAAGGCTTCCTGCATACTGTTAGGAATAGATACAGTAGATAATTGATTTACAAATGACTTATTTGATTCAGACAAGCGATGGTTAGACACATAATGACTCATGGGATATTTAACTTTACTAGAAAGTTCGGGTTCATATGTGGGTGTGGGGATACCTCTGGTTTGACGCGGTGGTAATTGTTTCCTTGGTGGTTCAGACACTACAGCAGGACCATCCTCAACAGGCGATTGGTTTGGTGTATCTGTTGCCTGTGGTGCGAGAGATTCAGATGGAGGTTGATCCACAACTTCATTTTCTGGGTCTTCATCACGTTCATCACCACTGTGGTCCAAATTTATACCACTACCAACATTCTCATTACCAAGTTCAGGGCGTTCCATTTCACTCCCATTCAGATTGTTACCAGGTGCAGAGAATTCCCCTTCTATAGAGATCAGAAAATCATAGTCTAGAGATTGAACTTCTTCCAGGTACTCCCCTTGAAGTTCAGGCTCAGAGGAAAAATACATTGAGTCTTCATGAAAAACTACATCCATTATAACAAACATTCGTTTGTTTGGAGGATGATAGCATCGGTACCCCTTTTGATAAGCAGCATACCCTAGAAAAACACATCGCAATGCTCGAGGTGTCAACTTGTCGCGCTGACGTTGATGAAGATGTACAAATGCTACACAACCAAAGACATGAGGATTTAAGTTTGGAATGACTGGAGCCACAATTGCTTCAGTAAGAGCTTGAGATGGTGTCTGAAAATTAATAGTGCTGGAAGGTACTCGGTTAATTAAATATGTTGCAGAGGTAAGTGCGTGTCCCCAATAGGATAAAGGCATATGTGCTTCTATTAATGAAGCACGAACAACCTCCAACAAGTGACAATTTTTCCGCTCTGCCACCCCATTCTGTTGGGGTGTATCGGAACAAGTAGTTTGATGAATGGTTCCATGGGCTTCCAAGTACCGCTTCAATTCAAAACTCAAATATTCACCTCCATTGTCACTTTGGGAGAACTCCGAACTGTGGCATTGTCTCGACTACAAAACCATTATATGAAATTTTTGAAATAACAAGTTTACTTCACTTTTGGACTTCATCAAACATACCCAAGTCATCATGGTACAATCATCAATAAAAGTAACAAACTAATGTGATTCATCCAAAGTAGCAAATTTAGATGGTCCCCAAACATCAGAATGTATAATCATAAAAGGAACTGGACTTTTATTCAAAATTAATGGAAACAAAGCACGATGGCTTTTTGCAAGTTCACAAACATCACATTTGAAACTAGAAACATCAAAGTTTGTAAATAAACTATGAAATAATTTCTTTATGTAACCAAAAGAAGCATGCCCCAGACGTCGATGCCATAACCATATCTCAGATTTCTTTTTTTCCTCCTCTGAACCCCCAATCTTTAAAGCTTGACGCAACATATCTGAACTTTTGGACACCAAGTCTAAGTAATACAGCTTCCCTCGCCTAACACCACAACCAATCGTCTGCCTTGTCTGGATGTCCTTAAATACACAAAATTCAGGCCAAAAAAGAACAACACAAAATAAGGCAGTGGTTATTTGAGAAACTGACAAAAGATTATAATTCAAAGAAGGAACAACCAAAACAGAATCTAAATTCAAGGTGTTAGTGAGGGACAAGGATCCTTCCCCAATAATCGGAATTGAGGTACCATTGGCAATGGAAAAAAAACTTTGTGAGGAAGGTTTAATATGTGAAACTTGTCTAGAATCAAATGTCATATGATCCGTAGCACCGGAATCAATTATCCATGCACTATTAGAAACAGGTGTAGAAATATTTAAAACCTTACCACCATTACCTGCTGCTCCTGCCAATGCTAAGAACTTTTCACCGCTATCATCCTCTGTCTTTGTTTCAACAATTGCAGCAATAGAGGCATTCTTGGAATTCTTCTTCCGGGAATCACGGCTATGATCCCACCATTCCAGATATCCCACAAGTTCATAGCATCGACTTTTTTATGACCCGTTTGATCACAATGGGTGCATTTGTATGATGATTTGTCGCCACCATTAGCGTTTTTAGGATGGATGTTTTTTCTTTCTTGCTGGTGTTGAGGAGACCAATTTTGATTAAACCGGTTCCGAGTCACCATGGCTGAAGCTTCAGAATTTTCCAGTTGTCCTTTCATCACCCCGCGTCAAACATCTTTGCAGCTAACTAGGGCATAACACTCTTCTAATTCAGGGATAGGATCCTTCCTCAAGATTTCACTACGCACTTGCTCGAAATCCCCCTCTAATCTAGCGAGAAAGATATGCACCCTTTGTCGCTGAAGCAATTTCTGATAAGATACAATATCTGTTTCATCCACCATAACCACCTTATCCCGATGATCCAACTCACTGAAGATTTCAATCAGTTCTCCATAATATATAGAGAGCGGTCTACCATTTTGTTTGGCAGAGAAAGCCCTCTGATTTAAGGTAAAAACTTGTAATTCATCCGCTCCATCATAAAAGGCTTTAGACAGAGCTTTCCAAATATCTCGTGCGGTAGGTAAGCGAATGTATCACTTCATAATCTCCGGGGACATAGACATCAGCAACCATCTTTTGACCTTCTGATTTTCTGAATACCACTTTTCATAGCCTTCGTCTTTCTCCTTAGGTGACGGCGATGTGTCACTAATGAAGGAGAGTTTCTCCTTCTCAGCAATTTGCATCTCTAACATTTGAGACCACAGATCATAGTTGGTCTCATTCAATACAATTTCTGCATTGAATGATGAACCTTCATGTTGAATAATGATGGGGGTAGAATTTGATTTGCTCATGGTTTAAGGATTCAAAGAAGAATGATTTAGAGTTTCGTAGCTTTGATACCAACTTGAAAATCAAAGAAGAATATTTTCATTCATATTATTTCTGTATCTTTACATGTACATATTTATAGATAGTAGAGATCCTACAATCAAGCTATTCATCCTACAATCAAGCTATTCCTATAAATAAGTTATTTAGTTATTCCTATAATTAAGTAAATAGAGAATCTTTGACTATTAATCCAATATCGCAACAGATTTAATATTTCTATGAGGGACTGTTGTCAATGGATAGGAGCATGATTGATGAAGCAAGTGGAGGAGCACTAGTTGAGAAGACATTGGAGTCTGCAAGAAATTTAATTGCAAACATGGTCGCGAATTCACAGCAGTGTGGAACCAGGAATGAACATACCCCTAAAAATGTGAATGGGGTAATAAGCACGTATAATCTTGAACAAAAAATTTCTGACTTAACTGCTATGGTTCGACAAATAGCTACATGGAATATGAAAAGTTGAAAAGGTATGTGGAATTTGTTCAATGTAAAGGCATACTATATAGATGTTTGTCCAATTTTGCAAGAGGATGAAATTGTTCAACAAGGTAATTTTGTGGGAATATTCTCAAGACAACATCAACATCAATATGATTCCTACTCTAACACTTACAATCTAGGATGGAAAGATTAGCCCAATCTTAGTTGTAGAGGAAACATGCTACCAATGCACCATACTTTTTCAAGTATGCATCAAGATTTTTAGCAGGCTCAACCTTAGTACGAAACATATACCGAAGAAGTACTTGCCAATTCTGGAACATCCATAAAGGACATGTTCAAGGCATTCATGAGTCAGACACGAAAATTCATGAATCAAACACAATATTAATAAGGATTTCTTTTTTACTAAGATTTTTATTCGGGCCAAATCCTGATTTTTCCACGCATTTTCCCAACTTTTTTGTAATATTTTTGGATTAATATTAATAAGGATTTCTTTTTGACTAAGATTTATATTCCAGATTGATTTTTATTTCCTTATGGAAATTAGGGTTATAGTTTGTAATTCCAATTAGAATTTGGATTCTATTTATTATAGGTTTAGGACTTTGTTTAGCCGTATAAATAAGTTGCAATAGTTAGTTTATCATCATCTTAGCTACACCATTGTAAACCTTAGTCTTGGAGATTGAAGATAGAAGACATAAGCTAAGTTCTTTATTTTCAGTTCTTAAAGGGATGTGGAACCATATTTACAGTTAATGGTTAATTAAGTTTCATTATTGATTCCTTCGTGCAAGAAATTTATTCTGATAATATTTTTCAACTTCTTATATGTTATTCAGTTTACTAATTTGGTTTCTCCAGGATTAAATTAATTAATTGATATCATCTGCTAGATTAAGGTATACTATTAAGCAAACGATGTTATATTTGATCACAAGTAGTACTTAGTGATACTTGATTGTGGACAAGATTTTGGGTTATATTAAGATTATCATAAGTCAAGTTAAATAATATTTGATAGTGTGATTGTTGCTTGGAACAACCTAACTCTCTAATTTTTAATGCTTCATTCATATTAAATATAGACTGATAGTTATAGGTTATATAACAGTTAGGGTTTAGTGGAGGCGATTGTCACATTAGATTTAAAACATAAGGAGAGTTTCGGATAATTGAGTGAGATCGATTATCAAGAGTTGTTAATTTCATCTAAGGAAGAGATAATGTTATCTTAATTACACTGTTGTTGTGAATAGGTGGAATTGAACTGAAGAACTGAAGTTTTAATTTATTTGGTTATCTTTATTTAGTTTAATACAAACTCTAAATCACTCAAATCATTACTTTCTGTTTATAGTTGGAAAAATTAGAATAAATCTAAAAAATATCATTCTCTGTGGGATCAATCTTAACTTGCTATTGTGCTTATTATTTAATTTCATAGAGTAATAGTGAGGTTTAATTTTGTAGTGCTAAACAATAGCTCCCAACTGTACTGCCTCCATACTGATGGTACATTGATCATTAGCATGATTACCCGCACAAAGCTCATACATAACTGCCACCATTTGTTTAACTATGGTCCCTATGAATCAATTTTCTTTAGTCAATGCAGCCACTTGTGTAGATAAAACTGTGACTACATCCAACTCAAAATTTCTTGTTGTTTTCTGATGATTGATCTTTGTTGTAGGCCACTGGTAATTGTTAGCAGGCATGGGTTCTAGCAACTAGTATGCTTCATCAAAATTCTTTTCCATTAGAGCACCCCCAACTGCTGCATCAATACTTTTCCTCGTGGAGCTACACAACCCATTATAGAATATCTGCACCTGTAACCAATTATAAAGTCCATGATGAGGGCACTTATGGAGTAGGTCCTTGAATCTTTCTCATGCCTCATATAATATCTTCGGGTCGTGTTGGGAGAATGTGGCAATGTCATTCCTCATTCTCGTCGTCTTTAGCAGGTGGAACGAATTTAGCCAAGAAATTCTATACTAGATCTGCTGACGTTGTAATTGATCCCGATGGCAAGGATTTTAACCAAATTTTTACTTTGTCGCGGACTATGAAAAGAAAAAGTCTCAATCTTATAGCCTCCTCTGTAACCCCGTTAGACTTGAAGGTTTCGCAAATTTCCAGAAAATTGATGAGGTGTTCGTTTGGATCGTCATTTGGTAGCCCCCCAAACTCCACTTAATTTTGCAACATATGTATGGTGATCGGTTTGATCTTAAAACTTAGCACCAATGTCAGGACTGTGTATGCTGGATTGAATTTCCATCACCAATGACATTGCATAATCCCTTAGTTACTTTTGCTCCTCTACAACCATGGTTTCTTGCATCTGTGTTTCCTCATAAGATAGTTTTAATTTTCGAAACTTTCTTTCGATATCATTCCCGTACGACAGCAGTTCCTTCTTTCTTTTAGACTTTGTGTGCATACACAGATTAGAAAACCTGCAAAGGCGAAAGAAAACAAAAAACAAAAAATGTTTAAATTAAGACCGAATTGATTGTAACTAATACTTAAATAACTACAAAACACAGATTCTCCGACAACGGCGCCAAAAACTTGTTGTATGATTTTAGATAGTGATAAATACACACAAGTATATATGATCAATAAGTAATATAGAGTAAATATAAAGTGTCGAACCCACAAGAATATACGCCTAATATATTTCAACTACTAATTTTTTATCAATTCAAATTTATTTAAACAATCCCAATGTTTAAGTATGCTTAAAAGTGAATAAATACTAAAACTAAAATTTAACACAGAGTTGGAAAATCAAATGTTTAATGTTTAAGACTATAATATCCTCAATTACGTCACACAAATCAACTATCTAAACCATCTAATTACTAAATCTAATAGAGTTGTTAACAAGAATTCAAAAGTATTTATTAGCCCTTTCCCAAGAGACAAATAAAAAATAATTTTTTCAATTAATCTTGCTATATTCTTATGCAAAACAAGATAAACAAACTCATTAAGTTCTAATTCCCACAAGTTACATGCAGTGCAAAGAGATATTCATATTCAATACATAACCCTAGTTATTTAATTCACAAAATAACTAAGAATACATTCTATCACATTCAGATATAACCCTAGATTTCATCTCCCGAATTCATCCAAAGTGTCTCAATAATTGTTGACTAGGCAATTAATCAATACGCACAAAAATATGATAAACAACTCCATATGAATTAATAATTGGAATAAAATAGATAATTAGTTCATGAATATAAAAGTTTTAAGTGCAGCCTTAATTAAAAATTTAGTTCATGCTAGAATTAAAAATTAGAAATATCAAATAAGTAATCATTTTAAGATTACAAAACTGAGAAAAGAAGAAGAAAAGAAAAACTCAGTAGAATTTTCTTTAATCTCTAAGTCTCCATCTTTCTTCCCTTGTTAGGTTCTTTGAATCTCCAATCTTCAATAACGATCTCTAATCTCTGTGTTATCTCCTTTGTTAGAAGTCTCTCCTTTATATACTGTAATTTCCACCATCAAAATTAGGTTTTAGAACATCCAAATCCTAGTAGGAATCATCAAACATTAACCCAGCTGCAAAATAAGCTTGCTCACATTATGCTCTTGAATGCCCCAACATTTAAATCCTTCCCAAAACAAATGCCTCAGCATTCAACTTCCACATATTTACAAAACTGCCATTCCTTTCTCAAAAATCCCAGATTTACCCATTCTTTGCATATTCCTACAAAATAACATAAAATGCTAATAAAATGAACTAAAATTACTTAAATAAAGCATAATATTAAGTCCAAAATTATCTGATACGTAAGTATATTTCTCACTCATCAGTAACAACATCGTAAATTTGTGCAATCACTATAAAGCAATCCAATTTTCAAATAGAGCTATCCTCGGTGTCAAACTCAACCCATTCACTTCAAGATATAATTTTTGGTTCTTTTTTATGGAATTTTCATAAAAAAATCGTGATGGAGCAAAGTTAGTCCCAAACATCGACCATCGTTCATATGTCTTCAATAATCATAATATCCTTCATTTTTTAGGAACTTCGGTGCTCCCATTGACAACCTTTTATAATATTTGGCTATGGAATATCATAACTTACAATTTTCAACAAAATAGTTTCTACAAGTCATGTCTCCACGGTCAATTGTCTTTGTTGATTTTCTCAAATTTCTTCGGCACGACAACAAAGAATGATATTTTTTAGCAAGATATAAGGTTAATATTTGTTTTGTTCTATACTAGATTCGAGCTAAATTGGTTGGTTTTTGGTGTGATGAACTCTCTAGTGTTCAGTGTGATGATCTATTTGGTGTTCGGTATGATGACCTCCTTGGTGTTCAGTGTACTGAGCTCTCCAGTGTTTAGTGTGCATGACGAGCTGCCTAGTGTTTAGTTGTGTTTGGTGTGACATATCGTCTGGTGTTTGGTGTGATGAGTCTCGTCTAACATTTGGTGTGACAAGCCATCTGAAGTTTAGTGAGGCGAGTCATATAACGTTTAGTGTAACAAGCCTCATCTGGCGTATTGTGTGATGAGTCGTCTAATGTCTGGTGTGACAAGTCGTCTGGCATTTGGTGTGGCGAGTTCTCTGGTGTTCGGTGTGATGACCTCTTTGGTGTTCGGTGTATCGTGCTTTTTAGAGTTTGGTGTGACGAGCTCTCTTGTGTTCGGTGTGACGAACTCTTTGGTGTTTAGTGTGATGAGCTCTTTGTTGTTTGGTGTGCATGACGAGCTCTCTATATATTTAAGAACCCTATATGTTACTAATGTATACTACTCCCTCCATCCCTTTATATCTGACATTTTAGAGTATTTTTTTCTTTCCAAAATATTTGACGTTCTACATTTTCAATAATATTTTGCCTATTTGTTCTCCTTCTCTACCCTTTCTTCTCCACCACCATTAATGGCTATTTTCTCTGTTTTCAAAAGACAGTCGTTCAAATTCTATTCTCTCTCAAGCCCTAGCAATGGCGGAGAACTTCAGTGCTCCGACGAGTCCGATCCGGCCGATGAAGAGATGAGTTATTTCTGAACAGTCAGATCCGGCCGATGAAGAGATCAATGAGTTATTTCTGAATGGTCAGATATGGCCGATGAAGAGATGAAGAAGAAGACGATGGAGCACAGGCGGATGAGTTGTTTCTGAACGGTCAAGGTGAACATGGGTGTGAAGAAAGCACTGGAAAAATCTTCAATGGAGTAAATCTTAATTCTAGAGAGAGGGGGGGGGAGAGAGAAGATGAAGGTGAACATGGGTGTCAAGAAAGCACTGGAAAACAGCGATAATACTTGCATCTATTCTTAATACTTCTCTACTACCGGTAATAGGCAGGAGGAAAGAATTTTTAGAAGAAAACAGAGAAGTCAAGCAAATTTGCTCCCACAGAAGAACACCAAGCATTAATGGGATGAGATATTAATTAAGGGTAAAATAGTAAAATTGTATCTATTCTTAATTTATGTGAAAATATGTAGAACGTCAGATATAATGAGATGGAGGGAGTATATGTTTAGGAACCCTTAGGTTTAAGACCCCTTAATTAGGTTTAAGTGAGACTTTGTTTCATATCCCAAGTACCCCAACAAAGTAAGGAAACAATAAGTTATATACATATATAAGTTAGTAGCGATTTTAAAGTCTTTGTAACATTACTAAGTTACCATTTACTTAGTTTTCAACTAATAAAAAAATTAAAATAAAATAACTTGATATAATATAACAATCAAACTAAGTAGCATTTACTTAGTTTCTCACACTAAATTTAGTAACATTTAATATTTGACATATAATATATATTAAATATGATTAAATAAATAATTAAATTAAAATAGAATATCATATAAATAGAATAAAATAGAATATTAAACTTTAATCATATAAAATATATTATTAAAATATAATATAATATAATAAAATATTAAAATATAATATAATATCATATCATATAAATATAATAAAATATAATATTAAACTAGAATCGAATATCATATTAAATATATTAAAATATAATATAATAAACTAAGTAGAATTTGCTTAGTTCCACTACTAAATATATTAAAAATAATAAATATAATAAATGATGTATTAAATAAACTAAGTACCATTTATGAAGTTTTCCATTGTTAAAATAAACTAAGTAGAATTTCCTTAGATATTCACTGCTAAAAGACATTAATGATAAAAAAAAAATAGCATACTCTTAAGTTAAAGAACTAAGAGATAAGTGCTATAATCAAGAGTAAGTTATTTAGCTCATATGTAAAGTAAAGAAAGAAGCTTGCAAAAAAGAAAGCACGAGTTTGGTCTAAAGTAAATTCTGAATTTGTATACTCCTGAACTTTTTACCATTCGTTATTGTTTTGGTCTTATTATATTGATAATTTATATATTTCTTTTGGGTGCCTAAAAATGGCCATATATGCATGCCGTCGTGCATGTGGATAGTCCATATGATAGGGGAGACTTTGGCAAAAAATATTTATTGGTCGGGTAACTAATGTAATGAGAACATGGAGTATTTACTAATGTTGTTTCTCAATAGTAAGTAAAATAAAATAAAACAAATCTTAGCATATTAAGAGACATCTACCTTGATAACGAATCTTAGGATATTAAGAGACATGAAAGCATATTACCGTGATAACGAATCTTAGCATATTTCGAGTTGCACAACATGAATGCATCTTACCGTGATAACGAATCTTAACATATTAGAGACATCTAGTTAAGTCAGATTCGCGAGTTAACTCATCCAAGTCGAGCGAGTTTAACAGCTATGGTTACATGTTAGAATCATTGATCCGTATGAATGAGAGAGTCATCTAGTCAAGTCATATGTATAACCCTAAACTCAGCTTGACTCATGAGTCAACTCATCCAGAAGCAAGCGAGTTGAACAACTATGGTTACATACTTGCATGTTACCCATAATTATAAAAAAGAGGCTAAGTCATATGCTTACAAGTATGTTCAAGTCATATGCTTACATGTATGCTCAAGTCATATGCTTATGGGTATGCTTAAATGTTAATCAGATTCTAATAAGTATGCTCAAGTCATATGCTTACTAGTATGCTCAAGTCATATGATTACAATTATACTCAAGTTATATGTTTACAAGTATACTTAAATGTTACTAATATACTTAGAAGTATGCTCAAGTCATATGCTTATAAGTATGCTTAGAGAGCCTGACCATGCTATACATTAATAAGCTCATGTTTTCTGTAGTAGATATGGTGGTATCATGGACCTCTATTCAGATCGTTGTTGGATGACACGACAAAGTCAAGTGCCTAGATAAGGGCTACAGCTGAATTTAGAGCTAGTTGCCAAGTGTTTTTGGAGTATGCGTATAGTCACTCGGAATTTATGAATGGTCGAAAAAAGATAATATGCCTTTGTCTGAAGAGTAAGAATGTAAATTATATGGACAAAGATGTGGTAAACTATCATTTACTTGTTTCTGGGTTCATAAAAAATTACGAAGAAAGCTGGTGAGCACATGGGTATAGAAGAGATGGTGGCATCACAGAAGTACACAATCCGGGCAGCAGTACTCATCGTATGAATGAAATGGTTCATGATATTGCAGGGCCAAATTTTGATTGGGAATAAGGCATAGAGCAACGTATGAATTTTGATGCCAAAGACTTCTTTAAGTTGTTAGACGAGGATAGCAAGCCATTGTGACATGGTTGTAACAAACACACTACATTGCCTGTAGTGGCGATATTACTTAACATCAAGGTTGATCACAACATGAGCCATGAGTGTTTTGAGTCGCTCTTGAAGGCCATTAAGAATATGTTGCCTGATGGTGAGAAATTACCTGATAACTATTAATTTTATAAGAAAATGGTGAAGAAGTTGGGCCTTGGATACCAAGAGAACGATGCATGTCCCAACGATTGCATGTTATTTTATAAGAAAAATGAACAGATGACAAGGTGCACATTTTGCAGTCATGGTCGGTTTAGGCCTAATAAAGAGTGTGTGACTACAAAAAAATAAATTATACTGTTTAAGATTTTAAGGTAATTTCTAATTACACATCGGCTAAAAAGATTGTACATGTCTTCAAGAACAACTGAACATATGAGTTAGCATGTGAAATCTCCAACTAAAAATGGAGAACTAAATCATCCCGCAGATGGGCAGGCTTAGAAAGATTTCAACTTAGCATATCCTGGGTTTGCATTGGAACCTATAAATGTGAGGCTTAGATTGTCTACTGATGGTTTCAACTCGTTTGGTCACTCAGTTGTTCCGTACTCATGTTGGCATGTGATTGTTACTCAATACAACTTGCCTCCTTGTATGTGTATGAAACAACCATACTTGTTTCTTTCACTCGTGGTTCCTGGTCCTAAGAGTCCTGGAAAGAACTTAGATATTTACTTGAGACCTCTTATAGACGAGTTGAAGGTATTGTGGGAGGATGGAGTACAGACTTGGGATGTTGCAATGAAAACAAATTTCAACCTTAGGACAGCGATTATGTGGACTATAAGTGACTTCCTAGCTTGTGGTATGTTAGCTGGATAGAGTACACACGGGAAGTTTGCTTGTCCGTATTGTATGGAGCATACAAAGTCTTTCAATCTACCAAAAGGTCGAAAACCTTGCTGGTTTGACATTCATTGTCGGTTCTTGCCGGTAGATCACCCGTTTCAAAAAATAGAGAACACTTTAGGAAAGGGAAAGTAGACAATGATATGCCTGCATCGTAATTATCAGGAACGGAGATGCGAGACCGTGTGATGAGATTGCCGGTCATCCCATTTGGTAAGATTGATGCCACAAACATAATCAATGGGTTTGGCAAATCTCATAACTGGGTTCAGAGAAATATCTTTTGGGAACTGCCTTATTGGTCTACAAATTTGATTCGTCATAATCTAGATGTGATGCATATTGAGAAAAATATGTTCGATAATGTGTTTAACACCATGATGAATGTTACAGGGAAGACAAAAGATAATGATAAGGCACGGTTGGACATGAAAGATATTTGTAAACGTCCTGGATTAGAACTTTATGAATCTCCTAATGGTAAGATTGTCAAACTGCATGCAAGGTACACATTATCCAAAAAGCAATTTGAAGATGTGTGCACATGGGTTAAGTCTCTAAAACTACCAGATGGATATGCGTCAAACATTGCAAGGTTTATTACGGGTGGGAAATTACAAGGGATGAAGAGTCATAACTGTCATGTGTTCATGGAGAGACTCATGCCTATAGCTTTTCGGGAACTACTTGTAAACCAATATGGGATGCTTTGATGGATCTTAGTCGTTTCTTCAAAGACTTATGTTCAAAAAAATTAAATGAGAAGGACATGTGCGTACTTGAGAAGAACATCATAGAGATCACCTTTAAACTTGAAAAAATATTCCCACCTAGTTTTTTTTTACTCCATGGAGCATTTACAAATCCATCTTACCAGTGAAGCTCGTGTTGGGGGTCCAGTTCATTATAGATGGATGTACCATTTCAAAAGGGTGATGGGAAACCTTAAGAGGAAGGTGAAGGATATATCTTATGTCGAGGGTTAGATATGTGAGGCATACAGTTTCGATGAGAAATCTACGTTTGTCTCATACTATTTCCCGGACAAAGTCTTGAAAAAGGCCAATCGAGTCTCGAGACATGATGATGGCGGAAATGTTGAGCTAAATGGTCGGATTTCTGTATTTGGTCTATCGGGACGCGCTTATAGAAAAGGGAAGCGTATATTCCTCTCTGAGAAAGAATTACATGATGCACATACTTTCATTCTTCTCAATAGTGAGGAGATTAACAAATTTGTGAGGTACACATGTAAAATTCATATTTACCCCTTAACTTTCAATGACATGTAATATACATTCCAATATTTTAATGTTTATAACATTGTATAGATTATACGATGACGAGTTAAAAGTGAAGCATCCCGGCATAACTGATAAAGATATTCAAAACAATCGTGATAAAAAAATTTGCACTTTGGCTAAAGGACAAAGTAAGTTAAGTTACTTAAGCACGACATATATATACTCCATATTAACTATGACTTCATTTAATAGGATGGAGTTTTTGTAGGCTTTGACTAAGGGATCAATGATTTTGGCTAATGTAAAGTCCTAGCTATGGGACCAGACACGGACCAAGTCAGACGCAATGGTTACAAAATAAATGGTTTTGAATTTCATACAAAGGCATATGGGCGTGATAAAAAGAACAACAAACTCTGGAGTGTGTGTCCAAGGAGATTGTTACAATGAGCTTGGTCGTGCCTTTTATGGGGAATTGGAGGAAATCATAGAGTTGTCGTATAAGGGCACGTACGGGGGTCATACTAACTTGTTCAAGTGTCGTTGGTTTGATTCAGAAAAAGGGATACAGGTTGACAAATATGGAATCGTCAATATTGACCTCCATAATTCCACGTACTCCAATGAACCGTTTGTTTTACCAACTCAAACAATACAAGTATACTACACTCCTACTCCTATTAGGAAAAGGGGTAGACCGCCTGCATATTGGCAAGTTATAATTCATACTCCCGTGCGCATTCGTGTAGAAGTAGTTGACGAGGAGATTTACCAAGAGTAGATGCTTCATAGACAAACTATAATAAATGTGGAGGATGACAATGAATTAATCCAGTTAGATGGTGAAGATGAACCACATGAATTAGATCTTAAGTCAATACTTGTGTCAGATGACATTGATACTGATGAGGAAGAGTTATTGACTGACACTAACACTGAATCTGAAGCAGATGATGGTTATGAATCTGCAATACGTATACAAGATGATTCTGACTTAGACATTAACACTTGAATAAATGAAATATATGTTTTAGTATTACATGTTCTTTATATCATTGTCATGTTTATGTACTTAATTATTTAATGCAATTTCCTATAATTATTGTCATTTTATATTCATATATTCATGTAATCAAATATAACTCTTACTAACATCTTGAAATTTGTAATATATAGATGGCTTCTGTAGCAACACAAAAAAATGTGCGGCTTGGGTAGGGGTACTAATCTTGTGCCAAAGTCCCCTACTAATCCAGATGATCGAATTCTTATACAGATGCGTCCTTCTCCGAACATCACGTACGTCCGCATCAGTTATATATAAGTATTTTAGATTTCCATTGTTGCAGATATATACTAATGTAAATTGCTTTAAATATTATAATAAATCTACTTATCTTTAATGTAAATTGGTGTATATTGTAGTGATTTTTTTGATAACAAGATAGGCAAGTGTATTTCACAGCTGTGCTTACAAAACTGGCCGACACCTGTGATTACGTGGGCGAGCACACCTATCGCCCACAAGGATGCAGTTTGGGCAGAATTTCAGGTATTTTTTTTAATTATGATAGATAATATAATTAATAAACTAAAATTATTTAGTAGTGTTGGATTATATGTTAATAATACCATTTTAATATTATTATTATTATTGTTTTATTTGCAAAAAAAGGTATAGATGGGAGGACGCACATGCTTCAGTGATACAAACACTATTCTGGTAGAAATGCGTCGTTCACACCAAAGATAACTTGAACAAAGAACGATAAAAAGCCTTACATAACGCATCGATTGACCATCCAAGCTAGGGAGAGGAGTACATGCACGAGCATAGCCCCTGGTGGTGCACCCAGTCCATATGGGCTGAGAAATATGCCCAATGGAGAGCTGAGAGCAGGGTCAAAAGACGTATGAATAGTTTTATTATGTTTACAATCATGAATTGTAGAATATCATATGTTTACTTAGTAATATTGGAGTATGTTTTGTATAGGAGTCTGGATGTGTACGTGGCCACTCGTGATGGTCTGCTTGATGCTATACAGATAGCGATAATACATTTTGACAAATTTGATGTTGTTTTTCAAGTTTTACGTCACTCTTTAGAATTTTATATTGATGTTTAACTATTTAATTGTTAACCTGTTGACAAGATACTTATAAGAGTTTATTGAATGAGCGCTATTCTGAAGGCACCCCACGTCAGTCGATTGATCAAGAATTGTGGGAGAGGGCGTCTGTTGTTAAGAAGAAATACATCAAAGGTCAAGGACAATGAGGACGCCCAACCTTCAGTGGCTTAGGCAGCTCTGCTACCCAGTCTTCACAGTCATCGAGTCATCAAGCTATTCATACTCCTGCTGATTGTGTGAGAGCTATATGTCGAGATCACGATCTTTTTCGTATACTGGGCCAGAATCTAGCGGCTCAAAGTCCTAATGAGTTAGATGATACAGTGGCGTCAACAGCAGTAGCAGCATCACAGCATGATGATGGCGACGAGGTAATCAATCGTATTTATTACAATCAAATTAGTGACTTATATATATATATATATATATATATATAGCAAGGATCAAGAACATTCCTCTTAAATAGCACTCCTTTATTAAAACTGCGTCGTTTTGGAGTGGCTTAAAAGAGAGTGGTCCCACTTATTTTTCTTTTATTTACAAAAATGCCACCCGCGGCCATTCCAAAATGACGTAATTTTAATAAAGAAGTTCTATTTAAGAGGAATGCTCTTGATCTTTGCTATATATATATATATATATATAGGGAAATGATCTATGGAAAACATTAGTTCTATACACTATTTCAACTAACTGTTATCCAGCTGTCCAAAATTAGAGTGAATGATTGAGATGAAGGCCCAGCCGCTACTCCCTCTAGCGGTCAGCCAAATTCTTTAACGTTAGCCGCTACTCCCTCTAGCGGCCAGTCAATATATATATATATATATACATATTGTTGTGTTTAATTTGTTGTATATTGTCGTAATACCAGTATCAACATATGTACTATATATATAACTTGTTTTATTATTTTGTTAATTATAGGGTGATCAACGAGAAACTAATTTGGATGATGATGCATGATAACCGACCTAGTCTTGTTTTCTAGTTATTTATGAGCCTTGTACTTTTATATTCATTCTTTGGATGACTGTATGTTACTTAAACATTAGATTTGTATATATTTCTTCAGTTCATATTGGTTTTTTAATGTTTATATAGTTTATACTATTTTGGTGTATGTGTCGGTATATGGATGGATGTTTATATTGGTGTGCATGTGTTGGGTTATATAAAACTTGGTTGGAAGTTTATATATATTGTCTGTTGGGTGTTGGGATATAAAGCTGGTGTAAAATAGGTATAGTTTTTTGGGAAATCCAAAAAGTAGGAAAAAATATATTTTTTATTTTATACATCATTGATCGCATGATGATCACGATACTCATTAATGAAAGTGCCAATTGGATTAGGATGTTAGCGGCGCTTCAAATTCGTTCTTGGCGATCTCGACCTTACTTCTAAACCATCTTGACTCGAACATGACGGTCCCGTCGCTAATATCGATTCTGAATAATATGGTCGCTAATAGTGGTCGCTTAGTGCATTCCAGCGACCAGATTATATGCGACGACTATCAGTGATCATAATCGGTCGCAGATGATTATCAGCAGATAAGCATTTTTCTTGTAGTGTTAATTCTTATGAAAACTCTAAATCAGGACTCCTATTACTAATTGGTCTCAGGCTTGTTATGGTAAGGCAGTGTGGGAGACAATAAATACAACCACATATTAGGTAAAAAAAAGTACACATACATACACAACTATTGCTCTCACTAGAGCAATTTTATACATTCATTGTTAACGTTTTTGACTTGTATTTGTTCTCACACTGGAGCTATCTCCCGACCATCCCGACCGTCATGCTTTTTGGTGTGTTTGTATGTTCATTATGTAAGTTTTTAGTTCGTTATTTAATAATTTGGCGAGCGACCAAATTTTGACGTTAACAATGATATTAAAATTATAACAAACAACTTTGAGAGCATTTTTCATTTTATACGCGTGACAAGTATCTAAGATCACGTCAAATGAAAGTGATTTTGATCATGAACCAATAGTTCAACCATACAAATATAAAAAGCATTCGAAAATATAAAAATATGTATACTTTTATTTTATTTAACATTGTTAAACACTATTACTACATTTCTAAAATTTTTAGGGATATGTTTAGAATATCAAATTTCTCACTTAATGCAAAAGTTTTAAAATTGTATCTCTAATATATAAAACGAATAAAATACAGTACAAAAACATAGAATTTTATATATATATATATATATATATATATATATATATATATATATATATATATATATATATATATATATATATATTCCAGTACTACTTGCCACACTATCTCACTCACAATTTACACCTTTCCCTTTTTTCTTTTTTCTTTTTAATTTTTAATTTTTATCTTTGAATCCCTATTTCTTTCTAGCTCTAAAATTCTCTGGATACAAGCTTTCTCTTCGGCATGATCTAAAATGTATATTAAGAGATTTGATATTTTCACAAGTAAAATTTGAAATTTTTATAAGTTCCCACTTACATGAATGTGAAGTCCATATATTTAATGATATTTTGTAACTGTATTGGCTACACTTAATATTTTAAGGTACATTTATTGCTCTGTGATATTTTTTTGCTATAGCAATATTAAAGGTCTAAAAATTATCTAAGTAATACTACATGCAAAGTCGGACATCTAAGCTCTCACATAACTAAGTTTATTCCTCAATAAAATTTACATAATAGATATTTCCTTGATAAGATTTTAGACAAATTAAAATCTGCCTAATTACTTTTTAGATGTAATTATATTATAAATGTTATCAATTATCATTGGTAGTGATAATGTCATAATTAACAATATTTATGTTGTCAGAGCAAATGTGTATAACGACACTTTTACGTTTTTTTAACTAAACTTTGAGCTTTTAGCGACATAACATTGTTTTGGCAACATAATTTCTGCTCTAACATTATCAGTGGCTTATCATTAACATAATAAATATTTCCTTCTTAATTAATGTTTAGAAAAAATCTGCCAAAGTAATTTTTAGATTATCTCATAAATGCTATCAATTTAATTCATTGTCTAACTACCATATTAGACATCTTAATCAACACTATATAAACAGCATCATAGATACTTGTAAGAGGTACTCATTCCCACACAAACCCTAAGGATAGTCTTGCATCTGAGAAAAAGATGGCCAAACTCTTGCATATTGCTTTGACATCCCTCTTGGTGCTGCTCATGTTGAGCACAGGTTTAGTAGTCCTCATAGTTCTCTTATTTTTTTTACGAAAATAGTTCTTTATTTGTTGATTTAGTTCTTAGTCAAGAGCAATAATTGTTTATAACTTTTGACATATAAAGAAAAAGAAATGGCATTGCTTACATGAGTTTAATTTATTATTTTAGTTATTTCTTTTGGTTATTTAATTTACAAAAATGAAATCTTAGTGTTGTTATAATAATTATATGTTGGTAATTTAACTTCTTTGTATTATTTTTTAGATTTAGGAGTGATGGGTCAAACTGATGTGTCCTGTTGTAAAAGTAATCATATTGGGAGATGTATTCCCGAAAGTGAGGACGATGCCAAATGCGATCAATTATGCTACCAATCAAATTGCTCCAAGGGAGGCCAGTGTAAGATAGAGGGTAACAAGGCGCCAAACCATTTTTGCCATTGTTTTTGTTGAGGAAGTGAGGGTTTATTGACTTCTTATTTGAGAAATTTATACTATGATCAAATAGACACTTTGATTCGTTCTTCTGTTTTTTTGGTTAAGAAATAATTTTTTATAATATTGAGTCGAATTTTATTATTTATCTATCCAAATTATAAACAAGAATTAATAGCATAGTTTTATAAGAAAACAAGATTATATAAGTATATAGTTTTAAAAGAAAACAATCTTACGTAATATTATTTTTTTTACTTTTATTACAACATACAATAATGCAAGTTCAAGTAAAATTATATTGCTACTTAAAATATTTGTAACTATGATTAAAATAAAAGTGCAATTATATTTCGAGCATAAGTAAAATTTGTTTATTACTTACATAATATAATTTAAGAAGGAAATTATTTTCTAATAAAATCACCTTATTATTATTAAACTATATTTAGGTATAATTTTAATGCATTAATTGACCAATAATACAATTCAATTATTAAGGTCAAAATCAAACATTAAAAGTTAATTATTTTTCACTAATATATTTATAAAAAATAATAATAGAAGTTTAACAATATCCAAATTGTACAATAAAATCATGAAAAACAAATATAAATAATATAAATTTATATTAAATCAATCAGAATATCATCTATCCTAACATTAGTTTGTTATTATTATTAAAATGTATATTATTATATCTAAAAATTTCATGTGGGATTTTATTATTATTTATATATAATAGGAGGAATTTTTTTTATAAAAGATTATCTTACCTAATATAAAATTGTTGGCTTCAAATTTTCACAAATATAGTTTGAAAAGGAAATAATTTTTCACAAAGATCGTCTTATTTTAATTTAAATTTGTTACTAATCTAAATATAAGCATAATTATGTTTCAAGTATAAGTAGAATTTTTATATTATTATTTAAGTACATATAATTTAAGAAGGAAACTATTTTCATTTGAGGATCATCTTGCATAATATCCAACTGTTACTATTATTAAAATATAAGTATAATATAATATATTGACCACCCATAAAATAATATTATTTAAAATAAAAAATTATTCTTACAAATAAATAATTAATAGATAAAATTTGAACGAAAAAACGAAACTATTAACATGTTGAAAATTAAAGAAAATAGCATGTTAAGTCAAAAGTAATATTACTTGTTCTACTCAAAATATTATACAAAAAAAAAATATTAACCAAAAATAAATATAAAATTTAAGAATCAAGAATAAAACCCGATGCTTTGCATGGGATGTACTGCTAGTTTAAATTAAAGAAAACTAATAATATTCTTTAACTATTTAGTATATTCATATTTTTGGCCAATATTCATCTTAATTGCTTGAGCTTACATATAGAAGAATTCTTTAGGAAGTAAAAAAATAATAATTAAGAAAGGAAGTCAACTAGAAAAACTTTATGTGGATATAAAAATTAAACATGAAATTGAGGGTCAAAATATAAATAAATAAAATTATAAAACCACTCATCCACATAGAAGAGCTCAATCAACTATATAATCAAAAGCTCAAACTTAGTTTGGTTTGGTTCAATTTTATCAAATTTTAGTTCAACTTTCCTAATTCATAGTAGTATAAGTACAATCTAAATTTGTATTAATTAATACTATCCAAATTACTACATGTTATCCATCAATAATTACTACATGTGTTCTTTTTAATAGTTTTATTTAGTTTATATATGATGGATCTATAACTTTTAACACTATAAAAAAAATATACTTAAAGTCGACGGAATTAATTCCGACGGAATCATTTCGGTCGAGGTTGTACTAATTAAGTCTGACGGAATAATCCCTCGAAACTAATTCCTTCGACAATAAGGTATTATCGACGGATGTGTTAATAACCTCGACAAAAATCCGTCGACAATATGAATACTGAAAGTCCAATAATAATCTAGAAGGGGTGTTGAATAGATTATTACAGATTTAAAAATTATCTAAGGCCTTTTTGAATTTTTGAATAATTAATTTTCAGTGTTAGAAATTAATATGCAAGACAGTAAAAATTCAATCACACAATGCATGTAGAGATTTGTCTCGTTCACAACATACATCCTGTATGTCTTTATTCCCGGATCTCAAGCTCCTCTCGGGACTTGAGATCCTATTATTATCTCTGTAATAAATACTCCTTAAACAAAGTGAGAAGCCTTTACAAAGTTTTATAAACAAACTTCCAACTGCTCCTCAACTATTCTATCTTGGACAAAGAAGCTCCCGCCTCCTCAAGTTTAGTTGCACTGCTTTGAGTTCGCCTATTCTATGATCTCGGTCTTGAAACAACATCATCTTCCCTCACCTCACAAGTACACTAGAGACCCAACTTCCCGCTGACCTCTCTAAGACTCTGGTCTTGGTCGAAGAATTACTCGTCTTTCTCACAGGTACATAAAATAAACTAACTCTGACCTTTTCTCTTTTTACAAATAATTTTACAATAATATGCTTCTCAAATAAGCAAATAAGAATTTAGTACAGATGGATGCTTCTTAAATAAGCAGATATAATTTAGTACAGATTGATACTTCTCAAATAAGCAGATATCAATTAAAGAGCAAATATATATAAAAGTTCAAAGATTTTTATATTTGAGAAAATATGTGACTCTCCCAAAATAGGTATACATCACCCATTCTGAGTCGCCAAATACATGATACTGAATACAAATACAAACTTAATTATACAACATGAGCTGTGAGTTTTAATGCAAATATTGTCTTCTAGACAATATTCAAACTCAAAATAAGTTCTCATTACATTTATTGTCAAACTATTTTACAGAATAGTGAGGAGTACTAATGCTACCATCCGGATCGTCACCCGCTCCCCGACTAGTCCCAAATATATTCTCATTTTCTCAAGAGAACAATGAAAGCAAAAAAGGTGAGCTCAACTAGCCCAAAGAAGAAATATTATGACTAAGATAATACGTAATAAATTATCGCTGGCCTTCAACAAAGGTTAAACTGATAAAGACCCCAACTTATTATAAATAAAATCAATTTCCTCTAATTATATTTGTGAATAATAAGGTATTAATTTGATATAATTCTCCGTTATGGGTGAAATGTGCAAATTTTGCAAAATATGCAAGTGGTTATAAAATAATCATTGTTGCTTGGGAATATTCGCTTGGTCGTGGAATATTCTTGTTGTTTGGGAATATTCGTATTTACGACGCACGTAGCCATTTGTGGGCCCCATAATGTAATAATAATCGCTTGATGAAGAAAACGACAAGTTTGAGTTTTTATAAATAATCTACAGAGTTGTTACCAAGCTAACACTCGCTGGAATACCCGGTGGTTAAAATACAAGAATACGCGCGGATGCACAGATTGATGAATTATTGATCCTTACGTAAGAAGGCACTACTCAAATAATTGTTACAAAGAGTTACCGCTCAATATTTTATTTTATTGATTCAATAATTGTCATATTGATATTTTATATTATTGTTGTTTCAATAATTGTCATCGCACAAGATTTCCCATTATCGATCAATAATTCATATTATTTGAATAATATTATTAGATAGCATTATTGGCAATGTCTAGAAAGTTCTCACAAGGAGAGGTTTGGTCACCTAATCATGCTACCAATAAGGAGAAATTTTATTGAAAGCCCCTTCCCCGAAACTACCGTCATCATAAATGTGATTCTCGTAATATTATTTGTGAATAATTAATTATTGATTCATATGATAAGGAAATATTTATTTTATGTGGATATAAATGTTGATATATTTATTGTGGTTAAAAATGAAGGAGTTAATGTTGAGGTGTTTTATCAAGATTTTTGTTTAAATGAAGGTATTAAAAATTAAACCAAAGTTGTTTTTAGATATATTGTGTGAGTTATAATTTTTAATCCGACCGCTGATCGTTGTAATTTTTGGATATGTTATACATATATAAGTTGAGTATATGTCCACAAATTTTGAACCGTTAAAAATGAACGATGATTTGTTATGAATTTTAAGAGGTGACCGATTCGTAAATTAGGTTTATAAATGATTTTGGTGGAAAATTTAGAATTGAGTGGGCCCCACTTGTGGTTGGTGAAGAAATGTGCTGAATTTATTTCAAATGTGGTGGGTGGGAATAGTAGCAGTAAAAAGCCATCAAAGTTGCAGTGTCAAGTCTCTAACATTTTCCTATAAATAGAGGGCTGTTAGAATTGAAAATCACACCGTAAACAAGTTTTCTCTTTCTCTCTAGATTATCGAGTGTATTTTGTGAGTATTTAGATACTTTGTGAGTTTCTATTCATCGCTGCAAGTTTCCTTCAAATTTTATACCGATATTCCGATCGTAAGTACTCGATATTTTGAGGTAAGGGATGTTATTTTCTTCATATATGATATTATTTCTTCAATATCATTATGCCAAGTATTGATCCTAATTTTTATCAAATTTGGAACTTTTTGTGTCTGGGTTACTATTCACGATACTTAATACTATTCACGATATCACACTATTCATTTAATACTTACACTATTCACCTAAAAATGAAATTTTCTTCTTTTTTGTCCAAGATGTCTATTATGGTTACTATCTTTGATCAGATCCATGTTTTGATCTTTATTTTTGAATTTCGCTTCAAAATTGGTATTTATGAAGTATTATTGATCTTGATAAACCGTTATACTTAATCCCTACTATTTGTCCTTCCGCTTCAATCGGATTCGCTTTTCTTTAAAATATTTTTCATCATCCTCACCCTAAAATGATGATATTACTAAATATCTTCTACCAGAAAGTAAAAAGATAAATGATTAATCGATGAATATCTTTGGCCCGTAGTGCAAAAAGATGAACAGTGTTGAGATGAATACGACCAACCGGTGATATAAATGAATATCTTTGGCCAGAGAAAAAAAGATGAATATTTGATTAAAGATGTATATTGATTGTTGTTACAGGATAAAATATTGATGATGGACTTTTAAATCTTAGAAGATAGTAGAACTCATTCTCTACTTGACTTTTCTAATGGATTGTTGTTTCACGCAGCTTGTTGATCTAAAACTTGTTGGCTATTATATTTTATCGATTTTTTCCTCGTGAAGACTAACGATAATTTGTTGTATATTATCTTAGTCATAATATTCTTTATCGGGCTAGTTGAGCTCACCCTTTTCCTTTTTGTTCCATTTTTCTCGTGAGGTGAGAAATATAAAGCAGAACTAGCCTGGGGTACGGAGAGTGATGGTTCTAGAAAGATGTTTTAGCAAATTCTCACTATTTCAGTAAAATAGTGTTTGAATAATTGTAACGAGGACTTATTTGAGTGTGGATATTGTCTAGAAGACAATATTTGTATTTAAACTCACAAGATATGTGTTGTCGATTTTGCACGACAATCAGATTATTGAAGTTGTAGTTTGCTTTCTCTGCATCATGTATTTGGCACTCGTAATGGGTGTTGTATACCTATTTTGGGGGCGCCACAATGGTATCAAAGCTTAGGATATGGTCTCCAAGCGAGATCGGGAATAGAACTAGAGAGGGAGAGATGAGTAAATCCTTCGCTAGTGTGTCTTATCTAAGCTTATTTGTTGGTCACCATAATATAGGGATATTATGTGATATGTTAATTTGTTTAATTAACCCTTGTTTTATGGCAAGATTTAAGAATGGTCACCGAGAACGTTAACAATGGAGTGTATGAGACTGTGGAACAACCTTTAGTTACAAAACAGAGAACGTGCAACAGAAGGCAATATTCCTCCCGTAAACAACACTACCGAGCAAACGATGAATGATGGAATGTTTAGAGCTTTTTGCAGCTCATGCAAAAACCGCATTTAGGAGACTCGTGCACAAAATACGGGTGGAAATGATAAGAATGCGCCATTTTGTCACAAATGCAAGCAGCTCAAAGGAGTCAGGGACCACCGTAATTTAAGGGAAAGCCGATCCGATCATGGCGGAAAACGTGGGTCAAGCAAATTACCAAGATATTCGATGTCTTGGGATGCACGGAGAAATGTAGGTTCCATTCGCCACCTTTATGTTCCATGAGAGGCGTACCATCGGTGGGAGTCTCAGGAAGCGCACTCAACCACCCGCACTCAAAGATGTCTTGGGAAACGCTTTCAGAACTATTCAATGACAAGTACTTTCCCGAAAGTATTCGCTATACGAAGGAGGTGGAGTTTATCGACCGAACAAAACAACATGACGGTGTCCCAAAGACGAGGCTAAAGTTTGCAGAGTTATCCAGTTTGCACCTCATTTGGTCGAAAATGAGGAACGAATGACGAGGATGTTTCGAGAGGTCTAAAGCCCGAGATTCTAAAATATCTTATATCTCATAAATTTTCTTTATATTCAGATGTTGTAAAATGGGCTCAATTATTAGAGCGAGATAATGAGTATGTTCAACCGAGGGACCACAACCAGTGGTCATACCGGTGATGAAGAAGCCATCGAGCGATGATAACCAACGAGGAGGAAAAATACTTAACAAAGGCGTGAACCACTCTGGGGTGGTCATCGTGGCCATGATAATAGGAGAGGTGAGTCAAGTGGAAATTTCAAAAGAGGAGATTCAACAATGACGGAAGACATCAACAAAGAAGACCAAAGACCAACAACAAATTTAGGGAGGAGAACGACCGCCAGCTAGATGTTACAAATGCGGAAAGAGGGACATATCACCAAAACCGTCCACAACAATCCAAGGTATGTTACAACCGTGGAAAGGAAGGCCACATAGCTCGGATTGTTCTCAGAGCAAAACCAAGTTCAACGGGATGGTGACTCCAAGGGTCGTCCCGGATAAGTCGAAATCAATCAGCCCTCGAAGAGCGCTTTGTCGTGATCGCCAAAACGCGAGGAACCCGAACGAGGTGATTACGTAAGCTAATCTTGAACTCTTGCAAAGTTTATACCTTACTAGATACCGGTGCTTCTACCCATTCTTTTATCTCTCCCGCTTGTGCTCAACGCTTAAACTTGACTCGAGAAATTGACTTCGACTTATCTCGTTGAAACTCCGCTGGGTGAAACCTTCGCTACATCTACAGCTTATAAATCTTGCATGATCCAAGTTGGCACTATCACATTACCTCGCTGATCTTATATCTTTAAAGATACTTGCTTTTGATGTGATTTTAGGAATTGATTGGTTAACCACTCATCATGCCAAAATTGATTGTTTTCGTAAGGTTGTTAGTTTTCATATTCCTAACCAACCCGCTATACTAATTCAAACAACTAAACCACTAAAATCACCACTATCATATCAAGCCATAAAGCTATTCGCTTATTGAAAAACTGGATGTCAAGCTTTCTTAGCCCATGTTATGGATTTGAACAAAGACAAGTCGATTTGAATAATATTTCGCTTTAGAGAGAATTTTCCGATGTATTTCAAAGAACTTCCCTGGCCTACCCCCGTAACGTGATGTTGAATTCTTTATCGACCTTGAGCCGCACAAAACCCATTTCTAAAACCCCATATCGAATGGCTCCTATTGAACTTCGTGAGTTAAAAGTCCAACTACAGAATTGTTAGACATAGGTTTCATTCTGGCCCCAGTACATCTCCTCGGGGTGCTCCTGCTTTATTCAGAAGAGAAAGAAGACGGAGAGTATGCGATTTTGTATTGACTACCGAGAATTAAACCATGTCACCATCAAGAATAGGTATCCGCTACCTCGCATTGATGACCGTTCGACCAGCTTGTAAGGAGCACAATTCTTTTCAAAGATCGATCTTCGCTCGATATCATCACCAAGATTAAAACCGAGGATATTCCAAAGACCGCCTTCGTAACTCCTGCAGACGGCATTATGAATTCTTAGTCATGTCTTTTGATCGACTAATGCTCCTCGCCGCTTTCATGGATATGATGAACCGTGTATTCAAGGAATATTTGATCATTTGTTGTTGTCTTTATTGATGACATCCTCATCTATTCCAAAAGCCGTGAAGATCATGAGCACCATTTGAAGTCGATACTTGAAAGGCTTCGTGAAAACAAACTTTATGCCAAGTCAAGAAATGCGAGTTCGCTTGAGGAAGTAGCATTCCTCCTGGGCACGTGGTGTCAAAACATGGAGTATCTCGCGAATTCTTGGCCAAGATCAAGCAAAGACAAAGTTGGGAGCAACCAAAGTTTGCGGACCGGCGCGTAGCTTTCGGGCTTAATGGGTTATTATCGAGAGATTCGTGGAAGGATTTTCTCGAATCGCTATCGCTAACTCCAAATTGACTTGAAAGATACAAAATTTGTATGGAGCGAGGAATGCGAGAAGAGTTTCCAAGAGCTCAAGAGGAGACTCATTTCAAGACTGCTCGCAATACCATCCGGTACGGATGGATTTGTTATATACAAATGATGCTTCGTGCAAAGGGTTAGGATGCGCTCTCATGCAACATGGGAAAGTCATAGCCTATGCCTCACGATAACTCAAAGAATATGAGAGGAATTATCCTACTCATGATCTAGAGTCAAGCAAAGCAATGATTCGCGCTGAAAAATTTGGAGACACTACTTGTATGGGGAGAAAGTGGAGATTTATACTTTACCATAAAAGCCTCAAATATTTCTTCACCCAAAAAGAACTCAACATGCGGCAACGACGCTGGCTTGAACTATTGAAAGATTACGATCACACTATTCAATATCATCCTCGAAAAGCTTAACGAGAGTAGTCGACGATCGAGTAGAAGATCATATGCGAGTACGAAAAAAGCGATATTGTTAATGCAAAGGCCCATTCTCAGTATGACTTGCAAAGGATGGAGGTAGAATTAAAGACCTGTGGACCCACATGATGATGGCGGCGATATACGAGTAGAACCGACTTTTAATCGATAAAGTTAAAGTCGCCAAGCTACTTGACCGGAGCCGATACGTATGAAGAAGAAAGAAAGTGCAAGAAGAGCTATTCCGTAAGCGAGAATCGATGAAGAAGGAATACTTAGATTCAACTCCGCACTTTGTGTTCCTAACGATTCTCGACTTGAAGCATAGAATCATGATGGAGGCACACAACACCCCGCTTGCAATCCATCTCGGGAGTACCAAAATGTATCATGATATTCGACATACATTTTGGTGGAACAATACGAAGAGAGATCGCGAGTTTATCTCGAGGTGTTTAACTTGTCAACGTAAAGGCGAGCATCATCAAGTGCCAAAGGGTCCATTACAACCACTTGAGATTCCAAATGGAAGTGGGAACACATTACTATGGATTTCAAGCATGTGTCTTCCCAAAGTTTCTCAAGGCATAGATGCGATTTGGGTTATTGTTGATAGATTAACCAAGTCCCGCCCATTTCTTACCGATACGTGAGACTTATTCCTCGAACGCCTTTGCTCGCATGTACGTGAATGAGATTGTGAGATTGCATGGCATGCCAAGATCCATAGTTTTGGATCGTGACCCAAGATTCACTTCACGATTTTGGGTTAGCTTGCAGTAAAGCTATGGGCACGGATTTACGATTCAGCTTCAAGATACCATCCTCAAACCAGACGGACAATCGTAGAGAGGACTATTCAAACCCTTGAAGATCTATTAAGACTTTGTGTCCTAGATTTTAAAGGAAGTTGATAAGTATTGCCATCGGTGGAATTCTCCTACAACAACAAAGCTTATCAAGCAAGTATAGGCATGGCTCCATTTGAGGCGCTAGATGGACGAAAAGTGTCGCTCTCCAAAGATGTCGACGAGGTGGGAGAAGCAACGTTGTTGGGACCGTAATTAGTACGCATGACTACGTAAAAGATCCAAATGATTCGACAACGATACAAACCAAGACAAGATCGACAAAAAGAGTTATGCGATCTTCATCGAAAAGACGGGAATTTAATA
The DNA here is from genome assembly GCA_020205605.1 of Panax ginseng. Lineage (NCBI taxonomy): Eukaryota > Viridiplantae > Streptophyta > Magnoliopsida > Apiales > Araliaceae > Panax > Panax ginseng. Next base: position 73,391,339 of record CM035150.1, read on the forward strand.
TCGGGGATCATGTATTGTTACGTGTTGCACCATGGAAGGGAGTTACAAGATTTGGGAAGAGAGGAAAGCTCAATCCACGATTTGTTGGTCCATTTGAGATTCTTGACCGAATAGGAAATGTGGCCTATAGACTCAAGATTACCTCCAAGTATGTCTCGTGTTCATAATGTTTTTCACATATCCATGCTTCAGAAATATGTGAAAGACCAACCATATTATCAAGGTTAGAACTGCATTTAGATAGTCAAGATTTAACGTATTTAAGAAGTACCTGCTAAGATCTTGATAGAAAGAGAGCATGTCCTACGCACTCAAGGTTATACCACAAGTTAAGGTTTTATGGAGAAACCATGCTATCAAGAAATGACCGGGAGTTGAATCAAAATGAAAGCGAGGTATCCTCACCTTTTCAAACACTGTACACGTATGTCAATTTCGAGGACGAAATTTCATAAGGAGGGAGGTTGTAAGACCCAACTTATTATAAATAAAATCAATTTCCTCTAATTATATTTGTGAATAATAAGGTATTAATTTGATATAATTCTCTCGTTATGGGTGAAATGTGCAAATTTTGCAAAATATGCAAGTGGTTATAAAATAATCATTGTTGTTTCGGGGAATATTCGCTTGGTCGTGGAATATTCTTGTTGTCGGGAATATTCGTATTTACGGCGCAAGCAATATCATTTGTGGGCCCCATAATGTAATAACTGCTTGATGAAGAAAAAACGACAAGTTTGAGTTTTTATAAATAATCTATGAAGTTGTTACCACTAACAACACTCGCTGGAATACCCGGTGGTTAAAATACGAATAATACGCGTGGATGCACAAATATTGATGAATTATTGATCCTTACGTAAGAAGGCACTACTCACTAATAATTGTTACAAGAGTTATCGCTCAATATTTTATTTTATTGATTCAATAATTGTCATATTGATATTTTATATTATTGTTGTTTCAATAATTGTCATCGCACAAGATTTCCCATTATCGATCAATAATTCATATTATTTGAATAATATTATTAGATAGCATTATTGGCAATGTCTAGAAAGTTCTCAAGGAGAGGTTTGGTCACCTAATCATGCCGCCAATAAGGAGAAATTTTATTGAAAGCCCCTCTTCCCGAACTACCGTCATTATAAATGTGATTCTCGTAATATTATTTGTGAATAATTAATTATTGATTCATATGATAAGGAAATATTTATTTTATGTGGATATAAATGTTGATATATTTATTGTGGTTAAAATGAAGGAGTTAATGTTGAGGTGTTTTATCAAGATTTTTGTTTGAATGAAGGTATTAAAAATTAAACCAAAGTTTTTTAGATATATTGTGTGAGTTATAATTTTAATCCGACCGCTGATCGTTGTAATTTTTGGATATGTTATATATATATAAGTTGAGTATATGTCCACAAATTTTGAACCGTTAAAATGAACGATGATTTGTTATGAATTTTAAGAGGTGACCGATTCGTAAATTAGGTTTATAAATGATTTTGGTGGAAAATTTAGAATTGAGTGGGCCCCACTTGTGGTTGGTGAAGAAATGTGCTGAATTTATTTCAAATGTGGTGGGTGGGAATAGTAGTAGTAGTAAAGCCATCAAAGTCAGCAGTGTCAAGTCTCTAAACATTTTCCTATAAATAGAGGGCTAAGTTAGAATTGAAAATCACACCGTAAACAAGTTTTCTTTTTCTCTCTCTTTATCGAGTGTATTTTGTGAGTATTTAGATACTTTGTGAGTTTCTATTCATCGCTGCAAGTTTCCTTCAAATTTTATACCGATATTCCGATCGTAAGTACTTTATATTTTTTGAGGTAAGGATGTTATTTTCTTCATATATGATATTATTTCTTCAATATCATTATGCCAAGTATTGATCTCAATTTTTATCAAATTTGGAACTTTTGTGTCTGGGTTACTATTCACGATACTAAGACTATTCACGATATACACTATTCATTCACTATACTTAATAACTATTCACCAAAAATGAAATTTTCTTCTTTTGTCCAAGATGTCTATTATGGTTACTATCTTTGATCAGTATCCATGTTTTGATCTTTATTTTTGAATTCTGCTTCAAAATTGGTATTTATGAAGTATTATTGATCTTGATAAACTGCGTTATACTTAATCCCTACTATTTGTCCTTCCGCTTCACCGATTCGCTTTTTTTAAAATATTTTTCATCATCCTCACCCTAAATGATGATATTACTAAATATCTTCTACCAGAAAGGCAAAAGATAAATGATTAATCGATGAATATCTTTGGCCCGTAGTGCAAAAGATGAACAAAAGTGTCGATGAAATACGACCAACCGGTGATATAAATGAATATCTTTGGCCTGAGAGTGCAAAGATGAATATTTGATTAAAGATGTATATTGATTGTTGTTACAGTGATAAAATATTGATGATGGACTTTAAATCTTAGAAGATAGTAGAACTCATTCTCTACTTGACTTTTCTAATGGATTGTTGTTTCACCGCAGCTTGTTGATCTAAAACTTGTCATATTATATTTTATCGATTTTTCCCTCGTTGAAGACTAACGATAATTTGTTGTATATTATCTTAGTCATAATATTCTTTATCGGGCTAGTTGAGCTCACCTTTTCCTTTTTGTTCCATTTTTCTCGTGAGGTGAGAACATAAAGAACTAGCTCTGGGTACGGAGAGTGATGGTTCTAGAAAGATGTTTTAGCAAATTCTCACTATTTCAGAAAATAGTGTTTGAATAATTGTAACGAGGACTTATTTGAGTGTGGATATTGTCTAGAAGACAATATTTGTATTTAAACTCACAAAGATGTGTTGTCGTATTTTGCACGACAATTGTATTATTGAAGTTGTAGTTTGCTTTCTCGTATCATGTATTTGGTATAATATTATATCAAAATCACACCATAATATTAAAAATGATATTTCGAGAAAAATTAATCTTTATTTATGAAAATTGGGGTCTTACAAAATATGCTTCTTATTAAGCAGATAGTAATTTGTGCTTTTATCAATAGTGCTTCTATGTAATCAAATATGTAAATTATGCATTTTTATAAAAGTTTAAATAACTTTTATATTTTGTGTTGAAAGTCCAATAATAATCTAGAAGGGGGGTTGAATAAATTATTACTGATTAAAAAATTATCTTAGGCCTTTTTGAATTTTTGGATAATTAATTTGTAGTGTTAGAAATTAATATGCAAGACAGTAAAAAATTCAATCACACAATGCACAGAGATTTGTCTGGTTCACAACATACATCCCGGGTATGCTGTTACGTCCAGTCTCAAGCTCATCTTCAGGACTTGAGATCCTATTATTATCCGTAATAAATACTCCTTCAACAAAGTGAGGTTTCCTTTACAAAGTTTTATAGACAAACTTCCAACCTGCTCCTAACTATTCTATCTTGGACAAGAAGGTCCCCGCTCCCTCCTCAAGTTTAGTTGTACCTTCTTTTGAGTTCAGTTCTATTCTATGATCTGGTCTTGAAACAATAGCCTCTTCCTCACCTCACAAGTACACTAGAGACCCAACTTCCCGTTGACCTCTCTAAGACTCTGGTCTTGGTAGAAGAATTACTCGTCTTTCTCACAGGTACATAAAATAAACTAACTCTGACCTTTTCTCCTTTTTACAAATGATTTTACAACAATGTGCTTCTCAAATAAGCAGATAAGAATTTAGTACAGATTGATGCTTCTCAAATAAGCAGATATAATTTATTACAGATTAATGCTTCTCAAATAAGCAGATATCAATTAAAGATCAAATATATTTATAAAAGTTCAAAGACTTTTATACTTGAGAAAAGGGTTAAATGCAAAACCGGCCACTGAACTTTTCTGATATTTGGGTATTGAGCCCCTTTCTTCTGGTCAACGCAAACTGAGCCCATTTCTAGTTAAAAATTTAAACTTTGAACCCCGAGGCGTCACATGTGTGTTGACTTGGTGACGTGACACACATGGTGCCTACGTGGCACACGTCACCAGGTATGACGTTGTATTTAATAATAAAATTTGACACTTGTCCAATGACATGGCAGGTATTTTAAATTTTTCCCAAAACTTGCCTCTCCTCAGACTCGAACCCACAACCAAATGTTGAAAATTTGATCACTCTACCACCTGAGCACCACAAACCTTGCTGTTAGTAATCTGCAAGGAATAAAGTTTATATCAAAACATGATATTTCCCCCAAAACAATTAAAACACTTACCGATAATAAAATAATAATAATAATAATAATAAAATAAAATAGTAATAATAATAATAATGAGTTAGTTATTTTAAAGATAATAATAATAATAATAATAATAATAATAATAATAATAATAATAATAATAATAATAATAATAATAATAATAATAAAAATAAAAATAAAATAAAATAGTAATAATAATAATAATAATAATAATAATAATAATAATAATAATAAAAATATTTCTTGTTGCCGTTGGTGGTGGAGTTTATTGACTTATATAATTTATTTTTTTAAACTAATAAGAAAAAGAGAACATTTATTAGTTTGTTTCGCATGGATTGCCCAGTCATCAGTTCATCCGAAAATTGCAAAGCTTCAGACTAAAAAAATGCCAACTTTGAATGCATTAAATGCTCGATGCATGCATACATTTCTTTTTATTTTGTATGTATCCACGGATACACATGCATAAATACTTTCCATTTTGTCTACACATGCATTATAATAAAATAATAATAATAATAATAATAATTATTATTATTATTATTATTATTATCCTTCAAATAACTAACTTTTATTATTATTATTACTATTTTATTTTTATTGTTATTGTTATTGTTATTATTATTATTATTTTTATTGTTATTATTATTATTGTTATTGTTATTATTATTATTGTTATTGTTATTATTATTATTATTATTATTATTATTATTATTATTATTATTATTATTGTCTGTAAATCTGTAAGTGTTTTAATTGTTTTGGAGGAAATATCATGTTTTGATATAAAACTTATTCCTTGCAGATTACTAACAGCAAGGTCTGTGGTGCTCAGGTGGTAGAGTGATCAAATTTCCAATGTTTGGTTGTGGGTTCGAGTTTGAGGAGAAACAAGTTTTGGAAAAAATTTAAAATACCTACCATGTATTGGACAAGTGTCAAATTTTATTATTAAATATCACGTCATACCTGGTGGCGTGTGCCACATCACACCAAGTTAACGCACATGTGGTGCCTTTTTGACTAGAAAATGGCTCAGTTTGCGTTGACCAAAAGAAAGGGGCTCAATACCCAAATATCAGAAAAGTTCAGTGGCCAATTTTGCATTTAACCCCTTGAGAAAATATGCTTCTTTGTAAGCAGATAATAATTTGTGTTTAGATCAAATAATACTTCCGTGTAAGCAAAAATGTAAATTGTGCACTGTTATAAAAGTTTAAATAACTTTTATATTTTGTGTGAAAAGATGATTATTGAATAAGCAAATAAGTCAATTTTAGCTTTTACTCAAAAATGCTTCTGTTTAAGCAGATATATAATTTAATACAAATTTATAAAGAAATATTTATTCTTTATGGAGTGAAGAAAAGTCACTTTAAGTTTAATCAACTTTTTAGAGTGAAAGTGCTTCTGAGTAATCTTATTACTTATATTTAAAATTTAATATTTAAATTAATTCTCATTAAAAAAAAACACAAACACACACACACACACACACACACACACATACACACACACACATATATATATATATATAATAGATTTAATGTAGAACATTCATTTAAATTTCTATACATCTAACGATAAATAATCTCCATTTGTGATATTAATTTGGGTCAATCAGAAGCAACCACACAAATTCAAATCATGCAAGCTTCATACCGTTCGATTAAAAGATAAATAGGCAACTGAATCTTTAAAAGAATTTTTTTTCAAATTCTAATTTTTTTTCCTACAAGTTCTGAAAAATACTCTATACTATTCCCCCCCATTTATGATGACAAAAGGGGAGAAGAAAAATATATTATGTCACATGCTATCACATGCTATATACTACAGTAAAACCTCTATTTAGGAATAGATTTGGGACCAAACTATTTATATTCTAATTGTGAGGTTATTACTAAATAGAGGTATTGGTATAAAATATTTTTCGAACACCCAAAAATATCCACTTTAACAAAAATATCAATAAGAACTCCCTAATAATTATTATTCAAAAACTATTTATGCAAAATAGTCTTTTATAGAAAAATGTGGTCTTTTATAGGAAATATAGTCTTTTATAAGAAAATGTAGTCCTTTATAGGAAATGTAGTCTTTTATAGGAAAATATAGTTCTTTATAGAAAATGTAGTATTTTATAGAAAATATAATTTTTTAAATTATTACTATATAGAGATATAGTTTTTTAATACGAGACTTAAAAAGTATATAACATATTACAATTTAGAGGTTATTCCTATTTATAACTGGCCCAAATTGGGACCAAATTTTTTTATAATATTGTAGAAGTTATTCTTATATAGAGTATTCCTAAATAGGAGTTTTATTGTATTACTATGAATTGTTATATATTGTTCCATGTTAGTTTTTTTTAAAATTTTAAATTTTTTTAATGATTGCATAAACTAAGGGGGCGCTTTTATAGAAAATATTTTGAGTTGATTGTCATCATCAAAAAGGGGGAGATTGTTGGGTTTCTAACTTTTAGGTTTATTTTGATGATAACAATAATTAGTAAATAAATTAATTAAAAGGGTAGAATCATCTCCATAGGATTTATCTTACTCACTTTGATCAAAAATATTTTCTAAATGTTATTGAATGATTTTCTTGATCTTGATTATTTAATATAAAGTGTTAAAACATTATGGTTGTATGCATGAGATGAAAATAAGTTGTGTGTGTGTGTGTGTGTATATATATATATATATATATATATATATATATATATATGCATGTGCCATGTGAATATTAAATGAAGGCTTATAAGCCTTTTGACCGAATTTATGAGGATACATATTCATGCGCTGGTAGTTTTTAATCAGCACTGGCCCTGGGTTAAAGCCTAAGGTGTCTGGGCTTTAGGCGCACTAAAATTGAAAAATCTTTAGGGCCCCCAAGAGGTATTTGTGTTATATATATACCTAAATAAAAGAAACCAGCCCACGTCAGTTTAAATTTAAAGGATTACAAAAAATTTACCCAATGAAATAAGCCCATATTTTTTTATTGTCACTTTAGGCCATTAAAAACTCAGGGTCGGCCCTGTTTTTAATTTGAGACAAGCTTTATGGGACAATGAATGAGCAAAACAGTGTGTATGCTGAAGCATTAAATTTAGAATTGTGAGACCCCAGACTTTATGAATAAAGATTTAATTTTCTCAAAATATTTTTTTTAATTCTTGAACTTGTTTTATTGAATTCTTATATTATTGTCATCATCCTCATGTTTATATTTTTTGAAAGTCATCTGTGGCCCAGTAGTGTATATGATGGACTTGGTATGATTATGACGACTGTGGATTATTCCGTATAATCATGACCGTAATGTTACAAATGATGTGGTAAAAGTCCTCATTGGCCCAGTAGTGCATTGATGGACCGTTGTTGGCATGATCATGACCATTAATGAATACACAAATATTCTTGGCTCGTAGTGCATGGATAATTGTGGTCGTGATACTAAAGAATATCCTCGGTAGTAGTGCGGGGGTGATTCGATGATGTGGATTATTTATTGTCGAGTCCCGAGATAAAAGTGATGAAAAACCTTTTAAATCATAAAAATAGTAGATTTTATTCTCTACTTGACTTTTTAATGAATTGCTTGTTCACCGCGCTTAAATTTGATGTTTGTTATATTGTATCGCTTTAACACTGCTTAAGGCTAATGATAATTTATTCTGCATTATCTTAGTCGTAATATTTCATCGGGGGCTAGTTGAGCTCACCCTTTTCTTTCACCGCTTCTTTTTCGTGAAATGAGAATATAAATTTGAACGAAGCCTGGGAACTGGAGTGATGGTCCTAGATGGTGCATTAGTAGTCCTCACTATTCGTGAAATAGTGTGATAATAATTGTAATGAGGACTCCTTGAGTTTATATACACTCTAGTAGACAATATTTGTATTCAAACTCACAGTTTATGTTCTGTCGTATTGTACACGATAGTTGTATTATTAAATTGTATTTGATTTCTGTACCATGTATATGGCGAGATGGGTGATGTATACCTAATTTTGGGGCCGCCACAAAGAACGGCCATCGTAATAATGATAACCATCGTGGGGAAATTATCATGTCAAGAATGGTAACCACTTGGTGGTAATCATGGCCAAGATAATAAGTAGAAATTTCAAGAAGAAGGTCATTTAGATCGATTTTGTCGATATAGTGAAGTCAAGTCCAAATTTGGGGCTATGGGTACCAAAGGCGATACTATTTTACAAAACAAAGTCGATGGTTTCGGGAAGAGCGTTTTTGTGACTTTTCAAAAAAAAAACAAGTGACCCGGAACGAAGTTAAGACGTGTTAGTTAATTATAAATTCTTGCGAATCTATACCTTATTAGATATCGGCTTCTACCCATTCTTTATCTCTCTTGTTATACTTCTAACGCTTAAATTTGACTTCGAGAAATTAGACTTTGACTTATTGGTTGAAATTGATAAGAGAAACCTTCGTTACCTCCAATATTTATAAATCTTGTTTAATTCAAATTGACACTTTCACGCTACGCGTCAATCTTATCTCTTTGAAAATACTTGCCTTTGATGCGATTTTAGGAATCGATTGGTTAACTACCCATCATGTTTTTCGTAAGGTTGTTAGCTTTCATATTCCTAACCAACCTATTATGCGAATTCAAGCAACCAAACCACTAAAGTCAATCATTGTCATATAAAGCCATAAGTAAAGAGCCCCGGTCCTTTCGTTGTTGACTTCCTTATGTGTAATGCACCAAAGCCAGACTTTCTGTAGGCAACGTCGTGAATGACGATGACAAGTTGATAGGTATCAATGTGATGTACTATCCAAGTCTTGGATGAGGGTCACAGTTTTGAATGATATTTCTATTGTTAATAAATTTCCTGACGTATTCTTGAAGACTTCTTACCCTACCCCTAGAGCGTGAAATCGAATTTTGTATTGATTCAAAAGATAAAACCCATTTCTTAAACCCTCAAATATTTCTTCAACTAAAATGAACGTAGCATGCGCCAAAGACGTTGACTCGAGCTGTTGAAGATTACGATCGTACCATTCAATATCATCGTGGAAGTATGAACGTGGTAGCTGACGTGTTGAGTAGAAGATCATATGCGGTTACAAGTGCGAATATACAAACCCACATGAAGATAACGAATATACGATTAGAATCGACTTTAATTGATAAAGTTAAAGCCGCTCAAGCTACATACTTTTAGAAATGATGAATGTGAAGAAAAGGTTCAAGGATCATTATTCTAGAAGCAAGAATCGATTTAAGAGAGGAAATCTCAACCTCAATTTAATTGGCCCATTTAAAATCCTCGATCGAGTAGGAACGTGGCTTATAGACTCGTTTTACCGCCAAGTATGTCGCGTGTTGATAACGTTTTTAACATATCGATGTTACGTAAATATGTGGACGACCCGAACCACATTATTAATTTAAAACCGGACGAGATAGCAGAAGATTTAACGTATGAGGAGATACGTGTTAACATCTTGGATAAGAAGGATCATATTCGACGCTCAAAGGTTATACCTCAAGAGTTAGAATTTGAAGTGAAGTTAAGGTATCCTCACCTCTTCGGCATACCAGGTACGTACGTAAATTTTGAGGGCAAAATTTCATAAGGAGGGGAGATTGTGAGACCCCAGATTTTATGAATAAAGATTTAATTTTCTCAAAATATTTTTTTTAATATTATGGTGTGGATTTGAGATAGTGTTATAGTTGTGGGTAGTATTTATAAATTTTGAAAAGTATGCAAGTTGTTGTATAATATTCGATTGGTCGGGGAATATTCTTTTTGTTTGAGAATATCCGTATAACCAGACAATCATTGGTGGACCCCAAGAACGGACTTATTGTTTGGATGGAAAAAATGACAAAAATATTTTTATGAGAATAACTATGAAAGTTTTACCGTTAAAACCTGCTTAACTACTTCAGTAGTAAAAAGTACAAAGAATATGTGTGGTTTCATAAGAGTAGCACTGATATTGATTATTGATGTTTACGTGATAAGTCACTCAGCTTTTGTTTTATTAGTATTATTAATGTAATAAAACAGTAAAAACTTTTTATATAAAATGTAATACTTTTATAAAGTTATTCTATAAATAGAATATATTATATTCTATTATGCATAGTGTTTTCAGCATAGTAAAATATTTTTTATATAAAACATAATACTTTTATAAAGTTATTCTATAAATAGAATATATTATATTTTATTATGCATAGTATTGCATAAAGTCTCTGCATAGTGTTTTGCATAAGAAAATATTTTTATATAAAACAAAATACTTTTATAAAGTTATTCATTTTATTAGATTATAAATAGAATATATTATATTTTATTTAAAAGATTTTGCTTTAAATATGGACCGTCCGATTAAAACTAAATCAATCTGGACCGTTCATGAATTAGTTACTATACGTAAATTCATTCTTCTATAAATAGAAGCTCATTCATTCATTATTTCTTACAAATTCACTGAAACTCTAGAGAGAGAAACTATAGGGAGAGTTCTTCTTCTATAATCTTGAGCGTATTTCTTTAGAGTTTAAGAAAGCTTTGAGCGTAGTAAAAGTTTTCTTCGAGTATATCATCGCCCTACCAGTCGGAATACTCTTCTTTCAAAGGTAAGGGATATTATTTGTTGTACTCGTAAGGGGTATCATTTCTTTCATATTCATGAAGAGAACTTCAGTTATTCCATTCTTATTATTATGTTGAATAACTCAGATATGTGAAGTAAATTCTTCGCATACATAAGTGAAATTCTTCTAATATTCCATTCTTTATTATTCTGTTCTCAATATCCTCAGATGTTCGCTTTCGCTTTGGACCGGGTTCCATTATTTATTATTCTCGTTAGAATATCTTGTCTCGTTTTTACGCCTACCTAGTTCCATTATTTATTATTCTCGCTTAATATCCTCTTCGCGTTCACGCCGACCGGGTTCCATTATTTATTATTCTCGTTGAATAACTCGTCTATGCTATTTATCGTGATGCATGGTGAATTCTTCCGTTATTCCATTCTTTATTATTCTATTGGAATAACTTGTCTATGTGGATTGCCACATGCATGGTGAATGACCCTTCAGATTCATTTCTTATTAACTTGTGGAAATGAGTCGCTCACGTGGATTACCGAATGGCGGTGAAAATCCATCGCAGCTTCATATATTCTATGATACTCTTTTGGTTAAAGTTTTGGCTTCTATACTCCATGAAATTAGTGGAATATCCTCGATATATGCGCTTCATCCAAAGATCTTTCATAGAAATATTCTTCTTAACATTCTTAAATTTTACTCACAAGCGTTATCATGTCGATAATTTGGACGTTATCGGTTCCTCGGATAAATTAATTCTTGAACTTGTTTTATTGAATTATTATGTCATTGTCATCATCCTCATGTTTATATTATGTTGAAAGTCATCTCGGCATGTAAGGTATAGATGGACTTGGTATGATTATGACCGTGATTATTCTAAGATAATCATGACCGTAATATTACAAATGATGTGGAAAAAGTCATCATTGGCCCTGTAAAGTGCATTGATGGACGCTTTTTGGTATGATTTTGGCTATGGATTTCTCTTCTACCAAGGGTGCAAAGATGAATTGTTTTATGGCATGATCGTAAACGTTGATGAAAACACGATTATCTTTGGCCCGTAGTGCATGGATAATTCGTGGTCGTGATACTAAAGAATATCATCGGCCGTAGATGGGGGATGATTTGATGATGTGGATTATTTATTGCCGAGTCTCAAATGATAAAAGTGATGAAAACCTTTAAATCATAGAAGATAGTAGATTTTATTCTCTACTGACTCTTCTAATGAATTGCTTGTTCCGTGACCGCAGCTTAAACTTGATGTTTGTTATATCAGATCGCTTAACAATGTTGAAGGCTAACGATAATTTATTCTCGCATTATCTTAGTCATAATATTTCATCGGGCTAGTTGAGCTCACCCTTTCTTTCATTGTTTTTTTCGAAATGAGAACGAAATGGGACTAGCTCTGGGGAACAGAGTGATGGTCCTAGATGGTGCATTAGTAGTCCTCACTATTTTGTGAAATAGTGTAATAATAAATGTAATGAGGACTCCATTGAGTGTGGATATTGTCTAGATGACAATATTTGTATTAAAACTCACACTCGGGTCAGTTGTATATTAAAGATTGTATTTGTATTTTGTACCATGTATTTGGCGACTCGTAATAGGTGATGTATATCTATTTTGGGGGCGCCACGCTTGGTATCAAAGCTTAGGATATGATCCTCGGCCGAGATGTGAGACAAGAACTAGGAGGGAGAGACGGAATTCCTTCGCTAGTATGACCTACTTAAGTTTATTTGGTATTTAATTGGCTCACGTAGTATAGATATAATATGTGATATGTTAATTAACCCTTGTTTTGTGACAAGAGTTTTTAAAATGGCATATGAAAATGCTGAGATAAGCAATGAAGCACATGAGACCGTTGAGTCAGCTCAACCAAAAGGTAACGACCAACAACACGATAATAATCATACCGGTGGCAACTGTGAGACCCCAGATTTTATGAATAAATATTTAATTTTCTCGAAATAATTTTTTTAATATTATGGTGTGGATATGATATAATGTTATAGTTGTGGGTAGTATTTATAAATTTTGCAAAGTATGCAAGTTGTCATATTATATTCTATTGGTCGGGGAATATTTATTTTATAAGGGAATATTCGTGCAATGGCACAATCATCGGTGGACCCCGTAACGGAATTATTGTTGGATTGAGAAAACGACAAAAATATTTTATGAAAATAACGGCGGAAGTTTTACCGTTAATAGTGTTGAACTAAAATGAACGTAACATGCGCCAAAGACGTTGGCTCGAGCTGTTAAAGATTACGATCGTACCATGCAATATCATCGTGGAAGTGCGAACGTGGTAGCTGACGCGTTGAGTAGAAGATTGTATGCGGTTACAAGTGCGAATATACAAACCCACGTGAAGATAACGAATATATGATTAGAATCGACTTTAATCGATAAAGTTAAAGCCGCTCAAGCTACATACTCAGAGCTGATGAATGTGAAGAAGAAGGTTCAAGAGGGCGTTATTCTAAAAGCAAGAATCGATGAAGAGAGGAAATCTCAACCCTCGATTTAATTGGCCCATTTAAAAGTCTCGATTGAGTAGGAACTATGACTTATAGACTCGTTTTAGCGCCAAGTATGTCGCGTGTTCATAGCGTTTTTAACGTATCGATGTTACGTAAATATGTGGATGACCCGAACCACATTATTAAATTAGAACTAAACGATATAGCAGAAGATTTAACGTATGAGGAGATACGTGTTAAAATCTTGGATAAGAAGAATCGTATTCAACACTCAAAGGTTATACCTCAAGAGTTAGAATTTGAAATGAAGTCGAGGTATCCTCACCTCTTCGGCATATCAAGTACGTACGTAAATTTTGAGGGCGAAATTCCATAAGGAGGGGAGATTGTGAGACCCCAAATTTTATGAATAAATATTTAATTTTCTCGAAATAATTTTTTTAATATTATGGTGTGGATATGATATAATGTTATAGTTGTGGGTAGTATTTATAAATTTTGCAAAGTATACAAGTTGTCATATTATATTTGATTGGTCGGGGAATATTTGTTTTATCAGGAAATATTCGTGCAATGGCACAATCATTGGTGGACCCCACAACGGAATTATTGTCGGATTGAGAAAACAACAAAAATATTTTATAAAAATAATTATGGAAGTTTTACCGTTAATACCGCTGAACTACTCTAAGAAGAAGTAGTAAAGAATACGCTGTGGTTGCATATTAGCACACCAGATTGATTATTGATGCTTACGTGATAAGTCACTCAGCTTTTGTTTTATTGGTATTATTAATGTAATAAAACAGAATACTTTTATAAAGTTATTCTATAAATAAAATATATTATATCCTATTATGCATAGTGTTGCATAGTGTCTACATAGTGTTTTGCATAGTAAAATCTTTTTATATAAAACAGAACACTTTTATAAAGTTATTCTATAAATAGAATGTATTATATTTTATTATGCATAGTGTTGCATAATGCCTGCATAGTATTTTGCATAGTAAAATATTTTTATATAAAACAAAATACTTTTATAAAGTTATTCATTTTATTAGATTATAAATAGAATATATTATATTTTATTTAAAAGATTTTGCTTTAAATATGGACCGTCCGATTAAAACTAAATCAATCTGGACCGTTCATGAATTAGTTACTATGCAGTCCATTCTTCTATAAATAGAAGCTCATTCATTCATTATTTCTTACAAATTCACTGAAACTCTAGAGAGAGAAACTATAGGGAGAGTTCTTCTTCTATAATCTTGAGCGTATTTCTTTAGAGTTTAAGAAAGCTTTGAGCGTAGTAAAAGTTTTCTTCGAGTATATCATCGCCCTACCAGTCGGAATACTCTTCTTTCAAAGGTAAGGGATATTATTTGTTGTACTCGTAAGGGGTATCATTTCTTTTATATTCATGAAGAGAACTTCTGTTATTCCATTCTTATTATTATGTTGGAATAACCTGTATATGTGAAGTACCGCATACATAGTGAAATTCTTCTAATATTCCATTCTTTATTATTCTGTCTGAATATCCTGTATGTTCGTTTACGCCGGACCTGGTTCCATTATTTATTATTCTGTTAGAATATCTTGTCTGTGCTTTTACGCCGGACCTAGTTCCATTATTTATTATTCTGTCGGAATATCCTGTCTGTGCGTTCACGCCGGACCTGGTTCCATTATTTATTATTCTGTTGGAATAACCTATCTGTGCGATTTATCGCAAGCATGGTGAATTCTTCTGTTATTCCATTCTTTATTATTCGCTGAATAACTCTTGCTCATGTGGATTGCCACATGCATGGTGAATGACCCTTCGTATTCATTTCTTATTAAATTGTGGAAATGAGCTATCTACGTGGATTATCGCATGGCGGGTGAAAATCCATTGCAGTTTCATATATTCTATGATACTTTTTTGGTTAAAGTTTTGGCTTCTATACTCCATAAAATTAGTGGAATATCCTTGATATTTGTGCTTCATCCAGTATCTTTTCATGGAAATATTCTTCTGAGCATTCTTGAATTTTACTCCACAAAGCAGTATCATGTTGACAATTTGGACGTTATTGGTTCCTGGATAAATTAATTCTTGAACTTGTTTTATTGAATTATTATGTCATTGTCATCATCCTCATGTTTATATTATATTGAAAGTCATCTGTGGCCTGTAGTGCATAGATGGACTTGGTATGATTATGACCAGGGATTATTATGTATAATCATGATTGTAATGTTTACAAATGATGTGGAAAAAGTCCTCATTGGCCCGTAGTGCATTGATGGACAGTTTTTGGTATGATTATGGCTATGGATTCTCTTCGGCCAAGGGTGAAAAGATGAATTGTTTTATGGCATGATCAGAACCATTGATGAAACACGATTATCTTTGGCTCGTAGTGCATGGATAATTCGTGGTCGTGATACTAAAGAATATCCTTGGCCTGTAGTGCAGGGATGATTTGATGATGTGGATTATTTATTGTCGAGTCTCAAATTATAAAAGTGATGAAAACCTTTTAAATCATAGAAGATAGTAGATTTTATTCTCTACTTGACTCTTCTAATGGATTGCTTGTTCACCGGAGTTAAACTTGATGTTTGTTATATTGTATCGCTTTAACATTGTTGAAAGGCTAACGATAATTTATTCTCGCATTATCTTAGTCATAATATTTCATCGGGCTAGTTGAGCTCACCCTTTCTTTCATTGTTCTCTTCGTGAAATGAGAACGAAGTCGGGACTAGTCGGGGAACAGAGTGATGGTCCTAGATGGTGCATTAGTAGTCCTCACTATTCTGTGAAATAGTGTAATAATAAATGTAATGAGGACTCCATTGAGTGTGGATATTGTCTAGATGACAATATTTGTATTGAAACTCACAGGTCTCTTGTTGTATATTAAAGATTGTATTTGTATTCTGTACCATGTATTTGACGACTCAGAATAGGTGATGTATACCTATTTTGGGGGCGTCACAAGAATTTCTTATTTGACCAAATTAAATGTTTAAGAGACATGTGTTTATTAAATGAACAAAGTTAGTAAGAATGTGCATAAGCTAAAAATTTAAAACCATTAGTATGCATATTTGGCAACCCGCATACTTTAATAACAAAAATTTCATTCGGATCATTGGTTTTAAAACTAAGCAATCCTAGCCATTTATTTCAAAACAGATTTCCAAAATTACCATTTTACCCTAACCTCAAAAATTCTATAGGAGGCACTTTCATTCATTTTATTTTGCCAATTTACTTGAAAAGAAAAGCTTACTCCTCCTACGTATTCTCTCTAAAGTTTTCTATCTTTTCTTACCAAAGTTCTGATTATTTGAGATGAGAAAATTGGTCCAAGTAATTCAGATAAGTTATTTGATTTAGTTTATTTGAATTATCTCTTATTTGTTCATATTTATAGATATACAAATATAAATTGTTATACACGATTATATATATCTGTATTTCATCTATTTGTCAAATAAAAAGTTATACTTAGACGTCGAAAGGCTATGAAGATATTCCTCTAAGGTGAGGAAATTGAACCGTATGATTCCTTATAGTACTAAGTGACTTTTTATTGATATTATTTGTATAAATATTGTAAAATCGTTATACACTTCATAGTTCAAAAAGACACTACGATATTCCTCCAAAAAAGTATGAATCATCCAAACCGAATTTGAAAATCTAAGTGATCTATCGAAAATATTTACATAAATATTAATTATGAAATTATAAATTTTGTCATAATTTAGACGCCGAAAGGCTACGGAGATATTCCTCTTAAGTGAGGGAATCGAACCGTACGATTCCTTATAGTACTAAGTGACTTTATTTATAACATGTCACATAATAGATAAAATAATATCATATATTCTTTGAGTTAAACAAATATATTGGTTATATTAATTATTTCTTAACCGATTTATTTATTATACTTGATATCTGTCATCACAAGTATTTGATAATAAATTCATTTATTCATAAAATACTTGTTACATAGTATAAAAGTTATTTAAACTTTTATATCACAAACTTAAGTGAATATATCAGCTTAAATAGAAGCATATTTGATTCAAAGCTTAAAACAACTTATCTGCTTACTCAGAAATATTTTCACTCTAAATATAAAAGTTATTTAAACTTTTATATTTGAACTTAAAGTTACATTTCTTTAATCCATAAAGAATAAATAATTCTTTATAAATTTGCATTGAACTATATATCTGCTTATACAAAAGCTTTTTTGAGCTAAAGCTAAAATTGATCTATTTGTTTAATCAATTAAGAAGCATATTTATAAAAAAATCGTGCATAAATTTACATCTGCTTATTCAAGAAGCATTTTTCACACAAAATATAAAAATTATTTAAACTTTTATAACAATGCATAATTTATATATTTGCTTACGTACAGAAGCATTATTTGATCAAAGCATAAATTACTATCTGCTTACAAAGAAGCATATTCTTTCAAGTTTAAAAGTCTTTGAACTTTTATAAATATATCTGTTCTTTAACTGATATCGGCTTATTTGAGAAGCCTTAAATATAAAAGTTATTTAAACTTTTATATATCTGTACTAAATTGTATCTGCTTATTTTAGAAGCAAAATTCTGTTAAACACTTTGTAAAAAGGGAAAAGGTTATAGTTAGTTTATTTTATGTACCTGTGAGAAAGACGAGTAATTATTCGACCAAGACCAGAGTCTTACAGAGGTCAGCTGAGAGTTGGGTCTCTAGTGAACTTTTGAGGTAAGGAAGATGTTGTTGTTTCAAGAGCAGATCATAGAATAAAACTCAAATGAAGTACAACAAAGCTTGAGGATGGAGCTGGGAGCTTGTTGTCCAAGATAGATTAGTTGGAAATTGTTGGAAGTTTATCTATAAAACTTTGTAAAGGTTTCTCCTCCTGTTGAAGGAGTGTTTTTATTATAGGAAGTAATAGGATCTCAAGTCCTGGAGAAGAGCTTGAGACTGGACGTAGCAACATACCCGGGATGTATGTTGATGTATGTTATGAACCAAACAAATCTCTGTGTATTTTGTGATTGAACTTTTATTGTCTAGCATATTAATTTCTAACACTGCAAATTAATTATCTAAAAAATTCAAAAAGGCCTAAGATAATTTTTTAATCTGTAATAATCTATCCAACCCCCCTTCTAGATTATTATTTGACTTTCAAAACTGAATACAACTCCTCTAGCGGTTGGTGGGTAATATGACTATTCAATTGACATTTCAAACACTTCTTCACATAGTTCGTACCTTAAAAATCATACGCCAATAATATCCCAGCCGAAGCACCTTATACGCCAATGCCTTTGCGGCCATATGATCACCACAAATTCCTTCATGAACCTCCCGAAGAACATACTCCGCTTCGGAGGGAACCAAACACTTATGCAGAAGAATAGTCTTTTCAAAATAAATTCTCATCTATGAGCACAAATTTTGAACTACTATGCTTAATCTTTTTTGCCAACATCCAATCCGAAGGCAATACGTCATCTGCTAAATTATCCAGATAAGAGGTTATCCAATAATTTGATTGCTCCACAAACATGACCTCTACATGCTGAATACTCGGCTAATTTAAAACTTCCAAGTATACCGAACCACTGAACGTGCTCGCATCAGTTGTAGCTAAGCTTGCCAAAGCATCGGCTATGGAATTATCAGATCTATCTACTCCCTGAAAAGCAAACAAACTAAATTACTGAAGTCGATCCTTCACCTCTGCCGGATACCTTACCATCCTTGCCCCCCGAGCCTCATACTCCCCTGAGACCTGCTTGATCACCAACTAGGAGTCACTGAAAATTACTATCTTCTAAACTTCCAAAATCTTCGTTAACCGAAGACCTGCCAGGATCGCTTCGTACTCAACCTCATTATTAGTCACTTTGAAACCAAAACGAATCGTCTGTTATACCTTGAACCCCTCTGGACTCGTTAAAATAACGCCAGTTCCACTAATATCCGAAGTAGAAGATCCATCTGCATACATCGTCTACAAACTTGATATTGGTTGAGCATTCGTAACCGTCCGAACCACTCCTTCCACCTAATCTAAATGATCATCTGCCTTGGAGAACAAACACTCCACCACGAAGTCGACCGAAGCCTGACCCTTTATTGTTGTCCGAGGATAATACTCAAATAAAAATTGTGAGAACTCCATTGTCCATGCGGCTAATCGACCGGAAACTTGTGGCCTTCCCAACACTTTCTTCAGTGGTTGATTTATGTATATTACTATTAACTGACCTTGGAAGTACTGTCAAAGCTTCCGACTTGCTATGGTTAACGCATAGGCAAACTTCTCAAGATTCGGATACTTTGTCTCTGCATCCTTAAGGGCATGGTTCACATAGTAAATTAGGTTATGCTTACCCTCAATCTCCCGCACCAAAATAGCTCCTACTGCCAACGAATTTGCCGCCAAATATAAATACAAGGGTTTAGCAAGAATTGGCTTTACCAACAAAGGAGCCAAAGACAAATACTTCTTAATCCCTTAAAAAACATCCTCACACTCCGAAGTCCACTAGAAAGTCTTCTCGTTCTTCGGCCCTTTTAACGTATCAAAAAAAGATAAACACCTATCTGTCGATTTAGACAGAAACCGCCTCAAAGCTGCTATCCCACCCGTCAGACGCTGAACATCCTTGTACGACTGAGGAGACTTCATATCCAAAATAACCTTGATCTTCTCTGAATTCGCCTTTATTCCCCTCTTGCTGATCAGGTATCCCAGAAACTTCCCTGGCCCCAAACCAAAGGTACACTTCGTTAGATTCAACCTGAGTTTAAAATGCTGAATAGTCTGGAAGCAATCCTCCAAATCATATAAGTGACCCCGAACTGACATGCTCTTGACAATCATATCATCGACATAAACCTCCATGCTCCGACCCAACTACTTCACGAACACATAGTTCATCATCCTCTGATATGTAGCCCCCCGCATTCAGCAATCCGAAAGTCATCTTTTTTATTATATGCATAAAGTGACCGATGAGTAATAAATGTTGTCTTCGGGATGTCTTCCTTATGCATCAAAATCTGATGATATCCCGAAAGAGCATCCATAAAACTGAGCAAAGAATACCCTGAAGTGGCATCGATCAGCTGATCAATTTATGGAAGTGGATAAAAAAGTCCTTCGGGTACGCCTTATTCAAATTTGTGTAGTTGATGTAGACTCGCCACTTCCCATTTTGTTTCTGAACCAGAACCACGTTCGTCATCCACTCGGGGTAGTCAATCTCAAAAATAAAATATGCTGCCAAGAGCTTGGTTATTTCCTCATCTATTAACTTTTGCCTTTTTGGGGTGAAGATTATCCTCTTCTACCGAACTGGTTTCTTCGTTGGGTCCACCTGTAGCCTACGCACAGCTACCTTCTGATCAACACCGGGCATGTCACTGTGGGCCCATGCAAAAATATCTGCATAACACTGCAACAACTCCACTAGGCTAGTCCGAAAAGGCTCCTTCAGTCCCGTCCTGATCTTGACAGTCTTGTCCTTTTTTCCTGGAATTAACCCCACCTCTTTAGTCTCTTCGACAGGCATGACCAAAGGCTCTGTAATACCTTAAGTAAAGGTCTCAATCTCAATCACCATTTTCTGTTTCTGCTTATTGACTCTTACCCCCGAAGTGATTAAAGCATTCCTATAACATCTCCTTGCTAGGTCGAGATCCCCTACCACCTCCCCAACTCCATTTGGTATGGGAAACTTAATTTTGAAGTGAGGAATTGAAGTCGCCACCTGAAGAGATGTCAAGTTCGGTCTTCCCAATATAGCATTGTACGTAGAATCCACATGTACCACAAAAACTCTACAAACTATCTCCACTTACTGAGGGGTTGTCCCAAAGATTACCGGTAACTCAATCGTCCGTGCAACTTTCACTGGGTCATTGTTGAACCAATACAAAGGAGGCTCCTTCCCAACCTCCAATTTCCTACCTCCCAAGTCCAACCTTTGGTAGGCATGAGCATATAGTGTGTCCACTGATGAGTTGTTGTTTATCATCATTCGTTTCATGTCCATCGATCTCACCTATGTAGTAATCACTAATGCACCCTCGTGCGGTTCGATCGACTATGTTTGGAAATCTTCATTAGTGAAGGATATCACCCAACCTGGATAGGGTCTTTCCCACCGTGAAGGCTGCTCGGATACTGACAACACCGCATCTAGAAACTCCCGTTGCTTATTCCCTGACACCTTCCCAACAGACCAGCCCGTGATCACATCCACCACCTGGCGTGTTGCCTGGGTCTGATCCTGTTGGCAGGGCTGGGTCGTCGAGTTCAGCACTATAGTGTTGTGTGTCTGCTGCTCTCCCTAAGTATCCTATTCTGTAACATACTGAACCAAAACTCCAGTCTGCACATTCTTCTTGATTAGGTCCCTTAACCCCTAATAAGCCTCCATAGAATGTCCGGCCGCCTCATGGTAATCACAATATTTGCTCTTATTACCCCTGTCTCCCTTGATGTTATCAGTAGGCGACTCAAAGTAAGGTTTGTCTTTTATTTCATCAAGGATAGTGGTCGGGTCAATGTTGAGCTTTATGTAAACTTTATTAACCTTCTGGTTCGGGAACGGTGGGCGTCCTCCTCTAGAACCAGCATTATACTTCTTCTAATAACCGTTGGATTTGCCATTGTTACCATTGAACTTTTTATGGTATCCGTTAATTTTTTTGTCAGCATTACCTTTTTCCTTATCCCTCGTCTTTTCCAACATATGTTGTTTCAGACTATTCATGGCTTCTTCTTCCACTACTATGAAACCTTCCTCTTTCTCGAACGCCTCGGCCAGGCTCTTCGGATGGTTGAACATCATCTCTTTTACCAGCTTCTTGGACTTTACAAGGTCCAAACCATTTTAAAAGAGTCCCACAGCCTGAAGGTCATTCAAATCTGAGACCCGACCTACTGCTTCTCGGAACCACTTCGCATACTGATCCAAAGTCTCATTCTAGTATTGTCTGATCTGAGACAACGATCCGATTGGTTTTCCTCTCTTCTTATTGCTATCGAACCGGGTATGAAATTTGTCGCAGAGTTCTATCCAGGAAGAAATCGAGTTCGGAACCAATGTCATCATCCATTTTCAGGCATCTCTCCTCAAAGTGGTCATGAACATCTGGCATTTTGTAGCGTCCGAGTAGTTGTAGTAGTCCATCAACCTATCATACGACTGGCTGTGCTCGTAAGGAACCCCCAAACCATCATAACTCTCCATGTGAGGGGATTTCTTGCTCGGATCTGCCTTTTCTCGTACAATCTCAGGGGAGAACGGTGACCAGGACTTGACTGGGGTCGTAACATTCTAATTCCCCTCCGCCAACCGTTTCTCCAATTTGGCTACCTTCTTTGCCAATTCCTCAGTCAGACTTCTTCGGGGGAAGAATCTCTTCGGCTTCGCCTTCGGTCCTCGAGAGATGAATCCTTTCTCCTATGATTTGCTCGGCCCTCTGAACTTTCCGCCCTAGAGCGACTTTGGTGCCTACCCCTTGTACACCGAGAACCATCCGGACGATGCGTCCTGGACTGACTCCCTGGTGACCATTCCCCCGATCTGCTCCTGTGCCTGCTTTTGTCCCGAGAACGACTCCGAAGCCTGCTCTCAGTTCTCCGAGACTCGTCCGGACGATGTGTCCTCGACCGAGTCCCTAACGATCACCCTCGCATTCGGCTATAGGTGAAGGCACCATCCTCATTAACGTCGATCAAGAGTACCATCTGTTGATCGATCTTTTGCCTCTGTATAAGCAAGGCTTTCAGTGCATCGTCTATTTCCTGAGCCTTTCTTGCCAAGATGGATCTCCGTTCGTCATTGCCTGCGTCCTGGACACGTGTTCGGGACGGAGTGTCCCCTACACAGTCCCTGACTCTTCTAATATTGGCAGTAGAGAATAACCTCTATCGCGGACAATCTGCATGGTCGTGGCCCTATTGTCCCACCGAATGGCTATGGGGCCCGAGCCTGTCCTAGATGCTTTTGGACGGGCCCAATCTGTCCTTGATCGACCCTCGCTACTTGGCAGATCCATCCGTAGTTGAATTTCCCACGCCAGAAACTATTTTACTGTTTACCATTCTTACCACCAGATAACTCCTTGTTGTGATTGAAAATCCACACTAGAGAGCCCTTATTCTAGTGCCAATGTTAACGCCAAGATCCGTCCACGCGCTCCAATCACTAAAGCGCGTCCAATCCTGAATAGAAACGGGTAAACACCGAAAGCTTGATGGCTTGGGCCGCCGGAGGATAGCTTCGGTGTGAGAATAAATACATGCTGAATAAGGTTAACAATGGAGGCTTAATGCTCTAGTGATGAAAATAATAATTGTGTCAGAGTAAAGTCTTGTATTTATAGTGATCTCACCACCTCCATAGAATTCTTCCCCGCATAAAATTGGAACTCCTTATTAGACAAGATACATTAATGAGAACAAATACAATTCCCTTAAGGAAAGGAAGTCGGCTTAATACCTGACACTTTCCTTATGGATTAGAAACCAAATATAATTAGGAATCATTGATTCCTTAAAATACTACTACAACTACCAAAATAGAACCCCACATGGGTTTAAACAACTCATGTGGACTGCAGGCCACCATACAAACCAAACCCGAACAATCATGACCCAACAACAACAACGACCACAACAACAACAACAATAGCAATGAATAATAACATTACTCCTATCTTCGTTTGTGAATTGAAAATTAGTTCACGTTTGTGTTTGTAGTCCTATTATTTTGTTCTCCATCTTTCTCTTCACAATTAAATTTCATCTCATCTAACTATTGGGTTTACTTTAATTATTTTTTTTGGATTTTTCTTACTTCACGTTGCTCCCAAACTAAAACTTTTCTTAGTAAATATGCATTATTAATTGTTGAACTTAATAATTTGATTTAAGACCTAAAATTGAGGTGGGGTGGAAATCGGTGTTAATTGAGCCGCACCTGTCTAGCCCAAAGTTTTGCTAAATTTTATTTTTAAACACTAACTTAATCGTCTATTTTCTGAAAATATATCTTCTTCAACCATTATGTTTAATCTTAGCTAGGAGTTGAATATAAATTCCTCTTCATATGAGAAGGTCTTCAACGCAATTTAATTATTTACTCACGTCATGGGATCATGTTGTAAAACAAAAGCCTTCATTTTATAATCCTATCACACGACCACCAACAATAACAACCAAACATACACTCGATATACTTAAAAATTATTATATTACTTT
Organism: Panax ginseng; assembly: GCA_020205605.1. Classification (NCBI taxonomy): domain Eukaryota; kingdom Viridiplantae; phylum Streptophyta; class Magnoliopsida; order Apiales; family Araliaceae; genus Panax; species Panax ginseng. The sequence continues at coordinate 73,416,012 of CM035150.1, forward strand.
TTTCATTCTCTAAAATAGAAGTTCGTAAGTTACATATATTAAAAATGGTATTAACATATACATACCCTAAAGTGATAATTGCCCATCAAAATATAAGACTATAAGTGAATGACTAATTTATCCTTAGTAGATCGAATACCCAATTTACTTATTAATTTATCATTTGTTCATTTTATCTTTAACTTGGTTTAATTTAGTTTGATGAAATTTAGGGGGTGTATTCAATTAAAATTTTTAAAGACGTTTTTTAAGTGACAGGTTTTTATAGAGTTTATGAATTTTAATGACTTTTAAAGACTTTAAAGACTTTTTAAAAATGACTTTTATAGACTCTATGAAATAAGTGACAGACTTTAATAGATTTTTTACCAAGATTTTGATAGACTTTTGTATACTTCTAATATATCTTGTAGCTTATATAAATTGTTAATTAGCCCATGTATATAGCCTCTCCCTCTTTTTCATGAACTAGATCGAGGAAAACTCATTATTTCATTAAATTATTGTGGCATGAGATTTTATATATGTTGAAAGCATTCATATTATTCTACTCATTTCATGATAAATTTGGATACTCGAATACGAATAAAACTTTAGAAGCTACAGACAACACAAAAATTAAACTCACTTTTCATTGAACTATATATACTATATATGCGTACGTTTTTTTAGTAGGAGTACCGAACTCTGTTTTTCACAAAATAATATGACAATAAAAATCTATATGATCAAAAGTCACAAAACTTCATACATGTGAGTAAATTGCCACCAAGTTATAAAAAATTTACCAGAGAAATTTTTAGTCGTCAGTAAACCACAGATAAAATTGCCAGAGAGATTTTATTTTTTTTTGAAATTATTAATAGTTGTTAGTGAACCAAAATTGACTGTTAAAAAAATAATAAAGCAACTTTTTAATTTATTTATGATATTAGAAATTAATTAATTAAAATGCTACATAACTAATTTTTTAACAGTCGACCGTTGTCATCTTTTAACTATTTTTTTTTAATTTTGACGAGTTTTAGAATTTATCAAGATTCGTATATATCATATACTATATCTATATAATATAATATATATATATATATATATAATATTAAAAATCAAAATTTACTGTTTAATTTTTCAAAGTCATAACGAGATATTCCTATAATAAAAGTGTGTATAATTTATCTAATTTTTAATAAATTTAGTAAAAAAAATATAAATAGTTTATAATTTTAATAATTATATTTTCTAAAATAAGATTAATTTATATTCATTTTAAGTTAAAAATTTACCAGAGAATTTTGCAACTTTTGAATTTTCCATAAAATCTCTCTCGCAATTTCTTTACGGACGATTTGAATTTCCACATTCGTGTTTAATATTTGAAAGTCTTTAGAAGTCTTTAGAGATGAGGTAAGACTTTGAATATAGGTCGATAGTTATCTTTTCTTCTAAAGTTGATCAAACTCTACCATTTGATAGAAATCTGAAAAAACTATGACTTTTTGAATACCAAAATACTTTTATAGACTTTATAAAAGTCTCAATTTAATACCACATAACTTTTAAAGACATTATAAAAGTATAATTGAATACAAGTAAACTTTTATAAACTCTTTAAATGTCTTAATTGAATACAACCAAACTTTAAAAGTCTTTAAAAATCTTAATTGAATACATCATTCTTAGTTTTTATGTGATGTGTATTATAATTTAACAAACAAGTGTAACTATGTAGTCACTCAAAATGTTTAATTACATCAACAAACTTGCAGTATTAAGAATTCAAATGTATATATATATATTTTATTTTTCATCGCCTATTGAAAAAATTAACTATCAATCTATATAACAAAATATAAATGATTTTGAATTTCTCGTCGTTCAAAGTTTGGGATAAATCCAACCGTCCATAGTGCTGGACGCACGGGACCGTTGCTAGTACCTTATATATAAAGATAGCAAAGACTATCCGTTCAATTAAAGGACTCGGCTTTCAATTGAACAACTCGCCGAGTCAACTCTTAATGTAATTAAGAGTTAATTCGCTTATTTCCCTTCTCCCTTAAATTTAATCTCTTCGTCTTAACTCACCCATATACAGATCTTCCTCTTCATCTTCCACACTCCCCTTCAATTCCAATCAATCTGTCTGCTATTATTCTTTCGATCAACGAAAGATGGTTGAAACAGGCTAAGCTCTTTATCCTCGAATCTTCCGCTACCTTCCCCTTCTTCATCTCCTCTACCTAATGACAAACGATCAATGGTTGATTTTGGTTAGGGTTTATCTAAATTCCAACAAATTTCTATACGTCAATAAACAGGTGAGTCATATCCGTTAAATTTCTTTTTCCTCCTCTTCTGTAAATCCCCTCCAATTCTCGTTGAATCCTCTCTCGATTTCAGCGATTCATCTGAAAACACTAAAATCTTCAAAATTTTGCAGAGACGGAGAAAAGAGTGATGGAGGTTTAGAACAACGAAGATGATCAACATCGTCATCAACAGCCCCAACAACCATCGACAACTCCAACTCCTTTAAAACATGGCAAGGCTTCTCCGAATCCCATGGATACCAATTCCGTTACTCAAAGATCAATTTCTCGATCTATTTATCCTATTTTTGGTGGTGTTGTTGTTGGTAATTATTGGTTTTATGAGTGGTAATGAGAAGCGGGTGTTCATTGATTTTGTGATTAATAATGTATTGTTTATCTGATCAATTAATTTGAATTGAATTGGAGTTATTTGTATATTTTTGCACATGTTGATGCGGGAAGATGGGTTTTGCAGAGGAAGAGTTACACAATGTTTAAAGGGGATGGATGGGGAAGATTCTGTCAGAAAAGCATTAAGTAAAATGTCCATCCAATTATATAATTATAGATTGGCTTAAATATGAATTAGTACTCTAAACTATAGGCCATATTCCACTTCGGTGATTCAGCTTTCAATTTTTCCAATAAAATCATTAAACTATCAATTTTTTCCATTCCAGTCTAATTGAACCTGCCATGTCATAAATTAATGACATGACATCACCACGTGGCAATACAATGCTTATGTTTTAAAAGAAGACTAATTTTTAGATTATTTTATGGACTTGAAAGGGTAAAAGAGTAATATAATATTTTATATTAATTTAAACTAAATTTAAACAAAAATAAAAACCATATTCAGATCTATCCAACAATTTCAACAAAAACATAACCCTAACAATCAAAATCAAAATCCTATATTCCTATATCAGTGGATTTTGATTGAGTATGGCCTATAGTTTGCAAACCCGGACCGAGCTCAAAGGACCCCTTAACCAAAGCGCTCTTCCCTTCAACATCATAATCAACAGAGAGGTACTTGGAGGTAAAGCTCAATCAAGGGTCAGCCACTTTTCCCTTCATATTGTTTCGAAATCGAGCTTCAGCCTTCGAGATTCTCCATTAACTTGCATGATACTTTGTGGAAGAACATCGAGTCATCGATGTCGAATTCGACGTCACTGCATCTGTACTTACTCTAAGCTATTATAGATGCCAATCCTTGAGCATCACGGAGCGAAGCCAAGGTGGCGGTGATGGTTGAAGGGTGGTGGAGCGTCACTAATGTTGTCTTTACACATTTGAATTAGGGCTTTATGGTACGAATTCTACCATTACTGATTCAGAGAGAGGAGGAAGAGAGAGTTCGTACTATTTTGTTTGGGTTTTGGGCGGAAATGTATACTGTAGAGATGTTGATTGATTATTTGATTTTTTTTAGGTAATTTGTCAATATAATGACATTGTTTTAGAATATTTATATAGGATTTTGATTTTGATTGTTAGGGTTCTGTTTTTGTTGAAATTGTTGGATAGATCTGAGTTTGGTTTTTAGTTTTGTTTAAATTTAGTTTAAATTAATATAAAATATTATATTACTCTTTTACCCTTTCAAGTCCATAAAATAATCTAAAAATTAGTATTCTTTTAACACATAAGCATTGTATTGCCACATGGTGATGCCATGTCATTAATTTATGACATGGCAGGTTCAATTAGACTAGAATGGAAAAAATTGATAGTTTAATGATCTGATTAAAAAAATTGAAAAGTGAATCACCGAAGTGGAATATGGCCTATAGTTTAGGGTACTAATTTATATTTAAGCCATATAGATTTAATAAGTTCAAAGGGAATAAAATCTGATGCAAATGAGAAGAAAATCTTATTAGTATATTCTTCGTAATTGGGTGAAATTTGTTGAACAGGTTGATGGGAAAAGTTGCTTCTGAAAAGTATCATAAATGGGTGTTCAAAGAGTCTTTAGAAAGTGAAGCAAATATTTCAAACTACTGGCAGAGTTGTTTTGATGTTGTATGAATAACTTATACAAAATCCCAATATTAATCTCAAGGGTCTCTTAATTATGCAAGAAAATGTTAAACCTTACCTTTTTAGTTACTTGAGCTTCTTTTACTACAACCAAAATTTATGAATCTATTTCCTTCAAATTTATTAATTGCAGATTCCTCCTGAATGGACAGATCAGTTTGAGTCGGGCACCGTCATCAACAGCCCCAACAACCATCGCCAACTCCAACTCCTTCAAAGCAGGGCAAGGCTTCTTCGATTCCCGTGGATACCAATTTCGTTACTCAGAGATCAATTTCTCGATCTATTTATCTTAATTTTATGTTTTTCTAAACTTCATTTCATCCGAGGTTTTTTTTAATTTCACCAAAAGTATTTTTCAGATAGAAAATATCTTGCATTTATGTAGTGGTTTCTTTTTCTTTTACTATCTGCTTTTAGTTTAATATGTAAAAACCTATTATGGAATTTTTATATCATTTTCTGAAAAACTTTTCATATTAGAAGCATATGAAAGGTTTTTGGCTGAAGTTTGGTTGAACTTTCTTCCATGTGTATTACATTTTTTACCTTTTCTACTTCAAATTATTTCAAACAGAAGATCTTACTCATTGTCTGTCTCAACTCTTTATTGAATTTTCATCTATATTTTATTAGCTTTCTAATGAACTAATTTGGTGTTTCAGATACAAACACCAATATACTGCGTGTCTGCCATTTAGGTGTTGTCTTGAAGGAGAGGGCACGTCACCACTGATGTTCCACAGACAGGGACACCAGCCCATAATGTAAAGGTTTGTTTCATCCGGTAAACATTCTAATTCTTCCACCTAAAATTGAGCTCTGTGTTGATAAATTCGTTTACATTCATTTAACCATTTCTCACTTTCTCCTTTTATGATTTTATGTTGACAGAAAAATTATAGAAATATCAATATGTTAGTTGTAGCCTCACAATGATGATGATTATTATGTTACTTTTTGTTTGTTGTCTATTTGTACATTTGCACTCGACTTTTATTTACCCAATTAGTAGTAGATTCTAATTTAGTTTTGGGGGATCTATCTTCCTGTGAGCTTATAATGCTACACAATTAATGAATTACTTTTCTCAGCTTATACGAGGAAGATGAGCTGAGTCATTCCTTCTTTTTCTTTTTCTTTTCTCTTTTTTTTTTAAAAAAATTCTCCCTTCTCTTCATGGAGCCGTCTTTATCTCTGGTAGGAAGCTCATGTAGACAGAAGATTTTTGTGCTCGAGGGATATGAATTGATTTGAATCAGTTAGCTAAGCGATGCTAAGTTCTGAGTTCTTTGTATGAGGTTAGGTGGTTGTAGCATTACATAAATGGTGACTCAATACTGAATGGTGTTAGTGCACAATCACAGTTGAGGTGATAATTGTTTCTGAATTAAGAAAGGAAGTTAACCATATATTTACCTTTCCTGAAATTTTAAGATTTAATGACTATTGGTAGGAATAATTGTTTGCGTAAACCATTGTCTTAATGAATTCTTCATAGTTGTTCAAAGGCATATATTTTGCTTTCTTTTTTACTAATTATACTCTTTAATTCAAAATGTTTGATGTATTTTTATACCAATACAGACTACAAGAAATCAAGTCCTTGCACATGGGTGGCATCATACAGTAACAATGTTAAATGGACAAGACTTGGGAAGAATGATATTACAAGAAGTCAAAAAACAAAAGGAGAACATTTGATTAAAAATGCTATTCAAATTTTAAATTCAATTTTATAATTTGTTTTAAGCTTCATCCCCATAATTTCTTATGACAATTTCTTTTGAAAAAACTTATACGACATTACTGCAAAAGTGTCATTTGAATATTAAAGTGGTAAATTCCTATTAACCCATCAATTTATGTTCATTGCTCACATTTAACTGCTTTATCACCATGTTTTTTACGCACATGTATACAAAATTTGCAAATAATTTATACACACAAATACCAAATTGATTTAGTAGTGTTTTGTTTGCTCCATATTTGGATTTTGGATTTCAGAGGTGTTCCACGATCAAAGCTGTATAGTCTTTTTGTTTTTGATGTATATGTCGCGCAAAAAAAGTTCAACCACCTCCCCTTCCTGGTGGGCAATTTAGTACAAATATGCTTATTTATAATCATATATATATATATATATTGATAAAATTATGTTATTTAAACGTTTTTAAAAGATTGGCTAATTCTCGGATATGCTTATTTCAAAGTAGATCCACAATAACTAGAGATTTGTCTTTTTATAAATTTAATTGTTTGTTAATATTTTTGATCGGATTTTTTGAGACTCAAATTTGAAAGTTGAAATTTATGGGAAACAGGTTTTGGGGGCCATGCAAACCCTGGAGAAGATGTTGTACTGTAGAAATTTGACACTTTGCTTTTTGGACCGTCTCAACAAGATGCGTTAAGAAATCTTATATTGACCGGATGGGCGTCTTTGTCTTTAGAACTGATGTCCTTCTAAACAATCGAAGTATCTTTCATGCAATGACTTTGAATCTGAAATCATTCCTTCTGCTGTTAGGAATTACTGACAACATCATGGCCTCCAGTTTGAAAGACTATAAGATCGAAATAATAAATTTATATGCATATATATATTTATATAAATATTTAAAATTATTATCATATCATATTTGACAAATTATTTAATCTATTCTTTAAACTAGCCCGTGCATTGCACGGGCCATCTCCTAGTAAATAAATAATTACATTAATAAAAAACAAAACATATAAATGAAACATAGTATCACACTAAAGTTTTGGAATTGATATTGGATAACAACTTTAACATTTAGTTTCCTCCAATATTTCAACAATTCTATTATTTATAACGTAAAGAATGATATATTTTAAATCAACCCTGAACAAACACCTAAGTAGCCTATTATTCAGTTAATACACAATAAAACAAGAAGTATATATACGCAACAAAACATGAATTAGGTATGAAGGTTATGTTATAATCATGGATATGATTATGTTCATAAAAATTCTGTAAGAGTAAATTTTGCATGACTGGTGGACTGGACTAAGTCACAAATTGCATCCTATTGGTTAGGCTTAAATCGATTTCCACCCAACTTTGTTTTTGATTAAAATGACCCTAAATTTGGAGTATTAAAATAACTTTCGTTTTATAGGCTAAAGTTTAGGGTACAACTTATTTTAATACATGTAGACAAATTGTTTAAACGCCAAAAATTTATGGTGTTTTTAATAGAAAATAAAATTTATGGTGAAAATCGAAGTTGAGCCTAAACTACATGGGTTAGTTTTATGATTTAATCATTTTATGCTACAATGAATTAAACAGAATAAAAAGAACCTTTGGGGAACAAAAAAAAAACAAATGAGACTTTTTATGAAATATTGGAAGTAATAAACGAGTTTTGCCATTTGCCAAATATATATATATATATATATATATATATATATATATATATATATATATATATATATATATATATATATGTGTGTGTGTGTGTGGATACAGACATCTACATATACGTATGGGCAGTAACTTTGCATTTTTTTTTTTGAAAATTGTACAATATAATTGAATCAATAATATTTTGGAGACAATAAAAAATCTTTGTATTCCCATATCAAACTTTGGATAGATTATATATATCTATTGTGGTGTGTTAGGAGAGGATACAAGTACAAAATAAATTTTAAAAACCTATCAAAGAAAAAATAAATATATTCAACGACTACAGTTGGTCGCTAATATGCCTTTAGCGATCGAATGTAAAAAATAAAATAAAAATCATTAGTGACTATCGCGATCGTCGGCTCCCATAACTAACACGTTAGCCCTAATTAGATCCACATGAGATTCTATAATCGAGTTGTTAATTAAGCTCAACTACCGAATTTGGTCGCTATTGGCCATTGCTGATGCCTCTGTCGCTATTGCTAGTAGCTAATTTGCAACCACAGACAAGAATAGTTAATTCAACTTTTAATGACAGATTTCGATTGCTGAAAGTGCATTAGTGATATATTTCGATTGCTAATAAGCTTTTTTTGTTGCAGTGATTGTTCATGCTAATATTCCTAACAACCACTGATTAAAAATAATATTTAAATAAATTTTTGATAAATGAAAAAATAATAGGAATTAATAAAAGAGTGGGCAAAGAGAGAAGACAAATAAAAAGGCAAAAAATAAATTGTCTCAATAATAATTAAGAAGTCCCAAACCCCCTTAAATTTGAACTCCGAATTTTGCAGCAAGACGGGAGAAACAGAAGCCAAAATAAACCTTCTCCCAAACGGCCCCTAAGTTTAAACTAAACATTCCGCAGCAAAAAAACAAAGCCGGCCATGGTTATTCATACAATTTCAGATGATTCTTCGCCATTGGCCAATGCAATGCCGAACCCCAAACGCGTTTTCTTCAACACGAAATTCAAACAATTCCCTCAAAATCTCTACTCTTTCCACTCTCTATCCCATGTCTTCTTCTCAAATTTCACCATCAAAATCCAAATTTTGTACACATACAAAATTAAAATTCTCTCTCTAAAAAAACCCACAAACCATTTGTCCGAAATTAAGGTTTATTTTTGCTTTGACTTAACTCTGATAAACTTTATTCTCTGTTTTTCAGTCCTTTGATCAACACCCGTTTCCTACAAACCCACTCAATTCCTTAGGAACAACAAAGTTTATTCTATGCATATTACATATATATAAATTGGGTCATAGCCACTTTGATTTTTATTTGTGGAATATATGCGTTTGTCTATACATAATTTTGCAATTTTATTTCAGTGTTTTAGTTGCTACTACTTCATTAGTTATTACAATGTTCAAGGTATATGTACTTTGAATTGGCCGGCCACTTTTATCAGTGATATTGATAAATGATATACATATAAATGGTTATGAGTAGATTTTTGGATCAAATTTGTTAGTTCGTATTTGTGTACGAAGTATAACTGATTTATATAGAGTAAATAATTAGTCATTTGCTTGTGTTTTTTTTTTTTTTTTTGTAATTAAAAGTTGGTGATTTTGTGTTGCCTATGTGATTTTATTTTTGACATGAGGTAGACAATGGAAGAACTTATTGTGTGAGTTGCATAATCAGGCAAATAATTGCTTGATGCATAGTTAAGCTGGTCATTAAGTTTTTTTGAAGATCCAAAACAAAGATTGTTATATATTTTAATTATATTACATTTTTGTTTTATTTCCTTCTATTTTACTCACTTTTGTATCACCAAGGAAAAAGGATGTGGTTTGAGTTGGCTAAAAATGAAAACTTTTTATTGGGTTTGGTGATTTTTACCTCTCTGACATGTTTTAGCCATTGTTTTCGTGTGAATTATATTGCCTGTAATGCTTCTTCAACCAAATTGTGTCCTGCCTTCCTATACTACGTTCCTAATGAACCGAAAACTATTGAAGAAACAACTTCTCTGTTCCATGTTAACTCCAATTCAATTAATAGAACTCTGAGTGGTTTTGCAATTGCGGTATCTTGTGGTTGCCCTGATTATCATGATGGATTTACCTACCACGTGGAGTATACGGTTCAACCTGGCGATACATGGAAGGTCATTTCATCTAAATTTGGGTTTCTTGTGGTGGAGAAACCTGATAAAGCATTGATTCCATCTCTGAATATAACATTAGATATATTATGTGGTTGTTCTGCAAATATGGAGATTTTAACGTATAAAATTGAAAGTGGAGATACACTTTTTACTATCTGCGCTCGATTTGATGCCAATGTAGAAAAGACTGAGAAATTGAATAAGTTGGAGAACCGGGACCTTATTTTTGCTGGGGAAGTTATGTACATCCCTGAACCAGGTAGAAGTTTTGTTGTTTATTGTATGCATGATTGTTTTTCTGGTGAAGATTCATTAAATCATTTTCACCCTTTGGTAACAGTTTTGAGATGCATTAAGAATTTACACTTTAGGCATGAGTCTCAATGTGTGAGGCACCCACTAGGCAGATGTGTTGGTTCTATGAATGTGTGAGTTTACTCTTGAGGTAACATGTCCCAATTGCTGTTTCAGAAAATTGATTATCTTCACTGATGTTCATTTATACTTTTAGAGTAGTTGTAGAGTATTTGCAGGGTGCAGATACATGGTCTTGTTTCACTGATGTTCATTTATACTTATTACACTCCTTTTCCTGTTTGAAAATATTTTGAACTATGACATAAGACATTTATAAGAATTGTTGTACTTTTTGTATTGTTGTTCATTTCAACTATGTGATGCACAATATGAGTTTATTATTTTTGAGAGATTGCACCTCAAATTGCTAATTATTTGTTTTTGTCCATTTGCATGGGCAGGGGGCTTAAAAAATCTTATTGTGCCTTATGATAAAGGTGAGTTCAGTATTAGTTTTTATAATGTCTTTGTCTAAGCCAACCTGTCTTGAAGTATTATTTGCTTATAATTTGTGAACTTGATAGATTTTCTCGTGTTGGAGTAATCTCGTTGATCAATAAGTTGAAAACATATTATAAGAAGTCTAGAATTCCTTACTTACTGCTCAAAGATTGGATAGATCTTCTCATTGTGTGGGAAAGAAGTTATATTGATCCAGAATGTAGTTTTGGACTCATGAGCCCCCTTGATATTTTTTTAACTGTCCCTTGTTAGTCTCTCGTTTTCTGTTTTCTCTCGTAAGAACATGTATTATCAGCATTTATTATGTTGATCAGCTGAAGTGAAATTAGTTGGTGATTCGTATATTAAGCCATTGGATGGTTTCCTGTTTATGTAACAAGCTTGGTGAATATGATATATATGCTGCGACTTGAGGTGGAGTGGTAAGGGTATTGAAGTCATTGTATATACACGCTGGGTTTAATAAAAAGCGACGGGTGTTTGGGGTACTGATGTATGCTCTCCAGTTCATTCTCATATTTTCTCTTTTGCGCTCTTTATCAGAATAAACCAAAAGAAGACCCAGGTTTAAAATTCAGTGGGATGGAGCCGAGCATCATCCAAATTTCCTTCCAGATAATCCATGTTGCTACTGCTGCAACAGCACACTTCAGCCTTCCCACCTTTAGCCTTCACTTTGTCTTGAAGCATAACTAAAGCCATTAAAGGCGCAACAAACCTCAACTCCTCCCTGGTGTCAAAGGATGTGTTGGAACTGGGGAAGCCATGTATATTCATCACTTAGTGATTAGAATGTGCCTGGATTGTTTGAAATGTGCAATGAGTTTTGGTAGTTATAATGTTTGCCTACATAATAAATGTTGTTACTCGGTTTCTTTCTTCTCCTCCTTTTTTTCTATTTGTTTGTTTTTGTGTGTGCGCTTGATATGTTAACAACATGACAATATTTTTCTCGTCTCTATGCTGCAGAGCCAAAGACTGAAAAGTTTTCTAAATCTCAAATCTATATAATTGTTGGAACCGCCGTGGCAGCTGTTACAGTTGTGCTATCATTGGTCACTTTTATTTTCTGGAAATATTACTATAAGGGAAAACGTATTAGGCCGTCAAAAGCATACTTGATGAGATACTTGCCTTGTGACCTTACATCAACAACGCCTTCACATACAAGTTAATATTTTTCTCTGCTGGGATATATGCTGGCACTTATTATATGATTGCATACTTTTGTTCTATGATTGCATACTTTTGTTGTTATATTAATAATATTCTTTAATGTTTTACATGCAGAAGCTGAAGAAAGCATAGTTGTCTCAGTCAGCTCTGACAGAGCAACCGATTTCCCTTATATTGAAGTTTGCAATGCGACTTCCAACTTCAGTGTGTCCAAAAAAATTGGACAAGGGTCTTATGGATCTGTTTACCTGGGAAAACTGAGAGGAAATGTAATATGAGAAAACAATATATATCATCCTGCCTTTCTATATTTGTAGAGTTATTTATTCATGGTCTTTTCTGTATGTTGCTGCTTTGTAGGATGTGGCTATTAAACAGATGAAAAATACAAAGTCGAGAGAGTTTCAATCAGAGATCAATATTCTTTGCAATGTTCATCATACAAACTTGGTAAGAGTTATATGTTGTGTATTGTATTTCACAAGTTGGAAGTTCATTTATGCTTTATTTCTGTTTTATGCCTATCCCACTGATGGATCAGTCAAATTTGGAATCAGTTTTTCCAAGTGATATTATTGATCTCCTTTTGAGCTAACTTTTTAGTGTATGAATTCGATTTTTCAACAGATTCAGCTAATTGGATATGCTGCTGGTGGAGACTCTCTGTTTCTTGTATATGAATTTGCACAAAATGGTGCCTTGAGTGATCATCTTCACAATCCCTTTGTAAGAGGTTTGAATTTATTGATTAGTTAATGGTTTGTACCGTAACTATCTCACAACTAATTATCTTTACTCTCTCCTGCATAATCTGTCACATGGTCCAATTATTTGGTTTTGGATGCTTATTTGTAAATGTTGGAAAAAGTCATTGCCTTCCATTTGGTCTTAAGTCATTGTCTTCCATTTGGTCTTAAGTCCGAACCTTTGATTTTTCCAAAGTCCAGCCCTTTGATTTTGGCCTTCCCCATTTCTTGTTCTCCTCTCTAGATTTCTCCTATAAAAGGGAGCTTGGGCTCCTCATTTCAACACACCAAAAACAACAACAAGCTTAGCAAAGCAAGATAGAGTTAGAGAGTGAGAAGCTCAGTTAGAGCATTCTGAGAGTGAGGGTGTAGAGAGAATAAACAGTTAGTTTATTTCTCAGTTAAGAGTTTGTAATCTCCATATTATTTTTATAGTGAATTTCTGAGATTTCTCCCCGTGGTTTTTTCCAGTTGAGTTTCCACGTAAATTTCTGGTGTTATTATTTTATATCTCATACTGTAGTGTGTTTGTATTTATCTTAGTGTATTTGTGTGAGCCTGATTTCTCAACAATTGGTAACAAAGCTTTTGGTTCACGCCGTTGGTGTTTAGGAAAGTGGTTCAAAAGGCAGCGCCTTTAAGAAATGTGGTTATTTAATTAGTCACCGTTGCAAAAGCACGGAGAGACTCCCACCCGACTTACACTTACATTGCCAACTGGTACAATCCGTTTGAAGAGAAATAAGGCAAGTCATAAATATGAAGATGACAAGCACAAGTGCGAGGTATGAAGTTGAACCATTTGACGGTAAGTCAAATTTGATGTTAGCGATTAATCTGATCGAAGATGTATTGGCTCAGCGAGGGATTGTGAAGGCCTTTAGAAGGAAGAAACCCGGTTGACTATGACGGATGAAAAATGGATGGAACTTGAAGCAAAGGTCGTGGCAACAATTAGATTGAGTTTAAGCGCCACAGATCAAATATCAGGTTTTGACAAAACCTCTTGAAGGACTTGTGGGAGAAACTTGAGAAAAGTTTACAAGTCAAAGTCTCTGTCAAATCGGTTATATTTGAAGAAGGAATTATCTGAAGCTTTGGATGGAAGAAGGGTCGATTTGACCAATCATATTAATGAGTTTAATAGATTGGTGACCCAACTAACTTGATATTGATGTGAAGTTGGATGAAGAAGATAAAGCCTTATTGCTTCTTGTCTCTCTACGATTTCATACTTTCAACTCTTGACTACACTCCTTGTAGGGAAGGAAAAACTTGCGATTGACGATGTGATGTCGTGAGTCTTGGACGGGGATAAGTTCGAAGCTTACTTCCGGAGATCGAGGAGATGATCTTCTTTCTTTTTCGGATGGGCGTGGCGGGGGTCTAATCGAAAGAAGTATTCCGCGAGGAGCGAGAAAGGTCTCGAGGTGAGACCAGAGCGAAGGATAAATCTCGGTTGAGTGTTATCATTGCCACGAAGGCCACTACAAAAATCAGTGTCCATTGTTGAAGAATGATAATAAGAAGAAAGGTAAGCAGATTGTAAATTCTGCTAATGTTGCTGAGCAAGCAGATGTGTGCAGCGACGGAGAGCTGTTAGAGAAATTCTGCTAACAGAAAATGAAGCTTCACAAGGTGATCTCTTATCTGTTAGAGACAGTGGCAGCCTTACAGATTGGTACATGGATTCCGATTGTTCTTTTCATATGTCCTATCACAGGGATTGGTTTGATACTTTTACATCCTGCAATGGTGGTACAATTTTATTGGGTAACAATGCAGTCTGCAAAGTTACTGGGATAGGCACCATCAAAATTAAAATGTTTGACGGGGTTGTCAGAACATTGGGTGATGTAAGTTGTATTCCAGAATTGAAGAAGAGCTTGCTATCAATTGGAGTACTTGAATCTATAGGTTGCGATATCTCGATCGAGATGGTGTCGTGAAAATTACCAAGGTTCGATGGTAATTATGAAGGGCGAAGAAGAAAACCCTCTGAAGTTGATAGGGACACGATTCTTTGGTGGAGCGACAATTTACATGCGGATAATTCCAACAGATGATAGCACGAATTATGGCACATGCGACTTGGTCATTTGAGTGAAGGTGGAATGAAAGAACTTCACAAAAAGCGATTCTTTGAAAGGTGTCAAAAGCGTGCGATTTTGAAGTTTGCAAGTTTTGCGTGTCTGACAAACAACGAGAATTCGACTTCAAGGCGGGAACACATACCCGATAGTAGAATGTACTTGATTATGTACATTCGGATGTGTGGGGCCCGATCAAGCATACCTCAATGGGTGGCGCCCATTATTTTGTTAGTTTTATAGATGACTACTCCAGAAAGGTGTGGGTGTATTTAATGAAGCAGAAATCTGAGGTTTTCAGAATCTTTAAGCAGTGGAAAGCTAAAGTAGAAAACCAGACCGGAAAGAAGCTGAAGTATTTCAGATCAGATAATGGCACAAAATATAAGGACATGTCATTCCTAAAGTTTTGCCAGGATGAAGGTATCACCAGGCATTTCTAAGTCAAAAGAACTCCTGAGCAAAATGGGGTTGCCGAGAGGATGAACAAAACCTCTATTGGAACGTGCCAGATGTATGAGGTTGAATGCAAGATTGCCCAAGAGTTTTTGAGTTGAGGCAATCAACACAGCCAGTTATTTAATAAATCGATCTCCTTCAGTTGGAATTGATTACAAAATCCCCGAAGAGGTATGGAGTGGGAAACCAGTTGATTTTTCTGTGATGAAAATCTTTGGTTGTCCAACTTATGTTAATCTGCCAGTCGAGGAGCGACAGTCCATACTTGATCCAAGGTCAAAAGAATGTATTTTCCTTGGATACGAAGATGGAGTCAAGGGATACAGGTTATGGGATCCAGTATCCAAGAAGAAGGTTGTCAGTAGAGATGTGGTGTTCAATGAGAAACAAATGCTGAACAAGCCCGAGATTGAAGAATCTGCAGCAGGTGAGTTGCAGAAACACCCAGTTGAGGTGGAGCTTCCTGAAGAGATTGAAGATGATCATCCTTCAGATCCCCAAGAGAGGTCCTATAATCTTGTTAGAGATCGGGAAAGGCGAGTTAGCAAATCAGTGCAGAGATATGGGTTTGAAGACATGGTTGCCTTTGCCTTGATTACTGGTAGTGGAGATCCAACTAGCTATTAGGATGCTATTCAGTCCGAGGATAATGATAAATGGGCGATAGCGATGGCAGAAGAGATGGAGTATTTACAGAAGAACTAGACTTGGGAGTTAGTTCAACTTCCAAAAGGATCGAAGGCTATAGGATGCAAGTGGGTGTTCAGGAAAAAGAAGCTCAGACTGACAAAGAAGGTGAAAGATTCAAGGCCAGGTTAGTGGCAAAGGGATTCTCTCAGAGAGAGGGAATCGACTACAATGAGATCTTCTCACCAGTTGTGAAACACACGTCGATTCGGTTAATCTTATCTATTGTAACATCACAAGATATGGAGTTAGAGCAGCTTGATGTGAAAACAGCTTTTCTCCATGGTGATTTAGAAGAAAAGATCTACATGAAGCAACCTGAGGGGTTTATTGAACCAGAGAAAGAGGGTTTAGTTTGCAGTTTGAAGAAGTCTCTCTATGGTTTGAAACAGTCCCCAAGACAGTGGTACATGAAGTTTGACAACTTAATGGTGGCTCATGGTTACTCTCGTTCGGAGTATGATCCATGTGTGTATTTCAGATCCCTTGATGATGGCTCTCTAGTATTGTTGACGTTATATGACGATGACATGTTGATAGCAGCAAAGAGGAAGTCAGATATTCTTCAGCTGAAGAATTTGTTGAGCAGTGAATTTGACATGAAGGATCTTGGGTCAGCCAAGAAGATCCTAGGTATGAAAATTCACAGGGATCGTCAGGCAGGAAAGTTGTGGCCAACTCAGAAAGGATATGTGCAGAAGGTCTTGGAGAGGTTTAACATGAACAATGCTAAACCAGTTAGCACTCCATTGGCAGCACATTTCAGGTTGTCTTCACAGTTGAGCCCACAGACAGAGGATGAGGTGGAGTATATGTCCAAAGTACCGTATGCAAATGTGGTGGGTTGTCTAATGTACACCATGGTATGTACAAGGCCAAATATCTCATAAGCAGTCAGTGTGGTTAGCAAGTATATGGCAAATCCAAGAAAAGAGCATTGGAATGCTGTAAAATGGATTTTTCGTTATCTAGCAGGTACAACCAATTACGGTCTTATGTTTGATCGTGATACCACAATAAGTGAGGTTACAAGGTTTGTTGATTCGGATTATGCTGGAGACCTAGATGCAAGGAGATTTACGACAGAGTTTGTATACACCTTTTGTGGAGGATGTATATGTTGGAGGTCAGTGTTGCAGTCTACGGTAATATTATCAACAACAGAGGCTGAGTATATGGCATTGACAGAGGCAAGCAAGGAGGCTTTGTGGCTTAAGGGACTAGTTGAAGAACTAGGTTTCAAGCAGGGCAGTATCCAGATTCAATGTGATAGTCAAAAGTGCTATTCATTTAGCAAAGACCAGGTGTTCCATGCCAGAACCAAACATATAGATGTTCGGTATCACAAGATTCGTGAGTGGCTAAACAATGGTGGCATTGCAGTTCGCAAAGTTCACACAAAGGAGAATGCCGCAGATATGCTCACAAAGTCAGTTACAAAAGAAAAGTTCAAGCACTGCTTGGACTTAATTCATTTCGTCTAATGCTGAGTTCGTGGTGGAGTATCTAGGTAGAGGGATATATTCACAGATACAAATAAGTTCACATTATTTGACAAATGCAAGCCAAGGTGGAGATTGTTGGAAAAAGTCATTGCCTTCCATTTGGTCTTAAGTCATTGCCTTCCATTTGATCTTAAGTTCGGACCTTTGATTTTTCCAAAGTCCAGCCCTTTGATTTTGGCCTTCCCCATTTCTTGTTCTCCTATAAAAGGGAGTTTGAGCTCCTCATTTCAACACACCAAAAACAACAAGCTTAGCAAAGCAAGAGAGAGTTAGAGAGTGAGAAGCTCAGTTAGAGCATTCTGAGAGTGAGGGTGTAGAGAAAATAAACAGTTAGTTTATTTCTCAGTTGAGAGTTTGTAATCTTCATATTATTTTCATAGTGAATTTCTGAGATCTCTCCCCGTGTTTTTTCCCAGTTGAGTTTCCACGTAAATTTCTGGTGTTATTATTTTATATCTCATACAGTAGTGTGTTTATATTTATCTTAGTATATTTGTGTGAGCCTGATTTCTCAATAATAAAAGTCATCTGAGAGCCAGTTCCAAGCAACCTTTTGCCGCTCCAAGCTTGCTTGCTTGATACTAATTCTTCTATGAACTTGTTCTGTAATTTTCATAAACACCTGTCTTCTTTTATTATTCTCATTAAACTATTTCTTCTGACTCTAGATTCAGGCAGTCTTATCCTGGTGCATATGGCTTCTTTCTTTCACGTAGTGCTCCCTCTGCAAGGGAAAATGAAATCCTATTCTTTTAAGACCTTTTTTTTCCGAATGAACATTATGATTTGCATAAGAAACCGTAGAATGCTTTATCATTATAGTTCAATACAAAACTTTAACGACTAATATTTTCTATTAAGAAATTTATGACTGCATCCTGTGCAAACCTTAATATTCGTGGAAAACAAACATCAGCAAAAAAAGTAGGACTCTTTTTACTGGATGGAGATAGTATGCCCCACTAGTGGAAACTTATACATCTTATGCAGCAGTATCAAATCATTGTTACATTTACATTTCAACTTTCAATGTTATTATCATCTAAGAATATATTGGCTTGAGAGTTGTTTATAGAAACATATATGTTGTCCTACAGAGATAAGAAGTTCTATATTAAGTACGCCTGTATTTTTTTGCCCTCATTGTTTTTGCTTTCTTTTGGTTTGATTTGATTTTGGAAGGACTTCTTGGCGTCCATATACATTGTAATTTCTTATCTCTTCAATAAGAAAAAAACATTCTTGGTGTACAGAACCTAGAAATACAGATAGTTCTAATGAATCCAAAACATGAATCACTATCCATTACTACCCAAAGCATGATTGTCTAAAATTCCCAAAGGGTTGATCCTTCATGAATTACTGGAAAAAGTCTCCTTTTCTTCATTATATTCTGCATTGAATTGGTTTCAAATGCATTCTTGGGCTGGTAACTTGGACATATAAACAAACTTCATTCAGACTTTTACGCAACATTGAGTCCTTTAACTAAAAATGTTACCTTTTTCTTTAAGTTGAAAAGTCAAATTTATTACTTATTATTCTTTTCGTGATTGAGGGATATGTTTGAAGTCTAGCCTAATCAGGTTATTGCTAGTCAGTGGAAGCATTTTTTTTTCCTTCTCTTCTGTTTCACTTGAATCATTGTCATCCATGAGTCGTTAATAGTACAATTGCTGGCATGAGTCTCTGAACATTTCTGTATATGGGATTTGTTTTATAGTTTAACTTGTACTACTATGTTCTCTACTAACTGATTGGTTTCCAATAACTAATGGTCTATTCTCTGTATGAGTTTGATTTAAATCTTGGTTACCGGATTTAAGTTTCAGTTTTTAATTTAACCTGTTTTGGGGGAAGAAAAATCAACACTTAACATGATCAAGAGATTTAGATTTTAGACTTACTTAGGAACTGCTCAATTTTTTACTTTTCTTTTCTTTTCTTTGTAGAGGAAAATAAAACTGTTCATCTTTCTTTTTTTTAATAAAAGAATCCACTCATGTCTTTTAACTTTCCTTTCTATAAAGTGAACTTTGATACATGTTGATTCTACATTCTTTTACCGATAGATTAGTGGAGTATTATAGTGTCCAATTTTATGTCAAACTTTCATCTTTGCACTTTGGTGATTACCTGTTTGCTTTTTACTCGTGATGTGGTCATTATTGAAATCATTGCTACACCACATGTCAAATAAATATATGAATAAATTCTTAAAGTTGCTAGAAATATACCACGTGGCTTAATTTTCACATTTTGCTAGGCCTGTCTCTAGTTCAACTGTTGATTGTGATAAAGGTTAATCGTTACTAACTAAAAATTGATACTTCTGTAGGCTATAAACCTCTTCCTTGGGCTACACGAGTTCAGATTGCTCTTGATGCAGCACAAGGTCTTGAGTATATACATGTCCACACTAAGCCATACTATGTCCATCGAGATGTGAAGACGAGCAATATCCTGTTAGATACCAACTTTCGTGCAAAGGTGCGAGTATTGATATCAATTGTAAAATATCTTTCACCTGAATTTTTTTGCATTTCTGACTTAATGACCGAAAAACCCATTGAACTCTTGTCAAGCTATCAAAAAACATACAAACAATTTTTTTTGCACCAAAACCATTGAACTGTCAAAAAATTGTCAAAAATACACAAAATTTGACATGATATGTAGTCACATCAGCTCCTATGGTCGAATTTTGGGCATTTTTGACAATTTTTTGAAAGTTAAATAGTTTTGGTACAATTTTTTTTTATTTATATATTGTTTTGATAGCTTGACAAGAGTTCAATGGTTTTTTGGATCATTATCTTTCATTTCTTGAGCTTACAAATTTAGCATTTAGCAACATTTTACCAGAAGGAACTTGTATACTGTTCGAAATTGGAATTTGAATATACTTGATTATATGTTAGATCGTTGGAGTTATTTGCAATTTGTTTGATAATTATTAAGGGATTTCTCAGAAACAATTTCTGTAGTTTTCTGCAGTCTTAAACAGTAAACACTATAATGTTTTAAATAAATGTCAGGATTTTCTCACATTGCTGTTGACCATGGACAAATGGGCTTGGCGTAACTTGCTTTTGGTGATTTAACTGCCATTATGTATTTGTAGACGAGAAATAATAGCTTGTACAATTCAAAACTCATTATAGAGCTAGAAATGACAAGACATACTAGCTCTACAGAATGTGTTAAACAAACCTCAGAAGCTTTATATGGTCTTACATGCTGACCAGCAGTAAACTAGAACGTCCAAGTCTAAACCCCTGAAATGCATGTTGCCACAGCCACTCCATTGCCAAAATTTCTTTAGTTTAAATAGTATTTTAATGGCTGCTGTTCTAAACTTTTTCCCTATGTTTCAGTTCCTAAAAAGAAAAGGTTCACAACAAATTAAATTAAAAGACAAGCTACATAACCATCGGATTAAGCAAGAAGTTATTTTTATAATATACTAAAAGCAGGATATTGAACACAAATGATAATTCTCTTGGTTCTCGTCTTTCCATATATAATTTAGCACATTGGCAAAAATGTTTTAACACAGGTTTGGATGTGATGCGTTTTTCAATTTTTGAGTAGAAGTCATGCTGGTCGACGGAGGTGGAGGAGAAGAATAATATTGCAGTATTACAAGGAAGTTCAAATCCACATGAATCAATAAAATCTCAGAGACTCAATACTTTGAAACTAGAGAGATTATAAGAAATTTTATAGGCTCTTTAGATCAACTATAGTAGTAAGATCACAAATGAAATTATTGGTAAATTATTTAGATTGAAACATAATTAAATATAATACTAATAATCATACACTATATCAAATAGGTTTCAAATTAAACCCTAGACATGGTGGGCACAGAGACGATTGCTGATAAGCTGCTTCTGAACCATGATAGTTTATTAAATACATCTATAAAATTGTAGAAGTAGCTCCAGCAGGATACAAAGAGAAGTTTGTCTTATATTGTTCGGACTCATACAGCTTGGACCAGTAAGCTCACTAAATATGACAGAGGGTATGATAATTATTGGCAGTAACAGACAGTAAGGGAAGGCCTTGGATTTACATGGATGAAGCTAATGAAAAAATATGCGACAGTTTTTAGTATACCAGAAGCTAAAAAAATTCAGTTAGCCGCCCTAGTGCTTTGGAGAATGCAAATTCATTTAACTTTGTTGCTAGGTATTGTTGTATTTATATGGAGGCTATGGTTTACTTGAATGACATACATAATACAATAAGTAACAAGGTGCTATTCAAATTACCACAAAAGAACTCTTTGCCTTTTGACCCTCTAATGTCTTTCCAAAATCAGGTTAGATCTATATAAAGTATTAGATGCAAATGGAATTTTTCTTTATGTTCTTCCAGAAGTTTGGAGACGTTCACCTAGTTCATCCAAACTCATCAATCATGGTGTTCAGTAGACATGCATGGAGACGGGAATTGCTGTACTTCAGATGCCTTCAGGAAAACAAGCTCGGCTCTGTCTCCACCTTGCATGGTAGAACCATCAAAATACTGTTCTTGTGTTTATATGTGTGTGTTTGTTGGTCTATACGAGTTTTCTAGCTGACTATTACTATCTTGGTAGATTAGAAGTGATTAATAATTAGGGCAACTTTCTTGTATTTTCTCCCGGAATCAGTGATCTGGACAAACAGTGTATGAGAACTTTTGATAGTCATGACAGAATATAAATTCTTACAAAGTTGTACAGTGTTTCTGTTAATGTTCCATTTCTTTCATGTAGATTGCAGATTTTGGACTTGTAAAACTGATAGAGCAATCAGAAGTGGCTGGAACTGCCGCATCCAGACTTGTTGGAACATTTGGTTATCTTGCTCCTGAGTAAGTCATCTTTGACTCAATTTTTCCATCAGTGTGATATTATTATAATGCCAAGAGACAGAAAAGATACTTTTTGTTAATTGACAAGATGGTTTATAGCATTCTGCATCTTAGATATCTTGTTCATTACTGTAAATCATGAAAACCAGGTATGTTCGAGATGGATGTTTGACTGCGAAGAGTGATGTATATGCCTTCGGAGTTGTTTTAATGGAACTATTAACTGGCCAACCAGCTCTTAGCGTAACTGCAAGTTCTAGGCATATTCAGTATGGAGAACATCGTTCACTAGTAGATTGTGTAAGTGTCATAAGATGTATCTTAATTTCATTTGTTTTTACATTTTACTGGTTATACAACTTGTAAAGTAAATGGGGGAAAATATTCAAATTTAAAAATACACTCATTGATAAGAATCAAGCCAATTGAAGTTTGTATGTTGGACTCCTACAGTCCAACACGCCAAGCCACAGTGTGCGGCTATAGGGATGGTGCCAAACCTGCAATCATGCATTCAGGGTGTTTGACCCCTACAGTCCTACACCTTGCATGAACATGTATATCTAATAAAATGTTAGAAGTTGGTATTATAGCTGATTCTGTGATTGATGTGTTCCAGATGTTATCCGCTTTGGAGAATAACGACCCTTTGGCTAAGTTGATTAAATGCATTGATCCAGACCTATCCCACTACCACAAAGATTCACTTCTGCAGGTGAGTTCCATTTTTGTTTTTTAAAGTTAGACTAGTAGTAAAATTTTGATCCATATCCAACTTTGTTCATTTATCAGTACTAAAAGCTTGTGGCTTGAGCAGTAGAGAATTGGCCCAATATTTATTGCATTTTACAGAAATAATGCCAAGAAAAAGAGCCTTGTAACATAAAAGAGATGTTCGATTCGTAGTCAGGACCCTAAAACTACAAAGACTAGTGTAAAGTATCTCAAAATATGCTATAGTGTTTATCTGCATAATTTGATATCCCTACTTTGGAGAGCTCTCATCCTTATTTTTGTACAGTACCTAAAAGTGGGTAGATAACCAGGTCTGTATGGAAACACCCTTATCCTTTGACTCTTTGGTGGAAATGAAGTCTAGTTCTAAACTGATCTCCGAAGAAGATGTTGTCCCCTTCAATGTGTTTTGTGCACATGTGAAATAGGAATGCAAGCTGTACTTGTAGAAACAGTTAAAGTGATTTAGTGTATCAGCATAACGTCTGTCTAAGAGACCCTGCAATAAAATTGTTTATTTGCAAACCTAAGAGAGAAAGTTATTCTTCTCCACCAAAATGACTTGAGTCAAGGATTAGGACCTGTGATTGTTGTCATGGCCACAATGCCCATGGTAACAAGCTCAACGAGCATACAGGAATTTCCCTTATCCATGCTAGCATTTAGATGCGATGGCGGGAGTGCTTGTGCTCGATTTGCGTGGCTGCAGGTATGATGAGACTCTCGAATACGTGATGATCACGGTAATTATGCTCATAAACTTGCACGATTTATGTAAGGAAGATTTATCACAATGGTTATTGTAGTATTTTTTTCCTTCCACTGGATTGGGAATAGGTGGTATATGTGTTCCTAACTCTAGGGTGCATATAAGGAGACTTTAATGCGTTAATGGCTATAATAGCAAGTTCCCTGCGACATTTCCCCTGTCATTGAGGAGTTGCGATGGAGATTTTGCTTAGTGTTATTTCTTCTAATGAGATGGGTTTGTAGCAACATGCGGTGTTCCCAGATAACCTGACTTTAGAGTGCATGTGATATATAACCATGCATGTAGCCTATACGTGTTTATTGCAAAAAGGCCATTTAGAAAGACATTTGATTCATTTATTTGAAATATTGTTCATAAACAAGTAGCAGACCATGTGGAAATGCAGCCAACTGTCATCGCCTTTTTGTCACAGATGGGTTTCCTTGGAGACTTTGTTTAGTTTCATTGCTAGACATGGCATGCTCAGATAGCATGAGTTTAGAAATAAGTGCAATACGCCCAATTTTACCATACACCTGAACCTTCATTTAATAATGAGCATCAAGACACTCTTCATCCATTGGAATAGCAAACAGAAACCATCTCTTCATTTGCCCCTCAGCAGTCAGCATAGATGGGTTACCTTTGACTTTGAAGTTACTGAAGGATTCTTGGCCCAATAAGACTGGGCCAATCCCACATGTAAATAAGGAAGTTTTTTTGGTCGGCAAAACTTCATGATCAAAACTACTGGTCTACAAGTCCTAATAGAAACCACAACCGCAGCAACAGGCTCTATCTGATAGACCAAACTGCTATGCATTAGGGGTTTTTTCAGGATGCCAATAACCCCGTCATCTGCTCAAATTTTATTTTTGAATAGTTTTCGGTTATCTTAGGAACATTTACAATTTTCATTTCCTAGTCAAATTTAAGTATATGTTGAACCTTGGTAGGATTTGGTTTTTCATGTTTTTCACTGTCTTAGGAGTAGTTCCAGGTTTAGGGTACCTGGAATACCCCTTTATGATACTCCTTCCGTCCGATGATAAAAGTTCTGGTGGACTTTTCACGTATATTAAGAAGATGAATGAAATGACAAAATTGCCCATAATAATGTCATTAAATATGGAGAGAGAATTAGAATAAAAAAAGTATGAGATATTTAATGCTACGGTATAATAGGAAAATATGGGTAAAATTTTGGTTATTAAAGGAAAATAGACATTTAACATTGGACTACCCAAAATAGTAATAAGGACTTTTATCATGGGACGGAGGGAGTATAAGTTTAGTATATCTGTTATTATTATTAAATGTCATCGTTTCATAAGTTTTAAATGAGCAATGCATTGATTTCTGCCTAATCTTAGTTTTTTTTATCATCATTTCCTGAACTTAATCTTTTATGATTTTTTTTTTCTTTTGCAAAGTTGGCATTCTTATCAAAGGACTGCGTGGATGATGATTGGAATCGACGCCCAGACATGAGCAGGGTAGTGCTCTACCTCTCACAAATTGTCGCTCGCACCAAGGAGTGGGAGAAACTTGAGTGCAGAGACCCAAAATCTTAAGTTTTTATCTCTTTCTTTTTCTTCTTTCTATCTGAATGGTTTTGTTTGTACTATTGCAGCTGTATGATAGGAAACAAACACAAAAATGGCTCTCAATTTTGGGATAATAATAATGAAGATTTTGACTTAAAGACTATAATTAATGAACTTTGTAAATTTTTGTTGGATTGAAATTTTCTAGGAGCACATGTATAATGAAAGTGTTTTTTTTGACCCGTAGCTAATTGTCTAACCATAGCAGTTAATTCAGAAATTTGTTGACCATAATCACAAGTGCTTACCTCGCTTACCTTAACTGGTGCATGATTTGTTCTAGTGCCATATTGTTGCGAGTTTTCTGTCATGTTTGCAATTAAATTCCTTGCAGCCTCTGGGGTCTTGTCAACTAGTGCTCCTCCGTTAGCTGCATCGATCATGCTTCTATCCATCGGTACCAACCCTTCGTAGAAATACTGGATCAGGTGTTATTCATCTATTTGATGCGGTGGACAGCTGGAACAAAGCTTTTTGAATATTTCCCAATACTCGTATAGTGTCACCCCACTGAATTGTTTAATCCCACAAATCTCCTTCCTTATGTTGGCTACTTTTGAGGCTAGAAAGTATCTTTCCAAGAACAACTTCATGTCATTCCATGACTGTATTGAACCTGAGGGTAGGTAGTACAGCCAATCCTTTGCCAAATCTGCTAGGGAGAATGGGAATGCTCTCAGCTTGATTTGCTCTTCAGTGATTCCGTGTGGTTTCATTGTGGAGCACACCACATGAAATTCCTTCAGATGTTTGTAGAGGTCCAAACCTGTAAGACCACGAAAAATAGGCAGTAAATGGATTAGTCCCGATTTAAGTTCAAATGCAACATCTAAATTAGTATATTCAATGCACAAAGGTTGCTGATTTAAATTAGGAGTTGCCAACTCCCTGAGAGTTCTATTATTGTTTTGAATTGCAATCTCTTCTTCTTTATCGGATTCGGTGGATGATTTGTTGGATAATAATTCCAAAGCTAAGTTGAGGCCTGGTGATGATGCAGAAGCCTCGTCTATATCTGCAGAAGACTGTTGAACTTTAAGTTTTTCCTTCCTTAGCCTCCTTGCAGTTTTCTCAATCTTTGGATCAAAATCTAATATAATAAAAATAAAACGCCAAATTACTCCCCGGCAACGGCGCCAAAATTTGACACTCCTAAATTAACCTCACTTTCACTTCACAATTATAATAATTAGCATAGTAGCAAGTAAGGATCGATCCCACAGAGAGTAAAGTTGTTTTAGAATTATTCTACTATTTCAACAGAAAATAAATATGGGAGATTTTGAAAATTATTTTTAAACTAAGAGAACAAGAATTAATGATGAAATTAACCAAATATGTAAAAACTTCAGTTATGCAGTTCAGTTTCACCAAGTACAATAATCAATTAATCAAGTTATTATTATTTTTCCTTCAATGAAATTATTAATCCTAGATAACAATAAACTCTGCTATCCGAAATTCTCCGTAGATTATCAATGTATGAAACAAGCTCTCCACCAGATTCTAACTAGCATACAACCTAGAACAAGCTCTCTAGATTTAATATGATAGAAGCATTAAGAAATAGAGAATTAGGCTAATCCAAGCAACAAACACATAAGCTCGATTTGTTTAACTTGTTTTCTGATAATCTTAGTAAAACACAAAAACTTGTCCACAATTAGTATTACCAAATTGCTACTTATGATGAAGACAAATATCAATTACACGTAATATCAATCTTAATCTAGCATATGATAATGATCAAACTAATTTAATTGGCCATATTAAATTAATTAAATCAATTAGCATGCAATCAATGAAAACAGATTATCAGAAGAAATTTCACACACGAATGAATAAATAATAATACTCAATTAATCAATTACTTGTAACAAGGATTCACCTCCCTTTAGAACTGAATAAAAGGAACTAGCCTGACATGCTCTTGAGTCTGCACTCCAATAGATGATAGTTGATAATTTAATGAATAAAATCCTAACTTTCATCCTCTATTTATAGTGCTAGACAAAGTCCTAAATCTTATAAGAAGTAGAAATCCAAATCCTAAAAGGACTTACAAATCAGAACTAGTTTCCATAAAGAAATAGAATCCAATTTGGAAATAAATCTTAGTCTAAAGAAAATCTTAAAGCTAATAGAAATATCAATCTAATTCCATGTAGAAGTCTGCCAAAATCTGCATTTAGAAACTTTCCAAAAACCCAAGATTTCCCAATTTTCCCCTTCAAATTCGCTGGGGCGAATTTCCATTTTCTGCTGCGACGTCCTTTGGTAAAACGAACATAACTTTTGAGTTGGGAGGAGTTACGAGGCCTGCTACCTATCAAAACGAAGATATCGACGAGATCAACAACTTTTATTCTTTGAGAATTGACAGATTCTGGCTGCATCAAGGTCGAAATCATGCTCTAAGTGACTGCTGTGTAAATTGCAACTTCCAAACTTTGAGGTTCAACGTCTGTTTAGTAAAAAGACCATAACTTTTTCATATGAACTCCGATTGTGACGATTCAAGATGTTCCAGAAAGCTAAAGAAGAGCTCTACAATAAAATTCAAGTCCCAAGCCTAGACCATGCATCCAACTTAATGCTAAAAACCCTGTAATTTTCTCTTTTTCCTCATTTCAGCTCCAATTCTTTCTGAAATCATTAAACACCTTAATAAGCTCATATACACATGAAACATGCAATAAAACTAAATATAATAGAATCAAAGTAAATGAATAATATGCACTCATCAAATTCCCCCACACTTAGCCTTTTACACGTCCTCATGTAAACCAAAAGTTAATTTCCAAAAAAATTCTATTCAACCATCATGTCAAAAGATTTCAAGGTACAAATCATGATTATCAACACTAAATTTGCAAAAATCTTAATCAATGCCTTATCAGTTAACTCACAATGAACAACCTTACTATTTCACCAATGAATTTCATTAAACCAAATTGTAGCCACATAAGTAACTTTCCCAAAATCTACATACTTACTCAACTTAGTTACCATGGAGCAAAAATCGTGCACACTGACTCCCAGCCAAGAACAAATTTTTCTTGCCTTTTAAGTTTTTTCATAGAACCTTCTTTTTAGCACAAATGAATGTATTTTCATGCTTTTTTATTTTAGAATATTTTTTTTTCTTTTCTTGACATGTACAATGTCTCCTTTTCTTAGGCTTTCAGAGTTACCCATTAGCGAACTTTCCACCAACGACTCCCAAACCAGATGATCTTAGGGCGCTAGGTGTAGAGACACCCCTAAGGCTTACTTATTCAAGTAACAAAGGCCACAAAAGTCGACTAGTCAAGCTGCTTTTATCCATCGCACTTTTTCAGCGTGAGTACCGTGCTTCCTGAGGCTTAGATACCCAGTTATTTCGCACAATGTACATTGAAGCAGATTTTTTCGATTTTTATTTTTATTTTTTTCTTTCTCTTTTTTTCTTTTTTTCATTCATCATTTTTTTCCACATAGTTCTGCAACAACATAAGCAAGTTAAATAGTTCTAAGTCATGAAATCAGTGCACATAGACAACTCCACAAATAACTTAGCCAAATAAACATGCTTCTCATATTCAAGTACTCATGTATCACAAATTCAATTCAAATCAGTTACAATGGATCATGGCTTAGTTGTCATCATTCATTAACAAATTAAGCATCAAACAGATTCTGAATTTTAGCATCAATTTTCAATCTTTGACTTTAACCTTCGAACACATAGGCAAATAGAACCATGTAACCCAAGTTTTCAAAAATTCAGAATTTTTTTAATTTTTTCAATTTCCCATTAAAATTGGATTATTATTCCTACATAAAATAAAACCTAAATCTCCCCCCCCACACTCACACTCAAACCTTACATTCTCCCCAATGTAAGAAAATCATGCAAAGAAGAAAAATACTAATTAACATGCAATAAAAAAACTAAAAAGTAAAGGGATAGAAAAATCAAATCTGAGATATTGGGTTGCCTCCCAAGAAGCTGCCCTTGTTTAACGTCTTCAGCTCGACGTCATGTCTCTTTTCTCTACCGGCATCAATAAATTCTATTACCTTCATCATCGGTAGATTCAACCTTCTTTGTGCATTCCTCGTGGGCTTAGTTTCGTCATCCAACAAAATTCGATACTTTTCTGAATATTTTGGTAACGACTGTAAGGCAGCCACAGTTTTCTTCAATTCCTGATGCCATTCTATCTCGTTTTCAAAGTCCATGTCCAAACTGTTGGTGATAGCAACCTCCAAGTTATCCTTATGCAGATGTTCAAAAGTTTCCTGCACTAAGGAGTCAATCACATCAATCTCAAAAACATGATTCACATCACTAGGATATCACATTGCATCATAGATGTTAAACTGAATCTTCTCGCCATCAAATTCCATAATCAAGGTCCCATTATGCACATCGATCATGGTTCTTCCCGTTTTCAGGAATGGTCTTCCTAACAAGATGTGGTAAGGGTTTGGTGATGTATCATCTTCCATATCCACAATGTAAAAATCTGCAAGAAATATTAGTTCATTCACCTACACTAAGACATCTTCAATTACCCCTCGAGGGTAAGTGTTAGTACGATCAACCAATTGAATAATCACACCAGTATTTTTCAAAGGACCTAGATTTAAGGAAGCATAAACAGATAAAGGCATAACATTAATTGAAGCTCCTAAATCTAGCATGGCCTTTTCAAATATGTTGTTTTCTATTTTGCACGAGATTGTAAACATTCCTGGATCATTACATTTAGGAGGCATTTTCCTTTGAAGAACAACAGATACATTTTTCCCGACAGTGACTTTTTCATTATTTTGCAATTTTCTTTTATTAGTGCATAATTCTTTTAAAAACTTTGCATACCGTGGCACTTGTTTAATTGCATCAAGGAGAGGGATGTTCACTTCTACTTTCCTTAAAGTTTCCAGAATTTCTTTTTCTTGTTCATCTTTCTTTGTAGTTTTAGAATTTCCGGGGGGAAAGGGTAGATGAATGTTTTTAAGCTAACAAGGAGAGTGAGATTTTACCTTGGATTTTTTGGTTTTCTCCTTAGCTTCTTCCTTTTAAAACTCAACGGTGGCCGATGGTGTATCCATTTGTTTTTCATTTCGCAAAGTTATGGCACTGACATTCTCCCTTGGATTCACTACTGTTTGAGATAGTAATTTTCCAGAGCCTCTGGATTCCAATATCCCCACAGTTATAGCCAGTTGTCTTACTTGGTTCCTCAAATCTTGAACCAAAGTTTTTATCTCTTGCTGGAACTGCTGTGTCTGATTCATAAACTGTTGTGTTTGTCCCATGAATTGTTGTGCTTATCCCATGAATGCTTTAAACATATCCTCCGATGATGTTCCAAAGAGGTGCGGGGGCTAACTTGCTTGATTGATATTGAGGTTGAGGTTTGGTTGGAAGCCCTCACTTTGCCTAGGTGGAAATATACAGTGTGGTGCCGCTTGCTTGCTCCCCATGACTCGATTTGGATGATCTCTCCATCCTAAGTTATATGTATTTGAGTACGGATCATACTTTTTCTAAGGTTGTGACTGATAATTTTCCATTGCATTAGCTTGTTGCACAACCTCATCATCTTGTAATGTTGGGCATTCATCTGTATTGTGATTTGGTTGTAGACATGTTCCACAAACCTTTGCAACTGGGAGTTGACCTGTAGCTAATTGTCTAACCATAGAAATTAATTCAGAAATTTGTTGACCATAATCACAAGTGCTTACCTCGCTTACCCTTACTGGTGCATGATTTGTTCTAGTGCCATATTGTTGCGAGTTTGCTGCCATGTTTGCAATTAATTTCTTTGCAGCCTCTGGGGTCTTGTCAACTAGTGCTCCTCCGTTAGCTGCATCGATCATGCTTCTATCTGTGACGCCCCCAAAATAGGTATACAACACCCATTCTGAGTCGCCAAATATATGGTACAGAAAGCAAACTACAACTTCAATAATACAATTGTCGTGCAAAATACGACAACACATACTGTGAGTTTAAATACAAATATTGTCTTCTAGATAATATCCACACTCAAATAAGTCCTCATTACAATTATTCAAACACTATTTTACAAAAATAGTGAGGACTGCTAAAACATCTTTTTAGAACCATCACTCCATACCCCGACTAGATCCTGCTATGTTCTCACCTCCTGAGAAGAAAAATGGAACAAAAAAGAAAATGGTGAGCTCAACTAGCCTAGTAAAGAATATTATGACTAAGATAATATACAAAAATTATCATTAGTCTTCAACAGGGAAAAATCTGATAAAATATAATAGACAACAAGTTTTAGATCAACAACTGCAGCGGAAACAGCAATCCATTAGAAGAGTCAAGTAGAGAAAGAATTCCACTATCTTCTAAGATTTAAAAGTTCATCATCAATATATTATCCATGTAACAACAATCAATATACATCTTTAATCAAATATTCATCTTTGCACTACAGGCCAAAGATATTCATTTGTATCACCAGTTGGTCATGTTCATCTCAACACCTGTTCATCTTTTTTCCTACGGGCCAAAGATATTCATTAGTTAATCATTCATCTTTTGCACTACTGGGCCAAAGATATTCATAGAATATCATCATTTAGGATGAGAGGATGATGAAAATATTTTAAAGAAAAGCGAATCCGGTGAGACAAAAGGACAAATAGTAGGGATTAAGTATAGCAGTTTATCCAAGATCAATAATACTTCATAAATACCAATTTTGAAGCGAAATTCAAAAATAAAGATCAAAACATGGATACAATCAAAGATAGTAACCATAATAGACATCTTGGACAAAAAGAAGAAAATTTTATTTTTCTATGAATAGTCTAGATTATCGTGAATAAGAACTCCAAACACAAAAAGTTTCAAATTTGATAAAAAGTTCATACCAACATTTTGGTATAATGATATTGAAGAAAATATCATTTTAAGAAGAATATAACACCCACTTACCTCAAAATAATCGTATTTCCATTGAATTTGGGATATAGAGCCGTGTAAACTTGCAGAAATAAATAAAGAATTCGGTCAAAGTATCAAAATACTCACTAAAATACTAAACAATATGTAGAGAAAGAAAACTTGTTTACGGTGTGATTTTCAATTCTAACCTAAGCGTCTATTTATAGGAAAATGCTAGAACGCATATCCGGAGACTAAAATAATAAAATAATATTATTTTAAACAAAATTCTTCGCGTACCTTGAAACACAAATTCAAGCATGCCAAATCTGAAAATTTCCAGCAGCCCACATGCATTCAACACCAACCAAAGTGGGTCCCACCCCATAATTTAATAAAAATCATTTTATTTTCTGAAACTTTAGTAATTCATAATAAATAGTCCTTTTATGACAACCGTGTCCTTCCCGGAAGAGGGGCTTTCCAATAAGAATTTCTCCTTCTTGGCGCAATGATTAGGTGACCAAACCTCTCCTTGATGAACTTTCTAGACATTGCCAATAATGCTATCTAATAATATTATTCAAATAATATGAATTATTGATCCGATAATGGGAAATATTGTGCGATGATAATTATTGAAACAACAATAATATAAAATATCAACGCAAAGAATTATTGAATCAATAAAATAAAATATTGAACAGTAACTACTGTAACAATTATTGAGTAGTGTCCTTTTACGTAAGGATCAATAATTCATCAATACAGTGCATCCACGCGTATTACTGTATTTTAACCACCGGGTATTCCAACAGTGTTAACGGTAACAACTACGTCGTTATTTATAAAAACTCAAACTTGTCGCTTTCTTCATCCGATAGTTATTACATTATGGGGCCCACAAATGATCTAGGCATGTAAATCGCATTTAATATTCCCGACAACAAGAATATTCCACGACCAAACGAATATTCCTCGACAACAATGATTATTTTATAACCACTTGCTTATTTTGCAAAATTTACACATTTCACCCATAACCAGAGAATTATATAAAATTAATACCTTATTATTCACAATAATAATTAGAGGAAATTCGATTTTATTTATAATAAGTTGGGGTTTACAACCTCCACTCCTTATGAAATTTCGTCCTCGAAATTGACATACGTACCTGGTGTTTCGAAAAGGTGAGGATACCTCGCTTTCATTTCTGATTCCAACTCCCAGGTCATTTCTTCAATAACATGGTTTCTCCACAAAACCTTAAGTTGTGGTATAACCTTCGTACGTAGGACATGCTCTTTCCTATCCAAGATCTTAACGGTGTAATTCTTCGTGACGTTAAATCTTGGTATCTCTGTCGGTTCTAAAGCAATAATATGGTTCGGGTCTTTCACATATTTACTGAAGCATAGATATATGATAAACATTATGAACACGAGACATACTTGGGGGTAATCTTGAGTCTATAGGCCACATTTCCTATTCGGTCAAGAATCTCAAATGGACCAACAAATCTTGGATTGAGCTTTCCTCTCTTTTCAAATCTTGTAACTCCCTTCCATGGAGCAACACGTAACAGTACATGATCTCCAATATTAAACTCCGCGTCCTTTCTATGAAGATCGGATAACTCTTTTGTCGATCTTGTGAGGTTTGAATCGTTGTCGAATCATTTGGATCTTTTCTCGTAGTCATGCGTCTACTAATTACGTCCCAACAATGTTGCTTCTCCCACCTCGTCCCAAAGATCTTTGGAGAATGACACTTTCGTCCATACAACGCCTCAAATGGAGCCATGCCTATACTTGCTTGATAACTGTTATTGTAGGAGAATTCTACCAATGGCAAGTACTTATCCCAACTCCCTTTGAAATCTAGGACACAAAGTCTTAATAGATCTTCAAGAGTTTGAATAGTCCTCTCTGATTGCCCGTCCGTTTGAGGATGGTATGCCGAGTTGAATCGTAAATCCGTGCCCATAGATTTCTACAAGCTAACCCAAAATCTTGAAGTGAATCTTGGGTCACGATCCGAAATTATGGATACTGGCATGCCATGCAATCGTACAATCTCATTCACGTACATACGAGCAAGATGTTCAAGGGAATAAGTCTCACGTATCGGCGAGAAATGGGCGGACTTGGTTAATCTATCAACAATAACCCAAATAGCATCTATGCCTTGAGAAACTTTGGGAAGACACATGAAAAATCCATAGTAATGTGTTCCCACTTCCATTTCAAAATCTCAAGTGGTTGTAATGGACCCTTTGGCACTTGATGCTCTCACTTTACACGTTGACAAGTTAAACACCTCGAGATAAACTCTCGTGATCTCTCTTCATATTGTTCCACCAAAGTGTATGTCGAATATCATGATACATTTTGGTACTCCCGTGATGGATTACCCAAGCGGTGTGTTGTGTGCCTCCATCATGATTCTATGCTTCAAGTCGTAATCGTTAGAACACAAAGTCCGAATTGAATCTAAGTATTCCTTCTTCATCGATTCTAAACCTTCGGAATAGCTCCTTCTTGCACTTTCTTCTTCATACGTATCATTTGGTCCGTAGCTTGGCGACTTTAACTTTATCGATTAAAGTCGGTTCTACTCGTATATTACGCCATCATCATGTGGGTCCCTGGAGTTTTAATTCTACCTCCATCCTTTGCAAGTCATACGAATGGGCCTTTGCATTGACAATATCGCTTTTCGTACTCGCGTATGATTTTCTACTCAATGCGCCGCCTTCTACGTTAAACTTTTGGGGATGATATTGAATGGTATGATCGTAATCTTTCAATGACTTGAGCCAACGTTGTTGCTTTGCATGTTGAGTTCCTTTTGGGTGAAGAAATATTTGAGGCTTTTATGATCCGTATAGATCTCCACTTTCTCCCCATACGGTAGTGTCTCCAGTTTTCAGCGAAAAAATCTGCTTGCACTAACTCTAGATCATGAGTAGGATAATTCCTCTCATATTCTTTGAGTTGTTGTGAGGCATAGGCTATGACTTTCCCATGTTGCATGAGAACACATCCTAACCCTTTGCACGAAGCATCAGTATATAACAAATCCATCCAGAACCATATTGCGGAGCAGGTGCGAAATGAGTCTCCTCTTGAGCTCTTGGAAACTCTTCTCGCATTCCTTGCTCCATACAAATTTTGTATCTTCCGAGTTAAGCGAGTTAATCGAAGTAGCGATTCGAGAAAATCCTTCCACGAATCTCCGATAATAACCAGCTTAAGCCCGAAGCTACGCACTTCGGTCACCAACTTTGGTTGCTCCCAACTTTGTCTTTGCTTTAATCTTCGTGGGAATCAATAGATACTCCATGTTTTGACACCACGTGCCCAAGGAATGCTACTTCCTCAAGCCGAACTCACATTTCTTCGACTTGGCATAAAGCTTGTTTTCATGAAGCCTTTCAAGTATCGACTTCAAATGGTGCTCATGATCTTCACGACTTTTGGAATAGATGAGGATGTCATCAATAAAGACAACAACAATAGATCCTTTTTATTTCAAATACTTTTCTGGTTTATGATGTATTGTTCATATTAGAGTATATGACAAACATAAGAATCTTTTTCAAGCACAATAATAAGTAAAAGATTCCCTTCATTGATATATTCATAATTATACGCATAATGTTCATCAAGTTAGTTTAGTTGTAAGCGGCTAAAACATACATAGCGCTTATAATATAGACATAATGTAAATGACATAATGTAAAAGACACAAGAGGTTTTAAGTGGTTCGTAGACTCAAGCTCCTAATCCACTCTTCCGCTTTCAACTAGCAGGATTTTCCACCAAGGAAGGGCAAAGACTCTCAATCTCTACGATTCCTTCAAGGCCAAAGCACTTTGGGACTTCAACACTCACTAAGAACTCTTCAAGGCCAAAGAAATTGGGACTCTTCTAGTTCCCTAGAACTCTTCAAGCCC
This sequence comes from Panax ginseng, assembly GCA_020205605.1. Taxonomy (NCBI): domain Eukaryota; kingdom Viridiplantae; phylum Streptophyta; class Magnoliopsida; order Apiales; family Araliaceae; genus Panax; species Panax ginseng. The sequence goes on from CM035150.1 coordinate 73,452,270, forward strand.
AAAGAAGTTTGAACTTCGCTTAGTCCCTCCGACAAGGACCCTTTGGCCCTCGCTTTTGTTTAGTCCTCCCCACAAGGACCCTTTGGCCTCGCTTCATTTAGTCCTCTCGACAAGGACCCCTCAGCCCTCGCTTCATTGAGTTATTTGTTTGTTGTTGTTGGAGTTTGCATGAGTCGCTAAGATGTCTTCATGCTCAACAACATCTTCTATCCCTAGCACTTGGCTTGATCATCCTTGAAGAGCAATTGAGTGTTGCATGATGCTCAACTTCTTAGGTTGCTCAACTACTCCTGGATGACCCTCGATGAACCGCCTTGAAGATCATTCTCCTTGGTACTTGATGGTCGCATACATGAGAGGCTTCTAAGATGACCGTAAGCTCTTCCGCAGAAGGTACTTAAAAGCTTTCTCATGCTTGACACCAAGATGGCTTTTGTGATCTCCCTTCTTGCTACTCGATGCCTTCCCATGATGGACTTGCTAAGTTGACCGTAAGCTCTTCTCTCATTGTACTTAGAGTCTTCCCATGATGGACATCCAGATGGCATGATGCTCTTCTTTTTTCTCGGCAGCTTGTAACACTCTTCATGTAGTAGAGCTCTCACTTCTACATAGTAGAACTCACACTTCTACTTCTTGCTTGATCTAATTTTTGAGTGTTCTCGGTGGATCGTAGAGTGAGCCTCTCGACTCACTATCACTTGATTCGATCACCCACCTTTTCCCAAAACTCACAACTCCAAAGAACCTTTTTGATCTTTGAAACTCTTCTACATTTATACATCTTCCCAATTCTTCCGCTTGGAAAGTAGCCGCTGAAGCTATTCAAATGTCTTCACAGCAGATCTCGAGTTGCTTGAGGTAGACTCATTGATGTGACATGTCATACTTTTTCCGACATCGTAGCTTCTACTATTTCACCCCTCTCGCCGATGTATCACTTTACCGCCTTTGGGCAAAGTTGAAGACTTTATCTCTTCTGATTTCTAGATCAGAGGTTGTCCTTTTGCATTGATGCTCTCAATAAGCACTTGTTCGAATATTACTCTTCAGATTGAACCGTTGCCAATGCTTCAGTCTTCAGGTATTCGAACTCTACGATTCTGATGCATGTCTTCAAGGACCTGATCGTAGTGTCTTGTTGAGTGTTGCTCGTTGGTTGGTAGAGTTAACACTACGATCTGGAAGAGTGTTGATTGATCTTCAATGTAGAACACCCTTCCCTCAGATTATGCAAAGGCTTCAATACTTCGCTTGTTTTGACAGCTCTCGACATCGATGGCCTCGATTCCTTGTCCCGTCCCCTTCTCAATATTAAGACACTTCAGATTTGTGGTGCGCCCAACTTTTTTTCCTCAGTGATCTCCCGCTCACTTATCATCAATGATCCGACACGACACTTAATCACTTTAGCCTTGCTTTTTCGTGAGGTCGACCAAAGATCTCGCTTCACTTTCCATCACCCCTTCTTTGTTTGGAAAACACTACGATCTTGGTTACTTCCAAGGTCGTTGTCTTCGCTCTCTTGTCAAGAATCGTGATTAGTCGATTTTTTTTCCTTAGTCACCGTCAAGTCTTCTTTGAATCATCTTGTGGAAGACTTCATCACGAATGGCCTTTCAACTCAATCTTGATGCTGATTGGATTGTTGCTTAGTTCTCCTGCTAGCCTGCATGTCATTCGTTGAGTGCTCTCTGGTTCCCTTACCGTGGATTGCATCTTTGTAGTGCCAACCCGAGGCTTCAGCACCTTTGGATATTCTCGGGAGTGCTCATTCGCTGAGAACCGTGATCCGCTTCTACGATCCCGACTTAGCATTGTGAGCACTTCTTTTGGAGTCGTAGTTCGCAAGACTTCACGATTCAAATTTCTACCGTGCAGTACACTCACGATCCCGAGATCGATCTCGACACTCTACGATTTCGCCCTCAGGCTTGTTGTCTTCATCCGATCTTGCCCGACTACGATCTCTCGTGATTCATTCAAAGGACTCTACGATCTCAAGAGTGTAGCCTACGATCCTTGTCTTGGCTTTGGCATCGCTAGACTCTCACGACTCGAGTGTAGTCTACGCTTCATACTGCTTCGGCAGATGGTCGTTCGACTTGTAGACAGTCGCCTCTCACGATTCTCAACATGACTTCCTCAAAGACACTACGATCCCGAGGAAGCTCTTCTCTACACACTACGATCCTTCTTCGCTTCCCCGAAGTCTACATTTAACTCCGAGATCTCACTATCTTGCATACTCCTATTCTCGCCGATAGCTCCCGAGTCGACTCGACTCTCCGGCAGACTCACGACTTTTGGTGCAAAGGTTTCGACGATCGATCGACATGCCTATCTATTACAACATAAGATCAACCTAACATGCTTGATCTTTCTATATTTATAGTCCTTGTACATCATTTCTTTTTAAGGACTTCACAAAGTCGCTTTTGCTTATGTAGGATCAACCTAACATATTTGATCAATTCATTCTAAGTCCTTGTACATATATTTCTATTATCTATCAAAGGACTTTATAACTTTTTCTTCATGCAAGCATACTTGCATATTCATTCATATATATATCATAATCAAATCATATATTAAATAGGAATATCATTCACATGTTTATTCCCGATAATCTCCCCTATTTGATTATGATAAAAACAATAAGTGCATATATGCATGTTATGAATGAATCTTAGATACAAAGGAGCAAATGTATTTCTAAATAGCTTAATCATGAATGTCATTTATATTAATATGGCAATTATATATTCGTACATTCTACATCCCGGATCCGTAACATACTAATGTACTAGAGATGTACCTCCTCGGCTCCATGTATGTTTCCGTGATGCTTGTTGATCAACTACTCATCCGATTCTCGCTTCTTGCTCTTGCTCCCCTCGATGATGATCTTCATCTTTGCTTGGCTCCCTTCATCACCTTTCCGATCCGGTTTTTCACTTTATGATTTTGGTATCATCATCTTCAGCTCCCCTCGATGATGATTCTTTATCCGCCGCCGCTACCTTCTTCTTCTTCGACTTCTTCTCCCTAACCCTCTCGCTTCTTCTTCTTTCTTTTGCCTCTTTTCTCCCCTTTTGTCATCAATCATTTGAGAGAGTCATGCCCATGTTGGACATAAGTCGCTCCATCGTAGAGGAGTTTGCAACTTCAAACTTTAGCTCTTGTCATCCGAAGTTCAAGTTGCATGGAGAAGGACTGCTTTCAGATCATCAATCTTGTCGAGAGGGCTTCGATCCGCTTTGCATTGGCCTCCCGAACTTGTAGAGCTTCGCTTTTCGATCTTGATGGCCTTCGATAGATGTTATCTCTCTCTGAGTTTGAGAGATACATCACCAAAAATAGCTTGAAGCTTGTCAGCCGAAAGAGTCATCTCCTCGCCGCGGTCCGCTTCGTGATTCTTCAAAGGAGCATAGATATCTTCTTGCTTAAATCATCGAGCTCTTCAAGAGTTCCCCGCCCAAAGCGCTTTGATCCTCTTGATTGGTAGCTTCAAGATGGGCAATGGATTGACTCTACGATTGTCATCTTTGGACATATTTTCAAAGGTGTGGATAATCCGAACAATTGTGGAGTACCAATTGCCTGTGGAGGATGATGGAGTGTCTCATAGTAGCGGTTTGATCATAAGGAGACTTCGAGATTGATTTGAACATCATAAGCAGAGAGTGATGCGACTTCACGATCGCCTTCTTGACATGGTTCTTCTTCCTTCAGAGTCCACCCCACGATCGTAGGGGATGTAGAGATTTCAAAGATGTCGATAGATCTTGAAGTGGGGCGGTTTGTGATCACCTTTGGTGGCAAACTTCTTCACTCTTGAAAGTTCTCGAGCCACCAGCCCATGCTTGAAACCGCTTATAACACCAACTCAAGTAGCTTCCATCTTTTTCAAGAATGGCCTTTAGCCATGGCATCCACCGGAAGAACCATCTCATTAGCAGATCATCGTGGTTGTAGAGAATGGTCAGGCACCCATTTCCATGTTGTTCCAGCTTCTTGACCAAGTCAAAGGAGGTCATTCTTACTATTCTGATCCGTTCACCTCCATGGTTTATCCATCCGTCAGAGGAGTCTCTCGATGGTTCATTGGGAACTTCTACTACTATTCTCCGATAAATCTTGCAGTGAGAGAACAGGTGGAGTTCTGAGTTTTCGATTCCCGATCTTCGAGTTGGAATCATTTCCTCGCTTCTTCCTTCTCGTAACTGTAACCATTTAGATCACCTTCAAAGCAGAGGGATCATCTTCATGTTGCATTTCATGTTCGTACTCTTCTTGATCATCTCCAATAGAGAATCCTTCTCATCAATTTCATTATCCTCAACTTTCTTCATCAAGACTTTCCTTAGATACTTCTTCTTCATCACCGGCTTCTTCTTCAAAGATCTTCTCCTGGGATACAGATTCATCATCACTTAATTCAATGATGGCATTTGATTGGCTATCGCTCTTTTGAGGCAAACCGGGCTTGCAAACAGTAGCTCTTCCTTCTTCTTCGTAGAGGTTCAACTATTGAGAGAGACAGACTCTTCTTCTTTTTTTTCTCCGACTCCATTTGCTCATCGATAAACTTCTTTGAAGATCAAGACCGGCAAGGCACACTCTTCTTTCTTGGCCTCATCACTTTCTCGAACCATCATGAGAGCTTTCTTGGATCGAGGGACATGTTCTTCTTCTTCTTCTAGAATAGTATTTTCCACCCATTCTCCGGCAAGGTTGGGGCAGTTTGCACTTGGGGATGCACTTTGATCATTCTCAATTCCTTTTTCTTCATCGAGTCAGCTTCTCCGAGAATTGCCATGGGCTTGAGCACTTTTTTTTCTTCCATCACATCACTTCACTTTCATTTCAAATGCCGACTCGTGGGGACTTAGCTTTCTTGTCGATCGCCCTTGAAGCAACCTCGCCGCTTCTTCTTTTTGTGGTCTCAAAGCAGCTTTGGGCTTCTTCTTCCTTATCTTTGTTCAAGGAGGAGATTCTCCTCAGGTGGGGCTCGGGCTTTCTTCACTTCACCAAATTTTTTCACCACTTTTGATTTCTTCCCGGTCAGGTGTGATTTCACCGCTTCAGAGTCACCGACTCAGAGCTCTCTCGCTTTTTACTGCCTTCCTCTTCTTTGTAGAGGCTCTCATCACGCTTCCCAAATTGCCACCTTTTGTTCTCCTTGGGGTTCTTCTTCCAGTTTTCAAATAACTGTGGAGACATTACTTTGTGCACATTCAGGGCTTCTCCCTCATCATCCTTGATCTTTCCACCTAGCTTTTTCTTCAGTATGATACTCAGCAGCCTTCCATGAAACACTTTGGTCAGTGGTTTCTTCTCAGCCTTCTCTACCCACTTAGAGATATGATCAAACAAAATTGCTCCAAAGTCAATTTGTTTCTTCAGCACTATAGCTGACATAATCTTCAGTTGTTGATCAATCACCGTATCATGTGCAGTGTTTTTGCACAGAATGCACTTTCCTACAATTTCAGCTAGGAACTCATACTCTTCAGGGAACTCCTTCTTCTTCATATCTTTGAAGCTAGAGTTTCTTTGATATCCCATCAACTCCTTCGCTTGCTCAACGTTCACATCTTCAAGGTTCTTCAGCCCTTGGCTAGGGAACCCTAGGCATTGATTAAGGTCAGAAGATTTCAGCTTCAGAATCTGACCTTTAACCTTGGTAGATAGAGTTCCAGAGTTTATGGAGATGTTTGAGTAGAACTCCTTAACCAGGTCAATGTATACACGAGTACTCGCCTCGAGACATTCTGAAAACCCAGCTTCCTTTACGAGTCTAAGGACGTCCCTCAACTTCTTTCTCGTAATTTGCAAACGATTTGGTTCCAAGTCAATGCTTGATAACTTGCCGCTTCTCCATTTGAATCGCTCAAGACCGTGGGTGTTTGATTTAGAGATTATGCGAGATGGTCGACTAAGATTTGGTTAGACTCGAAGGTTAACTCGATTTTGCTCTTGAAAAGCTTTCTAGGGTTTTGAAAATGGGAGGGAGAAAGGTTCGATATCTTTTGGTAACTGCTCGCAGATTTGAACTTGTCTTTATGGCGCTCTTTCTAACTCGTGATACTTAGTGATGTGTCAACTCGTCCATTGGTTGCACGTTGCCCAAGAATGAGTCAGAATTCCCCACAACTTTTCAGCTTATTGAGGAGTGGACGCTTAATTGACGTGGCTTTGACCGTTGACCTTTTGATTCGTAGAGTAACATGATGAGATAGCTATAGACTCTACGATTTCATTTGTTTACTCAACGATCAATTTCGAGAGATGCCGCAGCGGGATGGCTTCGCTTTTCCTCCTTACTTCGATGCAAAGATAGCTCAATCAATCGATGTATTCGAACTTATCTCCTCAACTTGAATGGCTTAGCAGATGTCTCATTCTTCATGCTCCTTGAACCGGAATACCCTTTGGTAGGACTACGATCGCTGAGTTGTCTTCTTCTCGTCACCGAGGTTGCACTACGATCGCTTAGACAACATTACGATCGCTGAGTTTGTACTACAATCGCTTAGTCCTCTTCAAGTTCAACTCTACGATCGCTGACCGACTTGGTTCTTTTGAGATGAACTAGATCAAGCATTCCTTCCGGGATAAGGTAGCTCGTGAAAGGCCAACCTCTTAGAGTTAGCTAAAGGGTCGTGTTTGTCCCTCGAGGCGCTTTCGCATGAAATACTAAGATGTTGATTTTCAATGACATCTCATTAGACCTTTTCTCGATGGGGAGGTCTTTCTACCACCTCGATATCTCGCATTGTTAAAATCGTGGTGTCCTTCTCGCTTTACACTACGATCATGTGTTCGATCGTAGGAACTTCACGATTATGGATCGGGTGGTCAAGGGTTATCGTAGTACGCTTTTGAGACGCTCCTACCGACTATGGATCTTCATATGGTTCATCACCACAAAGTTTTGGGACTCAGAATGGGTACATCTCTTCCGTGTTTAATAGTGTTGTTATTCCTTAATGTATCACCGCTTCCCCATTGTTGATGTTGTCTTCTCGATAGATGTGATTCCTTCTTCATGTTTATTTGAAGGTCACCAAAGATTTCTCCTTCCGACCGAATCATCATCGCTGCTTAGTTTTCCTCAGATCGTAGAGATGAGTATTTTCGTGATCGATCACTCTACGATCATTTGACAAAGACTACTAACGTAGTCTTTTTGTCGGCCCTTTGTTTTGAGAAGTTCTCGCTTCATAAAGAACTCCTTTGTCTTAAGCTCAATGATCTTCTCACAGAGCTTCCTCGAGGATCCTTTCCATAAAGCATGTCTTTCTTGATATGGGCACATAGAATCCTCTTTATCTTCTCGCTTCATGGCATGCTCTCATATACAGATGTGCAAATGTGTGAGCTCCATTCCTGCTAGCTCGTAGGGTCTTCAAGACAAAGCTTGAACATATAGAAACTTTATCGACTCATTTCAATGTACCTTAGCCTTCTCTCATTGTCAGATCTTCGATCAAGTCTTCGCTTCATCATTCCTTAGTGTGGTCGATCGTCCAAATACCGCAGTTTTAAATATATTTCTATTTTTGGTACCCATAGTTAAATGGGTCCTCTAGGTTAGTTTTCTAAACCCCGCTCTCTTATTTGGATAATCATCATATTTATCATCAATGTATATATCCATACATGCAACTATCTTATGATAATATATTTTGAGATGCATGATGGTGAGTGTGTGATTTGACATTTAATAACACACTCTCTATCTATGATGGTTTCATCATTCACCGGGTTATGTTCACAATGTTTAAGTGTTCACAGAGTGAGAATCACCCACGATTTTAGGAGTATCCAAATGATTCATCGAGGTGATCGGCTTACAAATCAAGAAGATCCTCTTGCAGAATCGATCATGCTCGTGTGTGTTGTCAAACACTTAGAACATAGGCTTGTACATACATACTACAACCCATCAAAGAAAGATTACTTCACATAACGCTCATTAGGTTCAGGATGCTCTTATGACCCATTTCGCACTTCCTTCAAGATATCATCTTCAACCTAAAACTTGGATGGAGAGAAAATTTGTAGTCATTTGAGTTTCCATCCTCATGTTACTTTCTCTTCACCTTTTTAGGTAGATTATGACTCCTCGATGTATCATCGTTATAGTTCATAAGAAGATGCAATAATGATGTACATTTATAATAATAGTGAGGAACTGCATCTTTTTACCGCTGCCACGAAATAAATCATTTATCAAGATATACCGAGTTTGGGTATTGATGTGCATGGCTTTACTTTTGCTCCTCGATGCCTTAATGCTCTTGTTGGCCTTTCATCAATCAATGTGGTCTTGAAGATATAGATCAAGAGAATCGTAGCATTAAGATCTTTGACATTTTTTGAGTTTACAAAGATAACACCCAGTTGTTGGTTGGTCACTCATAAGTTTGAGAAGATTTTCTTTCTCATCTCGATCAACATTTCTTAGTACGCGTGACCTCTTCATCTTTCGACCGATGAATGCTTTACTCTTTGTCACCGATGTCTCTTGCTTCTTTTCTCTCTCGCTTTGTCTTCGACTACAAGATCGATCGCAGCTAGGATTGGTCTTGTTGATATAGCAATCGAGGATATGGACCAATCTGAACAGCTTCAGGTGTATACACATTTTTACCTATACACAATATTTCCAACGTGTGAGCTCTTCTGCATATAACAAGTTACTTACTGCTAAACTAAGTTTAGAACAATGTTGGTGCCTTGGATCAGACTCAAAGCGATTAGCTTTTGAATATAGCATGAGAACCTCGCTTCTGATACTAATTGTTAGTTCCTGTAGGGCACAATAGATCTAGTAGGGGGGTTGAATAGATCCTTTTTATTTCAAATACTTTTCTCGTTTATGATGTATTGTTCATATTAGAGTATATGACAAACATAAGAATCTTTTCAAGCACAAATGAATAAGTAAAAGATTCCCTTCATTGATATATTCATAATTATACGCATAATGTTCATCAAGTTAGTTTAGTTGTAAGCAGCTAAAACATACATAGCAGCTTATAGCAGCTTATAGACATAATGTAAATGACATAATGTAAAAGACACAAGAGGTTTTAAGTGGTTCGTAGACTCAAGCTCCTAATCCACTCTTCCGCTTTCAACTAGCAGTGATTTCCCAAGGAAGGGCAAGACTCAATCTCTACGATTCCTTCAAGGCCAAGCAACCTTTGGGACTTCAATTCACTAAGAACTCTTTCAAGGCCAAAGAATTTTGGGACTCTTCTAGTTCCCTAGAACTCTTCAAGCCCAAAGAGGCTTGAACTTCGCTTAGTCCTCCGACAAGGACCCTTTGGCCCTCGCTTTGTTTAGTCCTCCCGACAAGGACCCTTTGGCCCCGCTTCATTTAGTCCTCCGACAAGGACCCTCAGCCCTCGCTTCTTCGCTTGAGTTGTTTGTTTGTTGTTGTTGAGTTTGCATGAGTCGCTAAGATGTCTTCATGCTCAACATCTTCTATCCCTAGCAGCCTTGGCTTGATCATCCTTGAAGAGTAGCTTGTGTGTTGCATGATGCTCAAGCTTCTTAGGTTGCTCAACTACTCCTGGATGACCCTCGATGAACCGCTTTTGAAGATCATTCTCCTTGGTACTTGATGGTCGCATATGAGGCTTCTAAGATGACCGTAAGCTCTTCTCGCAAGGTACTTAAAAAGCTTTCTCATGCTTGACACCAAGATGGCTTTTGTGATCTCCCTTCTTGCTACTCGATGCCTTCCCATGATGGACTTGCTAAGTCGACCGTAAAGCTCTTCTCTCTCAGTTGTACTTAGAGTCTTCCCATGATGGACATCCAGATGGCATGATGCTCTTCTTTCTCTCAGCTCGTAACACTCTTCATGTAGTAGAGCTCTCACTTCTACATAGTAGAACTCACACTTCTACTTCTTGCTTGATCTCGATTTTTGAGTGTTCTCGTGGATCGTAGAGTGAGCCTCTGACTCACTATCACTTGATTCGATCACCCACCTTCTCTCCAAAACTCACAACTCCAAAGAACCTTTTGATCTTTGAAACTCTTCTACATTTATACATCTTCCCAATTCTTCCGCTGGAAAGTAGCCATTGAAGCTATTCAAATGTCTTCGCAGATCTCGAGTTGCTTGAGGTAGACCGCTTGATGTGACATGTCATACTTTTTCCTCGACACCGCAGCTTCATCGCTTCACCCGCCTGCCGATGATGTATCACTTTACCGCCTTGGGCAAAGTTGAAGACTTTATCTCTTCCGATTTCTAGATCGAGGTTGTCCTTTTGCATTGATGCTCTCAATAAGCACTTGTTCAATATTACTCTTCGATTGAACCGCTGCCAATGCTTCATTTTCGTGTATTCAACTCTACGATTCTCGATGCATGTCTTCAAGGACCTCGATCAGTAGTGTCTTGTTGAGTGTTGCTCGTTGGTTGGTAGAGTTAACACTACGATCCGGAAGAGTGTTGATTGATCTTCAATGTAGAACACCCTTCCTCAGATTATGCAAAGGCTTCAATACTTCGCTTGTTTTGACAGCTTCTCGACATCGATGGCCTGATTCCTTGTCCTGGTCCCCTTCTGAATATTAAGACACTTCAGATTTGTGGTGCGTCCAGCTTACTTTCTCCTTGTGATCTCCCGTTCACTTATCATCAATGATCTGACACGACACTTAATCACTTTAGCCTTGCTTTTCAGAGGTCACCAAGATCTCTGCTTCACTTTCCATCACCCTTTCTTTGTTTGGCAAACACTACGATCTTGGTTACTTCCAAGGTCGTTGTCTTCTGTTCTCTTGTCAGCAACTGCATTAGCTGACTTTTCCTTAGTCAGCTGCTGAAGTCTTCTTTGAATCATCTTGTGGAAGACTTCATCACGAATGGCCTTTCAACTCAATCTTGATGTCGATTGATTGTTGCTTAGTTCTCCCGCTAGCCTCGCATGTCATTCGTTGAGTGCTCTCTCGTTCCCTTTACGTGGATCGCATCTTTGCAAAGGCCAACCGTAGGCTTCATACCTTTGATATTCTCGGAGTGCTCATTCGCTGAGAACCGTGATCCGCTTCTACGATCCCGACTTAGCATTGTGAGCACTTTTTTTGAGTCGTAGTTCTGCACTCTACGATTCAAATTTCTACCGTGCAGTACACTACGATCCCGAGATCGATCTTGACACTCTACGATTTCTCGCCTTTGCTTGTTGTCTTTATCCGATTTTGCCCGACTACGATCTCTCGTGATTCATTCAAAGGACTCTACGATCTCGTGAGTGTAGCCTACGATCCTTGTCTTGGCTTTGCATCGCTAGACTCTACGACTCGAGTGTAGTCTACGCTTCATACTGGCTTCTAGCGATGGTCGCTCTACTTTGTAGACAGTCGCCTCTCACGATTCTCAATATGACTTCCTCAAAGACACTACGATCCCGAGGAAGCTCTTCTCGACACACTACGATCCTTCTTCGCTTCCCTAAGTCTACGAACTCCGAGATCTCACTATCTTGCATACTCCTATTCTCCTCGATAGCTCCCGAGTCGACTCGACTCTCCCGGCGCATCACGACTTTTGGTGCAAAGGTTCGACGATCGCATGCCTATCTATTACAAATATAAGATCAACCTAACATGCTTGATCTTTCTATATTTATAGTCCTTGTACATCATTTCTTTTTAAGGACTTCACAAAGTCGCTTTTGCTTATGTAGGATCAACCTAACATATTTGATCAATTCATTCTAAGTCCTTGTACATATATTTCTATTATCTATCAAAGGACTTTATAACTTTTCTTCATGCAAGCATACTTGCATATTCATTCATATATATCATAATCAAATCATATATTAAATAGGAATATCATTCACATTTCACACACACAAGAACTCTACCTCCTTCATATGCCGAATACTTTCGTGAAAGTACTTGTCATTGAATAGTTTCAAACGCTTCCCAAGACATGTTGAGTCGGCGGTGGAGTGCAACCATGTGACTCCCACCAAGAGAGTCCGCCTCACCGCGGAACATAAAGGTGGCGAATGGAACCTTACATTCTCCGTGCATCCCAAGACATCGAATATCTTGGTAATTTGCTTGAACCATGTTTCCGCTTAATCGGATCCGACTTTCCAATAAATTCGGTGGTCCTAACTCCTTGAATCGCTTAGTAAGGATGTAATCATGCTGCGTTATCATCACTTCCACCCGTATTTTGTACACGAGTCTCCTCGTCGATTTTTGCATGAACCGCAAAAAGCTCCTAAACATTCCATCATTCATCGTTTGCTCGGTAGTGTTGTTTACGGGAGGAATATTGTCTTCCTGTTAGACGTTCTCTGGTTTGTAACTAGAGGTTGTTCCACGCAGGTCATACACTCTCTATTGTTAACGTTCTCGCAGACCATTCTTAAATACTGCCATAAAACAAGGGTTAATTAAATAAATTAACATATCACATAATATCCCTATATTATGACTGACCAACAAATAAGCTTTAGATAGGACACACTAGCGAAGGATTTACTCATCTCTCCCCTCCTAGTTCTATTCCCCGATCTCCGCCAGAGACCATATTCCTAAGCTTTGATACCAACTGTGAAGCCCCAAAATAGGTATACAACACCCATTCTGAGTCGCCAAATATATGGTACGTAAAGCAAACTACAACTTCAATAATACAATTGTCGCGTAAAAAATACGACAACACATACTGTGAGTTTAAATACAAATATTGTCTTCTGAACAATATCCATACTCAAATAAGTCCTCATTACAATTATTCAAACACTATTTTACAGAAATAGTGAGGACTGCTAAAACATCTTTCTAGAACCATCACTCCATACCCCGACTAGATCCTGCTATGTTCTCACCTCCTGAGAAGAAAAATGGAACAAAAAGGAAAAGGGTGAGCTCAACTAGCCCAGTAAAGAATATTATGACTAAGATAATATACAACATTATCATTAGTCTTCAATAGGGAAAAATCTGATAAATATAATAGACAACAAGTTTTAGATCAACAACTGCAGTGGAAACAACAATCCATTAGAAGAGTCAAGTAGAGAAAAAATTCCACTATCTTCTAAGATTTAAAAGTCCATCATCATTATTTTATCCCTATAACAACAATCAATATACATCTTTAATCAAATATTCATCTTTGCACTACAGGCCAAAGATATTCATTTGTATCACCAGTTGGTCATGTTCATCTCAACACCTGTTCATCTTTGCACTACGGGCCAAAGATATTAATTAGTTAATCATTCATCTTTGCACTACTGGGCCAAAGATATTCAAGAATATCATCATTTAGGGTGAGGATGATGAAAAATATTTTAAAAAACGAATCCAAAGGAGATGGAAGGACAAATAGTAGTGATTAAGTATAACGGTTTATCCAAGATCAATAATACTTCATAAATACCAAATTTGAAGCGAAATTCAAAATAAAGATCAAAACATGGATACAATCAAAGATAGTAACCATAATAGACATCTTGGACAAAAGAAGAAAATTTCATTTTTCTATTGAATAAAGACAATGATTCGTGAATAGTCAAGTATATGTGAATAATTCGATATCGTGAATAAGAACCCCCGAGCAAAAAGTTCTAAATCGATAAAAGTTCATACCAACATTTCGGTATAATGATATTGAAGAAAATATCATTTTAAGAAGAATATAACACCCTTTACCTCAAAATAATCGTATTTCCTTATTTGAATTTGGGATATAGAGCCGATGAAACTTGCGAATAATATGCAAGAATCAAAGTATCAAAAACTCACAAAAATACGCTCGACAATATAGAGAGAAAGAAAACTTGTTTCTGGTGTGATTTTCAATTCTAACCTAAGCGTCTATTTATAGGAAAATGCTAGAACGCCATAGGAGACTAAAATAATAAAATAATATTATTTTAAACAAAATTCTTACCCACACCTTGAAACACAAATTCAAGCATGACAAATCTGAAAATTTCCAAAGAAATTTCACATGCATTCAACACCAACCAAAGTGGGTCCCGACCCATAATTTAATAAAAATCATTTTATTTTCTGAAACTTCAGTAATTCATAATAAATAGTCATTTTATCAGAAAAATTCGAAACTCACGTGTTTCCATAGGAAATTTAATTCTCTACAACTTTGTAGAAGAAAGTTTTTCCAAATTCCAATCAGAAAATACCTGAAATCCACAAACGGATGATTTTTAATACTTCTACACCGACAAAATACTGATAAAACACCTCAGCATTAATTCCTTCATTTTTATCCACATAAAAATAAATATATCCATCATTTATATCCACATAAAATAAATATTTCCATATTATATAAAGAAATAATTAATTATTCATAAATAATATTATAGAATCACAATTATGACAACCAGGCCGTTCCCAGGAAAGAGGGGGCTTTCCATCGTGATGTGTTCCCACTTCCATTCCGGTATTTCCAACGGTTGTAGTAATCCGCTGGGTCTTTGATGTTCGGTTTTTACTCTTTAACATGTCAAGCATTTCGCTACACATTCTGCAACGTCCCTTTTCATATTCGGCCACCAAAAATGTCGGCGCAAATCTTGATACATTTTCGTGCTTCCTAGATGAATTGAATATTTTGAGCTATGAGCTTCGGTCAAAATTCTTCTTTCAGCTCTAGTGTTGCTGGAACCCAGATTCTTCCCTCAAATCGTAGTAGTCCTTCGGTATCGATCTTGTATTTTACATCACTACTCTCAATCAGATTCTCTTTGATTTTCCCACACTCTTTATCTTGTAGTTGAGCATTCTTCACTTTGTCCACTAAAGTTGGACCACTTCTATCTGGAATAGTTGTTAAATCGATTCTTTTGGAAATTTGATTTCAAACTCCGCTTTGTCATTCTTGAAATGAGCTCCTCCCGAGTTGTTATCGAGATCAACTTCTCCCGACCTTTCTCGCTTAAAGCATCTCGCCACCACATTCGCTTTTGCGGATGATAAAAGATTTCACAATCATAATCTTTTATCAATTCCATCCACCTTCTTTGACGCGTGTTCAAATCCTTCCGAGTGAAAATATACTTCGGACTTTTGTGGTGCATGTAGAGATTTCACATTTCTCTCCATAAAGATAGTGTCTCCATATCTTCGAGCAAAATACAATCATAGCCAATTCCAAATCATGAGTCGAATACCCTTTCTCATAATCCTTGATTTGTCTTGATGCATACGCATAACTTTGTCGCTCTCTATATAAAGAACACAACCCAACCCTTTGTGTGAGGCATCACTATACACCACAAAATTTCTGTATTATCTGGTAATGGCAACACAGATGCCACACTTAACTTCTTCTTCAAATCTTGGAAACTCTCTTCACATTTCTCCGTCCAAACGAATTTTACAGCCTTCCTTGTCAAATTTGTTAACGGAGTGGCTATCTTAGAAAAATCTTGAATAAATCTTCTATAATAATCAGCCAGTTCCAAGAAACTCCTCTTTTCTAACGATATTCTTGGTTGTTCCCAATTGATTACAGCTTCCACTTTTGATGGATCCACTAAAATCCCATCTTTGTCAATCACATGACCAAAAAATTATACACGATCGAGCCAAAATTCGCACTTAGAGAATTTCGCGTACAGCTTTTCCTTCCTTAGTGTTTCCAATGTCAAATGTAAATGTTCCACGTGTTCTTCTTGAGTTTTGGAATACACCATAATGTCATCAATAAATACCACTACAAACTTGTCTAAGAATGGTTTAAACACCATGTTCATCAAATCCATGAATGCAGCAGGGGCATTAGTTAAACCAAAAGACATCACCAGAAACTCGTAATGTCCGCATGCAGGAGTTACGAATGTCGCTTCTAGGTATATCCTCCTTTTTTACCTTCAATTGGTGATACCCACTTCTCAAATCAATTTTCGAGAAATATTTAGCACCCTTTAACTTATCAAACAAGTCATCTATTCTAGGCAACGGATACCTATTCTTAATAGGGACTTTGTTTAACTCTCTATAATCAATGCAAAGACGCATTGATCCGTCCTTCTTCTTCACGAATAATAGGATTCACACTATTAGATTAAAGACTTAATATGCATTAAGACTTGTTTGGCCAAAACTAAATTAAAGTCCTTTAATTTATTTTAATAACTCCTTTATAGCAAGGTTATTAGTCACACTTTTATTTAATTAATTAATCAATTAAAACATTAATCTATTAAATTACTTTAGCACATAATTTAATATCACATAACTATAATTTCTTTTATAATTTTAATTTTATTCGACCAACTAATATTTTAAATTACAATTTCCACTTTAAAATATTATAATTTATTTAAATCACTATAAGCTCTCTAGCTTACTTATTAAATTAAATTGGTATATAATCTCATAACAATTAATTTTCTTAGCTCCTAAATTATTTATTCAACAAATAATTAACTAAACCACATCAACTCAAATTGAACAATTATTTATTCAACAATAAACATATCCATTAAATACTTGTATAAATCAGTAAATATTTAATATTACACTTTAAAATTTTTGGGATGTTACAAATCCCATTTGTCAGCACCGCCTTTGAGGGCCTGGGAGGATTCACAGTTGAAATTAGAATTTTATCCGTTGCTCCAATTTATCATGTTCACCTCTTCTTCTTTGTGTTGAGGAAGAGGGTTGTCTTGAACGTGAGGCTGATCTGGTTTGGTGATCATGATCTCACCATTGTCTATCAGGTCTTGGATCTTGAACCAAAGTTTTTATCTCTTGCTGGAACTGCTGTGTCTGATTCATAAACTGTTGTGTTTGTCCCATGAATTGTTGTGCTTATCCCATGAATGCTTTAAACATATCCTCCGATGATGTTCCAGTAGGTGCAGGGACTGCTTGCTTCGGTTGATATTGAGGTTGGGCTGGTTGGAAGCCCTGCTGCCTAGGTGGAAATACAAGTGGTGCCGCTTTCTTGCTCCCATGACTCAGATTTGGATGATCTCTC
Source organism: Panax ginseng (assembly GCA_020205605.1). Lineage (NCBI taxonomy): Eukaryota > Viridiplantae > Streptophyta > Magnoliopsida > Apiales > Araliaceae > Panax > Panax ginseng. The sequence goes on from CM035150.1 coordinate 73,469,290, forward strand.
CATCCTAGGTTATATGTATTTGAGTACGGATCATACTTTTTCTAAGGTTGTGACTGATAATTTTCCATTGCATTAGCTTGTTGCACAACCTCATCATCTTGTAATGTTGGGCATTCATCTGTATTGTGATTTGGTTGTAGACATGTTCCACAAACCTTTGCAACTGGGAGTTGACCTGTAGCTAATTGTCTAACCATAGAAATTAATTCAGAAATTTGTTGACCATAATCACAAGTGCTTACCTCGCTTACCCTTACTGGTGCATGATTTGTTCTAGTGCCATATTGTTGCGAGTTTGCTGCCATGTTTGCAATTAATTTCTTTGCAGCCTCTGGGGTCTTGTCAACTAGTGCTCCTCCGTTAGCTGCATCGATCTTGCTTCTATCTCGTGGCGCCCCAAAATAGGTATACAACACCCATTCTGAAGTCGCCAAATATATGGTACGAAAGCAAACTACAACTTCAATAATACAATTGTCGTAAAAAAATCGACAACACATATACGTGAGTTTAAATACAAATATTGTCTTCTAGATAATATCCACACTCAAATAAGTCCTCATTACAATTATTCAAACACTATTTTACAAAATAGTGAGGATCATAAAACATCTTTTTAGAACCATCACTCCATACCCCGACTAGATCCTGCTATGTTCTCACCTCCCGAGAAGAAAAATGGAACAAAAAGGAAAATGGTGAGCTCAACTAGCCTAGTAAAGAATATTATGACTAAGATAATATACAAAATTATCATTAGTCTTCAACAGGAAAAATCGATAAAATATAATGAGACAACAAGTTTTAGATCAACAATCTGCGGTGAAAATAAAGAATCCATTAGAAGAGTCAAGTAGAAAAGAATTCCACTATCTTCTAAGATTTAAAAGTTCATCATCAATATATTATCCATGTAACAACAATCAATATACATCTTTAATCAAATATTCATCTTTGCACTACCTACCAAAGATATTCATTTGTATCACCAGGTTGGTCATATTCATCTCAACACTGCTCATCTTTTGCACTACGGCCAAAGATATTCATTAGTTATCATTCATCTTTTGCACTTCTGAATAAAAGATATTGATAATATCATCATTTAGGACCGAGGATGATGAAAAATATTTTAAAGAAAAGCGAATCCGATTGAGACAAAAAGGATAAATAGTAGGGATTAGTATATACGAGTTTATCCAAGATCAATAATACTTCATAAATACCAATTTTGAAGCGAAATTCAAAAATAAAGATCAAAACATGGATATAATCAAAGATAGTAACCATAATAGACATCTTGGACAAAAAGAAGAAAATTTTATTTTTCTATGAATAGTCTTGCCGTATCGTGAATAAGTAACCCGACACAAAAAGTTTCAAATTTGATAAAAGTTCATACCAACATTTTGGTATAATGATATTGAAGAAAATATCATTTTAAGAAGAATATAACACCCTTACCTCAAAATAATCGTATTTACGATGAATTTGGGATATAGAGTAAGCGAAACTTGCACGAAATAGCAATTCATTAAAGTATCAAAATACTCACTAAAATACGCTCGACAATATAGAGAGAAAGAAAACTTATTTCTGGTGTGATTTTCAATTCTAACCTAAGCGTCTATTTATAGGAAAATGCTAGAACGCCATCGGAGACTAAAATAATAAAATAATATTATTTTAAACAAAATTCTTACGCACACCTTGAAACACAAATTCAAGCATGCCAAATCTGAAAATTTCCAGCAGCCCACATGCATTCAACACCAACCAAAGTGGGTCCCACCCCATAATTTAATAAAAATCATTTTATTTTCTGAAACTTTAGTAATTCATAATAAATAGTCCTTTTATGACAACCAGGTCGTTCCCAGGAAAGAGGGGGCTTTCCAATAAGAATTTCTCCTTACTGGCGCGCAATTAGGTGACCAAACCTCTCCTTGACAGAACTTTCTAGACATTGCCAATAATGCTATCTAATAATATTATTCAAATAATATGAATTATTGATCTGATAATGGAAAATATTGTGCGTTGATAATTATTGAAACAACAATAAAATAAAATATCAATGCAAAGAATTATTGAATCAATAAAATAAAATATTGAGCGATAACTCACCAGTAACAATTATTGAGTAGTGCCTTCTTTACGTATGGATCAATAATTCATCAATCTTTGTGGATCCACGCAGATTCAGTATTTTAACCACCGGGTATTCAACAATGTGTTAACGGTAACTTACTACGCCGTTATTTATAAAAACTCAAATTTATCGCTTTTCTTCATCGACAGCTTTATTACATTATGGGGCCCACAAATGATCAAGGCTGGCAAATAAATGCGAATATTCCCGACAACAAGAATATTCCACGACCAAAAACGAATATTCCCAAATAACAATGATTATTTTATAACCACTTGCTTATTTTGCAAAATTTGCACATTTCACCCATAACCAGAGAATTATGTAAAATTAATACCTTATTATTCACAATAATAATTAGAGGAAATTCGATTTTATTTATAATAAGTTGGGGTCTTACACTATCCATCGGTACCAACCCTTCGTAGAAATACTGGATCAGGTGTTATTCATCTATTTGATGCGGTGGACAGCTGGAACAAAGCTTTTTGAATCTTTCCCAATACTCGTATAGTGTCACCCCACTGAATTGTCTAATCCCACAAATCTCCTTCCTTATGTTGGCTACTCTTGAGGCTAGAAAGTATCTCTCCAAGAACAACTTCTTCATGTCATTCCAAGACTGTATTGAACCCGAGGGTAGGTAGTACAACCAATCCTTTGCCAAATCTGCTAGGGAGAATGGGAATGCTCTCAGCTTGATTTGCCCTTCAGTGATTCCGTGTGGTTTCATAGTGGAGCACACCACATGAAATTCCTTCAGATGTTTGTAGGGGTCCTCACCTGTAAGACCACGAAAAATAGGCAGTAAATGGATTAGTCCCGATTTAAGTTCAAATGCAACATCTAAATTAGTATATTCAATGCACAGAGGTTGCTGATTTAAATTAGGAGTTGCCAACTCCCTGAGAGTTCTATTATTGTTTTGAATTGCAATCTCTTCTTCTTTATCGGATTCGGTGGATGATTTGTTGGATAATAATTCCAAAGCTAAGTTGAGGCCTGGTGATGATGCAGAAGCCTCGTCTATATCTGCAGAAGACTATTGAACTTTAAGTTTTTCCTTCCTTAGCCTCCTTGCAGTTTTCTCAATCTTTGGATTAAAATCTAATATAGTAGCCTGAGAAGATCGAGTCATAAAACAAGAACAAAAATAAAATAAAATAATATAATAAAAATAAAACGCCAAATTACTCCCCGGCAACGGCGCCAAAATTTGACACTCCTAAATTAACCTCACTTTCACTTCACAATTATAATAATTAGCATAGTAGCAAGTAAGGATCGATCCCACAAAGAGTAAAGTTGTTTTAGAATTATTCTATTATTTCAACAAAAAATAAATATGGGAGGTTTTGAAAATTATTTTTAAACTATGAGAACAAGAATTAATGATAAAATTAACCAAATATGTAAAAACTTCAGTTATGCAGTTCAGTTTCACCAAAGTACAATAATCAATTAATCAAGTTTGTGACGCCCCCAAAATAGGTATACAACACCCATTCTGAGTCGCCAAATACATGGTACAGAAAGCAAACTACAACTTCAATAATACAATTATCATGTAAAATACGACAACACATACTGTGAGTTTAAATACAAATATTGTCTTCTAGACAATATCCACACTCAAATAAGTCCTCATTACAATTATTCAAACACTATTTTACAGAAATAGTGAGGACTGCTAAAATATCTTTCTAGAACCATCACTCCGTACCTCGACTAGTTCCTGCTATGTCCTCACGTCCTGAGAAAAATGGAACAAAAAAGAAAAGGGTGAGCTCAACTAGCCCAGTAAAGAATAATATAACTAAGATAATATACAACAAATTATCGTTAGTCTTCAACAGGGAAAAATCTGATAAAATATAATAGACAACAAGTTTTAGATCAACAACTGCATCGGAAGCAACAATCCAGTAGAAGAGTCAAGTAGAGAATGAGTTTTACTATCTTCTAAGATTTAAAAGTCCATCATCAATATTTTATCCCTGTAACAACAATCAATATACATCTTTAATCAAATATTCATCTTTGCACTACTGGGCCAAAGATATTCATTTATATCACCATTGGTCATGTTCATCTTAACACTTGCTCATCTTTGCACCTTCGGGCCAAAGATATTCATCGATTAATCATTTATCTTTGCACTACTGAGCCAAAGATATTTTGTAATATCATCATTTAGGACTGAGGATGATGAAGAATATTTTAAAGAAAACGAATCCAGTGATACAGAAGGACAAATAGTAGGGATTCGTATAACAATTTCACCAAGGTCAATAATACTCCATAATAACTAATTTTGAAACAAAATTTAAGAATAAAGATCAAAACATGGATACAATCAAAGATAGTAACCATAATAGACATCTTGGACAAAAAGAAGAAAATTTCATTTTTTGGTGAATAGTGTCGATATATCGTGAATAGTCTTGATATCGTGAATAGTCTCAGATATCGTGAATAAGAACTTTCGACACAAAAAGTTCTAAATTTGATAAAAAGTTCATACCAACATTTCGGTATAATGATATTGAAGAAAATATCATTTTAAAAAGAATATAACACCCTTACCTCAAAATATCAGTACTTCTGATCGGAATATCAGTATAAGGCTGAAGGAAACTTGCACTGGTGAATAGAAACTCACAAAGTATCTAAATACTCACAAAATACACTCAATAATCTAGAGAGAGAAAGAGAGAAAGCTTATGTTTCTAGTGTATTTTCAATTCTAACTTAGCCCTCTATTTATAGAAAAATGTTAGCAGACTTGACCTGCAACCTGATGGCTTTACTTGCTATTATTCCCACCCACCACATTTGAAATAAAATTCAGCACATTTCTTCACCAACCACAAGTGGGGCCCACCAATTCTAGAATTTTCTACCAAAATCATTTATAAACCTAATTTCCGAATCAGTCACCTCTTAAAATTCATAACAAATCATACGTTCATTTTTAACGGTTCAAAATTTGTGGACATATACTTAACTTATATATATATATAACATATCAAAAAATTACAACGATCCAACGGTCAGATTAAAAATTATAACTCACACAATATATCTCAAAAATACTGGTTTAATTTTTAATACCTCCATTCCGACAAAAATATTGATAAAACACCTCAACATTAACTCCTTCATTTTTTAACCACAATAAATATATCCAATATTTATATCCATATAAAATAAATATTTCCTTATCATATGAATCAATAATTAATTATTCACAAATAATATTACAGAATCACATTTATGACAACCAAAGTAGTTCCTGAAAAAGAGGGGCTTTCCAATAAGAATTTCTCCTCATCTTGGTAGCATGATTAGGTGACCAAACCTCTCCTTGATAGAGCTTTCTAGACATTTCCAATAATGCTATCTAATAATATTATTCAAATAATATGAATTATTGATCTGATAATGGAGATGATGTCCAGTGACAATTATTGAGCAACAATAATATAAAATATCAACGCAAAGAATTATTGAATCAATAAAATAAAATATTGAACGGTAACTCATCGTAACAATTATTGTAGTGCCTTCTTACGTAAGGATCAATAATTCATCAATATCATGTGCATCCACGCCAGACATTCAGTATTTTAACCACCGGGTATTCCAACGATGTTAATTGGTAACAACTACTGCTATTATTTATAAAAACTTAAACTTGTCGCTTTCTTCATCCGATGGCTTATTCTCATATAGGGCCCACAAATGATCAAGCTACTTGTCGTCTTAATATTCCACGACAACAAGAATATTCCATGACCAAACGAATATTCCCAAATAACAATGATTATTTTATAACCACTTGCTTATTTTGCAAAATTTGCACATTTCACCCATAACCCGAGAGAATTATATAAAATTAATACCTTATTATTCACAATAATAATTAGAGGAAATTCGATTTTATTTATAATAAGTTGGGGTCTTACAACCTCCCTCCTTATGAAATTTCGTCCTCGAATCGAATTGACATACGATACTGTGTTTGAAAAGGTGAGGATACCTCGCTTTCATTTCTGATTCCAACTCCCAGGTCATTTCTTCAATAGCATGATTTCTCCACAAAACCTTAACTTATGGTATAACCTTGGTGCGTAGGACATGCTCTTTTTTATCCAAGATCTTAACAGGTACTTCTTCGTACGTTAAATCTTCGGCTATCTCGTTTGGTTCTAACACAATAATATGGTTCATGTCTTTCACATATTTACGAAGCATGGATATGTGAAAAACGTTATGAACACGAGACATACTTGGAGGTAATGCGAGTCTATAGGCCACATTTCCTATTCGGTTAAGAATCTCAAATGGACCAATAAATCGTGGATTGAGCTTTCCTCTCTTTCCAAATCTTGTAACTCCCTTCCATGGAGAAACACGTAACAATACATGATCTCCAATATTAAACTCCACGTCTTTTCTATGAAGATCAGCATAACTCTTTTGTCGATCTTGTGAGGTTTGAATACGTTGTCGAATCATTTGGATCTTTTTTGTAGTCATGCGTACTAATTCTGGTCCCAACAACGTTGCTTCTCCCATCTCATCCCAAAGATATCTTTGAAGCGACACTTTCGTCCATACAACGCTTCGAATGGAGCCATGCCTATACTTGCTTGATAACTATTGTTGTACGAGAATTCCACCAGTGGCAAGTACTTATCCCAACTTCCTTTAAAATCTAGGACACAAAGTCTTAATAGATCTTCAAGGGTTTGAATAGTCCTCTCTGATTGTTCGTCCGTTTGAGGATGGTATGTCGAGCTGAATCGTAAATCCGTGCCCATAGCTTTCTGCAAGCTAACCCAAAATCGTGAAGTGAATCTTGGGTCACGATCCGAAACAATAGATACTGGCATGCCATGCAATCTCATAATCTCATTCACGTGCATACAAGAAAGACGTTCAAGGGAATAAGTTTCCCGTATCGGTAAGAAATGGGCAGACTTGGTTAATCTATCAACAATAACCCAAATAGCATCTATGCCTTGAGAAACTTTGGGAAGACTTGTAACGAAATCCATGGTAATATGTTCCCACTTCCATTTCGGAATCTCAAGTGGTTGCAATGGACCCTTTGGCACTTGATGCTTTGCCTTTACACGTTGACAGGTTAAACACCTTGAGATAAACTCCGCGATCTCTCTCTTCATATTATTCCACCAAAATGTATGTCGAATATCATGATACATTTTGGTACTCCCAGGATGGATTGCAAACGGTGTGTTATGTGCCTCCATCATGATTCTATGCTTCAAATCAGAGTCGTTAGGAACATAAAGTCTAGATTTGAATCTAAGTATTCCTTCTTCATCGATTCTCGCTTCTGGAATAGCTCCTTCTTGCACTTTCTTCTTCATAAGTATCAGCTCCAGGTCCGTAGCTTGAGCGAAATTTTTAACTTTATCGATTAAAGCCTGGTTCTACTCGTATATTCGCCATCATCATGTGGGTCCCTGGAGTCTTTAATTCTTCCTCCATCCTTTACAAGTCATACAGAATGGGCCTTTGCATTGACAATATCGCACTCGTACTCGCATATGATCTTCTACTCAATGCGTCAGCTACTACGTTCGCTTTTCTAGGATAGTATTGAATGGTAAGATCGTAATCTTTCAACAGCTCGAGCCAATGTCGTTGCCGCATGTTGAGTTCTTTTTGGGTGAAGAAATATTTGAGGCTTTTATGGTCCGTATAAATCTCCACTTTCTCTCCATACAAGTAGTGTCTCCAAATTTTCAACGATAATACGACTACTGCCAACTCTAGATCATGAGTAGGATAATTCCTCTCATATTCTTTGAGTTGTCGTGAGGCATAGGCTATGACTTTCCCATGTTGCATGAGAACACATCCTAACCCTTTGCCTGAAGCATCGCTGTATATAACAAATCCATCCGAACCAGATGGTATTGCCAGAACAAGTGTCGAAATGAGTCTCCTCTTGAGCTCTTGGAAACTCTTCTCGCATTTCTCGCTCCATACGAATTTTGTATCTTTCCGAGTCAAATGAGTTAACGGAGTAGCAATTCGAGAAAATCCTTCCACGAATCTCCGATAATAACCAAATAAGCCCGTAAAAGCTCACGACTTTGGTCACCGACTTTGGTTGCTCCCAACTTTGTCTTCGCTTCAATCTTGGCCGGTCAATGAGATACTCCATGTTTTGACACCACATGCCCAAGGAATGCTACTTCCTCAAGCCAGAACTCGCATTTCTTCACCTTGGTATAAAGTTTGTTTTTACGAAGCCTTTCAAGTATCAGCTTCAAATGGTGCTCATGATCTTCACGGCTTTTGGAATAAATGAGGATGTCATCAATAAAGACAACAACGAACTGATCCAAATATTCCTTGAATACTCGGTTCATCATATCCATGAAAGCAGCTTGAGCATTAGTCAATCCAAAAGACATGCCTAAGAATTCATAATGCCCGTACCGAGTTCTAAAGGCAGTCTTTGGAATATCCTCAGTTTTAATCTTCAGCTGATGATATCCAGAACGAAGATCGATCTTTGAAAAGAATTGAACACCTTAATAAGCTCATATACACATGAAATATGCAATAAAATTAAATATAATGAAATCAAAATAAATGAATAATATGCACTCATCAGTCATCAAGAGCCATCATAGCAATCCCGAGTGCAAACTGCGCAAGACAACTCAACGGGCTGGTTGCGAAGACCTGAAGATGCTATTTTGGTCATGGAACAATCTTCTTGGATTCAAAAAAAGGGCAAGACCTATGTCATTTCCTAGTTCTCGAAAAGAGCTTTCCGAAATGGTATGACACATCTCCATAGGATTCTCAGATTGCAAGTTATGAATGTTTCAAACAACTTGCACAACGATCAAGGTTAGGACTGAGTTTATAACTCTTGACTGACTCCTCTAATCTTGACTCTTGACTTGAGTCTTGGCTCAACAGTAGCACACTAGCACTCAGCCCACTAGCTAAATTCGAACTCTCAGATCTCCTAAAGTCTCGAACTCCAGTTTCTCAGATCTCTCAACTCTCGAACTCTCGGCCGAACTCTCAACTCTCAGGCTGTTGACTTATATTTTTCGTCTGAGAGGACCATGGAGAGGCAGCCATCTATGTCGTCAGCGCCATCGTTGCAGAGGGCGGTGGCGTCGACGGCAGCGAGCAAGGTGAAGAAGGCGTTGGGATTGAAATAGTCCAAGAAATTGGTGGTGAGTCAATGCCGAACACGATGAGTTCCAAGCGAAATGTGACGATTGGAGAGGCGTGATGAGGGTTCGAGATGAGGATTTGAACAAATTAATTCCGGGGGTTAGAAGCGTGCCTTGTTGAGAATTTCAGTTGGCCAGGTAATTTTAGTCAATCACTTGCAGTTTCTTCTTCTTCTTTTATGTTTTTTTTAATTTTTTTTATTCTGTTGACTGTTGAGGGAAGTGTAGCCGGGTAGGCATTGCTTGGTGGAGTATTTTCTTGGAATAGCCTTTATGACATCCAATTTTCTAGATACCATCCAAAAAGTTCAAGTTTTCTTAAAATAGGCCAAACGCCAATTGAATTGGCGTTTGATTTGAAAATTAAAAATCATATGCCAGTTCAAGTGGCGTTGGACCAGAACTAATAAATTCCCTTAACTAAATTATTATATTAACTTAATCAAACTTTTTTTTAAATAAATGTTTTTTTATAAATTTTTTGTTTTAAATAGACGTTTTTTTAAAAAAAGCAATTTTTTTTTAAAAAACATAAACGCCAGTTAAGTGGCGCTTGTTGTGAAATGTTTTTTTTTTCTAATAAGTAACTTTGAAAAGGCCGGTGAGGAGAGAGAGAGAGTAAACGCCCATTAGATTGGCGTTTGTTTTTTTTTATTAGTAAAGATGTCAGATGAGAAAAAGTGATCAAATATTGGAAATGAAATATACCTTTGCCCATGCCAGATTCACATGTCTTCAAATGAATCAGACAAAATTATTTTGAAGCAAATATTTTGTCCTCTTTCTGTCATTAGCATTGGAAATGAAAGAGAATATAAGACTGCTATCTCTTTATACTGCAAAAAGAAGAAAATGAACAAGAAGAATCTAAATGTTTTCTTGAATGTATCAATTGAAATGACTATTGGGTCACGAGATTAAAGTGGTCATGTTATTTTAATTTATTTTGATGCTTTGTTTCAACTTTAAAATCAACAGAGTTCATCTCATTTTTTATTTTTCTACCATCTCACTTACCCACCCTCTTTTAAACAATGTCATTTTCTCCTTTCTGTTTCTTCTTTTTCTATTTACTTGCAAGTTGCAAGTAGACTTATGGCTGATGGGGGCTGGATTCACCCGGCCCTATTGATGGATCATTATTAACTCTTCAATCTTCCCATCGTTTAGAAAATATAAGCAGGGTCAGGTATGTATTATTTATATTTATAAGATTTATAATAATAACTTAATTATTATTATAAGTATTATTATAATTATAATTATTTATTATTATTATTATAATTATCCCATTTGTTGGGCCATGATCCTTTTCCTTATTGGGCCAGACTTAATGGGCTCCTCCCTTGGGTTATGATTACTCTTGCCCTGTTGGTCCGGATGCTTTGGGCCCAATTACTCGATTATCTCATTGGGTCCCTTCGAATTGGATCCGGTCGTATGGGTCATTTCCATTATTTGGGCTTACTTATTGAATTGGCCCATTATACAAATTGCCACTTAACCCAACTTTGACCGGTAATCATTATGCCAAATAATAGTTGACTATTATGTCTGCCACCTTTCTGCATGGCATTAATGAGGATGGGACTCAGATGACCAGCGGTGGCAAATAGTGGTAGCAGGTAAGGAAGTAGGCTACATACTTTCGGCTGAAATGACCAGGAGTGGGGGAAAGGTGTCAGGAGGTGATGGGTGGCACGGTAAACCGGGATTGGAGTACATATGGGGCGAGGATCACACAAAAGAGGTAGGTAACAAAATATTACACATTCATATTATTATTCTCTCTCAGGCATTAGACATTTATTTTCCCTCCATTGTTAACCTTGTGATCGCCGATATTGACTCTCACGCCGGAGCTATCCCCCGACGGTCAAGCCGTCAAGCTTTTGGTGTTGACTTGTTGAACTGTGCAGGATATCGGACGCGTCTTGGTGATTTGGACGTGGAGAAAGATCTTGGCGTTAACATTGGCGCTAGAAGGAGGGGTGAGTTCTAGTGTCCTGAGTATTTTTCAATCACAAACTGTATTTGTTCTACGTCAATATTCATGGTGATTGGGACGTGGAGAAAGATCTTGGCGTTAACACCATTAAATTATAATAGTCAGTAAACGTGACAGATTTAACATATTAATTTTTGGGTTTCAAATTGTTATATTAATTAACTAGTAAAATATCGCTCACAGATTTACCCAAATAGTGAGTTCGCCCGTTAATATATTTAAGGCTTCCATGAATTCAATTATAATAGGCATTATTATAATTAGTTTTATTATTATTATAGTAAGAGAAAGTAAACATCCTTTTTGTTGGGCCATGATACTTTTCATATTTGGATTGGACTTAATGGGCTCCTCCTTTGGACTATATTACTTTTGTCCTGTTGGGTCGAATGATTTGGGCCCAGTTATTTGATTATATTTTTGGGTTATTTCGTTGGATCCGGTCAGTCTGGATCATCTTTATTGCATTGGGCTAAATCCTTGGATCGGTCCATTACACAAATTGCCATTTAACCCAGCTTTGACCGGTAATCATTACACAAGATAACAGTTGACTGTTATCTGCCACCTTTTTGCATGACATTAATGAGGATGAGACTCAGATGACCGGCGGTGGCAAACAGTGGTAGCAGGTAGGGAAGTGAGCTACATACTTTCGGCTAAGATGACCGGGAGTGGGGGGAGGTGTCAGGAGGGAGTGGGTGGCACAGTAAACCGGGTTTGGATTGCGTATGGGGCAACGATCATACAAGGAAGGAAGGTAACTAAACTAATGACGTATCTAATCTATTATTCTCTCTCAAGCACTAGACAATATTTTCCTCCATTGTTAATCTTGTGATCGCCGATACTGACTCTCACGCCGGAGCTATCCCCTGACGGTCAAGCCGTCAAGCTTTTGGTGTTGACTTGTTGAACTGTGCAGGATATCAGACGCGTCTTGGTGATTGGGATGTGGGGAAAGATCTTGGCGTTAACATTGGCGCTAGAAGGAGGGCTGAGTTCTAGTGTCACGAGTATTTTCAATCACAAACCAGTGTTTGTTCTACGTCGATATTCATGGTGAAGAGTAGAACACCTACACCACGAAGAAGGGTAGATGATTGTGTTAGTGAATCAGTACCACGAGTATCGGTCAAGGATCGTTTGGGACCGGCACTAAGTGTTCATGCCAGCACAGCGTCGAAACGTTCACATGAAGATTCTCGGCCGAGGGCTATGGGCAATGTTAAGCGAAAGCTAATATTCACGGCAGAGAAAGGGTCTGGCCATGGTCGAAAATGAGTAGAAGGCACCTCGCCTAGAACTCGATACCGAGATGACCAAGACGAAAAGGCCTCCCGACTGGCTAAGATGGCAGATGAAGCAGATAGGGCCATGGAGGTACTTGTGAAGCAGCGACATGATATAGCTGAGAAAATGGCTCGAATGGCAGAGTTGAGGGATGAAGAGTTCAGTTATGTTCAGTCTGAAGAACGAGGGCATCGAAGAGGGCACATCACCACTCATTCGGGATGTGAGTCTTGGGGCGAACCTCGAAAGAAGAAGATCGAAGCCCTACTCCTCGAGAGATCGATCATCATCACACTCCTAAGAATACAAAAAGCGAAAGAGGTCGATCCGCTCATTCCACGAGAATACAAAGAAGCATTCTCTCACCATATAATGGCGAGTTGAAGCGAAGTAGATCCAGAGGTCACACTCCTGAGAGTCTACTGAGGGTACACCATCCTGTGGATGCTCGTCATCGGAAAAGTCCCTCTAAAGTTGGTGGTTCTATTGTAAGAGACCAGTCCACTCAGAAGAGGAAGGAGTCACCGAAAAAAGAAGCATCATCCCAACCAGAAGGTGTGGAGTATTTGGTTAAAGAATTGAAGGAACTTCGGAAGCAGCTTGCCGAAGTACAGAAAACGAAAGACACTTCGGGAAAGAAGGCATCTCCTTTTTCTGCGGAGATTCTAAAAGAAAAAGCTGACCCCACTAAGAAGTTGCCCTACATTGAAAGTTATGATGGATCGGGGGATCCCTATGACCACAGTCAGACGTTCGACCAACTGATGGATTATTATGACTTTAGCGATGCTGCTAAGTGTCATACTTTTGTCACAACACTCAGGAAGGATGCCAGGCAGTGGATGGGGACTCTGCCTTCGGATTCAATTTCATCTTGGGTAGACATGTGCAATAAGTTCCATGCTCGCTTCGGGAGCAACAAAAGGAGGGGGAAACCAACTGGCTCGCTGGCTCAGGTTTGACAGTATTCGAATGAGTCTTTGGGCCAATATGTAAAGCGGTTCCGTGAAGCAGTCGGCCAAATAACAGACTTGAATGATCTATAAGCCGTAGGACTATTTCAGAATGGGTTAGATATGGTCAAATCAGAGAAGTTGGTGAAGAAGTTAATGTTTCACCACCTGAAGAGTCTCGCTGAAGCCTTCGACAAAGCTGAAGGTTATATCGTGGTAGAGGAAGCCATGAATAGCCTCAAACGTCCTTCTTCAGATCGGCTTAAGGAGACAGATTGGGATAGAACAGAAGGGGACCCGAAGAAGAATGAAGGAAATAAAGACCGCTATGATGGCGGGTCAAAGAAATACAACAATAATTGGAGACAGGGTGGAGGGCGTTAAATCGCTCTAGCCCGTAGTAAATAGGACATATCTCGCACTCAACACTTGATGGGCTATTATCTTGGATCAGATTAAGAATCAACCTATCTTCGAGCCACCTCGAGATAACATTAAGCCCGAAAAAGGAAATTCTCGTAAGTATTGTGACTCATCAAGCCTCGGGTCACGATACAAACGACTGTGCTAGTCTGAAGGATTTCATAGAGAGAAAGGTTCAAGGTGGGGATTTAGTTCAGTATGTGGATGCCCGGACAACTTAGCAAGTTCAACAGAGGGATAGAGAGCCTGTTCAGGCAGCCCAACCAGTTCAGCAAGCGTTGCCAGCTCCGGGACAGCCTACAAGGCATGTGGTAGATGTCATCACTGTGGGTACTTCTGGCGAACTTGTTGGAAAGAAGCGCCAAAGTCACTTGGATTCGGTCATGTCAGTGGCGGGTACCTTCTCGAAGATTGATAGACCTTATCCGGGTACGGTAATCTCCTTTACTGACGAGGATTACCCTTCGGAAACCATCGAACCGCATGAGGGATCACTGGTGCTGACTGCGCAAGTGGGTTCGGTGGATATGAAAAGAATGATGGTATACAACGGGTCTTCTGTAGATATCTTATACGTCCACGCTTATCAGAGGATGCATCTGGACAGGCGAAAGATGGAGATAGGGTAGGAGGCTCCTTTGTATGGTTTTAGTAACGATCCGGTCAAGGTGGCTGGAACTATTAAACTATCGGTCATCTTCGGAACGACCCCCCAGCAGGTAGAGATTATTTGCAAATTTTATGTTGTGCACGTAGATTATGCTTATAATGCTATTTTGGGGAGGCCTACTTTAATTTCTTTACAAGATGTGACCTCAATCCCTCATTTCAAAATCAAATTTCCTACGGCTCATGGGGTTGGAGAGGTGAAAGGAGATTTGGATCTGGCCAGAAGATGTTATAGAAATACCGTGATCACTTCGGGAGTGGGGGTATCGAAGCAAAAACAGACCATGGCAATAGAGATAGAGCCCTTCACTGAGAGCAGTTCAGAGCCATTGGTCATGCCAGCTGAAGAAACAGAGGAGATAAAGCTCATCCCTGGCAAGGCGAACAAGACAGTGAAGATAGGTTCGGGTCTGCCGGAACCTCTTCGGACGAACCTCATGGAACTCCTGTGATGCTATGTTGACATCTTCGCATGGGAACCTCAAGACATGCCGGGAGTGAGCAAAGATATTGCTGAGCATCGATTGGAAGTAGACCCGTCAAAGAAGCCAGTTCGACAGAAGAGGAGGATCTTTGCACCCGAGCGCCAGCGGATCATCAATGAAAAAATTGCAAAGTTGTTAGCTGCTGACTTCATCTTTGAGATCGATTACCCGCAGTGGATGGCAAATGTGGTGTTGGTCCAGAAGCAGAACGAGAAATGGCGAGTCTACATCGACTATACAGATCTGAATAAAGCTTGTCCAAAGGATTTCTACCCGTTGCCCCACATCGACCAGCTCATCGATGCCACTTCGGGGTATGCTTTATTAAGTTTCATGGATGCATTCTCTGGGTATCATCAGATTTCCATGAGTAAAGAGGATATACCGAAGACGGCATTCATTACGCATCGTTCGGTATATGCCTATAAGAAAATGACCTTCGGCCTCATCAATGCCGGGGCCACATACCAGAGGATGATGAACTACGTCTTCAGATATCAGTTGGGCAAGAATATGGAGGTGTACGTGGATGACATGATTGTTAAGAGCATGCTGGTACATAAACATCTGGATGATTTAGAAGAATGCTTTCAGACAATTCGTCATCACAACTTGAGACTGAATTCCACTAAGTGCACCTTCGGATTAGGGGCTGGCAAGTTTCTGGGTTATCTTGTCAGTCAAAGAGGAATTGAAGCCAATCCAGAGAAAATTCAAGCGATCCTGAACATGAAGACTCCTCAGTCATTTAAAGATGTTCAACGTCTGATTGGAAGGATTGCATCTTTGAGGAGGTTTATGTCCAGGTCGGCAGAAAGGTGTTTGCCATTTTTTGATACGTTGAAAGGGCCGAAGAATGCAAAGACGTTCCAATGGACTTCGGAGTGTGAAGACGCCTTTCAAAGCATCAGGTCCTATTTGTCTTCGGCGCCTTTGCTGGTGAAGCCCGCTCCTGCTGAGCCTTTGTATTTGTACTTGGCAGCTAGTTCATTGGCAATAGGAGCAGTTTTGGTGCGAGAAGTTGGGGGTAAGCAGCACCCAGTTTATTATGTAAGCTATGTCCTTCGGGATGTGGAAACAAGGTACCCAAACATTAAAAAGTTTGCCTTTGCTTTAATAACTGCTAGCCGAAAGCTTAGGCAATATTTCCAGGGTAGGTTGGTAATAGTATACACAGATCAGCCTTTGAAGAAGATTATGGGAAAACCTGAGGTTTCAAGGAGATTAGCTACATGGACTATGGAGTTGTCCCAATTTTTTATTGAATATCATCCCCGAACCGCCATCAAGGGGCAGGCCTTGGCAGATTTTGTAGTCGAATGCTCATTTTACGAAGGTCGATGAAGTTATGGCGGTAAAGGATCCGGATGCGAGCGAGCGATTCTCTTCTTTAGCGATAGAGTTAAGTGGATGTTTGTATGCGGATGGGTCTTCTACTACGGACATCAGTGGAGCAGGGATTATTCTGACGAGTCCGGAGGGATTCAAAGTGCAACAGGCCATCAGATTTCAGTTCAAAGCGAGGAACAACGAAGAGAAGTATGAAGCGGTACTCGCAGGGTTACGACTAACGAAGAGTCTTGAAGTGCAGAGAATAATCATCTTCAGTGATTCTCAGTTAGTCGTTAATTAACTCTCAAGGGAATACGAAGCTTGATGTCCTAGAATGATCAAGTATTTGGCAGAATTAAAAGGGCAGCTTTAATATTTCTAGTCCTACGAGTTTCAAGGGGTCGAATGTAATGACAATTCCATTGCCAATGCACTCTCCAAATTAGCCACTACGGATGTTAGCGTTTTTGATGGGTCAGTTTACCTGGAAATTTTGCAACATCCTAGTGTTCATCATGAATCGGTAATGTGCGTTGACCGAACCAGCTGCTGGTTGACTCCATATCTGGAGTATCTGGCAGATGGCGTCTTACCTTCGGATCAGATGCTAGCCAAGAAAATCAAATATAAAAGTGCTAACTTCGTTTTGATAGATGGGGATCTTTTTTGAAGGGCCTTCTCATCTCCATTGCTGAAATGTTTGACTCCATCCAGTTTGAATATGCTTTCTCCGAAGTTTCACGAAGGCATCTGTGGCGACTATATAGCTGCTAAGTCATTAGCCTACAAAGTACTTCGTCAGGGGTATTACTGGCCTACCATCTTCAAGGAAGCAACGAAGTATGTCAAGAAATATGAGAAGTGTCAACTCAACAGTCCGATCCCACATCAGCCACCAGAAGAGCTATACTCGATCTTATCTCCTATACCTTTTGCTGTCTGGGGGGTTGATATATTGGGTCCATTACCGAAAGCTAAAGGTTAGGTTAGTTTTATTATAGTTGCCATCGACTACATGACCAAATGGGTAGAAGAAAAGCCACTTAGGTTAATAACGGAACATGAATGCTTGAAATTTTTGAAAGAATCAGTAGTGTTTCATTTCGGAATTCCTAAGGTGGTAATATCGGACAATGGACGCCAATTTGTAGGATCGAAATTTGAAGCATTTTGAAAGAACTGGGGTCCAATGATGTAAAGACTTCATGGCTCATCCTCGATCAAACGGACAAGTCGAAGTGACCAATGAGCGTTGCTGAATGGGATCAAGCGTAGGTTGGATGAAGCTAAGGGAAGATGGCCAGAAGAGCTCCTCAGCGTGTTATGGGCTTATCGGACTACCCCAAGGACTACAACGGGGGATTCACCTTTCAGACTAGCCTATGGTACTGATGCCTTAGTCCCAGTTGAAATTGGATCTCCAAGTCTTCGGGTCAGTCAGTTTAAAGAGATCTACAACGACGAAGGATTGAGGGTCAACTTGTATTTGTTCGAAGAAGTCAGAGAGGTGGCTTTGATCAAGCTAGCAGCCTATCAATGGAGAGTAGCCAAACATTACAACAAGGGGGTAAAGCTTCACAAATTTGAAGTGGGAGATTTTGTTCTCAGAGAAGTCGAAGCATCTACACCTCAAAATTTGGGAAAGCTGATGCCAAACTAGGAAGGACCGTATGAAGTCATAGAAGTACCGAAGTCGGGGACTTATCGGTTGAGGGCATTAGATGGATCAGAAATTAAAAATACTTGGCATGCGGGAAGACTTCGGAAATACTTTCAGTAGATACAGTGTTAGTACACCAGAAGTATGTAAATGTTTAAGTCCTCATCAATAAAAGTTCCTTTTTTCTCAATAAGTCTTGTCTTCATTGCTGTTCAGTTCATTGGTGTAAGGAGGTTCGGGTGGACTTGCTGACCATTCGATGGTAGCTTTAATGGTAGGTGGTCCTTATGGGTTTGTCAAGCCTGCGTGGTAGTGGTAGGTGTAAACACCATCCTTAAGACTGTCGACCTTTGTTGTCAAGCCCTGTGTGGTAGGCAATTGTTGACCTTTAGACCTTGTCAGGCCCTTCGTGGTAGGCAAGTGTCATCCTTAAGACATTGTCAGGCCCTGCGTGGTAGGTAATTGTCGACCTTTAGACCTTGCCAGGCCCTTCATGGTAGGCAAGTGTCATTCTTAAGACGTTGTTAGGCCCTGCGTAGTAGGCAATCGTCGACCTTTAAACATTGTTAGGCCCTTCGTGGTAGACAACTCCCCAATGAAGCAGATCTATCTCACACTTCGGTAACAAATAAGTATTCCTTTACCTTATTACCTAATTTTTTTTAAGTGTTGAGTTCGGAATGCCTCATTCTTTAACTTCATCTTATCTGTTATATGACTTGTAAAGTCCATGAAAGAGCCTGCACATTTTTCAAGTTGAATCGATATTAAAGTATTGATAAAAAGTAAATGCGTCGAAGTCATAAGGGATAAGACCACATTTCATTAATATTTAATTTGATTACAAGAGTAGAAAATTTTTACACAAATCCTATAAATTAAAGAAAATAAAATTATCTTCAGACAACAGCTTCATCTCCAGAGTGTAGCAAGGCCGGATCTAGTTGGGCCGCCACCAATTTTTCCTTGCCTCGGCCTCGACAATCCTCATATCCTTCTATATAACACCGATGTACTTCTGCACTTAATTCTTCAGACGCACGGTACTCAGTGTGAATCTGTTTAAGCTGCTCTTCGGTTAAAGGAGGATTCGGTTCCTTTAAAGCTTTCAGTTTACGACGAAGCTTTCGGCGTTTGGATGAATGTTTTTCTTTTTCTTCACGCGCCTTTACTTGAAGACTGTTGACTTGTGCTATCAAGTTCTAATTGGCCGTAGCAAGCTCCTCATTGCTGGTCTTCAAAGCTTCGGTTTCACCAACAAAACTGACATTCATGTCTGCCAATTTTTGCTCACTGATTCTTGTCATCTTCAACTCCTCCTTAACCGAGCTCAGTTCGTCATTGGACTCCCTCAGACCCTCGTTAATTCGAGCCAATTCCCTCTGAAGATCTTCATTGGTATGAAGAAGGCTTTTACGTTCACTTCTTTCTCGGTCCAGGGACGCCTTCAGCATGTTGTTCTCCATTCTCATGGCCTCCTCTTCGGCCTCAGCATTTATGTGTCTGGGACGTAAACTTCAGAAGACAGCATTTTCCTACATATGTTCAAAAGAATTCAGTCAATTTCAAGGACTTAAACAAAAGTAGACATGTATAAACCGAGAAAGTTATCACTTACTTTCTCCAAATAGCTGATGCCTTCATCAAAAAAATTCCCGTTCGAATGATTATCAAATCGGTGATCGTCAGTTTCCCGAACGAAGGCATCAAAAAATTGAAATGGGAAATTGACGTTGTACCGAGGCCACAAAGTTGGCGTTACCCTTTCATCATTCTAGAATTCTTGTGATGCAGGCCTTGGGGGGAAAGGTATGGGTTGGTCATGAATTGGAGAAGGGTCCATATATACATTTTCAGGAGAGGGAGATCGAGCTGGAGTGGGGTTGCGAGCTGGTGGAGGTACGGGTGTTGAGCTCGGATGGCTATCGGATGGTAATTTTCTTTTTTGTGATGGGTCTGGAGTAGGTTCGATTTGCTCTTCTTCAATAGCAACCCGAGTTTCCACTAACGTTGAAGAGGGGGGAACATTCGAAGAAGATACTCTAAGATCATCGGGAGTCAGAGGAGTGATCTTGGCCCTTAATTTCTTGACTCGAAGGAGCTGTTTACGCTCATTTTCGGATAGATCGAGTAAACTCCTTCGAGCAGGTATGGGGTTGATAATTGGTTTAGCTTCAGAAAAGGTTTCTGAATCTGACGCGATGGAGATTGGTTTGGGTTTTTGGGTAGCTCTTTTCTTTTGACGAAGTTTGAGGACTTCTTCCAGAAGAACGGGCTCATCATCTTCTGGCCTATGAACTAGGGGTTCGGGTATAGATGTTTCAGTAGGTGGTTTGAATTTAGAAGAGGCTTCCGGTTGTGGAGGGTCTGCATTCACCTCTACAGATTTTCCGGCTACATTATCTTCGGAGGGAACTTCCTGCTGTGAGGATTCGGCAGTGGCTTCTACCGACTTTCCAGCTAGAAAATCCTCTAAGTCCTTCACCTCCGAAGATGACGGTTTAATCAAAGTTACTACAGAAGATTAACAGTTCTACATCAGAATCCATATCACATAAATTTTTAAATATTCACAAAATAAATCCATACTTACGTTTGTGGTCGTATAACCACGCCTGCTTGGAAAGAAGTCCATAGTTCCATTCCTCCCTCGGGAAATTGTCAAAAAATTCTATCATTTCGGCCTCGCGTTCTTCAGAGATGTCTTTGAAGTCAGTAGAAGTCTTCTCATTAGTGGCCCAGTTCGGTAAAGAGGTGATTTCGGGTTCCTTGACAAAAAACCACCTCTCGTGCCATCCTCTGTTACTCAAAGGAGTGTTTACCAACGAACGTCTCTTGAACTTTTCTCCTGTTTTCGAAGAATGCTTACTTATGGTCTTAAACCCTTTTTCTCTGGATTGGCCGATCTTGTACACAGTGAAGAAGAAGTCGAGTGTAGGTTCGACACCCAGCTCGTGGCAGAAGGCTTTGAACGCTAGAATATGAATGTAAGAGTTCGGCATCAATTGGGCGAACCCAATGCCCAGAAACCCTAAGATAGTCACTATGAAAGCATGGAGAGGGAACCGAACCCCCTTCTCTAAGATGGTCATCGTAACGGCCATCCATCCTTCGGGGCGTTGATACATTCGTTCTTCAGACCTGGGAGCTCTCACCAAATGGGTATCCAGAATGTGGCAACGAGTTCAAAGTCTCTTCAAATCAATCTCTGTAACTTTCTATGGAGTGTTGGCGTGGAAATATTGTTCCTTACTCCTATAGAATGTGGAAGGATTGAGAAGGGGTTTCGTTATCGGTTTCTTTATAGTAGTTGCAACGATCGGATTGGAGCTTGAGGCGTCCTTGTTGGGGCTTGGATTCGGAGGAACGACGCTAATAGGTGTCACTACCAGGGGAGAACCTTGTTTAGAATCTTGGGAAGCCATTGATGGTGTTTTGGAGAATAGAAGAAAAGCTTTGTAGAGAAGAAGAAAGCTCAAAGGTCCAAAATTCAAATGGGCAGGTAAAACTGTCAAAATTGGGGGAAATTACCTTTTATACTGACGGTTTCACGGCTTACGAAGGCGGAACATTAATTAATAGTAATGATTTCGAATTGGAAGGGGTGGCGTCCGGTTTTGGGTTTGATATTTAAACTAGAATGGGCCTGTGTCTATTGGGCTTTCAATTTCCGTCCTTGATATTGATTTGGACCGACTCAATGGAGCCTCGGTTAGTTTCACTTTGGATCCCTTGTGACTTATTATAATTCATTACATCATGGACTTATATTATTTGCAGTCTTCTACTAAACATCCTGTTTAATAAAAGACTGGGGGGCAATGTTGGGCCATGATACTTTTCATATTTGGATTGGACCTAATGGGCTCCTCCTTTGGACTATGTTACTTTTGTCCTGTTGGGTTGAATGATTTGGGCCCAGTTATTTGATTATGTTTTTGGGTTATTTCGGTTGGATTCGGTCAGTCTGGACCATCTTTATTGTATTGGGCTAAATCCTTGGATCGGTCCATTACACAAATTGCCATTTAACCCAGCTTTGACCGGTAATCATTACACAAGATAACAGTTGATTGTTATCTGCCACCTTTCTGTATGGCATTAATGAGGATGAGACTCAGATGACTGGCGGTGGCAAACAGTGGTAGCAGGTAGGAAAGTGAGCTACATACTTTCGGCTGAGATGACCGGGAGTGGGGGGGTGTCAGGAGGGAGTGGATGGCACGGTAAACCGGGTTTGGATTGCGTATGGGGCAACGATCATACAAGGAAGGAAGGTAACTAAACTAATGACTTATCTAATCTATTATTCTCTCTCAAGCACTAGATTATATTTTCCTCCATTGTTAACCTTGAAATCGTCGATACTGACTCTCACACCGGAGCTATCCCCTGACGGTCAAGCCGTCAAGCTTTTGGTGTTGACTTGTTGAAGCTGTCGGGATATCGACTGCTTGGTGATTGGGGACTTGGCATTAACACTTTTCAAATGGCCAAAAAAGTGATGACATGCTTGACTACAATCTTTGACACGAGACTCTTAGATGAGATTATAACTATTATTATAATCTTGTTATAAATATTATTATAATTATAGGTATTACTTTTTAAATGACTACTAGCTTGCATGAAATTTAAATGCAATTTAAAAACACGTTAACATATTTAAACATTTTACAGGAGCCAACTCCTCTTAAATATAGGCGTGCTGATGGGGGTATTTTCAGCGGTGGAGAGATGTTCATCCCGATTTGCGCATTCTTCATAGTATTGCACATGCTGATTTTATGGAGTATATAGAATAGGATAAATTAGATATGACCGTGCTTTGATCACAACCATGATAGAGAGATGGCGAATGGAGACTCACACATTCCATCTTCCCATTGGCGAGAGTACTATCACCTTCCAAGATGTGGAGGTACTAATGGGTCTTCCCACTCTTGGATCCCCTGTGACACATACTAATAATGGGATTGCTACCATTATGGAGTGGTTCAATTTAGTTGAGCATCTCTTCGGAAGTAGATCGACTCCTCATGTAGATATTAGTGCTAATAATATTAGGTTGGGGTGGCTGTTAGATTTAATAGATACAGATGTTACTGATTTAACATTAGCATACCACATTAGGGCTCACATACTTATACTCATAACTAACATACTTTGTGATTGTACACAAAATTGTGTTAAATTAAGATTTTTACCTTTACTAGAGGATATAGGGACGGTGCATACATACAGCTGGGGTAGTGCATGAATTAAAATTTTGTTATATTAGTTACAAAATTACTTTAGCAATACAAAATGATATGTAGGTGGAACGTGCATTATGTGTTGGACCGTGTTGCTCAACATACCTTGCCAATCCATCGATACAACCTAGACACACTGAGGGATGATCAGTTTATTTGGTACAAAATGTGATTCAATATATAGTACTTCTTTGGCGATTATGTCCACATATGTTTTGATTGGTGGAATGGCATTATGCAGATGCAGTGTGACGCCCCCAAAATTAGGTAGAATCGACCACAAAATTAATTGTTCATTTATACAATTTGAATATTATAAAATGTAATGTGAGTTCTAATACAAATGGTGTAACTCGACCACAACCTTACAATGGTACTTTACATAAAAGTATAGTCAAAAAAACTGTTTTAGAAATTAAAATCTTTGGGAAGTGCTCAAGGAAACCTTTCGTACATGGGAGGCCATGCGTCTAGGTTATAATAGATATCATATGGCCACGAATTATCCTTGGTTGACCCAATAGACCCCAAAAAAAAAATGAGAAGATTACTATCATCTTCTTTCCAATGGTGAGTCTTCTCTTGACATATAACTATCTCCACTGTCTCCAAGTGAATATTATATTTCAAATAAACTCCAAGATCATATAGGTAGTGCCCGTAGATATACTCAGCAAGTGGATGCGCACAACCCTATCTTATGATAACACGAGGTTGTATGTCATTAGACATCTTGTATGATAGTGGCAAAACACCCTTCCAAAGTTGGGTTCACCTCACCCTATTTGATTCACCAAATATAACTACTAAATGTTGTATAGAATACAACACACTTTTCTATACTGTTTAGGGAGAACCTCCACATCTAGAGACCACCGTTCTATTCCCCTGTTATCCCTGCTCGACCCGGCAACACTCTTACGACAACACTCTTATTACCTGAAAGGAATTGTGAAGCAGAAAGGGTGAGCACAACTAGCCCAGTAAAAAAATATCATGACTAAAGATAATTAAATTATCAATAGCTTTCATCAATAATAAATCAGAGATTTAGAACATATGGTAGATGATAAAACTTTTCAACCATAGTTGCAGCGGAACGAGCAATCCATTAGAAGAGTCAAATAGACCATAAGGTCTATTATCTTCTCTATGTTAAAAGTCCACCAATAATGTTTTATCCATATAACATCAATCAACAATTCCGAGTCCGCGATCATTATATGAATAACTCATAATCACAATTGTGATTCTAAATTCCTCTTAAGCACCTGTGACGAAGATAATTTTCATCACCTGTCTTCACCTGAAACATCAAAAATCATGGTTATACCAAATCACAATTCCTGCTCGTAATCATTAAATCATCTTTGCACTACGGCCAAAGATATATTCATTATTATCACATCCATGAATTAATATTTCATTCTTTGAGACTCATTTCGATAATTAATCCACATCATCGAATCATCCCCGCACTACTGAAGCCAAGGATATTCTTTAGTATCACGACCACGAATTATCCATGCACTACGGGCCAAAGATAATCGTGTTTTCATCAACGGGTCCACGATCATGCCATAAAATAATTCATCTTTTCACCCTCTTGGCGAAGAGAATCCATAGCCATAATCATACCAAAAGCGTCCATCAATGCACTCACGGGCCAATGATGACTTTTTTCATTAATATCACAACCACAAATTATCCATGCACTCACGGGCCAAAGATAATCGTGTTTTTTTATCAACAGTCCCCGATCATGCTATAAAACAATTCATCTTTGCACCCTTGGCGAAGAAGAATCCATAGCCATAATCATACCAAAAATTGTCCATCAATGCACTACGGCCAATGAGGACTTTTTCCACATCATTTGCAACATTACGGTCATGATTATACGAAATAATCTCTCGGTCATAATCATACCAAGTCCATCTATGCACTACAGAATACGAGATGACTTTCAACATAATATAAATATGAGGATGATGACAATATTATAAGCATTAATCAAACTAAATCAAGGATAAATATTAAAGACTTTAAATTTATCCAGACATTATCAATCACTTAATAAAATCATAATCTAATACTGTTAATACTATAACAATATTTTAATCACTTCTTAAACTTATAAACAATTACATTTAATTGTTTACACTTTTCCAAATAATGCATTTAATCATTCAAAAATGTCATACTCATAAGATTTCATCACCAATAATCAAATTACTCATCAAAAATCTGCATATACCTTATATAGGATTTCCAAGCCATAAAATCTTATTTACCAATTCTTCAACTCCACATAACATATTTAACTCATATGTTCGTAGCTAAACTATTTTCATGAAAAATACCAAATCAGTCCCAAAAATTATTCTTTTCTGGGATTTAGCATAATATAGTCCCATATTGAACATATATTTTTCTTGACATTTTTAAAATTCATTTACTATTTTTCAAAAATCAATTTCTAATTAATTCCTTAAGAAATTAGCTACCTCACGGTTAACTCCAAAATTCCCAAATCTTTGCCAGGATCTTACACATGTTAACGTGAGCTTCCAGTTTAAATTTCATGGTCATCGGAGTTATAGAACTCCGGTTATAGCGTTTTTCGTCGAAAAAACCTAAATATTAAAATGGTCATAACTTGTTCATTTTAAGTCAGAATGAGCTCATTTTTGGACAGGAGGTACTTTATACCATATACTTTCATGTCCCAAAAGGCCAGAATTTTTCTCACCAATTAAGTGGCCGAAACAACCCTTTTAAAATCGAGGAAGCAGTCTTTTTCATATTTTGCAATTTTTCGTACTTTGCTAAAATCAGTCCACACGAAAATCTACAACACCTTTTCCAGTGATTCCACTTGGATAAGTTACAAAACTCATAGACCTAACTCTAGAACTTGACCACACTCAAAAATTCAAAATATAATAGGAGATATGGTCAATTGAATTTCATGTTCTATTTTCACCAAAATCTGATTTTTCAACCCTTTGTGATTTCTAAGAAACTTTCATGTTTTCACATAATAACCAACATAACTCATCATAACACTTACTAATACCACATATACCCATGATTTTCATTAGTCCAATGCTTTTATTATGACTTTCATCATAATCCACGTAAACAGATCATTTCCACAATTTAACAAGGAATGAAATACAAAGGATCGTTCACCATGCATGTGGTAATCCACATAGATAAGTTATTCAACGAATAATAAAAAGAATGGAATAACGGAAGGATTCACCATGCATGCGATAGAGACCGCATACAGAGCGAGTTATTCCCAAAGAATAATAAATACTGAAACCGTCCGGCAGAAAAAATAGAACATGCAGCGTGATATTCCAGCGAGAATAGTAAAGACTTGGAACCAGGTCCAGTCGCGTAAAAGCGCATAAACAGGATATTCCAACGAGATAATAAATAATGAGCGAAACCCGGTCACCATGTAAATGGAAACGCCCACATGATATTCCAATAAAGATAATAAAGAATGGAATAACAAGAATTTTCACCAAGTATAGGGTAGCTCATAAGCAACATCTGAGTTATTCCAATAATGAATAATTTCAAAGTGGAATAATGAAGTTTTTTCTGAATACAAAAGAAATAATAAAATTAATATAAAATAATACCTTCACGAATACGACAAATAATATCCCCTACCTAATATCCCCTACCTTAAAAGAAAAGTATTATTCCATTGGTAGGGTGAGGATATACTCGAAGAAAACTTGCACTCTGCTCAAAGCTTTCTTAAACTCTAAAGAAATACGCTCAAGATTATAGAAGAAGAACTCTCTCTATAGTTTCTCTCTCTAGAGTTTCATTGAATTAAGTAAGAAATAATGAAGGAATGAGCTTCTATTTATAGAAAAATGGATTGCATAGTAACCTAATTCATGAAACGGTCCAGATTGATTTACTTTTAATCGGACGGTCCATATTTAAAGCAAAATCTTTTAAATAAAATATAATATATTCTATTTATAATCTAATAAAACGAATAACTTTATAAAAGTATTCTGCTTTTATATAAAAGATTTTACTATGCAAAATACTATGCAACACACTATGCATAACTATGCATAATAAAATATAATATATTCTATTTATAGCGATAACTTTATAAAAGTATTCTTTTTTATATAAAAAGATTTTACTATGCAAAACACTATGCATAATAGAATATAATATATTCTATTTATAGAATAACTTTATAAAAGTATTCTTTTTATATAAAAAAGCTTTTACTATTTTATTACATTAATAATACCAATAAAACAAAAGCTGGTGACTTATCACATAAGCATCAATAATCAATACCGTGTATATCTTATGCAACCATAGCGTATTCTTTTACTTTTAACTACGGTGTTTCAACAATATTAACGGTAAAACTTCCGCCTTTATTTTTATAAAAATATTTTGTCATTTTCTCAATCCGAATGATAATTCCGTTAATAGGGTCCACCAATGATTGTACCATTTCGTGCGGATATTCCCCGACAAAAGAATATTCCCACTTAATCGAATATTCCCCAAATACAACGAATATTTTATATCAACTTGCTTACTTTGCAAAAAAAAAAAAAAATCACATATTACCCTTTAACTTTAAACTTTTATCAATTTAACTATTTACCAAAATATAAAAATTGAATACTTTTATTTCATAAAATTCGGTCTCTCACAATCACCCTCCTTATGAAATTTAAGCCTCGAAATTTACGTCGTACTGATATTGAAGAGATGAGAATACCTTGCTTTCTTTTGGATTGTACCTTCCGGTTATATCCTCTGTATCATGATTTTTCCATTGCTCATCTCTCTCGTATTTCAAATATCATTCTAGAATATATCTTCAAAACAAAGGTTAATTGACATATCACAATTTGTCAACTTATCAAGTAAAAAATTTCAAACTTAGGTAAGTCACACACTAGCGAAATATATAACTCGTCTCTCCCTCCTAGTTCTAGACTCTTATCTCCGCCAAATGACCATATCCTAAGCTCGATACCAAATGTGGCGCCCCCAAAATTAGGTATACATCACCCATTACGAGTCGCCAGGATACATGGTACAAAATTCAAATACAACTTCATTTATACAATCTGTTGAGCGTCAGTATAGAATACGACCACGATTAATCGTGAGTTTTAATACAAATGTATGTAACTCTCATGGTGCCTCGACCACAACCTTACAATGGTACTTTACATAAAAGTATAGTCAAAAAGCTGTTTTAGAAATTAAAATCTTTGGGAAGTGCTCAAGAAACCTTTGTACATGGGAGGCCATGCGTCTAGGTTATAATAGATATCATATGGCCACAGAATTATCCTTGGTTGACCCAATAGACCCCAAAGAAAAATGAGAAGATTACTATCATCTTCTTTCCAATGGTGAGTCTTCTCTTGACATATAACTATCTCCACTGTCTCCAAGTGAATATTATATTTCAAATAAACTCCAAGATCATATAGGTAGTGCCCGTAGATATACTCAGCAAGTGGATGCGCACAACCCTGTCTTATGATAACACGAGGTTGTATGTCATTAGACATCTTGTATGATAGTGGCAAAACACCCTTCCAAAGTTGGGTTCACCTCACCCTATTTGATTCACCAAATATAACTACTAAATGTTGTATAGAATACAACACACTTTTCTATACTATTTAGGGAGAACCTCCACAGCTAGAGACCACTGTTCTATTCCCCTGTTATTCCCGCTCGACCCGGCAACACACTTACGGCAACACTCTTATTACGTGAAAGGAATTGTGAAGCAGAAAGGGTGAGCACAACTAGCCCAGCAAAAAATATCATGACTAAAGATAATTAAATTATCAATAGCTTTTATCAATAATAAATCAGAGATTTAGAACATATGGTAGATGATAAAACTTTTCAACCATAGTTGCAGCGGAACGAGCAATCCATTAGAAGAGTCAAATAGACCATAAGGTCTATTATCTTCTCTATGTTAAAAGTCCACCAATAATGTTTTATCCCTGTAACATCAATCAACAATTCCCGTCCACGATCATGTGAATAACTCATAATCACAATTGTGATTCTAAATTCCTCTTCGCACCTAGGATGAAGATAATTTTCATCACTTGTCTTCACCAAAACATCAAAAATCATGGTTATACCAAATCACAATTCCTCGTCAGAATCATTAAATCATCTTTGCCTACTGACCAAAGATATTCATTATTATCACATCCATGAATTAATATTTCATTCTTTGAGACTCGGCTCAATAAATAATCCACATCATCAATTCATCCACGCACTATACGGGCCAAGGATATTCTTTAGTATCACGACCACGAATTATCCATGCACTACGGGCCAAAGATAATCGTGTGTTTTCATCAATGGTCCCGATCATGCCATAAAACAATTCATCTTTGCACCCTTGGCGAAGAATCCATAGCCATAATCATACCAAAAAATCCGTCCATCAATGCACTACGGGCAATGAGGACTTTTTCATTAGTATCACAACCACAAATTATCCATGCACTACGGGCCAAAGATAATCGTGTTTTTATCAACGGTCCTGATCATGCTATAAAACAATTCATCTTTGCACCCTTGGCCGAAGAGAATCCATAGCCATAATCATACCAAAAATTGTCCATCAATGCACTACGGGCCAATGAGGACTTTTTCCACATCATTTGCAACATTACGGTCATGATTATACCGAATAATCCCTGGTCATAATCATACCAAGTCCATCTATGCACTACAGGCCACAGATGACTTTCAACATAATATAAATATGAGGATGATGACAATATTATAAGCATTAATCAAACTAAATCAAGGATAAATATTAAAGACTTTAAATTTATCCAGACATTATCAATCACTTAATAAAATCATAATCTAATACTGTTAATACTATAACAATATTTTAATCACTTCTTAAACTTATAAACAATTACATTTAATTATTTATACTTTTCCAAATAATGCATTTAATCATTCAAAAATGTCATACTCATAAGATTTTATCACCAATAATCAAATTACTCATCAAAAATATGCATATACCTTATATAGGATTTCCAAGCCATAAAATCCTATTTACCAATTCTTCAACTCCACATAACATATTTAACTCATATGTTCGTAGCTAAACTATTTTCATGAAAAATAACAAATCAGTCCCAAAAATTATTATTTTCTGGGATTTAGCATAATATAGTCCCATATTGAATATATATTTTTCTTGACATTTTTAAAATTCATTTACTATTTTTTAAAAATCAATTTCTAATTAATTCCTTAAGAAATTAGCTACCTCACGGTTAACTCCAGAAATTCCCAAATCTTGGCAGGATCTTACACATGTTAACGTGAGCTTCCAGTTTAAATTTCATGGTCATCGGAGTTATAGAACTCCGGTTATAGCATTTTTCGTCGAAAAAACCTAAATATTGAAATTGTTATAACTTGCTCATTTTAAGTCGGAATGAGCTCATTTTTGGACATGAGGTACTTTATACCATATACTATCATATTCCAAAAGGCCAGAATTTTTCTCATAAATTAAGTGGCCGAAACAGCTCTTTTAAAATAGTGGCAGCAGCCTTTTTCATATTTTGCGGTTTTTCGTACTTTGCTAAAATCAGTCCACACGAAAATCTACAACACCTTTTCAAGTGATTCCACTTGGATAAGTTACAAAACTCATAGACCTAACTCTAGAACTTGACCACACTCAAAAATTCGAAATATAATCGGAGATATGGTCAATTGAATTTCATGTTCTATTTTCACCAAAATCTGATTTTTCAACCCTTTGTGATTTCTAAGAAACTTTTATGTTTTCACATAATAACCAACATAACTCATCATAACACTTACTAATACCACATATACCCATGATTTTCATTAGTCCAATGCTTTTATTATGACTTTCATCATAATCCACGTAAATAGATCATTTCCACAATTTAACAAGGAATGAAATACAAAGGATCGTTCACCATGCATGTGGTAATCCATATAGACAGGTTATTCCAACAGAATAATAAAGAATGGAATAATAGAAGGATTCACCATTCATGCGATATATCGAGAATAATGCATAATGGAGTTATTCCCAATAGAATAATAAATACGGAACCGAATAAATAATGGATAAAAGCGCATGAGATAGGATATTCAAATGAGAATAATAAATAATGAAACCAGTCCGTAAATAAAACGCATAAACAGGATATTCCAACGAGAATAATAAAGAAAGATTAACTAGAAGTCCCACCATGTAAAAGCATTAGCATAAATATGATATTCCAACGAAGATAATAAAGAATGGAATAACATAAGAATTTCACCAAGTATAGGGTAGCCTGCGTATACAGGTTATTCCAATAGAATAATAAAAAATGGAATAACAAAAGTTCTCTTCATGAATACAAAAGAAATAATACCCCTTACTATAATAATAATAATAATAATAATATCATTTACGAGTACGACAAATAATATCCCTTACGAGTATAACAAATAATATCCCCTACCGTAAAAGAAAAGTATTCCGACTGGTAGGGCGATGATATACTCGAAGAAAACTTGCACTACGCTCAAAGCTTTCTTAAACTCTAAAGAAATACGCTCAAGATTATAGAATAAGAACTCTCTCTATAGTTTCTCTCTAGAGTTTCAATTGAATTAAAAAAATAATGAAGGAATGAGCTTCTATTTATAGAAGAATGGATCGCATAGTAACTAATTCATGAGCAGTCCAAGATTGATTTACTTTTAATCGGACGGTCCATATTTAAAGTAAAATCTTTTAAATAAAATATAATATATTCTATTTATAATCTAATAAAACGAATAACTTTATAAAAGTATTACATTTTATATAAAAAGATTTTACTATGCAAAATACTATCTGAGCACTTATGCAACACTATGCATAATAAAATATAATATATTCTATTTAGAATAACTTTATAAAAGTATTCTTTTTATATAAAAAGATTTTACTATGCAAAACACTATGCATAATAGAATATAATATATTCTATTTATAGAATAACTTTATAAAAGTATTCTATTTTATATAAAAAGCTTTTCTGTTTTATTACATTAATAATACCAATAAAACAAAAATGAGCGACTTATCACATAAGCATCAATAATCAATACCGTGTGCTACCTTTGGAAACTACGCTTATTACATATTTTTTAACAAGGTGTTTCAATGATTAACGGTAAAAATTTTTTTTATTTTTAATAAAATATTTTTGTCATTTTCATAATCTTACAATAATTCCGTTGTGGGGTCCACCAATGATTGTACCCTCGTACGGATATTCCCCGACAAAAAGAATATTCCCCGACTAATCGAATATTCTCCGACACAACGAATATTTTATATCAACTTGCTTACTTTGCAAAAAAAATAAAAATAAAAAAATCACATATTACCCTTAACTTGAAACTTTTATCAATTTAACTATTTACCAAAATATAAAAATTGAATACTTTTATTTCATAAAATTCGGGGTCTCACACAGAGTGCTTGACGATTTAGTGTCTGACATACCATACCTCATAGCGCGAAAATCACAGATATCTTCACAACATTATTGGCCGCTCGAATAAAAACTCGGAGGCACAACATCGCTACTACATAACTTTGTGGGGGTAGTAGGGAAACTCTTGTGGTAATTGGAGAAGATACAGATGAGCATCCAGAGTGTGAACCTAATTATATGCCTTGGTATCGCAGCGTTACACGACTTCAGATTTTAAATCCTAAATTTGGTTGAAGCGGGCTTACGGGGGAGTTCGAGGGGACACATAGAGCTACTACTTATTTGGTATGTTAGAAAATAATTAATTCATTGTTACAATGTTATTTTTTAAATGATGATTATTATTATTTGTTATAGTCTTGCATAAAATAAAACAAAAGGAAGTAAACATCCTATAAATACGTTGATACTTTAATTTTACCTATAACATGACATAATCAACGTATATTATCTAACAAGTTGAGAATCTTGCACGTGTATACCATACATTGGTAGAGGGATACAAATGCGTAAACGTAGATGCTAAAATAATTTTTCATATTACTGAAGCTATGAGGATATGTACTACGACTCTTACTCATGTAGGCCAGACACACTTGTTAGACAATCAACCAACCGATCCCATCACACAAATTAGGGAACCTCACACGTGGATCTGACAGTCGACGTATGAATACATCCTCAACACCAGTTTACACAGAACACCAGTTTAGAAGTCATGAGGACATCCCGTCAACATCACAGGCATGCGACATCTCGTCTACATCTCGAACACTGCAAGATGATGTAGAGACAAAAAATATGGATTATGATCCATCTCAATTCTGTACTCCGCGTCATTTGGCATATACACAACCATTCCCTAGTCCACTTTCATCACGTGGCGGAGTTCCATCCTCATATCAAGTTTTCCCTCCATGCCGCAATTTTCACATTTCCAGCCATAGACAATACAGAACGAGTCGACATTGCCAACTCCTCCACCTGCATATATTCGGGAACCACGTAGAGGACCTCCACGAGAGGCTAGAGTTAGAGGGAGGCCATGTGGC
Source organism: Panax ginseng (assembly GCA_020205605.1). Classification (NCBI taxonomy): domain Eukaryota; kingdom Viridiplantae; phylum Streptophyta; class Magnoliopsida; order Apiales; family Araliaceae; genus Panax; species Panax ginseng. Next base: position 73,503,412 of record CM035150.1, read on the forward strand.
ACACATGACCGAGTGCAGAGATAGATTAATTTAGATTATCTTGGGCATGTATTATTAATTTGTATTTAGTATTGAAATTATAAGTACAGATGATCGAATTATCCACGGATATTGTCATTTACCGACTGCCCATCAAAGAGGGGTTCAAACCAGTCAAACAAAAATTTAGGAGACTGAAGCCTGAAAGTTAAAGAAGAAATTATCAAGCAATTCAAAGCAAACATTATCATGATATCAACTTACCCTGAATGGATGTCTAATGTGGTTCCCATGCCTAAACCCGGAGGGAAGGTACGAGTATGTGTGGATTACATGGACCTAAACAAGGCTAGTCTCAAAGATGACTTCCCAATACCTTTCATCCATATCTTTATAGATAACACGACACAATTCGCTATTTATTCTTTTGCGGATTATTTTGCTGGATACCATCAAATCATGGTTGCTGAATAAGATAGGGAGAAAACTGCCTTTATCACTCCCTGGGGAACCTTCAGCTATCGGCGGCTAGCTTTTGGCCTTACCAACACCAGTGCCACATATCAGAGAGCTATGATGGCCCTGTTCCATGATATGATGCACAAAGAAATAGAGGTTTATGTGGATGATATCATCATCAAATACAGAAAAGGAAGATGACCACACCAAACATCTTAGAAAACTATTTAACCGGCTTTGCAAATACAACTTGAAGCTAGACCTATCCAAGTGTGCTTTCAGTGTCAAATACGGCAAATTATTGGGCTTTCTAGTGAACAATAGAGGTATTGAGCTAGATCCAGCAAAGATTAAAGCCATCACAGATATGCATATACCTCAGACAAAGAAGGAGATACAGGGATTCCTAGGGAGAATCAATTTCATAAGCAGATTTATCTCATAGCTTACAACAACTTGTGAGCCCATCTTCAAACAGTTAAGGAAAAATTCCTTTGGGAAATGGAATAAGAAATGTCAAAAAGCCTTTCTTGCCATCAAGAAATAGTTGATTGAAACTCCTGTTTTGGTGCCTCCAAGGGATAAAGTTCCACTTTTCATATACATATCAGTCAATGCCAATGCCATGGGCTGTATTCTAGGGTAGAATGATGATAGAGGTAAGGAAATAGCCATCTATTACCTCAATAAAAGGTTCAACAACTATGAGAAGAAGTACACTTTAATTGAAAAGACATGTTGTGCTTTAGCATGGGCCACCATGAGGTTACAACATTACCTCTATGGTCACACAACCTATCTTATATCCCGCATGGATCCTCTAAAATACATTTTCAACAAGCCCTAGTTAAATTGTCGTTTATCTAGGTGGAAGCTAATCCTCCAACAATTCGACATCATATATGTTACACAAAAAGCTATCAAAGGTCAATTAATTACAGATCAGTTGGCCAAAGCACCAACAGGGGACTTCAAACCATTGGAAACTTATTTCCCTGATGACGGGGTAATGACAATTCAATAAGGACATCAAGAATATACAAGCTAATTTTAGAAACTGTACTTCGACGGGGTTGTAAACATGGAAGGTGTTATCTACACTATCTTTCACAGCGAGTTAGATCAGTTACTAGTTCGTATATACCTCCGCTCTGTGAAGGAATTGTTTAGCCCAGCTCCCATATGTCAACCATTAAAGATTACGATTTTACCATAACCTAAACTTAACTTATTCAAACCATTAAAGCTATAATGTTTGTTAAGTTGATTTCCCATTCCTTATGGCTTTTTGGAAACTAAATGTCATACCTCAGGATTTATTCCTTATCGTCTAAGTTATACAGTCTTTTGTATTCCTAGAATGATCATTCAATTTTAATACAATGCTTTCATAGCATTAAGGATTTTACATTACCTTATTCGTATCTTATAACGTCCAGTTCATTCGACTCAGAACGTTATCAAGTTATAATCATTAACTCGGCTTCTTAACGTTATACGTCATTGTCATTAATTCAGTTTCTTCACCGTTCACGGGTTTAATCATTATTATTCATTACCTTATGGTCAAACCATACACGGTGTGTAGGTTCTTCCCGTTTAATATTCGCGTACACTCAACCCTTACGTCGGCTAAAGTGTTTAATGCTTACGTTCATTCTAACATTCTTTATCTGACTCACATTCAGACTTTCATTAATCTTATTACCGTTCACTATGACTTTCTTGATAAATTCATATCTTACTTACTACCTTCGTTAACGTTTAAGTTATACAAACAATGTATGCTTAAAACATTCGCACGACGCGAATACGATTCACGAGGATCGTTTATGTATTATGCGTTCACGTTGTTCTTCGTTTAAACCTTCATTATACTTTTACTTAAAGTTTTAATAATCCTTTCTTAATATCGAAGCCATACGGTTCGTTGTATGCTAAGACCGATCGTTCATCGCAACTACGTTGCATTTACATTCTTTATCTTTTAATCCTGTTCAATCTTTCCGTTCAACCTTTACTAAAGGTTTAAATCACTTGACTAAGTGTTACATTATGGGAAATATATGTTCATTATCATTCCTTACAGTTTCCCCAAGAGTTGAGTAGTTAAAAGCTATTCTCTAGGTTTTTTCCTGCATCGGCTATGCGGCGCCAGTTCCCTTTGTTATTAGTGGCGCTGCAACGCAAATTAGCGATGAATTGAGCCTCGAAATTTGTGAAGGAAGTAACCTTTCAAGGCATAATCGGCGGCTGGCTGGCCAGTTCTAAAACTCAGAAAAATTTCTAAGTGTTGAACATGTTTGAGACGCCTATTTTGAAATCTCATAACTTCTTCAATATAACTCAGAACGAGGTAGTCCAAAGCCATTTTCTTCCTTATCTTACGTACTTTAACTTCCTATAGACAGAAATTCATTCCGAATCCGTTAACATTCCATTCAATTGGCTTAAATTTTGACATTCGTTCGTTTTACGTTATTAGCGTTCTTTGTTCGTTCATCCGTAATTCGGTCATCCAAACTCATAATTCATTCGTTCTTGAGTCCACGACTCACATTTTCTACATTTTCTTACATTCTTATGAAACCCTACACATTCGGGTTCATTTACATACTTTCTACTTTTTGCCTGTATTTTATGAAATTTCGCCATAACTTCTTTATATCTAAGTTTAATATGTACTTCATGAACGTTTCTATCGTTTCTAACCAAGCAATAAGCAACTAACTTATACGTGATGGTTTTAAACTTTTCCATCAACAACAAGTTCTAATTAGATGGTTTTAAATTTCTCCATCAACAACGTTCTTCACGTTCTTCGCGTTCTTTGTTCGTTCTTTATTTTTAATCGATACGTTGATTATGATTTCACTTTTTCTTAGAATTTGGTGTTCCAAAACACCAGTCATTACTTATTTCACCGAATCATTCATATGGTTCATTCGGATCGTTCAAATTCATTAAGCAATTCATACTTCCTTAAGAAAGCTTTTAAGAAATTTATAAACTAAACTTCTAATTCTTATTTCTTCATTTCCTCATGATTTCAACCATATGAAAATTATTCTTAACATCTTTTACTTCTATTCTCATTAAGCTATATTTATAAGATATAAAACTTAAAGAAAATTAACTTAGAAGTTAGGTTTTTAATACCTTTCTTCTTTATTCTTCTTCCTCTAGACAAAGCCTGCGATTTACTAGTTTTTCAATTTCTCGATCATTTTCGATTCGAACATCCATGCTCTTTCTCTTCCTTCTTATTCTTCTCCAAGCTCTCAAGCTTTCTCTCTCTCTCTCAAAGTGTTGTTTGATTTCAAAGAAATCAACTTACTATTCACACCTCCTTACTATTCACGAAGCTTCTCCTGGAAGCTTTGTTGTCCAGTCTTTCGGGATTCTTCTGACAGTTTCAAAAACTGCAATTCTCGGAATCCAAATATATTTGGATATTTCGTCTTTTCTTTACAAATTAACTTTTACGCATTCTTTGGAACTTTGAAAAACTTAAAAACACTTTTTGATGATAAGTGTTTTCCTTCACGTTTTCCCCTGACGTAGTTAAACGAATGAAAAGCATACAACAATACTTTTCATAGTTTTTATTTCTTTCGATTTTTGCACGTTTTTTGAGAAAAACTTTTATTGGCTAACTTAACTTTTCACAACATATTATCTTCAAATCTTTCGATGAAATGTCATTTCGACATAAAGAACTCTTAAAAAGGCTTAGGTTATTCAAACCCTAACCCTTAGGGTTTCGTCGGGTGAATAATACATATTTCGTCTTTTTCCTCAGAAATATTTTTATTCCTGGAAAATTTTTATTTTCGTCTTGAAAATTCTTACTTGTCCAGTCTAGTTCATAGCTAGAATCTTACCATTTTATAATCATCCTAGGTTCTAGAATGATTAATAAACACATAACACCGAATATTATTAATAAAAATTTATTTTATTAATAACTAATTATTTAAACTTAAATTCTGGACAAATCTGATTTTTCGGGTTGTCATAAGTTCATTATGGCCCTTTCAATGTGGGGGATGGATGTGATCGGGCCAATAGAACCCAAAGCCTGCAATAGTCATCGATTCATCTTCACTATGATCGATTATTTCACCAAGTGGGTAGAAGCTGTCTCTTTTCCCAAAGTCATCAAGGAGGTAATCATCAGTTTCATCAGTAACAATATGATTTGTCGATACGGACAACCAGAGGTGATTATATCAGACAGTGCTAAGAATTTGAAAAATCAGATGATGAAAGAATTATGCAATAAATTTCACATTAAACATCTCAATTCCATCATCTATCGTCCTAAGATGAATAGTGCAGTTGAAACAACCAACAAAAACATCAAAAAGATCATGCAGAAGATGTCTGCCAATCACAAAGGATGGTAAAACTTATTACCTCTGACTTTGTTAGCATATATAACATCAATGCACACTTCTACTGGGGTCACCCCCTATTCATTGGTCTATGACATGGAAACAGTACTCCCCACAGAAGTAGAAATAGAATCTTTAAGAGTGTTAATAGATGCTTAGATGGAAGAAAACTAGTGGTCGCAAGACCGGTACATCCAATTGCCTATGTTAGATGAGAAAAGGGCTATCACCATATTCCATGGTCAGTTATATCAACAAAGGATTTCTCGGTCCTACAACAAGAAGGTCCGTCTTTGGTAGTTCAAAGAAAATAACCTGGTGCTGAAAAAGGTCATCTCCAATCAAGATGTAGCCAAAGGAAAATTCGCCCCAAACTGGGAAGACCCTTTCACTGTTAAGGAAGTGTTGTCAGGCGGAGCCCTTAGATTTCAAGAAATGGACGGTGAAGAATTTCCCCATCTTATCAATTCAGACTCTATCAAAAGATTTTATGTCTGAACCTTGACAGTCAACATCGTGTTCAAAAAAATCAATCAAATCAAATCAGGTCTTAACATACAAGTGTGAATTACGTAGACCTGATCTCCTTGCATACGAGTACGTAGGCAACCATATATGGTGCGATCTAATCTTCAAAAGAAACATTTAAGCCCAAAGTCCAGTTCAAATCAAACCAAATTAACATTTTTCAAACCATTCAGGCCTAGTGTGAACTACGTAAGACATCTCCCCATACACGAGAGTGCGTAGGCAATCCTTTGTGGTGCGATCTAACCTTCAAAAGAAAAATCAAACATTTTACCTCAACCTAAACATCAAATCAAATAGCAGTCCCAAGACACTAAAATTAAACTTGAAAACATATACACCAAAAAAACCTGAAGATCGACAACTCATTCTGAGAGACCATGTGAAACCTCAATGTCAGTCTATCAGGAAAGAGTTAGCGATGCATCAAGACATCAAGTCACAAAGAAATATGGCAACCATCAAGCAAGTTAAAACATATCCAAAAGGGAAGTGAACTAAAATATATTTCCTTTTTATATGTTACTATTTGATATATAATGTGTCTTGTACATGACAAAAATGACTAACCAAGTCTATGCAGGAAATAAAAGCTAATCTATAAACCAACAACTGGACGGGCCAACAACTCCAGAAGACTATCCCTATCTAGAGGCTGAGGGGCATCTCTAAGCTCTTGCCCCGCTATCTCAATACGATTTAAAAGCTCTGTCGTGGTATGCATGGTGCTAATATAATAACCCAAGAGCTCATTCGTCTGCGTGACGATGTCATTTGTGAAAGATCTGAGAGCAACACTCTCAGCAACAGCAACATCCCTGGAAGCCCGAGCCTCATCCCTATCCAAAAGAGTAGCATCCCAGTTGGATAAAACTGTCAACATTAATGCCCGAGCCTGATCCTGCTCAAAAGCCAAAAGTTGTACCCTCAAATCTAAAGCCAATCTGGGAAGTAGGGGAGCAACAACTGAAGAGCTAGAAGCAATGTTAACCAAAGCTGTTGTCAAGCCGATAAATAACCCATCCTCAGTAGGTGAGGGTGGAGCCTCCATAGGCTCCTCATCATCAGAATCAGAACTCAGTGGTGAATGAGCAACAAGAGACGCTACTATGTCTGCCTCTAACCATGTTTCATATTCTAAAGAACAACTGGGGTGACTATCTGAGAAATCAACTCTCTCCCGATGAGTCCAGAAATCATATACTCTAGCAAGATCCTCCTCAGATTAGGACAAAGTAGATGATTTATGACCTGAAGCTACCTCAAAGGAATGAACATCCTGAAACTGATTGAATTGCCTCATGACATCTAATGGATGATAAGTGGTCACCCTTTTCAAACTAACTAATGGTAAGAAGTCCATACCCACAACATGAGTGACAAAGCTCAAAAGGGAACTAAATCTAGAATAAAGAAAGATGGAACACCAAATAACTTGACAGCTGATCAATCAAGGGAAAACAAATCTCCTTTCCATCATAACAAGGGATCATCAAAGATTCCAAGAGAATGAAACTTGGGAAGAAAAACTTGCAAGGAAAGAAATATCCCAGGCTCGTCGAGAGCATGTAGATAAAAGAAAATTCAGTCCTTTGGGTCAACCGATGGAGGAGATCCTATAGATGTTGATGAATGAAAGGAAGATCACAGAATTATTGCCTCCAATCAATCCCCACTCCAAGAGATTTGATGCTACCGAGATATGCCAATATCACTCTAGCACTCCTGGCTATAGTACAGAAAATCGATAGCGGTGACCTACAAATGGTAAATAGTGGTAAAACCCTACCTGAAGAAGAGGATATATTTCCCCCTAGAACACAGAGACAGAGAGAAGTTATAGAAATCATATCCTCTAAAGGAGACTTGTCTGCAACACCTCTTATAATCCAAGGAATGAAGGTCAAATGAGTAAAGAACCCTTTGAAAGTGGCTGCTCTCGAGCCTTTGAAATTTCCATTCAGACCGCAGTATCTTATAATCATCTTAAAAAGAGTCCCCTGGAAATATGGGAAAGATGAGGGATCAAATTCAAATCAAACTGATGCTATATTGAAGGAAAACTCGCTATATATACCCCAGCGAGTAATGAAACTAGTCATTAAATCCATGGGAAGAGTGTTAGAGGAGAAAATTGAAGAATTCCTCATCATGATAGGGCATAATGAAGCCAAAGTGGTGCAAAGATTGAAAGAAGCACGCCGATAAATATCAATTATGGATTTGGTTTAATCTTCGGAAGATCAGTGCAAGGTCTTAGTTAGAGTACTGAAAGAAATTCACCTGCCGAAGACGATAGATCCCGAGAAGTTTCATCATTTGATAGATCACATTTTCAACAGTATGTGATATCTTTCAGTAATGATGACATACCATCAGAAGGGACAGATCATTGCAAGTCATTGCAAATAACAGTGATGTCCTCAGGATATGTGGTAGGAGGTGTGTTGATGGATGGAGGATCATCCTTAAAAATTTTTCCCTATGACACATTGGAAAGAATGAAGATCAATCCAAAATAAATTCGGACTAGTCATGTAGTCATAAGGGCCTTCGATGGATCTCGGCGAGAGGTTGTAGGAGAAATCAAACTTCCATTAGAGATTTGTTCCCATACATTCTACGTATCCTTCCAAGTGCTAAACATTACCACTGGATATAATTTATTATTGGGAAGACCATGGATCTATATGGCAGGAGCTGTTTTGTCTACCCTTCATCAACAAGTTAAGTGAATCATTAATGGTAATCTAGTAACTATCAATACTGAACTAGAATATCGAGTCCATGTACAAAGCGATATGCATGTGATCAGTCTCGATGAGGGAATTGAGCCTTTCAGTTTTCAAGCCCTTGAGGTTAGCAACACTCAGTATCAACCTATTGGGACCTTAGCTTTAAAGCCCAAAGTTTTCACCGAAGTGATTTTGGCTAGTCAAGGAACGATATCATTGGGTTTTTGGCCTAGACAAGGGTTAAGAAAAAGTCAGCAAGGAATTAGAAATCCCGTTCAAATTTCTAGTCAGACATAGAAGGATGGATTAGGCTATTCCTCTGGATCAGACCACTGGAACCCGCACAAACGTCCACCCAGGGGCGGATCCAACCCATTCGTTCAGTGGGGTCAATTTTTTTAAAATAAAAATTTATAAAAAAATAATAAAATACAATAAAGTAAAGGCGCCAGAATGCGAGGAATATTTCAAATAATTGTGTGAGCTATCATATAAAATTGATATTGTTTTATGTAATTGAATACACTTCGAATCCTCGATCTTATGTTATATATAAATTGATATTTTATAATTTTTTAAAACACTGTTATTATAAGAGACACTTTTTGTGTCCTCTAAAATAAATTACAAAACTAAATAATATTGTTAAAATATTATTTATAATAACATTTTTCGAGATTTCATTGTTTGAAACTATCGTAATGATAGTCTCATTTCAATAGCTGCAAAAATATCATGTTCAATGTAAATTACTAAACAATATAAAAGAGTGGAGTGTTTGTGTTGGTAGAAATTTGAGACATTTAATAGTCTTTTAATATAAAATTTTAATTTTCACTAAACACTTTATAAAATCAAAATCAAATTGAAAATTAACTCCCAAAAATTGAGTGGGGTCAATTGACCCCACTGCCCTAAGGTAGATCCGCCCATGCGTCCACCGGTTCTTTCCTTTACCATTCTGCTACCAAACCTTACTGATGCAGGATTTGTTAATCCAACAAGGAAAATCTCTGTGGCTGTATCAGGAATGCTAATTCTTAAGGTTAATCCGGCCAGTGAAATGGAAATCCAAACTCCTGTTCAGGAAAACAAGGAAAAGAATGAAAGGTACCTACAAGAAGTGCAAGATCAGTTTGCAAAGATACATTTCATGGCATATACTGAGGGTATGAACGAGGATATCCCAGGTGATGACTATTCAGAAGATTAAATCCTGATCCCTCGCATAAATAGGGCTAAGGAGAACCAGTCAAAGAAAAGTATTGGCCCTGATATGAATTCAGTCATGGTCATGGTCATCATCAAAGAGGAAAAGGACATCAACTATCCCTTCATCATAGCTGTTAATAGAGACTTGACCTTGAAAAATTGGAGCAACACTTTTTGCATATATCGAAAAGGGTAAAAAGAGCAGAAAGTCCATCTGCCCTGAAGTGTATATATTATTGTCTGCTTACTTTTGTTGCACAATATTAGCAGTTACTTTTGTCATGCTTTTGCTAACGCTTTGTATGATCAAATAATCTCATATATTAAGTGAAAGCATTTTGTTTTCAGGACTCTAGAGTTGGATTTGTCTAGCCTTGCTGATGAAATGCCAAATTTCCACAATGAATACAACTTTGATGTAGAGTTGGACTTTGACTTGATGAGGATTGAGCAAGAGGAGATAGAGGACTATGTGGTGCCTGAGGAGATCAAAGAATGGGTCGAAGACAAAACCAAACCAAACCTTGATCAAACCACCACTGTCAATATCGGGACCTCAGAAAACCTTAACGAAATCCAGATAGGCATGGACCTTACCCCAAACCAAACAAAACACCTGATTGCTCTACTAACTCAGTTTCAGGATTTATTTACATGGTCATATGAGGATATGATTGGTGTGTCTACTGACATTGTCATTCATCGAATCCCCATTAAAGAAGGATTCAAGCCAGTCAAACAGAAGCTTAGGCGACTAAAACGTGAGTAGAGTCTGAAAGTCAAAGAAGAAATTGTTAAACAATTCAAAGTCGGCATCATCATGGTATCAACCTACCCTGAGTGGTTGTCCAATATAGTTCCTGTGCCTAAGCCCGGAGGAAAGGTACGAGTATGCTTGGATTACCGGGATTTGAACAAAGCTTGTCTCAAGGACAACTTCTCAGTACATTTTATCCACATACTAATAGACAACACGACTCAATATGACATGTATTCTTTTGTTGATTGCTTCACTGGGTATCATCAGATCATGGTTACTGCAGAGGACAGGGAGAAAACAACCTTCATTACCCCCTGGGAACCTTTTATTACAGACGTTTATCTTTCAGCCTTATCAATGCCGGTGCCACCTATCAGCGAGCTATGATGGCCCTTTTTCATGACATGATGCATAAAGAGATAGAGGTCTACGTTGACGATATCATCATAAAATTCTGGAAGAAAGATGACAATATCAACTATCTCAAAAAGCTTTTCAACCGACTGCGCAAATATAACTTAAAGCTGAATCCGGCCAAATGTGCCTTTGGTATCAAATTAGGCAAGTTGTTGGGATTTCTAGTAAGCAAGAGAGGCATTGAATTGGATCCCGCCAAAATTAAAACAATCACCGAGATGCCCGTGCCCCGAACAGAAAAAGAAATACGGGGATTTCTTGGGAGAATAAAATTCATAAGCAGATCCATATCTCAACTTAAAGCAATATGTGAGCCCATCTTTAAGCTGTTAAGGAAAAATTCCTCCATGAAATGGAATGAAGAGTGTCAAAAAGCTTTCCTTTCCATCAAGAAGCAGTTGATCAAAGCCCCTATCTTAAAGGTTACCATGTTTATGTGCCTGTCAGTCAATGACAATGCTATGGGCTGCATGCTGGGGCAAAAAGACGATAGAGGCAAGGAAAGAGCTATCTATTACCTCAGTAAGAGATTCAGCGGCGGGGAATAGAAGTACACCTTGATTAAAAAGACTTGTTAAGTACACAACATATCTCTTATCCCATATGGATTCTCTAAAGTATGTATTCAATCGATCCATGTTGAATTGCTGATTGTCCAAATGGCAGTTGATCCTCCAACAGTTTGATATCATCTATGTGACTCAAAGGTCCATCAAAGGTTAAGGAATTGCTGATCAATTGGCTGAAGCACCATTAGGGAATTTCGAACCCTAGGAAACGTATTTCCCGAATAATGGAATAATGACAATTCAACAGATCCATCTAGAAAATATAGTTCGATCTTGGAAATTATTTTTTGTTGGAGCCGTAATCATGGAAGGTGTTGGAGCATGGGCAGTTCTCGTATCTCTTACAAGAGAACAGTATCCTATGGCTATCAAGTTGCAGTTTGTCAACATCAACAACACAATTAAGTATGATGGCTTTATAATTTGATTGAAGCTGGGCCAATCCATGGATATCAAATGGTTGTTGGTGTTTGTGGATTCTGAGTTGGTTATCAAACAAACCACTGGGAAGTATTATACCAAAGAATTGCATTTGTTGCCATATCATTGGCAAGTTATCAAGATGGCTATGGAGTTTGAGAAAATAACCTTCATCCACATCCCTCGAAGTAGGAATGACTTTACTGATACATTGGCAACATTGGCTTTATTGATCCACATATCTGATAGGATAGGAATTCCATATATCAAATTGGTAAGCCAAAAGGCACCAGCCTATGAAAATTACATTGGAGAAGTATTAAATGAACTGCATCCCATTAAACAGCCCTGGTATCATGACATCAAATAATATCTTTGAGATGGATCTACGCCCGCTGGGGTAAGTCAAGATGAAAGAAAGTGAATCCATAAAATGGCCCTAAAATTCTATTTGAGCGGAGACGCACTTTACAAAAGGAATACTGGAATAGGCCTTTTAAGATGCCTGAACAAAGATCAAACCCAAAGACTTATGGATGAAGTCCATGGTGGAATATGTGGTCCATACATTAGCGGTCCTTTACTTGCCAAGAAGATACTAAGAACGGGGCATTATTGGATTTCTCTTACAGCCGACTGTGACGATCACGTCAGGAGATGCTATCAATGCCAAGTCCATGGAAATGCCATCCACGTTCCTCCAAACCAGTTGCATTGTATGAGTTCACCATGGCCCTTTTCAATATGGGGAATGGATGTGATTGGGCCAATAGAAACCAAATCCAACAATGGTCATCGATTCATCTTTACCATGATTGATTACTTCACCAAATGGGTAGAAGCTGTCTCTTTTCCCAAGGTCACCAAAGAGGTAATCATTGGTTTATTTAGAAATAATGTAATCTGTCAATATGGAAAACTGGAGGTGATTGTGTCAGACAATGCCAAGAATCTGAACAACCAGATGATGAAGGAATTATGTAGCATGTGACGCCCCTAAAATTAGGTATACATCACCCATCTTGAGTTGCCAGATACATGGTATAGAATTCAAATACAACTTAATAATACAATTATCGTGTACAATACGACAAAACATAAATTGTGAGTTTGAATACAAATATTGTCTACTAGAGAGTATACAAACTCAAAAGGAGTCCTCATTACAATTATTATCACACTATTTCACAGAATAGTGAGGACTACTAATGCACCATCTAGGACCATCACTCCATTCTCTGACTCGTTCCAGCTATATTCTCATTTCGTGAAGAGAACAATGAAAGAAAGGGTGAGCTCAACTAGCCCAGTAAGAAATATTATGACTAAGATAATGCAGAATAAATTATCATTAGTCTCCAACAATGTTAAACTGATAAAATATAATAGACATCAAGTTTAATCTGCAATGGTAACAAGCAATCCATTAAAAGAGTCAAGTGGAAAATAAAATCTAGTATCTTTTATGATTAAAAAAGGTTTTTCATCATCAAGTATCGTCAGACTCAAATTTTAATAAATATTCCACATCATCGAATCACCCCACCTACTACTACGAGGATATTCTTTAGTATCGCGACCACAATTATCCATGCACTACGGGCCAAGAATATTTGTGTATTCATTAATGGTCATGATCATGCCAACAATCGTCCATCAATGCACTACTGTCAATGAGGAATTTTACCACATCATTTGTAACATTACGGTCATGATTACAACAAGAATAATCCACGGTCATAATCATACCAAGTCCATCTATGCCTTTACAGAAGCCACAAATGACTTTCAAAAATATAAAATTTGAGGATGATGACAATGATATAAGAATTCAATAAAACAAGTTCAAGAATTAATTTGTCCAAGAACCAATAACGTCCAAATTGTCAACATGATCTCGCTTTGTAGATTAAAATTCAAGAATGCTCGGAAGAATATTTCCATGAAAAGATACCGGATGAAGCGCAATTATCAAGGATATTCCACTAATTTCATGGAGTATCGAGTAAAATTTTAACCAACCGAGTATAATAAAGAATGGAATAACAAAAGAAATCATCATGCATGCACGATTGCCATTATGACAAAGTTATTCCAATGTAAATACTAATAAGGATTTTAATCGGTCCCGTAAAACGCATGCATGATATTCCAATGTAATAATAATAAAGAGGGAACCAGTCCCAGATAAAAGCGAGCAGATGTGATATTCCAACGAGAATAATAAAAAGCGGAATCGGGTTCGGCGTAAAAGCGCATGCATGTGATATTCCAATGAGAATAATAAAGATTTTAATCGAATCCCAAGTAAAACGCATGAACGAGGATATTCCAACAAAATAGTAAAGATGAATAATGAGAAGAATGTCACCAAGTATAGGGTAGCCCACGTATACAGGTTATTCTAACAGAATAATAAAGAGTGGAATAACATAAGTTCTCTTTATGAATACAAAAGAATAACACCCCATACGAGTACAACAAATAATATTTCCTACCTTAAGAAGAAGAGTACTGGATATATAAGTAGTGAAGTAGCATAATACTTTCTTCTTTCTCTCTATAGTTTATCTCTCTAGAGTTTCAGTGAATTCGTAAGAAAATAATGAAGGAACGATCTTCTATTTATAGAAAAATGGACTGCATAGTAACTAACTCATGCACGGTCCAAATTGATTTACTTTAATCTGACGATCCATATTTAAAGCAAAATCTTTTAAATAAAATATAATATATTCTATTTATAAAATATATTTAATAATAATAATAACACGTAACTCCCTCCGTGACTGCCTCAATTTTCTATCCCCTCCCCACTTTTCTTGCCAACTTGATAACATATATATATATATAATAATGTAATCCACACATGCTAAAATATTACTGTACTTTTACTACTGAGTAGTTCAACAATATTAACATAAAACTTCCGCCGTTATTTTCAATAAAATATTTTTGTCGCTTTTCTCGATCCGGCTAATAATTCTCATTAATAGGGTCCACTAATGATTGTACTTGTCAATACGGATATTTCCTAACAAAAAGAATATTTCCCGACCAATCGAATATAATATGATAACTTGCATACCTTGCAAAATTTGTAAATGTTACCCACAACTATAACATTATATCAATTTCACTCCATAATATTCAAAAATGATAATTATAGAAAATTCATCTTTATTCAAAAAGTTGGGGTCTTAAAACCTCCCCTTCTTATGAAATTTCGCCCTCAAAATTAGGGTACGTACCTGGTATATCGAAGAGGTAAGGATACCTTGATTTCGTTTCAGATTCTATCTCCCAAGTCATTTCCTCAACATCGTGGTTTCTCCACAAATCTTTGACTTAAGGTATAACCTTGGAGCGTAGAATATGTTCCTTCTTATCCAAGATTTGATCAGGAACCTCTTCATACGTCAAATCTTCCGTTATTTCGTCCGGTTCTAACTCAATAATGTGGTTCGGGTCTTCCACATATTTACATAACATGGATATGTGAAAAACGTTATGAACACGAGACATACTTGGCGGTAAAACTAGTCTATAGGCCACGCTTCCTACTCGATCGAGGATTAAAATGGGTAGATGAATCGAGGATTGAGCTTTCCTCTCTTTCCAAATCTCGTAACTCCTTTCCATGGAGCAACACGTAACAACACATGATCTCCTATATCGAATTTCACATCCTTTCGATGAAGATCAAAGATAACTCTTTTCATTTATCTTGTGAGGTTTTTATACGTTCTTGGGATCGTTTGAATCTTTCCGTAGTCATACGTACCAACTCCGATCCCAACAACGTTGCTTCATCCACCTCATCCCAGCATACTGGAGAATGACACTTTCTTCTATACAACACTTCGAATGGAGCCATGCCAATACTTGCTTGATAATTGTTGTTGTAGGAAAACTCCACCAATGGTAAGAACTTGTCCCATCTTCCCTTGAAATCAAGGACACATAGTCTAAATAGATCTTCAAGAGTTTGAATAGTCCTCTCCGACTGTCCGTCCGTCTGAGGATGATATGCCGAGCTAAATCATAAGTCTGTGCCCATAGCTTTTTGCAAACTAACCCAAAATCGTGAAGTGAATCTTGGGTCTCGATCAGAAACTATGGATACCGGCATACCATGCAGTCTTACAATCTTATTTATGTACATACGAGCAAGACGTTCAAGTGTATAAGTTTCTCGTATTGGTAAGAAATGAGCAGATTTGGTCAATCTATCAACAATGACCCAAATTGCATCAATGCCTTGAGAAACCTTGGGAAGACCAGTAACGAAATCCATGGTAATGTGCTCCCACTTCCATTCTAGAATTTCAAGTGGTTGCAATGGACCTTTTGGTACTTGATGCTCCGTTTTAACTCATTGACAAGTTAGACACCTTAAGATAAACAGCGTTATCTCTCTCTTCATATTGCTCCACCAAAATGTATGATGAAGATCATGATACATTTTGGTACTCCTACGATGGATTGCAAATGGTGTGTTGTGCGCCTCCATCATGATTTTATACTTTAAATCAGGGTCGTTAGGAACACAAAGTCTGGAGTTGACTCAAAGTATTCCTTCAGATCGATTCTTGCTTCCAAAGATAGCACCTTCTTGCACTTTCTTCCTCATACGCATCGCCTCCGTGTCCGTAGTTTGAAAGCGCCTTTTAACTTTATCAATTAAAATCAGTTCTACTCATATATTCGCCATCATCACATGGGTCCCTAGAGTCTTTATCTCTATCTCCATCCTTTGCAAGTCATACAAAATGGGCTTTTGCGTTGACAATATCGCACTCGTACCGCATATGATCTTCTACTCAATGCGTCAGCTACCACGTTAAGCTTTTCGGATGGTATTGATGGTATGATCATAATCTTTCATCAGCTTCAAGACAACGCCGTTGTCGCATGTTGAGTTCCTTTTGAGTGAAGAAATATTTGAGGCTTTTATGATCCGTAAAGATCTCCACTTTCTCCCCATACAAGTAATGCCTCCAAATCTTTAGTGCTGAAGACAAATAACGCTAACTCTAGATCATGAGTAGGATAATTCCTCTCATATTCTTTGAGTTGTCGTGAGGCATAGGCTATGACTTTCCCATGTTGAATGAGAGCACATCCTAACCCTTTGCCCGAAGCTTCACTGTAGATGACAAATCCCTCCGAACCAGATGGTATTGTCAGAACAGATGCTGAAATGAGTCTCCTCTTGAGTTCTTGAAAACTCTTCTCATATTCCTCGCTCCAACCGAACTTTGTATCTTTCCGAGTCAGTTGAGTTAGTGGAGTAGCGATTCGAGAAAACCCTTCTACGAATCTTCGATAATAACCAGCTAAGCCGAGAAAACAACGTACTTTGGTCACTGATTTAGGTTGCTCCTAGCTTTAAATAACTTCAATCTTTGCTGGGTCAACAGATATTCCATGACTTGATACCACGTGCCCAAGGAATGCTACTTCCTCAAGCCAGAACTCGCATTTCTTTAACTTGGCATAAAGCTTATATTAACGAAACTTTTGGAGTATCAGCCTCAAGTGTTGCTCATGATCTTCACGGCTTTTGGAATAAATAAGGATGTCATCAATAAAGACGACCACAA
This sequence comes from Panax ginseng, assembly GCA_020205605.1. Classification (NCBI taxonomy): domain Eukaryota; kingdom Viridiplantae; phylum Streptophyta; class Magnoliopsida; order Apiales; family Araliaceae; genus Panax; species Panax ginseng. The sequence continues at coordinate 73,520,494 of CM035150.1, forward strand.
AGTGATCTAAATATTCCTTGAATACTCGGTTCATCATATCCATGAAGGCAGCAGAAGCATTAGTCAATCCAAAGGACATGACCAAGAATTCATAATGCCCGTTCTGAGTTCTGAAAGCCGTCTTTGGAATGTCATCGGTTCTAATCTTCAATTGGTGATATCCAAAACGAAGATCAATCTTTGAAAAGAATTTGGCTCCTTGCAACTGGTCAATTAGGTCATCAATACGTGGCAATGGATATCTATTTTTGATGGTGACATGATTCAACTCCCGATAATCAATACAAAGTCACATACTCCCATCTTTCTTCTTCACGAATAGAACAGGAGCACCCCAAGGAGACGTACTAGGACGAATGAAACCAATATCTAACAATTCTTGCAATTGGGTCTTTAACTCTTGAAGTTCAATAGGAGCCATTCAATATGGGGCTTTGGAAATGGGTTTTGTACCGGGTTCAAGGTCGATACAAAATTCAATTTCACGCTCTGGGGGTAGGCCAGGAAGTTCTTCAGGAAATACGTCAGGAAATTCATTAACAATAGAAATATTATTCAAAATTGACGTATTTTTGTTTAGATCCATGACATGAGCTAAGAAAGATTGACATCCGTTTTTCAATAAACGAATAGCTTTATGGCTTGAGATGACAGTGATTTATTTTAATGGTTTGGTTGCTTGAATTCACATAATAGGTTGATTAGGAATATAAAATCTAACAACCTTATGAAAACAATCAATTTTTGCATGATGAGTAGTTAACCAATCAATCCCTAGAATTACATCAAATGCAAGTATTTTCAATGAAATAAGATTGACAGGTAATGTGTGGGTACCAACTTGAACTAAGTAAGACTTAGAAACTGTGGATGTAATGAAGGTTTCTCCCAACGGAGTTTCAACAGATAAGTCAAAGTCTAATTTCTCCGGAGTCAAATTTAAACGTTGAGCGCAAGTAGGAGAAATAAAAGAATGGGTGGAACCGGTATCAAATAAGGTATAGACTTTGCTAGAGTTTATGATAAGCTTACCCGTGATGACCTCATTCGGGTTCCTTGCTTTTTGGGAGGTCACAACAAACGCCTCTCCTTGCCTTTATCGGCTTTGACTTTTCCTCGAACGGCTTTTGGTGCCTCCATCCTGGCTGAACTTGTCTTCGGTGAACAATAAAATTGGGCTAAGTGACCTTCTCTTCCACAATTATAACATACTTTGGATGGCATCGCGCAGTTTGGACTGATGTGTCCCTCCCCTCCGTATTTGAAGCATATGATAGGTGGTCGTTCTCCTTCCTTAACAACGGGTCTTTGTATCGACGTCCTTCCATCATTGTTGAATCTCCTTTTCTTGAAATGTTCATTTTTACTGTCTTGGCCATGATTACCACCGAAGTGGTTACCATTTCTGGCATGTTGATTCCCTCCACGTTTGTTGTCACCATTTCGATGACTGATACCACTAGTATTTTCATGTCACGCCGCTTTCTCTTGGTTAAGGTTGACTCGCTATCGCGCTTCCAACAATCGAGCCCTATTTACAACATCTCGAGTACAAACACGCTTTATGAGAAATAAGATATTGACGTATCTCCCATTTCAAACCTCTTAAAAACATTCGCGTCATTCGCTCCTCATTGTCGACCAAATGGGATGCAAACCGGGATAACTCCGCAAATTTAGCCTCGTATTGCAACACGATTATATTGTTTTGTTCCAATTTGATAAACTCCACTTTTTTCATGTGACGAATACTCTCGGGAAAGTACTTGTCGTTGAATAGCTCTTGGAACTTCTCCCAAGACATCTTGAGTGCGTCGGGCTGGGTAATGCTTTTCTGATTTCAACCAAGATGTCCGCCTCTTCACGCAACATGAAGGTGGCGAAGGAACCTTTTGCTCTCTCGAGCATCCCAAGACATCAAATATCTTGGTGATCTGCTTTATCCATGCTTCCGCCTTAAGTGGTTTTGGCTCTCCAATAAACTCTGGTGGCCCCAGCTCCTTGAACTGTTTAGCGGTGACCGTCCGAGAGTTTCCAGTGTTTCCACCTACATTTCGGATAGGAGCCGCTCTCGCTTGATGTTGCATGAATTGCATAAAGCGTCTGAACAATCCATCATTCATCATTTGGTCCGTGTTGTTGTTTGCACGAGGATTGTCGCCTTCCTGATGCACATTATCCTGATTATTGATATGTGGAGACTCAACGGTCTCTTATGCTCGATTGCTATTCTCAACATTCTCGGATGTCATTTTCAGATACTGCCACAAAACAAGGGTTAGTTGACATGAAACATATTATCTCTAAACTCTGACCAACCAATTTAAATACAAAATAAATTTAAGTATGTCATACTAGCTGTGAAGGAATTCCCTGCTCTCCCTCCTAGTTCTAGTCTCACATCTTAGCCATGGATCATATCCCTAAGCTTCGATACCAACCGTGGCGCCCCAAAATTAGGTATACATCACCCATCTTGAGTCGCCAGATATACATGTATGTAATTCAAATACAACTTAATAATACAACTGTCAACCGATACAATACGACAAAAAGCATAAACCGTGAGTTTGAATACAAATATTGTCTACTAGAGAGTATACAAACTCAAAAGGAGTCCTCATTACAATTATTATCACACTATTTCGTTATCTAAGTAATGGGGGGTTGAATAGATATTTGAAAATCTTTTCTTTTTAAACTTGTTCTTAGATAATGATTAAAACTTAGCTAATTTAGTATTTGTTTTAATCTTCTTTACCAAGCAATGGAGTTATGAGCTTAGTAAGGCGCTATGCGTATAGATATAGCAAGCTATAGCAGATAGATATAGCATGAATGTAAACGACATAAAACTTGTTTTTAAGTGGTTCAGAGCACTCAAAGCTCCTAGTCCACTCTTCTACTCAACGAGTAGATATCCACTAAGGATGTCTTTTACAATCTTCCTAATCACACGATTCCTTCTAGACCAAAGCCAGCCTAGAACTTCTAGTTCACTTTGAACTCTTCAAGTCCAAAGCAGACTTGCTTTCTTACAGCTTCACTATTTAACTCTTCAAGTCCAAAGCAGACTTGGTACTCTTCTTCAATTGATCGATAGTTGTTGAGTTCTTGATGGTTGCTACTCAGCTTGTCGTAAGCACCGGTTCGTTAAGAATCGAGTAAATGAAAGCAAGCTTTGCAATATCTCGCATCGTAGAGTTGAGCTTCGAGAGAGATGTTCACGCTGTTTGATTAATGCTTGCTTATTTCTCTCTCATCTCGTCTCGATCCAGATATATATGTGATGTTGAAAACTATCCGCTGATCCATCCGCTGTGGCATTAAATGCATCCGAACTTTCTCAGATCGCGATGGAGACATTTCGCACATCTTCTCGAATTCTCGTGATTCGCCCACCGACACCGCAGTCGCTTTCACCTACCACCCGAAAAGGTATTTTGTCCTCTTACCCATGGTACTATCCTTAGCTTCTTCACTACGCTTCTTTGTTGTATACTAAGGATATTTCATATATTCTGGGATCGATGAGCACCGCAAAGATCTCGGGATCCATTCTCACTTGTTGAAAACATGATCACGAGGCTCGACGCTTTTCTCGACATGAGATGATGATGCTCTACGATTTGGATCGTGGTGTTCTACGACGATTTAGATCGTAGTGTCTTTGACATCTTTGCATACTACGGCTTGCTTTAGTTCGAGAGCACTACGATTTCCCTTCATCCTTCGCACACTACGATCTTCTCTCGCTCGTTGTTGACTCTCACGCCCCCGAGAGCACACTACGATCGCTGACTTGTAAAACTTCATGTTTCCTTCAAAGATACCGCGATCGTAGAGTTGGCTCGACAAACGCTGGGACCACTCTACGATTTCCGAAGAGTCCCTTCAAGGCAGCACACTACACGATCTTTAGGCTCTACGCTTTTCTCTTCGACTTCGCAATGTCGATCGATGGATGCACTACGATTTCTTCAAGACTAATCTATTACATCTTAAGATCAACCTAATAGCTTTTGATCTTTCTATCTATACATTCTTTATCGTAATGGTACACGCTGAAAGCTTAGATCAACCTAACAATTTTGATCTATCACTAAGTCCTCAGACATATATTCATTTAAGGACCTTACAAATAATCATGAACATATACATTTAAAACATCAAATCATAATATGCATTCTCCCAACAATCTCCCCCCTATTTGATGTCGACATAACCAAGGAGATTTGTTGTCATGATTATTAGTGACTAGATGCATTTGCAGAAATTTAAAATACGACTTAGTATTTCAAAGGAGAAAATTTAAAATTTCTAGAGAATAAGTATGAATTTATTGATGATCGTAAGATATTACAATTCAAAGATTACATCAATAGGAAATTTAAGTTTTAACTTATCTCTGCTTCTCGACCTCTTATTTGAGGTGGGTCATATACCCTCACCCCTTCTTTTCCTTTCGAGCTTCCTCATTTCTTTGCTAACTCTTCCAAATTTCGCTTAGACTTAGAATCGGATTCTCTTCATGTCTCATGCATGAATGCAGGATCTCCAATTGGCATTCTTATGCATAAGAGACACGCCTCAGAGCTAGGAGTCGGCCTCATGACTCGTGAGGAATAGTCATATAATCGCCTCATCGACCGTGATCGCTGAGTCTGATGATGATGTCTCAGCAGAGGGCTTCATGATGTCTCGAGCATGAAATCGACTTCTCCCCTTCTTGAGTTTCATGACCTCTTCCTCTTTCGCTTTCTCGATCCTCCTCGATCTCCTTTCCTTTATTATTCTCCCTTTATGTCAAAGATCAAGGGTTCAATATCTACAGATGACAAATGATTAACTCCTCGAACAAGCTCATTCACTGGCTTTGGGTTCGAGCAATGTCCTCTCTATTTTCCTCGATCTGCTTTTTTCAAATTCTAGCTTTTTTATTTTGAGGACTCATAATCATATCATTATGCTTCTCCCGATTGGCATAAGATTTCCGAAGTCATGTATGTAAGCTTTCAGTTGAGAATATTGTCCAAAGATAATTTGATGTCGACGATCTTGTGTTTCGCATTTTTCAATAAAACCTTCTTTTGCTTGGGCAAAGAACTCGAAGTGGATCTCATCTCCGTCTCTGATATACTCTTCGTAATCTCTTTGATAATTTCCCTTAGCCTCTTTGTAAGCTCAAGATTCATAAAGTGCTGTGGAGATTATTTGCAATTGTGATCATTTGATTTAAATTTTGATATTGATGAGATCGAGTGAGTTTCCAAAGCTTGCTTCTATAGACTTGATCATTTTTCAGAGGTGTCTTTCAAGTCATCCTTGGTAGGCGTGCTTGGGAGAGTATCATTTGCTTGAGGATTGTTCATCGAGGGGTTTTTGGGTGAGATTGATCTTGCAGATCAGTAAAGAGCGAGATCAAGACCAAGTAGTCATGTGATGAGGAGGATGGTATCAAACCGAGGGGCTTGGGTTTGATATCTCGATAGTGACTCTACGATTTCAATATTGACTCTATGATGTGGCTTGAGTCCGAATCGTAGAGTCGGTGATTTGAGGGAGCAGGTAAGGTCGATTTCTTCTTCGTTCTTCGCCATGTAATTTTGGGATTCTCGCAATCGAAACCGATTTATCGATCGAGAGTTACTTCCACCATTTAGGAAATTCATAGAAATAGCTAAATGAAGATGATGGCAAGTGATTAACTCTAAAACCGGTAGGGATGATAATACCTCAGTTTATCTTTTGATGAGGAATGGTCAGGTAAGCAAATTTTGGCAAAGATGACTTTCCTCGAAATCCATTAGCCGTAATCGAGATTGCTTGGATATTCCTCAAGCTCCGTAACATGTGATCCCATGAGTTCAGATTTTGAGCTTGATGGTATGCCATCATGGGTAGGTAGGAAAAATAATGAGTGTACATATAGCTCCTAAATCCATCTTTCCCTACACCAAAGGATTTCAAGCTCATCATTATCATCATCTTTTTCTTCTTCGCTTTCTTCCTCAAGATTCCATTATCTCAATGGTCTCCTGAGGGTTTGGCATCGCTCAATTTCATCTTGAAGCAAGGACCTCTTCTTCACCATCGATATCATGAGGCTCCCCCTCAAACATCATGAACATCTTCTCGAGGTTTAGAAACTCCCCTCACCGGTATATCTTCTCGAGTCAAGACTTCTCCCTCACCGTGTGTATACTCAATCATGAGAATTTCAGTGGATCTCCCCTCACCGGAGCATCTTCTTCTAAGTTTGCTTGGGATAATTCTACTTTTGCAGCCCATACTCTTCGCTTCCTTTTTCAAAGACTTTTTTCATTTTCAAGAATATACTTCTCGACCAAATTTTCTTTTTGCTTTGTTGGGTTTAGCCACAACTTCGACTCTCTCGAGTCTTAGCTTTGTCATGTTGAATAACTACTATTCTCGAGCAGCTTTCTTCCATTTCTCGCCACACTGGCCTCGCTTTCGTAGAACAAAGAGAGTCTCTACGATCAAGAAACTGCTGGTCTTTTTGGACTTATGACCAGCTTTTGTTCTTCTTTAGGATCTGTGTGAAATGGTGGCTTGATCCTCTTCACCTTCTTCTTTGTTGTTGATCTTTCTTAGCCTTCTTAGAGTCTCTATATCGAGGACTCTACAGAATGTTAGTTGAGATCCTCGAGGCTCTTCGACTTGTCTTGCCCTTTAGCTTTCTCTTTCGCCCCTTGCTTTTTCCTCGCAAGAGCAGAGGGTTCTCCTTATCCGCTTCTTCTTCTTCTTCAAACTTCTCCGACAATGTATATGCCTCCCGAAAAAGCCTCGCCTTTTTTTAGTTCCCCAGCCTCCCAATCGACTCACCATCATTCTTACATACTCAAGCAGGTTCCTTTCCCAGCTCTTAAACAACTCTATGTCATTCTTCGATTTGGGTTGATGGCTTCTCCTTCATCATCCCCAATTTTGTCACCCAAAGGTAGATTGCGTAATGATGCTTATGAATCTCCCATACAAGATCTTCTTGGTGCTTTTTTGATTTCTTCGAGTCGACGATCCACTTGCCGATCCACTCGAGCAACATGTTTTCATAGTTGAGTCAGGTACCATGAACCATGGCCGATACATGAGCTTAAGTCGAGTCTCATTTATCGAGTCATGACCGAGCTCTTGCAAAGATGCATTTCCCAATAATGTCACCAAAAATTTCAGCACTTTGAGGGAACTCCTTCTTTTTGTAGCCTTTCACAGAGGGATTCTTCTTGTGGTGCATTTTCTTCAAGCCCTCTCGAAGCTTATGTCAGTTTAGAAATGGGTGCCCCACGCTCTTGAAACCTAGGCCGATTGAAGTTTTCTTCCTTAGCCTCATTTCAACTCCTCTTACTCGTAGTAATGGATGGTGTTGTGTTCAGACACTCCATTCTTGTAGAACTCCTTCACTAGCTTGGGATAGATGAGGTGTTTGCTCAACGCTTCTTCGAGACCTCGCCTTCTTCAAGAAGCTAAAGGTCTTGTGAAATTTTGGTGGAGCATCCTTGAACTCATCGAACAGAAGTCTCAGAGCCTCAAATTACATTCAAGCAAATGCATCGATTCTCAGAGTTGAGAAGTGGATACGACTGAGCTTTCTTTTGATTTAGGGTTTTGCTTTGAGAGAGAGAGAGATAATCTTTTGAACTTCAGATTTCAAAAACACGGTTCCAATTTGTACTTGTAGCTTCCCTCTCTCTTTTTGACTTAGTGGGACAGGTGTCGCCTTTTGCTTGGCTCTACGATTTTGACTGTGCATGAATGTACTGATTTTCCCTTTGAGTCTTCGTGAGTCGAGATGTCCTTAGGATGACTACGATCGTAGAGGTAGTCTTCTCGCTGAGTCTGTCCCCGCGATCGCCGAGTCCGTCCGGCAGCTCGATGCTGAGTCCGATCACCATTCGTAGAGTCCGGCCCCACGATCGCCGAGTCCGTCCGAATAATGCTGAGTCTCGATCACCATTCGTAGAGTCTCGTCCCCACGATCGTCGAGTCCGTCTCGATCCTCAGATGAGTTTTTTTGACTAAGCATTCTTTTTAAGGTAACTCGTGAAGGGCCAACCTCTTGGTGTGATTCAAGGGTTAGGTTTGTCCCTGAGGCACCTCTTAGAGAGATTGCTTTGTTATGAAGCTTGTCATCACAGGATTCACTTTGCTTGTTGAAAGGGCTTTTGGTCATCACGAGTCTCGCACTATGATAGTTGAGTCTTTGCTACGATCGCTGAGAGGTAGTTGTTCTGTTTCGCCTTCACGATCGTGAACTTTCCTCGATCATGTCTCACGATTTTGAGTACAACCTTTATATCTCTCAGAGTATGTTTAAGACAATCTAGAGCATACATTTCATGGTCAAGATTTAGCATGCCTAGCTCACTTATTAACTTGTTAAACTGGATTCATCTAGTGGTTTTGTAAAAACATCGCAAGTTGATTTTCAAGAGGGATATATTGTAAAGATATAGTTCCATTTTGCACATGATCCCTAATGAAGTGATACCTTATTTCTATATGCTTGGTCCTAGAATGCATGATGTGATTATGAGTTATTGCTATGGCACTTGTGTTATCACAAAGGTATGGGAATAGATTTGAAATCGAACCCATAGTCACTAAATCGATTTCTCATCCATAGATCTCGAAAGTACAAAGAATGCCAAAGAAAGAATATATTCAAATTTTCTTCGCAATCAAGTAGACACCGAGTTTTGCTTTTTTTACAAACCAGACACAAGTCTGCTTCCAAGAAGTCGACAAAAGCATCGGTACTTTTTCTATCTATTTTGCATCCCGCAAAATCAAAGATCTCGTGTATCCTATCACTCAAATGAGGATTCCTCGGGATACCACAAATTTCAAGTAGGTGTACCCTTGAGATACCAAGATCCTCTTTACAAAGCAGCATAAATGTGACTCTTTAGGGTTAGCCTAAATCTAGCACATATGCATGTTGCAAACATTATATCCGGGTCATCGCGCTAGGTATAAAAGAGACCCGATCATACCTCCCAGATTGAGTGATATCAATACTTTTACCTTTCTCATCCTTGTCAAGCTTGGTCAGTAGAGCAATTGGTGTTTTCATGGAGAGGCCGATTCCATGCCATACTTCTTTAGTAAGTCTTTGATGTATTTGGCTTGGTTGATGAATATTCCTTCATCACCGCTTTCACTTGGTAGCCCAAGGAAGAAATTCAAATTTCACCCATCATGCTCATTTCAAACTTGCTCGCATTAGCTTAGAGAATCTCTTACATAACTTTTCGCCAAGAGAACCAAAAATGATATCATCAACATATATTTGAACTAGTAAGACTTTGTCTTTATGCTTTCTAAGAAATAGTGTGGTATCTACTCTACCTCTAAGTGAACCCATTTTCTATTAAGAAGTTAGTCAAGGTTTCATACCATGCTCTAGTGCTTGTTTAAGACCATATAAAGCTTTATCTAATCTATAGACATAATTGAAAGAGATGGATTGATGAAACCTCGAGGTTGTTCTACGAGACTTCTTCTCAAGCTCTCCATTTAGAAATGCACTCTCGACATCCATCCGAAGACTTTGAACTTCATGTGGGCAAAGAAAGGCAAGAAAGATTCTCGATGGCTTTCTAGTCCGCAACGGTGCAAATGTCTCATCATAGTCAATACCTTCTTCTTGAGAATAGCCCTTTGCCACTAATCTTGCCTTTGCTTCTCGTGATGACCCCATCTTCATCCATTTTGTTCCTCAAGACCCACTTGGTTCCTATGACAGATGACTTTTGGTCTTGGTACCAATCTCCACACTTTGCTTCGCTCAAATTGGTCGAGTTCTTCCTCGCATGGCTTCTATCCAACCGGAGTCTTCCATAGCATCCTCTATCTTCTTTTTGGCTCTATCTGTGATGTGAAGCTTAGATAAGCATTCATTCCGAGTAAAGCAGCTTTGTTTTAACTCTCGCACTTGGATCTCCAATGATTAGATCCTCGAGTATGATCCTCGCCCATCTGCTCCTCGCTGGGACATCCGCCCCCGATGCCTTCCTCGCCTTAGGTCTTCAAGGTCTATCTCTTCTTCTTGGAGTGGAGGCTCATTGCCTCGATGGACCTCTCTACGATTTCATTATCATGCTTCTACGATTTCACTATCTCCGGTACTACGATCGTAGTGTTGAGCTCGACGATTGCATTCGTAGTGTCTCCAGACTATCTGGTCAGAGTGTCTAGAGGCACCGCTTTGTCTCGAAGCCGGGCCATCAAAGATGATGTGTATTGAGACTTCGACATTCAAAGGTCTTCTTCGTTGAACACCCCGTAAGCTTTTGTCTTCTCTGTGGCATATCCAAGAAAGATCCTTCGTCTCGACTTCAATGGAATTTTGTCGACATCGCTTCCATTGTTGAGAATATAGATGCACAAATAAAGACATGGAAATAGTCGACACTCTGGCTTCCTTCCTTTCCACAAATCGTAGGTGTCCTCTCGATCGTAGAGTGAATTAATGATCTGCTCGTGTAGATGCAAGGTCGATACCTTTCCGCCCATATATTCATTCAGCATTTAGTCATCGCTAGTAGGGTCCTTCCAAATTTCTATCGTAGTTCTGTTTTTTCTTTCAAAGAACTCCATTTTGTCGAGGAGTTCGTGGAGTCGAGAAGTTATGATCGATGCCATCGTTCGAAAGCAGTAACTTGTCTATTTCGAGAAATCAAATTCTTCCATGATCACTCCTTATTGCCTTTGATTTTCTCCTTTTCTCATTCATCACCAAATAACATCTTGATTAATTCGAGCTCGTTTCATCCTTTGAAGTTAGGAAGAATACCCATGTGAATCGTGTAGTCGCCGACTACAACCAGAGAGTATCTTTTTTCCTCCAAGACCGTTGTTGATCGGCCCAAAGAGATCCATGTGGAGCAACCGCAGGGCTTGTCAATGGAGTCAAGGCCTTGCTTCTTGAATGAGCTTCGTTTGCTTTCCAAGTCGGCAAGCGCGCTGTATGGCCTTTCCTTCACAAAGTTGAACTTGGGTAGCCAACCACGAGATCTTTTTTTGATGCCGCTTGACATGTTTTTGAAGTTTAAGTGAGACAACCTTCTATGCCATAGCCACTTTTATTTCTGATGCTTTTTTTCCGTAAAAACATATTGTTTCATCGAGCTTAGTTGACCAAGATCTACTATGTAGACATTTCCTTCTCTTGTTCCTTGGCCACTTTTATGGCAGATGTCTTCAAATCTCCGACTTGACATTGATTATTGAGAAATGTTACTTGGTGACCCTTGTCGCAGAGTCATCGATGCTTAGAAGGTCAGGTCAAGTCCTTCCACATAAGCTACTTTGTTGAAAGATACCGCACTATCGCCAAAGCAGAGCCATATCCTCTTGTCTTCGCCTTTAGCCAAGTTATCTCCAAAGATGACCGAGGACCTCTCTTTTCTACATAGTTGATAAGAGAGCTTTGTTCCGTCATATATGCCTCGAGCAACCACCGCCCGTATACCATGTTGAGGTCGTGGAGCTCTTTTCCCACAAAAACATTTGAAACTTCATTTTGGTACCCATATTTGCATGGGTCCTTCTTTGTTAGTGCCTTTGGGGACCCAAATTTGTCTAATCTTGGTCTCACATGCATGGAATTATAATAACACTTTGTAGCCCTATGACCATATTTATCGTGATATGAAACATCTATTATAATGCATGCCTGTGTGTGTGTGGTGATTCATCTTCCACTTGACTTGTGTGGTTCCTTAGTTAACCTTCTCGTTAAATCGATTCTCTTTCTTCCACGTGTCCTTAGGTTTCATAAATAGTGATGAGTGTGCTTTTACCTCTACTGCATTTTCCCAAATTGATTCAGAGAGTTGGTTTTGCTTTGACTTCACGATTCTTCGAGGTTGGTAAAGAGAGGTCAAGTTTACTTTTCTCCTCGATGAAACCTGCATCAACGTGAGATCCTTTACTTCTTCTCGAGTATAACTAGAGACAAGAGAACAAGGTTGAACTGGTTCTTCTTCCAACTGTGAGGATTTCACAAAAAGCAATGCCTCTACCAAAACTTGAGACATTACTAGTGCTAGTTTCCATCATTTTTCCACACTTAGCTCCTAGATGGATTCCCAAAGCCTAAGCCTGTTCGTCAATGTGCTTCTCCGACTAGAGAGCAGTGTACCCATGGATGATGAGGATCTGTTCCATGCAGAGATAGTCTCTCTAGATCCTCAATTTTAGAGGTTAGCTTAGACTCTTCTTTGGCATGATGTGTGTTTGTTCTGTTTTAAAGTTTCATTCTCAACTTCAAGCTTGAGAGAAGATTAGTACTTGTAAGGGTCAAGCTTCAAGCTCTTCTTGAACTTTCTTCTTCTCCTCTCAAGAAGTGAATGATCTTTAGACAAGACTCAACCACTTCATGTATTGATGTAGTCGCTGGTTATGCCATGCAAAGCGCCTAAGTCACTTATATCTACATCGTGAGAATTAAAATCAAATACCTCATCGATACTTACATCATGTATGTTTAGGCTTTGTTTGTCCTTTTTCATGTTTGGCCATTAAGCACAGATTGGCCATATGTGGTTCTTCCTCATCTCCTGAGTCCGTGATTTGAGTCATTATCCAAATCACTCCACGATCCTCCCAAGAACCAGCCTTTGTCTCTTTCTCTCTCGAGGCCTCGTTCCTTTCAGATTCTTTCTTTGCATGAGATTTCTTCTTTAGTTCTTCTTTGATAGGCTTGTTGCAGCTTGGCAATGAAATGACCAGTTTTTTGCAGCTTCAGAAGAGATAAATCATTCATTTGTTCCTCGGGTCGACGAAGTTGCCGATTTCTTTGGCTTCGGCTTCTCGCTTTGTCGCATTTAACCTTCTTAGTCTCTTTACCAAAGATAAAGAAAGTCATCGCCATCGCCTTCATCATCATCGAGTCAAATCTCAGCTTATGACTTTTGATACACCTTCATTTGCCTTTCTGAGAGCAACACCCTTTATCCTTTCTTCTTCCTTCCGATAAGGTTTCAAGGCGCTGGGTCAACTCCAACAGACGTCAGAGATTTCCATACAAATTGTTGAACTCGCTATCTCATTAAGATTCTTTTGATTCTCTTATTGTTGTGGTCTTTGCATCCCACCGCGCTTTGGTAGGGGCTCTCATGAACTTTATGGTTAGATCCTTGTTAGATAGATCTTCCCATACGCCGTAGAGAGTCGAAAGCGTAACGCTGAATCTTTCATAGTCAGTAATACGCTTTTCCCCGCATACGAGCTTAACATTTCATATCATCGTTGTCGTGAGAGAGACCGCTTGTTCTCTCTCGACTTCTTCAGCCTTCGCAGCATATAATCAAGCAGCTTCCCAAACTTCCTTAGTTGCTTTTGTTGCTTACAACATTTTCAAACAGATCGTCTTCTAAGGATTGGAACAGATGTTCTTTTCCTTTTTATCAAGTCGATGCCTTTCTCTCTCTGGTTCCGCCCATTCTTCTTTAACTTTGATTTGTACTCTATTTGATCACAATGGTCAGTGCAAGCTTTGTTGGTATATAGGGCCCATTAAGAATAGCCTCAAAATAGATCTTCATCTATTGAGTCCATGTAAGCTTGCATCCCGACTTTCCAGCTTAGCAAATTTATCCTTGTTGCAGACATCGGTGGCTTCACGCCTCCCCTGCCCCGGATTCGCTTGGTACGAAAAGCCATTTGATCTACTAAAGCGTAAAGTCAGAAAATAGAACCCGCCTCGATACCAATTGTTAGTTCCTAGTAGGCACAAGTTATCTGTATGGGGGGGTTGAATAGATATTTGAAAATCTTTTCGCTTTAAACTTGTTCTTAGATAATGATTAAAACTTAGCTAATTAGTATTTGTTTTAATCTTCTTTACCAAGCAATGGAGTTATGAGCGAGTAAGGCGCTTATATAGATATAGCAGCTTATAGCAGCTATAGCATGAATGTAAACGACACAAATTGTTTTTAAGTGGTTCAGAGCACTCAAAGCTCCTAGTCCACTCTTCTACTCAACGAGTAGGATATCCACTAAGGATGTCTTTTACAATCTTCCTAATCACATGATTCCTTCTGCATCAAAGCAGCCTAGAACTTCTAGTTCACTTTGAACTCTTCAAGTCCAAAGCAGACTTCGCTTTCTTACAGCTCACTATTTAACTCTTCAAGTCCAAAGCAGACTTGGTACTCTTCTTCAATTGATCGATAGTTGTTGAGTTCTTGATGGTTGCTACTCACCATTGTCGTAAGCACCGGTTCGTTAAGAACCGAGTAAATGAGCAAGCTTTGCAATATCTCGCATCGTAGAGTCGAGCTTGAGAGAGATGTTCACGCTTGTTTGATTAATGCTTATGCTTATTTTCTCTCTCATCCGTCTCGATCTCAGATATATGTGATGTTGAAAACTATCCGCTGATCCATCCGCTGTGGCATTAAATGCATCCGAACTTTCTCAGACCGTGATGGAGACATTTCGCACATCTTCCTAAATTCTCGATTCTCGCCCACCGACACCGCAGTCGCTTTCACCTACCACCGAAAAGGTATTTTGTCCTCTTACCCATGGTACTATCCTTAGCTTCTTCACTACGCTTCTTTGTTGCATACTAAGGATATTTCATATATTCTGGATCGATGAGCACCGCAAAGATCTCGGGATCCATTCCTCACTTGTTGAAAACACGTATCACGAGGCTCGACGCTTTCTCGACACGAGATGATGATGCTCTACGATTTGATCGTGGTGTTCTACGATTTAGATCGTAGTGTCTTTTGACATCTTTGCATACTACGGCTATTAGTTCGAGAGCACTACGATTTCCCTTCATCCTTCGCACACTACGATCTTCTCTTGCTCGTGTTGTTGACTCTACGCTCCCGAGAGCACACTACGATCGCCGACTTGTAAAACTTCATGTTTCCTTCAAAGATACCGCGATCGTAGAGTTGGCTCGCAAACGCTGGGACCACTCTCACGATTTCCGAAGAGTCCCTTCAAGGCAGTGCACACACGATCTTTTTTTCACTCTACGCTTTTCATTTCGATTTCAAGATGTTGATCGATGGATGCACTACGATTTCTTCAAGACTAATCTATTACATCTTAAGATCAACCTAAATAGCTTTTGATCTTTCTATCTATACATTCTTTATCGTAATGGTACACGCTGAAAGCTTAGATCAACCTAACAATTTTGATCTATCACTAAGTCCTTGTCAGACATATATTCATTTAAGGACCTTACAAATAATCATGAACATATACATTTAAAACATCAAATCATAATATGCATTCTCCCAACACGGAACTCAAAGTTTGGCATGAAACGCATGCATGATAATGTGATATTCCAATGTAATAATAAAACGGAATTAGTCCCACAGAAAACGCATGCATGTGATATTCCAAATGTAATAGTAAAGACTTTAATAATAGAAGAATGTCACCAAGTATAGGGTAGCTCACACGATACAAGTTATTCCAATGTAATAATAAAGAATGGAATAACATAAGTTCTCTTTATGAATACACAAGAATAACACCCCATACAAGTACCACAAATAATATTCCCTACCTTAAGAAGAAGAGTATCTCGGATATATAAGTAGTGAAGTAGCGTATCACTTTCTTCTTTCTCTCTATAGTTTATCTCTAGAGTTTCAAAGAATTCGTAAGAAAATAATGAAGGAATGAGCTTCTATTTATAGAAAAATGGACTGCATAGTAACTAACTCATGAAAGGTCCAGATTGATTTAGTTTAATCTGACGGTCCATATTTAAAGCAAAATCTTTTAAATAAAATATAATATATTCTATTTATAAAATATATTTAATAATAATAACATGTAACTCCCTCCGTGACTGCCTCAATTTTCTATCCCCTCCCCACTTTTCTTGCCAACTTGATAACATATATATATATATATAATAATAATAATAATGTAATCCACACATGCTAAATCAATTTATATATATACATAATCTATATACTCCCTCTTTGTACGTTAAGTCTCACCCCCCTCAATTCATTTTCTTCCAGTGGCCCTGCATGTTTCCTCCACCAACCAGTCAACATCACATGTGGATCCCATATAATATATACTGAATAATCTTCTACCAATTATTTTGAAAAATGAGTAGATAGGGGGTCCGAATAATAACATCAAAATTCACAACAATTACTATAGCAATAATTGAACAAAACTGAGTGACTTCTCACGTAAGCATCAATAATCAATACCGTGTGCTACTATACAACCACACGTATTACTGTACTTTTACTACCGAGTAGTTCAACAATATTAACAGTAAAACTTCCGCCGTTATTTTCAATAAAATATTTTTGTCGTTTTCTCAATCCGACAATAATTCTGTTGTGGGGTCCACCAATGATTGTACCGTCGTACGAATATTCCCTAACAAAAAGAATATTTCCCAACCAATCGAATATAATATGACAACTAGCATACTTTGCAAAATTTATAAATGTTACCCACAACTATAACATTATATCAATTTCACTCCATAATATTCAAAAATGATAATTATAGAAAATTCATCTTTATTCAAAAAGTTGGGGTTTTACACAGCAAGTTCCACATCAAACATCATAACTTCGTCATCTATCGTCCAAAAATGAATGGTGCTGTCAAAGTAGCCAACAAGAATATCAAGAAAATTATGCAAAAAATGTCTGCCAATCACAAGTGATGGCCTGACTAATTGTATCTGACTCTACTAGTCTACAGAACTTCAATGCGCACTTCTACTGGGGCTACCCCCTATTCATTAGTCTATGGCATGAAAGTAGTACTCCCCATAGAAGTAGAAATGGAGTCATTAAGAGTGTTAATAAATGCTTAAATGGAGGAAGATCATTGGTTGCAAGAGTGGTACCACCAGTATCTTTGATAGATGAGAAAAGGGCTACATCTATCTTTCATGGGCAATTATATCAGCAGAGGATTTCTCGATCATACAACAAGAAAGTCCGACTTCGACAATTTAAAGAAAATAACTTGGTGTTGATGAAAGTCCTTGATAATCAAGATCAATATAAAGGAAAGTTCACCCCGAATTGGGAAGGCCCTTTCATTATCAAGGAAGTATTGACAGGAAAAGCCCTCAAACTGCAAGAAATGGACGACAAAGAATTTCTCCAGCTTATTAACTCAGACACCATGAAGAGGTACTATGTCTGAAATGCTTGCAAACCACCATCCTGGTCCTGGAAAAAGAAGACAAAAAATCAATCAAGTCAATTCAGGTTTTCACTACAAAGTCTGAACTACGAAAGACCTAATCTCCCCTCATCAATAGGAGTACGTAGGCAACCATCTATGGTACGGTTAAACCAGAAAAATTCCAAAAAACCTTTCAAATCAAACCAAAAAATCCAAAAACTCCTCAAACCAAACTCAAACTCAAAACCATTCAAGTCAAGCCTGAACTACGTAAGACCTGATCTCTCATCAAGGGGAGTACGTAGGAAACCATCTATATTGCGGTCAAACCCTCAAAAGAAAGCCAAACACTTTACCTAAACCTTAACAATATCAAAGGACCAATTCCAAAACACCAAAAGTTGGTACACCAGAAAAGCCCAAAGATCAACGACCCATTCTGAGAGATCCTCGGAAATCTCAAGGTCAATCCATCAAGGAGAAATTCGAGACACATCAAGATGGCAAGTCATAAGGAAAACGGAAACTGTCAAGCAAGTAACAAGGAATATCTAAAAGGGAAGTGGATTAAAATATATTTCCTTTCCATATAATACTGTTTAATATATACAATATATCATGTGCATGACAAAAAATGGCTAACCTAGTCTATGCAGGAAAATGAAAGCTAGTCTATAAACCCGCAGATAAACGAGATAGCAAGTCCAACATGGCATCCCTCTCAGAAGATGGAGGCGAGTCTATAAGATCCTGCCCTAAGGTCTACATACGAGCCAGAAGATCCACATCTATCTGTATAGTGCTACCATGATCATCTATGAATGCACTCATAGCTGCAATAATGTTAGTCGTGTAGGACCTAAGTGCAGTACTATCAGCAATGGAAGCATCCTGAGTTGCTCGAGCATCATCCCTCTCAACCAAAGCTACGTCCTGAGTAGCTTGAACATCATCTTGCTCAAAAAAAGCAGCATCCTGAGTAGCTCGGGCATCATCCTACTTAACAAAAGTGGTATCCCGACTAGCTCAGGCATCATCCCTCTCAGTAAAAGCGGCATCCCGACCAGAAAGGGTTGTCAACATCAGTGCTCTAGCCTAATCCCTCTCAAAGGTTATCCGATGAATCACCTGCTCTAAAGACTCTACAGAAGGTGGAGTCGTAGCTATAGAAGTGATAGGGGTGTAACTGACTAAGGCTATTTTCAAACCAGCAAATAGCTCATCCTCGGTAGGGGAATCAGAGTCCTCCATAGGCTCCTCATCATTAGAATCAATATTTGGCTCTAAGTGAAAAACCATAGCTGATGCAATATTTGCCTCCAGCTATGCAGAATACTCTAAAGATCGATCTAGATGACTAGTCGAAAAATTAGCCCTCTCGCGACGAGTCCAACAATCAAAAATTGTGGTCAAGTTATCTGCTGACAAAACGAAGCTGATAGTCGCTAACTCAAGGCCCCATCAAAGGGGTGAATATCCTGAAACTGATCAAATTATCCCATGACAGCTAGGGGATGATATGTGGTCACTCCTCTCAAACCAGCCAGGGGTAGATAGTCAATGCTAACCATATGAGTAATAAAGCTATAAGGAGAGCTGAGTCCGAAACAGGGCAAGTTTACAAATGGATTCTTGATCGCTGTCAGAAAAACCAAAAAGGATGTTGCATCTGTACACTCAGCCGGCCAAAAAGAATAAGACATGGCTATCTCATGAGTGAAGCAATACCCGTGATGTCTAAAAGCACTGATCAGTCTCAAATGGGTCATGAACCATACGTACAACAAAACGACACTGTCTCTGAAAAACCCCACAGCGTGGGTATAGAAAAATATGGCCAACCTTAAAGTCTTAGCCAATATCATTAGCAAGATAGTGCCCTCCCTGAGAGTACAAATCACTATAACCAGGCCAATGTCCAGATAGTCCATATATAGCAGCATATACAAATAGGCCATGATGCACGTCAATAGAATATCTATGCGGGTAAATTGCCACTCACCCTCAGCAATGGTGAAGTCTTTTGAATGTCGTAGATAGCTGTCTGGCGATCCAAATTGATCAATCAAGAAATCTAAGGACACTACATTCCCTGAAGCGATCTCATCCATGATAACTTTGCGTTATAAGCTGGTCAATGTCATAAACGACCATCTCATATCATCGATAACCATCCTAGCACAAGGCCGATCCAAGGGCAAATCAGTGATGCGCTCATACTCCTCTAACGTCGGAGTCAGCTCATAGATATTAAATCTAAAAACATGTCTCTCAGGTATCTAACGAGATAGCATGCCCTCTACAAAACCTAATGGTACGTGGAACGTCAAAATAGTCATAGAATGTCTCAACATCTGATCAACTATCACCCGATCTGTGGGAGACAAACTACCATACCATGATCTCAGAGAAGAGGCTATCAGTGTGGATGGTGTGTGCTCAATCTGACTGACGGTAGATGAAGACATCTGTAGAACCGTATCATAAAACCATCCAGAGGTCAATGCTAAACTCACCTATGTGTGAATGCATAGCCATGACATATTGCATGCATCATGATAAATGATAATTATAAATGACAATATGACGCAAGGAATAGAAAGCAGTATACAGACATTCCTAAATACATCATCATCTAATAAGAATTAAATACATCATCTCTGTCTACAACTGAAAATAACAAAGTACAGGGAAATGGGGCACAACCGCCCAACATCTAACAGAGGCCTATAAAAATAAATATAACGAGAGATGGGGCACAACCGCCCAATATCTAACAGAGGCCTATCAAAAGAGATAACGAGAAATCTATCCAAAGAAATCTATGATGTCTAAATCATCCTATCGATCAACCTGTTGTAACTCTTCTTGAGTCATTGTATCTCTGCCAGATGGAACATCAGGTCGATATAAAGGGGGATCTGCTCCGGTGAAACTATCAGAATATGGGCCACCTGAAGGACCAGCGCCAGAGCTAGAAGGATCAAAAAAATCTACCTCTAACGGATCTCTGCCCAAATACCAGATGAAAAAGTGTGTCCGATCCAACCTCCGGGTCAAGCTATCAATCTGTGCCAAATGAGTGGGCTCTCGGACACAGGTGATCCAGCCTATCATCATCACAGATCCAGGAACCATATCCCCCATGAACTTAGTGGCACGGGTCTTAGCTCCAATTGTGCAAGGAGTCCACTAACAATGGAAGGCATCTTAAGTGTAAAAGCCCTCTAATAAAGTAAAGCCATCCAAGCCCATCATGGGAATCTCTATGACTGTCTGAGATAAAGACCAATGTCTTCTAGCAGGAGGAAAAAATGGAATACGAATCTCCCCTGTGATGCTCTTGATAACACGCTCTCTCAAGTAGAACTCCCAGCCTCTATCGGTCAAGAGAGGAATCCGACGAGTGGATAATACATACTCTACCCCGGTCAAAACGCCACCCTCAAAACCTACTATCAGATGGTCCTCGAAGTAGGGAACACATGTGATGACATTGGATATCAACAACTCCAACTGTAACTGAGAGTGGATAAACCCCTCTACTACGGGAACCTCTGCAAAAGTGGAGTGATGTCATCGCCATCCCTGTGGATAGGTATCCAGACCTAATGTAGTAACTGGGAAAAGGCAAAGAAGCCTCTCATAGGCCCAAAACTAAAAATGCACAGATTAAATGTCATCAGTTATGAAGATTGATTACCTGAATATAGGAAATTAGGAGATAAAAACAATTAATCACCAGTAAAAATGGGTAAAAGCCTAGTCAAGCCTATGTCATGCCCTCGAATAGCAGATGCATCCCACGAAAAAAATAAGCAAATGTGAATGAGCCCCAATAAAAATCCTTGATGTGATCCACATCACGCGTGGCGCTGACTAAAGCAAAAGAGACCGTCGAGGAGTTATCCGCTAGGAAACAACCCCATCAAGAATAGCCGCCGAGGAATGCGATCTCTAACCCTCTGATCATCAGGTAGAGGCTCAGTAAAATACCCACTCGTGGCATCCACACTCAAGGGCCCTGAGTGAAAGGTCCGACCCTTGAGGGCCGTGGCAGGAACTCCCAAAAGGGATCGAACGACAGCTGGTGAAATGTCAGCCACCAAAAGCACTAACTACCCTATAAACTCCAACCTTGTGATGAAATACCAGTCCATCAGTGTCATCATCACCTCACAATCCAATAAATTGAAAGACTGAGTCAAGTTGAACCATAACTTGGATAAATGCCTCAGATAACCCCAGGGACAATGACGAGTAGGAATGGAAAAGAAAACCTCAAAACCCCAAGAATGGACAATAGCATGGTACTCCGGATGAAGGGTCTGGTATAAGGAGTGAATGCTAAACCAGTTCCCCCTAGGCTGAGTAAAGCCAGGAACCTACATCAAGTTAAAATCAAAATCAAACCTTTGCCCTGAAAGTGGGAAAAGAAGAAAGGTAAAGATAGAAACGACTATTACCTCATTTGCATGAAGGTAGATCAAGGGATGACGACTTAAATCATCCAGAAGATCTAGAATCATCACATTAATAGCTAGAAGATCCTGGCGGGGAATAGAAGTAGAAGGAGCTGGGTCCTCAGTAGAAACATCATCCTCTTCATCTACGAATTTGACTTCTCTTCATCCTCAGATATAGGATGAATAATCGACTTCGAATCGGCGGCGAGGCTACCGGGTTGGACGAGGCCAAGGGACATCAGAAGCTCTCCTCTTCACACCTGCGGAGATTGTGCAAAAGTTACTCGGTCTATTTGAATCCATAACTTGGACAAAATCTCCAAATCACCTTAGAAAGGGTGAGGTAAGTTCTTGTAAAGCCCCCAAACTCGGGTACTTGAATCCCGGACTCGGTACTTCACGATACCATTTCTATGAGCGGAATAATACTAATAATAATAACAATAATATAAATATCAAACTTATCATAAATTTATCAGAGTCTAATCCCAATTACGCAACCTTTACTATAATTCTTTACATGATATATAATACCTATCATTATCTTAATACAGTCTAACTATTATAAAAGATACCATTAAACATGTTCTGTTTGCTTTCCTTTTCACTTGTTCTTGTCTGAACCTTTGCGTTGATCATGCCTAGCTGAAAACATTTAAATTTAAGCAAGGATGAGCATTTGGGTGCCCAGCAAACAATAACAATTATGAATATAATTAGCTGAAAGAAGTAAATGTTTTCTTTGTACATCACTTCTACAACGAATTTATAGTTGTGAAGTAAACTGAACCGATAATAACATAACAATTCTATCTCAAAATTTTTGAAACTACGTATTGACTATATATATAGGTATTAGTCGACAGATTATGAATATTATTTTTAGTTTTCACTAAGGTTTAACAGAACTTCATCTGGAAACCGTCATAATTACGGGGCGTTAAGTTGTACTTTCTATGGGCCCTGTATTGATCAATACTACATTACAAGAACGATAGAATCGTTCACTCTGTCCGCCTTGGGCGCATAAAAGTTTTTCCGTGATCGGGATGTTCATACTTAGTCTGGAATCCGAACCAAAATAATTTGATTGGATACAAAAAGGTTTTATCATATTCAACGATATTTCTAAATCGGTGTCTAGCTGATCAAGTAGCTTAGACGGCTTATATATATATATATATATATATATATATATATATATATCAACATGTGTTTAACTACAATAATTATCCAAGTGGGGACACTTGTGTAACCATATTTAGAAATTAACGAACAGAATATATATCTAAATTACCATATACTAACATGTTGATAAACAATGGTCGGATATAGAATATATCACAATAAGGTTAATAATATAGCATAATAATAATATAATTCTGAAACTTTTTACTCATGTCCATTGCATAAACGAAATGCAAAGGTAGGATACTTGTCTAATGCGCTGCTTACAGTTCGTAACTTAGTTCTATCTTTATATAACACCTATCGGTAATAAGATCAATTGATCGATTAGAATAACATACTATAACACATAGCACTGCTTATTGCAGTCAGCACATAACCTAATCACATTGTCGCATATGTTCCACAACTATTGAATCAAAAATAAACACATATCTAATCAAATTATCTAAGTCCAGATCAATTTAAAACATACGCTTAGATATCTTAAAGCGGCTTTATTTGGAGTAATTATCGAGTCTAAGACTCTATATCGAAGTTCAATATCTATTTAGACTATTTAAGTAACAATCATATTATTTTTAAATGACTTATAATAATTTTTAAATATTTATTATAATTTATCATAAATTTTTAAACACTTTGGAATCATAATTAAATGATTTAAATATTGAATAATTCTATTATCATTAATATTTAATTATTAATGAATCCATTGCTAAAATATTAAAGTTATTTATAATAACTCAAGGTATTTTTAACGATTAATATTACCCTTAAATGATTTTTAAAACAATTAGAATCATTTTTAAATAATAACCATTAATATTAAAATATTATTTGCATTATCTATCAAAATATTAAAAGTCATTAATTATAACTTAAAATATTTTTAATTCATTTATATCCTTTTAAATGATTTTTAAAGTAATAAAACCATTTTAAAATTATTTATTTAATATAATTATTAAATAAATTTAATATCATTAAAATTAAATTAATCATCATTAATATTAAATTATTAATAAAATTATCCTTTAAATATTAAAAGTTATATTTTATAACTTCAAATATCTTTAAACACTTTATTTTCATTTTAAATATTTTTATAATAATAAAATCATTTTTAAACTAATTTATTTAATATAATTATTAAATAACTTTAATATAATTAATAATAATTAACTAATAAAATTTACTGTTAAATATTGAAAGTTATATTTTATAACTTAAAATATTTTAAACTATTTTTATTTTCATTTAAAATGATTTTTCTAATATTTAAATCATTTTAAAACTAATTTATTTAATATAATTATTAAATAAATCTAATATCATTAATATTAAAATATTAATATTTTTCATGACAAAATATCAAAAGTTATATTTTATAACTTAAAATATTTTTTATAACCTTTAAATCATTTTTCTATAATTCTTAAATTATTAATTCTATTTTTCTATAATTTATTTAATACATTTATTAAATAACTTAATTACCATTAATATTAATTAATTAATAAAATTCATCACAAAATATTAAAAGTTATCAAAAATAACTTAAATTATTTTCTTATACCATAATATAATTTTGAATGATTTTTCATGTATTGAAATCATTTTAAATAATTTATTTAATATTATAATTAAATAAATTAAATACTTTTAATATTTCAAAAATATTAAATATTTATGAAATATATTCAAAATAATTAAAAACTAATTTTTGATTTTAAAATAATTTTTAATAATTTATTTTATATTTTCATAATTAAAAATTAATTAATACTAATTATTAAATAAAAATATAATTTTTATATTGAAATCGTTGTTAAAAAGACCACCTATAGCAGGTAATGTCGCTATAGGTGTTCTTCGTGTTCTTCATACAAACCCAGAACATGCATGTCAGTTATCAAGTTGCCTACTTTGACCACGATTTCTGATCGGATAATGATGTTTCTGGACTATCTATTGTTCACAGATTAAAGACATAATGTAGTACTACATGATACAACAACAATCATAATCATACGATACATAACAAAGAATATCGGATCGCCTAAAGTGGGTTGTCGAGTATTCTTCATTTCGGGTTACCTGTAAATGAAGAATAGCTTCGACTTCTTCATATTGAGCTTCCACAACGTGAAATCTCAATTATCGATTATGTGATTTAATACTTTCAGGTTATAGACCAGATGTAGGACTACAGATGTATCACAAAACACCATAATAACAACAACAAATCAGGCAGATAGGATCCGGTCAAACCATGTCAAACGACATGGTCAAGCGTTTTCTGGGTTACCCAGAAAACAGCTTCCATGATCGTCTGGCCTAGTTTGACCATTCATAACAATCATCCAGCTTGATATTTAGAAGATTTTAAGGCATAATAATATAGTATAAACTATATACTACAAAATTGTTACAACAACAGAAACCAAACAACTAACAACAGGAAGATCTAGATGCGAGAGGATCTTGTCAGGCCTTTCTGGGCAATTTCTGGGTTACCCAGAATTGTCCAGTCATGGCCGGTCAACGGTCTTTGACCACTAATAAACTAAAATCTGAACATTTGATGGTTGTGATTCCCATTCCAGAGCACAGACCTTACAACATACTACCAATAACAACATTTAAACATACAAAAACATAAACAGGATAAGATCTAGGAGGTCTGACATTCGTTGTCAGACATCAAAATAAAATTTTTCCAGAATTTGAAGAACATCAAATCCGAGCCTGTAGATGTTATGGATCTAACATCTAGCAACCCAGATTGTGACGCCCCCAAAATAGGTATACATCACATATTCTGAGTCGCCAAATACATGGTACAGAATACAAATACAATCTTTAATATACAACAAGAGAGCTGTGAGTTTTAATACAAATAATCGCCTTCAGACAATATCCACTCTCGTAATAAGTCCTCATTACATTTATTGTCACACTATTTAATGTAATAGTGAGGACTACTAATACTATCACTCGTCCATCACTCCGCTCCCCGATTCGTCCCCAAATATATTCTCATTTCACAGAAGAGAACGGTGAAAGAAAGGGTGAGCTCAACTAGCCCAAGAATAAATATTATGACTAAGATAATGCGTAATAAATTATCATTAGCCTTCAACAAAGTTAAACCGATAAAATATAACAAACATCAAGTTTAATCTGCAGCAGAGAACAAGCAATCCATTAGAAGAGTAAAGTAGAGAATAAAATCTACTATCTTCTAAGATTTAAAAGGTTTTCATGACTTTTATCACTGGGACTCGACAAATAAATAATCCACATCATCGAATCACCCCTCACACTACTACGGCCAGGATATTCTTTAGTATCACGACCACAATTAACCATGCACTTCGGGCCAAGAATATTTTTGTATTCATTAATGGTCATGATCATGCCAACAATCCATCCATCAATGCACTACGGGCCAATGAGGACTTTTACCACATCATTTGTAACATTACTACCAATGATTACACCGAAATAATCCTCGGTCATAATCATACCAAGTCCATCTATGCACTACTGAGCCACAGATGACTTTCAAAAATATAAATATGAGGATGATGAAAATGAAAATGATATAAGAATTCAATAAA
The DNA here is from genome assembly GCA_020205605.1 of Panax ginseng. NCBI lineage: Eukaryota > Viridiplantae > Streptophyta > Magnoliopsida > Apiales > Araliaceae > Panax > Panax ginseng. The sequence continues at coordinate 73,546,955 of CM035150.1, forward strand.
ACAAGTTCAAGAATTAATTTGTCCAAGAACCAATAATGTCCAAATTGTCAACATGATACTGCTTTGTAGAGTAAAATTGAAGAATGCTCAGAAGAATATTTCCATGAAAAGATACTGGATGAAGCGCAATTATCAAGGATATTCCACTAATTTTATGGAGTATAGAAGTCAAAACTTTAACCAACCGAGTATAATAAAGAATACAATAACAAAAGAAATCACCATGCATGCGGATTGCCCACAGACAAAAGTTATTCCAATGTATACTAAATAACGGAACCAGGTCGGGCGAAATTCGCACCAACAGGATGTTCCAACAGAATAATAAAGAATGGAATAACAACAAAAATCACCATGCATGCGGTGCCAGCATGATGCAGGTTTATTCCAATGAATACTAATAAAGATTTTAATCAGTCCCATAAAATGCAATCGAAGGTGATATTCCAACAAAATAGTAATAAAGACGGAACCAGTCCGCCAGTAAACGCGAATGTACGTAATATTCCAATGTAATAATAAAGATTTTAATCAGTCCCACAGAAACGCATGCATGTGATATTCCAATGTAATAGTATGGTAGCGGAATAATAGAAGAATGTCACCAAGTATAGGGTAGCCTTACAGTATCAAAGTTATTCCAATGTAATAATAAAGAATGGAATAACATAAGTTCTCTTCATGAATACAAAAGAATAACACTTCCCTACCTTAAGAAGAAGAGTACTGGATATATAAGTAGTGAAGTAGCAGACTACTTTCTTCTTTCTCTCTATAGCTTATCTCTCTAGAGTTTCAGTGAATTCGTAAGAAAATAATAAAGGAATGAGCTTCTATTTATTGAAAAATGGACTGCATAGTAACTAACTCATGAACGGTCCAGATTAATTTACTTTAATCTGTCGGTCCATATTTAAAGCAAAATCTTTTAAATAAAATATATTCTATTTATAATATAATAAAACGAATAACTTTATAAAAGATTTTACTATGCAAATACTATGCATAATAAAATATAATATATTCTAATTATTGTCTAATAAAATAGATAACTTTATAAAAGTATTCTTTTATATAAAAAGATTTTACTATGCAAAATACTATATGTATACACTATGCAACACTATGCATAATAGAATATAATATATTCTATTTATAGAATAACTTTATAAAAGTATTCTGCTTTATAAAAATATTTTCAGATTATTACATTAATAATACCAACAAAACCGAGTGACTTATCACATAAGCATCAATAATTAATACTTGTGTGCTACTACTATGCAACCACGCCAGACATCGCATTTTTTTAACACTTTGTTTTCAACATTTAACAGAAAAACTTCCGCCGTTATTTTCATAAAATATTTTTGTCGCTTTCTCAATCCGCAATAATTTTGTTTTGCGGGGTCCACCAATGATTGTGCCATTGCATCTAATATTCCCCGATAAAACAAATATTCCCCACCAATCGAATATAATATGACAACTTGCATACTTTGCAAAATTTATAAATACTACCCACAACTATAACATTATCTCAAATCCACACCATAATATTAAAAAAATATTTTGAGAAAATTAAATCTTTATTCATAAAATCTGGGGTCTCACACAGATCATCATTATATACCTTAAACAACATATTATAACACTGAATCATAACATCTAACATTGGATCAATGGTCAGATTTCAAGCTAGGGTTTTATACCTTATTTGATCAATCTTGATTCTAGGCTACTGATTTATTGTGAGTAGTAGTGGGGCTTTGATTTGGGACTGATATACTAGTAGAATTCGTATGTTAGAGAGAGAGGAACTTGATGGAGTGTTGGTGAATAAATGAGCATAATGTACACTTTTTCTCTCTCTAATTCTATTTATATGAGTGTAAGATACATGTATTGGCTGAGATTGCTTAATGTGCTGGAGATTTAAGTTGTATTAAGTCAACATGGTCACCCACTCCCCACATGTCAAGTTTTGCAATTTACATTATAAAGAAAATCCAAAGAGGGGTACTTTGGTATTTTCGCTCACAATTCTAATGGCATTCTTGTAATCTTGCAAACCCTTAGGGTTTGACCTTTAGGGTTTAACCCTAAGATTTTGTACAAAGCATTTATAGGATTTAGCAATTAAGGTTTGCACCAAATGAAAATAAATAAATTTTAGTTTCTAAAATTTGTAATTAGGGTTTTCTTAATTAAATTAGTTTTCTAATTACATTATACATGAACATTATTATTTTAATGTACACTAATTAGCATTTAGCGTCATCATTAAACGATTAGGGTTAATAACTTAGTAATTAAGGTTTTAAATTTGAAAATTAGGGTTTCCATTTATAAATTGGAGTTTTGAAAATTAGGGTTCTCCCTAATTAGTGTTAATATCAATAATACCAGTCGTTAATCACATTATCATGATTACATAACTACTTAACAAATTCATAGAGTCGTAACTGGCCTTCGAATTAGGGTTTCAAATCAATTAGGGTTTATAATTTAAATATTAGGGTTTCTAAAAAACATTAGGATTTCTAAATATTAATTAGGATTTATAGATTTTAATTAGGGTTTACCTAATTAATCATATAATACGCAACATAAATCACATCACACAATCATTACACAGTCTTGTATCTCCCATTTGCGTCTTACGGTAGGGTTAGACAAATTAATATTAGGTTTTGGTCGTGATACATTAAAATTGACCGACCATTAACAGTTCACACATATACAGTACATATTTATAGCACTGAAATATCAAAATATAATATTATTATATTATTATTCTCATCCCTTAATCCATATCCAAAATTAGGGTTTGGATTCCATATCTGATTTAATATTCATATACGCCATTATTAAGTTAAAATAATTAACTTAATTAATCAAAATAAATTCATATAATAAAATATTTATTATAATAATTTTAATAGTCGTTTCACATATTATTTAAATAATATAATGATCATATTTTCATGGAAAATAAATAAAAAATATTTTTGCTATAAAAGTAATTATTATAAGAATATACTTTATAAAAATCAATAATTCTAAAATAAAATTATTTGTAAACATTTATTTAATAAATATATTTTTATTTACCACATAAATACATATACATATTATCTTGTACAAATCTTCATCCTTAAAATAAATAAAAAAATTTATACGCAAAATTTCTGATTTAATTATATAGAAAATATCGGGTTGTTACAGTTCTAAACTTTAAGCTTATTCAATTTAAATCATTGTTTCATGCTTAGTCTAAGTCCTAATACATGCAATAATTTAATATACATCCCAGTAGAGTTAAAATTGCATGCCCAGACTCGTGATTTTTTTTTTCAAAGTCTCTATTGTAAAATGGACTGTCCACATTCACATAGTCATGACTAGGTGGCCATTTAGTAGCACACCAACCCAACATCAAGATATAAATATTAAACATTAAAATTAAGTCACAATGGCAACCAAATTACCATGTGTATTTTTTTGAAAAACCCGTGCTCATTTGTCCTCAAAAATCAGCTTTATCACATCAATACGTTCAACATTGTAAAATATAAGCATTTACTAAGTCTAGTCATTTTTATCAAGTCATATAAGCATACATATTCGCTATATGGTGTTTAGAATCATTCTATATGAAATCTAACATTCTAACGATCAAAACTTGAAATGAAAACACGTACACGTTATTAGGGTAGTGCAGAATATTTGTACGGTGACAGATTTTGCAGAAAGCAGCCCGAACTCAGTAGATTTGAAGAATAATTTTTAGATTTTATATGTAGTTTAATTTGAAAATGACTTATGAAAGGAACGAGGGGAGTAAATAAACCCGATGGGTGCTATGGGTTAACCCACAGCAGCCGCAGGTCTACCTGCGACCACCCAAGGTGGGTCCCACACCCTCCATCTCGCTCAAATTTGAGTTATAACAGAGTTCCCGGAAGCTGAAAAGTCAAATCAGGGAAAAAGGTTCTACGTGATGAAGCGGAAAAGGCCTGAAATCCTAAATTTAGATACCAAACTTCTGATCTAGATGTAATTCATTGGTATTAACCCTGATGTGGGGATTAGAAAGCTAATGACGGAGATTGTTGAAAACGGCCCTTGTCAGAACATCGGGAAGGTTCGGTGTCATGAACCATTGGTCTTGAATGCATTAAAATATTCAGATTTGTTCAGGGGTATAATTCGTCAGAAATATATCCCCACCAGAGATACCAGGCATGTCTTATATTGTAAACCATTGGCGACAACTCCAGCATAGCATTGGGAAGGGTCTGGTGATGTAAGTCGTTGAAAACTATTTAAACGAAGGTCAGAATGATTGACAGTTTAAATTGTTAGCTATAACTCCAGTGTAGCATCGGGAAGGGTTCGGTGATGTAAGTCGTTGAAAATTACTTCAAAGAAGGTCAGAATGATTAACAGTGTAAACTATTGGTGAAAACTCTAGCGTAGCATCAGGAAGGGTCCGGTGATGTAAGCTGTCGAAAATTACTTCAACGAAGGTCAGAATGATTGACAGTGTAAATCGTTGGCAACAACTCCAGCGTAGCATCGGGAAGGGTCTGGTAATGTAAGCCGTTGAAAATTACTTCAACGAAGGTAAGAATGATTGACAGTATAAACCGTTGGCGACAACTCCAGCGTAGCAGAGCGATGGGTCCAGTGATGTAAGCCATTGAAAATTACTTCAATGAATGTAAAAATGATTGATAGTGTAAACCATTGGCAACAACTCTAGCATAGCATTGGGAAGGGTTCGGTGATGTAAGTCGTTGAAAACTACTTTAACGAAGGTCAGAATGATTGACAGTGTAAACCGTTGGTGACAATCCCAGCGTAGCATCGGGAAGGGTCCGATGATGTAAGCCGTTGAAAACTACTTCAACGAAGGTCAAAATGATTGACAATGTAAACCATTGGCAACAACTCCAGCGTAGCATCGGGAGGGGTCCGGTGGTGTAAGCCGTTGAAAACTACTTTAACGAAGGTAAGAATGATTGACAAATTAAATCGCTGGTGACAAATCCAGCGTAGCATTGGGAAGGGTCCGGTGATGTAAGTCGTTGAAAACTATTTCAATGAAGGTCAGAGTATCTGATATTGCAAACCGCTGGAAACAACTCCAATGTAGCATCAGGAAAGGTCCGATGATGAAAACCATGGAGAATTATCTTCCTCAGAAGGACCGATGATGGAATCTGTTATATAAATCTCCAGCCGAGGCACCGCGAAGGTTCGGTGATTTTCAGACCGTTGTAAACTATTGTTAAAGTAGGCATCGAGGAAATTCGGTGACAGTCAACCTTCACAAATCTATCATTCGAGTAGGTATTGTGAGGATGTTATGGAAGCAAGCAATAAAAGTTCTATCTCCAGCAGAACTATCAGCATCAACTTGATAGAAATCCAGGGTGGTGCTGATAATCCCAACGTAACGGCAGGAAGAATCCAATGATGATAAACAAGGCAAGCTATCATCAAGATAAGCATCAATGATCCCCAGTGAGTCACTCGCAAAAAGAGAGGAACATCCCCGGCGGAGGTAAAGTCAGAAAGCGCATCTAAAGACAAAGAACGTTGGTTGTGACGCCCCCAAAATAGGTATACATCACCCATCATGGTGCAAAATTCAAATACAACTTAATGATACAACTGTCGTGTAAAATACGACAAAACATAAACTGAGAGTTTTAATACGAATATTGTCTTCTAGACAGTATTCAACTCAAATGGAGTCCTCAATACATTTATTATCACACTATTTCATAGAATAGTGAGGACTATTAATGCTATCATTTGAATTTCACTCTCCCCGAGCTAGTCCCGATTACGTTCTCATTTCCTGAAGAGAACAATGAAAGCAAAAGGGTAAGCTCAACTAGCCTAGTAAGAAATATTATGACTAAGATAATGCAGAATAATTTATCGTTAGCCTTCAACTGTGTTAAACGGATAAAATATAACAAAAGTCAAGTTTAACTGCAGCAGAACAAGCAATCCATTAGAAGAGTCAAGTAGAGCATAAAATCTATTATCTTCTATTATTTAAAAGGTTTTTTTATCACTTTTATCGCCGAGACTCAGCTTAATAAATAATCCACATCATCAAATCATCCATGCACTACGGCCAAGGATATTCTTTAGTATCACGACCACAAATTATCCATGCACTACGGGCCAAGGATGTTCGTGTATTCATCAATGGTCATGATCATGCCAACAACTGTCCATCAATGCACTACGGGCCAATGAGGACTTTTACCATATCATTTGTAACATTACGGTCATGATTATACCGAATAATCCCTTGTCATAATCATACCAAGTCCATCTATGCACTACAGGCCACGGATGACTTTCAACATAATATAAACATGAAGATGATGACAATGATATAAGAATTCAATAAAACAAGTTCAACGATAAATTTTTAAAGATTTATAATTTAATTTATCCATAATTCAATATTGTCCAAATTATCAACATGATCTTAACTTTTGTGCAAAGAAATTCAAGAATGATAATGTATCAAAAATGATTTGGACCGAAAAAAAATCAATTTTTGTTATGAATAGTACTCCGGGTGAATAGTACTCGAGTGAATAGTACCCCGTGAATAGTACTTCGAGAATAGTACTCTGTGAATAGTACTTCGAGAATAGTACTCCGTGAATAGTACTTTATGAATAGTACTCATGAATAGTACTTTGTGAATAGTACCCGTGAATAGTACTTTTGTGAATAGTACCGTATAAAATGAATAGTACTCATGGACAGTACTCAGACATGAAAAACTTAAAATTTAACAAGAATGTGCAGAAAATATCCTTGTGAAGCGATACTAGATGAAGCACAAATTTCAAGGATATTTTACCAATTTCACGGAATATAGAAGCAATACTTAAACCGAATGATGGTATAATTAGGAATACGAGACAAAATAATATTACTCATATACTACAGAGTATGGAAGAAAATATTATTCCTATGAATACTGAACAAAATAATATCCCTTACCTCAGAAGAAAACTGGATACTAGAATAGGAGGTAGCAAACTTCTCTTCTACTTTCTCTCTAAAGCTTCTCTCTCTATAAATGCTCTTGTGAGTCTTAGTGAATTGGTGAGAATGAAAGAAGAATGAGCTTCTATTTATAGGAAAATATAGTTTCGATAATTGCACGTTTTGGACTCAAAATATTACAGTATAATACCTTCATCTTTTTCTTCATTTTTAATTTAGTCCTAATTATTATCAAACTTGCACCACCTCCCCTAATAATACGTGCATGTGAATCAATAGTACACACATGTGAACAAATAGTTATAAGCATGTGAATTAATAGCAATTAATTACTTATTTATCCGATTAATTACCCGATTGGTCAATATAACTTCCAGACATCCATTATTATCGAAATAGATGTCGATTTCCACTAACACTAATAATCCCAACATAAAGGAAATATCAATTTCATCTTTAATCCACACGAACTTATTCATCATTAATATTATAACTCACAATATTTAACAACCAAATCATTCCCAGGAAAGCCCAGGAAAGAGGGGGCTTTCCGATAAGGATTTCTCCCTATTGTCGCGCAATTAGGTGACCAAGCCTCTCCTTGACAAAACTTTCTAGACATTGTCAATATTGAAAATAATAATATAAATAACTTTGTCGTCTTAATTATTGATTTAATAATATAAAATATTATGCAAATGATACTGTGACAATTATTGAATCAATAATATGAAAGATATTATGCAGCAATTACTGTAGCAATAATTGAGTATAACTAAGTGACTTTTCACGTAAGCATCAATAATCAATACCGTGTGCTACTATGCAACCATGCATATTACTGTACTTTTACCACCGGGTAGTTCAACAGTTTAACGGTAAAACTTTCGCCGTTATTTTTATAAAAAGATAATTCTGTCGTTTTCTAACTACGACAATACTTTCGTTGTGGGGTCCACCAATGATTGTGCCATCGTAGGAATATTTCCTGTTAAAATGAATATCCCGACCAATCGAATATTATATAACCACTTGCTTACTTTGCATAATTTGTAAATAATACCCACAACTATAACATTATATCAAATCCACACCATAATATTCAAAAATATATTTCGAGAAAAATTAATCTTTATTAATAAAAGTTAGGGTCTTAAAACCTCCCCTTCTTATGAAATTTAGTCCTCGAAATTAGGGAGCGTACCTGGTATGTCAAAGAGGTGAGGATACCTTGACTTCATTTCAAATTTTAACTCCCAGGTCATTTCCTCAACATCGTGGTTTCTCCATAAAATTTTGACTTGAGGTATAACCTTGGAGCGTAGAATATGATCTTTCGTATCCAAGATTTTAATAGGTACCTCTTCATACGTTAAATCTTTCGCTATCTCGTCCGGTTCTAATTCAATAATGTGGTTCGGGTCTTTCACATATTTATGTAACATAGATATGTGTAAAATATTATGAACCCGGGACATACTTGGCGGTAAGACGAGTATATAGGCCACAGTTCCTACTCGATCGAGGATTAAAAATGGGCCAATGAATCGAGGATTGAGCTTTTCTTTCTTTTCAAATCTCATAACTCCTTTCCATGGAGCAACACATAACAACACATGATCTCCAATATTGAATTCCATGTCCTTTCGATGAAGATCAGCATAACTCTTTTGTCGATCTTGTGAGGTTTTTATACATTTTTGGATCGTTTAAATCTTTTCAATAGTCATACGTACCAACTCCGATCCTAACAACGTTTCTTCACCCACCTCATCCCAGTATACTGGAGAACGACACTTTCTTCCATACAACACCCCAAATGGAGCCATGCCAATACTTGCTTGATAATTGTTGTTGTAGGAAAACTCCACCAATGGTAAGAACTTGTCCCAACTTCATTTGAAGTTAAGGACACATAGTCTTAATAAATCTTCAAGAGTTTGAATAGTCCTCTCCGACTGCCCGTCCATTTGAGGATGATATGCCAAACTAAATCATAAATCCATGCCCATTGCTTTTTATAAACTAACCCAAAATCATGAAATGAATCTTAGGTCTCGGTCAGAAAGTATGGATACTGGCATACCATGCAATCTTACAATCTCGTTTATGTACATACGAGCAAGACGTTCAAGTGTATAAGTTTCTCGTATCGGTAAGAAATGAGCAGACTTGGTCAATCTATCAACAATGACCCAAATCGCATCTATGCCTTGAGAACCTTAGGAAGACCAGTAACGAAATCCATGGTAATGTGCTCCCACTTCCATTCTAGAATTTCAAGTGTTTGCAATTAACCTTTTGGCACTTGATGCTCCGCCTTGACTCGTTGACAAGTTAGACACCTTGAGATCAACTCCGTTATCTCTCTCTTTATATTGCTCCACCAAAATGTATGTTGAAGATCACGATACATTTTGGTACTCCCATGATGGATTACAAACGATGTGTTGTACGCCTCCATCACGATTTTATACTTCAAGTCAGAATCGTTAGGAACACACAAAGTGTGGAGTTAACTCGAAGTATTCCTTCTTCATCGATTCTTGCTTCCGGAATAGCACCTTCTTGTACTTTCTTCCTTATACGCATCAGCTCCAGGTCTGTAGCTTGAGCAGCTTTAACTTTATCGATTAAAGTCGGTTCTACTCGTATATTCGCCATCATCACATGGGTCCCTGAGTCTTTAACTCTATCTCCATCCTTTTAAGTCATACAAAATGGGCCTTTGCGTTGACAATATCGCACTTTTCGTACTTTCAGATATGATCTTACTACTCGATAAATCCAAACTACTACGTTCGCTTTTCGGGATGGTATTGAATGGTATGATCGTAATCTTTCAATAACTCAAGCAATCATCGTTGCCGCATGTTGAGTTCCTTTTGAGTGAAGAAATATTTGAGGCTTTTATGATCCGTGTAGATCTCCACCTTCTCTCCATACAGGAAATGCCTCCAAATCTTAAGCGCAAATACGACAGGTGCCAACTCTAGATAATGAGTAGGATAATTCCTCTCATATTCTTTGAGTTATCATGAGGCATAGGCTATGACTTTCCCATGTTGCATGAGAACACACCTAAACCTTTGCTCAAGCATCGCCAGATATGACAAATCCTCCGAACCAATTTGGTATTGTCAAAAGCAGTCTTTGAAATGAGCCTCCTCTTGAGTTCTTGAAAACTCTTCTCACATTCCTCGCCCCAACTGAATTTTGTATCTTTTAGATTCAGATGAGTTAATGGAGCAGCGATTCGAGAAAATCCTTCCACGAACCTCCGATAATAACCAGCTAAGCCGAGAAAGCTACGTACTTCGGTCATTGACTTAGGTTGCTCCCAGCTTTGAATTGCTTCAATCTTTGCCGGGTCAACAGATATTCCGTGCCCAAGGAATGCTGCTTCTTCAAGCCAGAACTCATATTTCTTCAACTTTGCATATAACTTGTTTTCACGAAGCTTTTGGAGTATCAGCCTCAAGTGTTTCTCATTATCTTCACGGTTTTTGGAGTAAATGAGGATGTCATCAATAAAGACGACCACAAAGTGATCCAAATATTCCTTGAATACTCGGTTCATCATATCCATAAAGGCAGCAGGAGAATTAGTCAATCCAAAAGACATGACTAGGAATTCGTAATGCCCGTACCGAGTTCTGAAAGCAGTCTTTGGAATGTCATTAGTTTTAATCTTCAACTGATTATATCCAGAACGAAGATCGATCTTTGAAAAGAATTTGGCGCCTTGTAACTAGTCAAACAGGTCATCAATGCGAGGCAACGGGTACCTATTTTTGATGGTGACATGATTCAACTCCCGATAATCAATACAAAGTCGCATACTTCCATCTTTCTTCTTCACAAATAGAACAGGAGCACCCCAAGGAGACGTACTAGGTCAAATTAAACCGATGTCTAACAATTCCTCCAGTTGGGTTTTTAACTCCTGAAGTTCAATAGGAGCCATTCGATATGGGGCTTTGGAAATGGGTTTTGTACTGGGTTCAAGGTTGATACAAAATTCAATTTCACGCTCTGGGGGTAGGCCAGGAAGTTCTTCAGGGAATACGTTAGGAAATTTATTAATAATAGAAATATCATTCAAAACTGACGTATTTTTGTTTAAATCTGTGACATGAGCTAAGAAAGCTTGACATCCGTTTTTCAATAAATGAATAGCTTTATGGCTTGAGATGACAGTGATTGATTTTAATGGTTTGGTTGCTTGAATTCATATAATAGGTTGGTTAGGAATATAAAAGCTAACAACCTTATGAAAACAATAAATTTTTGCATGATGAGTAGTTAACCAATCAATCCCTAGAATTGCGTCAAATGCAAGTATTTTCAATGAAATAAGATCGACAGGTAATGTGAGGGTACCGATTTGAACAAAACAAGACTTATAAACAGTGGATGTAATGAAGGTTTCTCCCAATGGAGTTGCAACAGATAAGTCAAAGTCTAATTTCTCCAGAGTTAAATTTAAACGTTGAGCGCAAGTAGGAGAAATAAAATAATGGGTAGAACCGGTATCAAATAAGGTATATACTTCACTAGAGTTTATGATAAGCTTACCTGTGATGATCTCGTTCGGGTTCCTTACTTTCTGGGAGGTCACAACAAATGCTCTCCTTAACTCTTGGTTTTGACTTTTGTGGGATGGCATTTGGTGTCACCGTTCCAACTAGACTTGGCTTCCCAGTACGACAAAATCTAGCTAGGTGACCTTCTCTTCCACAATTGTAACACGTTTTGGACTGCTGCACACAGTTTGGACTGATGTGTCCCTCCCCTCCACATTTGAAGCTTATGATAGGTGGTCGTTCTCCTTCCTTAACAACGGGTGATGGTGATGACGTCTTTCCATCATTGTTGAATGTCCTCTTCTTGAAATATCCATTTTTATTGTCTTGGCAATGATTACCACCGAAGTGGTTACCATTTCTGGCATGTTGATTCCCTCCACGTTTGTTGTCACCGCTTTGATGACTTTTACCACTGGTATTATCATTTTGCCGACTGCTTTCTCTTGGTTGGGTTGACTCGTTATCGCGCTCTAATAATTGAGCCCTATTTACAACATCTGAATACAAACACAGTTTGTAAGAAATTAAGTATTGACGTATCTCGGGTTTCAAACCTCTTAGAAACATATGCATCATTCTCTCCTCATTATCAACCAAGTGGGACTCAAACCGGGACAACTCGGCAAACTTAGCTTCGTACTATGACACGGTCATATTGTTCTGCTCCAGCTTGATGAACTCTACCTCCTTCATGTGACGAATACTTTCGGGAAAGTACTTGTCGTTGAACAGTTCTTGGAACTTCTCTCAAGTCATCTTCAATGCGGCAGGTTGAGTACGTTTTACCGATTCCCACCAGTAGTCTGCCTCTCCTCATAACATAAAGGTGGCAAAGAGAACCTTTTGCTCCTCAGAGCATCCCAAGACATCAAATATCTTGGTGATCTGCTTTATCCACGTCTCCGCCTTAAGTGGTTTTGGCTCTCTAATAAACTCTGGTGGTCCTAGCTCCTTGAACTATTTAGCGGTGACCGTCCGAGAGTTGCCAGTGTTTCCACCTGCATTTTGAACTGGAGCTGCTCTCGCCTGATGTTACATGAATTGCATAAAGCCTCTAAACATCCCATCGTTCATCATTTGGTCAGCGTTGTTGTTTTCCTGAGGATTATTGCCATCCTGATGGACATTATCCTGGGTATTGATCGTTGGTGACTCAACGGTCTCATGTGCTTCATTGCTTATCTTAACATTTTCGGATGCCATTTTCAAATACTGCCACAAAACAAGGGTTAATTGACATGTCACATATTATCCCTATACTCTGACCGACAAAATAAATACCAAATAAACTTAGGTAGGTCATACTAGCGAAGGAATTCCTCGTCTCTCCCCTCCTAGTTCTTGTCTCAAATCTCAACCAGGGATCATATCCCTAAGCTTTGATACCAACTGTGACGCCCCCAAAATAGGTATACATCACCCATCTTGAGTCGCCAAATACATGGTACAAAATTCAAATACAACTTAATGATACAACTGTCGTGTAAAATACGACAAAACATAAACTGAGAGTTTTAATATGAATATTGTCTTCTAGATAGTATTCAACTCAAATGGAGTCCTCAATACATTTATTATCACACTATTTCATAGAATAGTGAAGACTACTAATGCTATCATCTAGGCCCAGTCACTCTCTGTTCCCAGACTAGTCCCATTTACGTTCTCATTTCACGAAGAGAACAATGAAAGCAAAAGGTGAGCTCAACTAGCCCGAAGAAAAATATTATAACTAAGATAATACATAATAATTTATCGTTAGCCTTCAACAGTGTTAAACTGATAAAATATAACAAACATCAAGTTTAACTGCAGCGAAACAAGCAATCCATTAGAAGAGTCAAGTAGAGCATAAAATCTACTATCTTCTATGATTTAAAAGGTTTTTCATCACTTTTATCGCTGAGACTCGGCTTAATAAATAATCTACATCATCGAATCACCCCTACACTACAGCCAAGGATATTCTTTAGTATCACGACCACAAATTATTCATGCACTACGGGCCAAGGATATTCGTGTATTCATCAATGGTCATGATCATGCCAACAACTATCTATCAATGCACTACGGGCCAATGAGGATTTTTACCACATCATTTGTAACATTACAGTCATGATTATACTGAATAATCCCTGGTCATAATCATAACAAGTCCATGTATGCACTATAGGCCACGGATGACTTTCAACAAAATATAAACATGAGGATGATGACAATGATATAAGAATTCAATAAAACAAGTTCAAGGATAAATTTTTAAAGATTTATAATTTAATTTATCCATAATTCAATATTGTCCAAATTGTCAACATGATACTACTTTGTGGAGTAAAATTCAAGAATGATAATGTATCAAAAATGATTTGGACCGAAAAGAAATCAATTTTTGTTATGAATAGTACTCCGGGTGAATAGTACTCGAGTGAATAGTACCCCGTGAATAGTACTTCGTGAATAGTACTCCGTGAATAGTACTTTGTGAATAGTACTCATGAATAGTACTTTGTGAATAGTATTTTATGAATAGTACTTTGTGAATAGTACCCATGAATAGTACTTTTGTGAATAGTACCGTATAAATGAATAGTACTCATGGACAGTACTCCGGCATGAAAACTTAAAATTTAACAAGAATGTGCAGAAAATATCATTGTGAAGCGATAATAGATGAAGCGCAAATTTTAAGGATATTCTACTAATTTCACGGAATATAGAAGCAATACTATAACCGAATGATGGTATAATCAGGAATACGAGACGAAATAATATTACTCACATACTATAGAGTATGGAAGAAAATATTATTCCTATGAATACTGAATAAAATAATATCCCTTACCTCGGAAGAAGACTGGATACTGGAATAGCAAGGTAGCAGACTTTTCTTCTACTTTCTCTCTAAAGCTTCTCTCTCTATAAATGCTCTTGTGAGTCTTAGTGAATTGGTGAGAATGAAAGAAGAATGAGCTTCTATTTATAGGAAAATATAGTTTCGATAATTGCACGTTTTGGGGCTCGAAATATTAGAGTATAATACCTTCATCTTTTTCTTCATTTTTAATTTAGTCCTGCAAGTATTATCAAACTTGCACCACCTCCCCTAATAGTACGTGCATGTGAATCAATAGTACACACATGTGAACAAATAGTTATAAGCATGTGAATTAATAGCAATTAATTGCTTATTTATCCGATTAATTACCTGATTGGTCAATATAACTTCCAGACATCCATTATTATCGAAATAGATGTCGATTTTCACTAACACTAATAATCCCAACATAAAGGAAAATATCAATTTCATCTTTAATCAACACGAACTTATTCATTATTAATATTATAACTCACAATATTTAACAACCAGATCATTCGTAGGAAAGAGGGGGCTTTTCGATAAGGATTTCTCCTTATTGGCGTGCACTTAGGTGACCAAACCTCTCCTTGACAAAACTTTCTAGACATTGTCAATATTGCAAATAATAATATGAATAACTTTGTTGTCTCAATTATTGATTTAATAATATAAAATATTATGCAGATGATACCATGACAATTATTAAATCAATAATATGAAAGATATTATGCAGTAATTATTGTAGCAATAATTGAGTATAACTAAGTGACTTCTCACGTAAGCATCAATAATCAATACTATGTGCTACTATGCAACCACACGTATTACTGTACTTTTACCACCAGGTAGTTCAACAGTTTAACGGTAAAATTTTCGTCGTTATTTTTATAAAAGATAATTACATGCTGTTTAACTACGACAATACTTTCGTTGTAGGTCCACTAATGATTGTCTTGGTCATACTAATATTCCTATTAAAATGAATATTCCCCGACCAATCGAATATTATATAACCACTTGCTTACTTTGCAAAATTTGTAAATAATACCCACAACTATAACATTATATCAAATCCACACCATAATATTCAAAAATATATTTCGAAAAAAATTAATTTTTATTCATAAAAGTTGGGGTCTTAAATTGGTGACAAATCCTGACGTCGAATTCAAAAAGGTCCAGTGGTATCAGCCATATGAAAATCTCCCCAGCAGGGATCTTGAAAACATCTCTATAATATGACGTCAAATCAGTCTCAATGGCACTGACGAAAATTTTAAACCATTGGCTTCAATCCAATGTAGCATCGGGAAAGATTCGGTGATGAAAGCTTTGTAAACTACCGTTTGAGTATACATGAAGGCAGTTCAGTGGAGACCATCATTGACAACTTCATCCCTAGCAGAAACGGTGGGAGCAGTCTATCAGGAATAAACATGTGAATGATATTCCTATTTGTATATAATTTTATTATGATATATATATATGAATGAATATACAAGTATGCTTGCATTAAGAAAAGCTGTAAAGTCCTTTAATAGATAATAGAAACATATGTACAAGGACATAGAATGAATTGATCAAATGTGTTAGGTTGATCCTACATAAGCAAAACAACTTTGTAAAGTCCTTAAAAAAAATGATGTACAAGGACTATAAATATAGAAAGATCAAGCTTGTTAGGTTGATCTTATGATGTAATAGATAGGCTTGTCGATCGATCGAAGCACCGCACTGTAAATCATAGTCTGTCAGAGAGTCAAGGAAAACTCGAGAGCTATCGAGGCGTAATCGTAGTCTGCAAGATAGTAGATCTCGGAGTTCGTAGAAGCGCCGGAGAGACGAGGAAGGATCGTGGTGTGTCGAGTAGAACTTCCTGAGTAAGTAGTCTGCAGAGAAGTCATGTTCGAATCGTAGAGACAAACCGGCCACGAAATGGTGACCGGCATCTACCAAAGCCAAGTCAAGAATCGTAGACTACACTCGTAGTCGTAGACTCTCTTGATCATATCGAGGCGAGATCGTGGTCGAGCAAGATCGGATGAAGACAACGAACACAAAGTCGTAAATCGTAGAGTGTCAAGATCGATCTCGAGTCGTAGTGTCTACATGTACCAAGTCGAATCGTAAAGTGTAGAACTAAGACTTCAACAGATGTGCTCACAATGCCAAGGCAGAATCGTAGAGCAAATACGATTCTCAATAAATGAGCACTCCCAGAATATCCAAAGGAATGAAGCCTCTGGTTGGTACTACAAACATACATCCCACCTAAAGGAAACCAGAGAGCACTCAACGAATGGCATGCAAGCTAACAGAAGATCCAAGCATCAACCCAATCATCATTCAGATTAAGTTGGGAAGCCATTCGAGAAAAAGTCTTCCACAAGTTGATCAGAAGAAGACTTCAGCAACTGACTAAGGAAAGTCAGCAAGTGCAGTAGCTGTCAAGTAAACAAAAGACAACGATCTTGGAAACAACCAAGATCGTAGTGTTTGCCAAACAATGAAAGAACTGATGGAGTGTACACAGATATACTGGTCAGCTTGTGAAGAACAAGGCTAAAGTGATTAAGCATTGGGTTAGTCCATTAATGATAAGTGAACGGGAGATCACAAGAAGAAAGTGAGCTGGACACGCCACAAATCTAAAATGTCTTGCTATTTTGAAGGGGCCAGAGCAAGGAGTCAAGCCATCAGTATCTGAGAGCAGTCAAAGCAAATAGAAGTGATGAAGCACTGAACAATTGAAGGAAAAAGTGTTCTACACTGAAGATCAATGGAACACTCTTCAAAGATTGTAGTGTTGTCTCTACATGTCAAATGAGCAACAGTCAGCAAGATACTACGATTAGGTCCAAGAAAGCATGCATCAGAATCGTAGAGTTCGATCATCCGAAGATTGAAGCATTGGCAACGGTTCAATCTGAAGGTTGGGATTTGGACAAGAGCTTAGTGAGAGCATCGATGCAAAAAGACAACCTCTGATCAAGAAATCAGAAGGGGGAAATAAAGTTGACTCCTTGCCCGAGACATCAAAGTAACATCTCTGACGGGGTAGGTGAAACCGTAGACTGCAGTGTCAAAAAGTCATGTCTTGTCACATCTGTAGTCTGCACCAAACAACTCGAGATCTGTGAAGAAATTCAAAAAGATTTTAACGGCTACTTTCCAACGGGAAGATTGGGTAGGAGTATAAATCAGCAAGAGCTTCAAAGATCAAAGGTTGCTGGAGTTGCTGAGTTTAGAGAAATGGTGGACTGATCTAACTAACGTAAAATAGTGAGTGACCAATGAAGGTCTGAAGGCTCACTCTACGATCCACCAAGAACACTTAGAGACAGACAAAGAAAGAAGTAGAAGTGAGAGTTCTATAATGTAAAAGTGAGAGTTCTATTATAAGAAGAGTGTTCTGAACTGCCGAGAGAAAGAAGAGCATCAATGTCATCTTGATGTCCATCATGGGAAGACTCTAAGTACCAGAGAGAATAGCCTACAATCATCTTAGCAAGTACATCATGAGAAGGCATCAAGTATCAACAAAGAAGATCACCAACTCCATCATGGTGTCAAGTATGAGAAAGTTTCTAAGTACCTAGAAAAAGAGCTTACAGTCATCTTAGAAACCCATCATGTGCAGCCATCTACTATCAAGGAGAATGATCTTCAAGGCAGTTCATCAAGGGATCATCAGAAGTGGTTGAGTAACTGAAGAAGCTGAGCATCATGCAACACTCAACTGCACTTCGAGGATGATCACGCAAAGCTGCTAAGTACAAAAGATGATCAAGCTTAAAGACATCTTAGCAGCTCAGCACCAACAACAATAACAAATAACAATAACAACAAGAAGCCAGGGCCTGAGGGGTCCTTGTCCGGAGGGACTAAATGAAGTTCCAAGCCTGTTGGGCTTGAAGAGTTCCTAGGGAACTAGAGAAGTTTCAAGGCTGCTAGCCTTGAAGAGTTCTTAGTGAACTGAAGTCCCAAGGTCACGGCCTTGAAGGAATATTAGTGATTCGAGGTCTTGCCTTCCTTAGTGGAAATCCTGCTAGTTGAAAGCAGAAGAGTGGATTAGGAGCTTAAGTCTCTGAACCACTTAAAACCTCTTGTGTCTTTTACTTTATGTCATTTACATTATGTACATTAACTGCTATAACTTCTATATATGTTTTAACTGCTTACAACTGAATTAACTCTACGAACAATATATGTCTGATTATGAATATATCAATGAAGGGGATCTTTTACTTATTCCGTTGTGCTTGAAAAGATTCATATGTTTGTCATATGCTAATTCAGAGCAATACAAAATAAACGAGAAAAGTATTTATAAAAAAAATAATCTATTCAACCCCCCCCCCCCTTCTAGATCTATATTGTGCTTACTAGAAACTAACACAGTCAATGATTGAATACCGTTGTAAGTAATTCCAAACAAAAACGGTCTGAGTACATAACATCATATTATGATGTATTGCATGACATCATTTAATCTTGTCATATTTCAAGTGTCTAGTAATCTGTTTCCTGTTCATTCCATTACATTGCATAAACATGATAAAAAAAAGGCATATGTAGACACTCGAAATTTTACATTCTTATTACTAACCATGCAGGAGGGCAGAATCATCTTTTATCTTCCAGAGACAACCCTGGAAGTCAAAATCATCAAAACAAACCCCGATGACAACCCCTGGAGGTCAAATTAAACCCCGATGACAACCTTGGGAGATCAATTTAAACCCCGGTGACAACCCCGGGAGGTCAAATCAAACCCTGGTGATAACCCCGGGAGGTCAAATTAAACCCCGGTGATAGCCCTGAGAGGTCAAATCAAACCCCGATAACAACCCCGGGAGGTCAAATCAAACCCCAGTGATAACCCTGGGAGGTCAAATCAAACCTCAATGACAACCCCAGGAGGTCAATTCAAACCCTGGTGATAACCCTAGGAGATTAAGACAAGCCCCGACGACAACCCCGAGAGATCAAGCTAAAACCCAGTGACAACCCAAGGAAACAACAAACCAACCTCAGAGATAACCCTAAGGATTGACAAAAGTCCACAGCAGCCCAATCTCGGAGACAACCCTAAGGAAAGACAGCTACAACTGCACCAAACCAGGAGACAACTCGAATGGGTAAAATATTATTTTTGCAAACTCAACATCAAATCAAGTCAAATCACAGCTAGGAAGGTTATGCAGAACTATAACGTCAATCCTGAGTGAAAATAACACAAGACGACTCAATTGATGGAATGCAAAGACTCAAAGATCTGGTCATGGACCCATCTTTCCGGATTCGGAAAAGGTCAAATCCCATGTTATTATGTAGCTCTCGAAAAGGGCTTTTCGAAAAGTTTTAGCACGCCTCCATCAAACTCCTAGATTGAAAGTTATGAATGTTCAAGCTGACTGCGCGTTGGTCCGAGTGCATGTACTTCGAGATAACGGAACCCATGGGGCCGGGCCCACCCGGGTCAGCCGCGGATAGACCCGCGACTATTTTGGTCTATAAATAACACCCCCCATCAGCCATAAAAAGAGGAGAAAACAAAAAGGGAAAGGACGGAATTTCGCCCATTTCAGCTCTTAACCCCTCCTACAGTGTTCTAAACTTTTATACTCTTCTTTGTAAACACTTGTATACATATATATTGCAACATATCAAGTTTTAACTAGTGGAAACTGAGTTTTCAAGTTTGAAATGCAGTTTAAAGCCTTCATCGCTACACATTGTAAGATATTTTCTAATTCGAAGTTTTTATCTGCTTATTATTATATATATATATATATATTTACCAGATTTAGCATGGACTGCTAATCATGATTTTTTCTTTATATATATATATATATATATATATATATATATATATATATATATATATATATATATATATATATATATTTATCAGTTTAACTGGATTGCTAATCCGTGGCCTTTTCCTCGCTTTTAATATAAATATAATATATATATATATATATATATATATATATATATTAATTATTTATTATGATTAAATATCAGTTTTAACTGTTCATTCAATGTAAGGTTGTAACATTTAAATTTGTGGACTAGATTTATCTAAATCTAGCCATATCTAACTCTTAACTAGTTCAAAAGTTATAAAACTGAAACCGTTGAGCTAGAATGGCTAAGATTTATTTAAATCTAGTTTTCTTTCTAGTTTTATAAATATTAAGCAATCGCGCGACCCTAGATCTATATTTAGAGGAAGCTGGAAGCTTTGGCTACGTGTATGCAAGGATTTAACTGATGAATCCTTTGTTTTGCGACGTTTAAATTAAATATCTATTTTATTTTTAGTATATTTGTTATACAGGTTATTCATATGATATTATGTGAGCCTAGGAGCCACGGGATCTAAGATCCAGCTGATGGATCTAGATCTGGTTCCCATGATGGACCCTTTTCAATTGTACAGCTAGCTTGCAAATCATATGAGTGGTGATCGGACCTACTTTGATGGCTTTCATGCCCATAAGGAGCCCGACACTTGTATGTATATTATTTTTTTGAAGACGCTTCGCATCTCGAGAATAAAATCAAAATAATCCGAATATGGAATAAAATGGAAGTATCAAAGGCCTCAATTACTATGTGAGCATAAGGGTTTGATAACCTATTTTCAAACATCATTTTATATATCTTGTATTAAAATTGAACTTTTATATAAGTCAAACCCTTTGTATATAGGTGCAAAAGAGGCATAGAACTACTTCTAAATAAAGCACCTAGGCCCAATTAACTACAACACACACACACACATTTCAAATAAATTAGGGAATTGAAAAGACGTGATAACCGTGTTTTCACAGAAGTCGGGGGATGCCTAACACCTTCCTCCCGCTTAAGCAAGCCCCCGAAATCTATGAATCTTGATTTCCAAAGCCTGTTAAACACAGTCCAATAATTGGGCATTTTTGCAAAACTTTTCATAAACTCGATTGAGTTGGTACAACCATTTCACTCCTACCAACTGACGGCTTTGTAAAAATCAATATTTTCAAATCGTCGACATTTCATGTCGGACTTTTTTATCAATTTCACTCTTTCACACCAAATTCGAACCACATAGAAAACATAAAGGGTAATAAATATTTAAAAGAGGAATTCCAAAAGGAAATTTTCCCCGACGTCGACACATGCTAAGATTGCTTCATACTCAGCCTCATTATTAGTTGCCTTAAACTCAAAGTGGATTCTTGATGCACATTAAACCCCTTCGGACTCGTTAAAATAACACCAGCCCCACTGACATCTGAAGTAGAGGACCTATCTGCATACATCTTCCATGAACTTGATACTGGTTGATCATTCAAAAATGTCTGAACCACCCCCTCTGTCTGAACTAAACTATTATGACAAGAATTTACATGAGAATGTTATTCTTATTTATATATTATTTAATTGTGATATAAATGAATGAATATGCAAGTATGCATACATCAAGAAAAGCTGTAAAGTCCTTTGATAAATAACAGGAACATATGTACAAGAACTTAGAATGAATTGATCAAATGTGTTAGGTTGATCCTACATAAGCAAGACAACTTTGTAAAGTCCTTAAAAAGAAATGATGTACAAGGACTATAAATATAGAAAGATAAAGCTTGTTAGGTTGATCTTATAATGTAATAGATATGCTTGTCTGATCGTCGAGCACTGCACCAGAAATTGTAGTCTTCCAGGAGAGTCAAGAAAAACTTGAGAGCTATCAAGGTAGAATCGTAGTCTGCAAGATAGTAGATCTCGGAGTTCGTAGACTGCCAGGAGAGACGAGGAAGGATCGTAGTGTGTCACGTAGAACTTCCTCGGAGCCGTAGTCTACTGAGGAAGTCATGTTCAGAATCGTAGAAATAGCTTGTCTAAGAGCCAAACGAGCATCTGCCAAAGCCAAGATAAGAATCGTAGATCACACTCGGAGTCGTAGAGTCTATTGATCAAATAAGAGGCAGAGATCATAGTCGAGCCAGGTCAGATGAAGACAGCAAGTGTAAGGACAGAAATCGTAGAGTGCTAACATCTGATCTCAAAGTCGTAGTGTCTGCAGTACCAAGGAAGAATCGTAGAGTGCAGAACTAAGGCTCCAACAGAAGTGCTCACAACGCCAAGGCATAATTGTAGAGTAAACACGATTCTCAATAAATGAGCACTCTCAGAATATCCAAAGTATGAAGCCTCTGGTCTAAGCTGCAAAAATATATTCCACCTGAAGGAAACCAAATAGCATTCAATGAATGGTATGCGAGCTAAAAGAAGATCTAAGCACCAACCCAATCAACATCCAGATTGAGTTGTGAAGCCATTCGAGTTAAAGTCTTCCACAAGTTGATCAGAAGAAGACTTCAGTAAAAGTATCTGACTAAGGAAAGTCAGTAAGTGCAGTAGCTGTCAAGTGAACAGAAGACAAAGATCTTGGAAGAAACCAAGATCGTAGTGTTTGCCAAAAAAAAGTAAGAATTGATGAAAGTATACACAAAGTTACTGGTCAATTTATGAAGAACAAGGCTAAAGTGATTAAGCATTGGGTCAGTCCATTGATGATAAGTGAACGGTAGATCACAAGGAGAAAGTGAGCTGGGCATGCCACAAATCTGAGGTGTCTTGTTATTTAGAAGAAACCAGAATAAGGAGTCAAGCTATTAGTTCCAAAGACCATTCGAGGCAAACAAAATGTATTGAAGCACTACACAAGAGAAGGAAGAGGTGTTTTATATTAAAGATCAAATGAACACTCTTCAGGATCGTAGTGTTGTCTCAGCCTGTCAATGAGCAACATTCAATAAGACATACTACTACGATCAGGTCCTAGAACATATGCATCAGAATCGTAGAGTTCGGTCATATGAAGATTGAAGCATTGGCAATGGTTCAATCTGAAGACTGATATTTGAACATTGCTTATTGAGAGCATCGATGCAAAAGGACAATCTCTGATGTTTTAATCGAGAAATCAGAAGGGAGAAATAAAGTTGACTACCTGCCCAAGACATCAAAGTGACATCTCTGACGGGGTAGGTGAAATAGTAGACTGTAGTGTCAGAAAGATGAAAAGGGGGATTTCATGTCACATCTGCATTCTACATCAAATAACTCGAGATCTAAGAGGCAATTCAAACCACTTTCAATAGTTATATTCCAATGGGAAGATTGGGAAGGAGTATATATCAGCCATAGCTTCAAAGATCAAATAGACCTGAGTTGCAGAATCGTTGAGTTATTGGAAAGCTATAGTGTTGACTTTACGAGTTCCACTAGAACTAAACAGAACAAGTCTCAGTGATAGTGAGACTACAAAGGTGGAAGTGAAGCAGCTTTGAAGAAAGACTTGAACAGAATAAAGTTTCACTCAACAAAGATGAGAATGCCACTAAAGATGGAAGCTAAGCAGAGAGCCGAGAAGGCCAAGAAGATAGCATTCAAAAAAGTGGCAGAGTACAAAGAAGAACAAAAGAGCCACTTTACAAATCACCATGAACCAAAAGCTGAAAAAGAACAAATGCAGAATCATATCTGCAAAACATTCAAGAAGGATTCAGGGATTGCTAAGTGCTAGACAAAGTCTATTGAAAGTTTAGAGACTTAGCAAACCCGGATGGTGATGGTGCACAGCTGACATCGGATGAAGATGAGCAGAAAATAATGAAGATCAGTTGCACCAAAGGAGAAGTGGTCTGGACTCTACGCAGAATGCAAAGAGGACCACATCAAGCTGCTAAGTACAAAAAATGTTTAAGCTTAAAGACATCTTAGTAGCTCAGCACCAACAACAACAACACCACCAACAAAAAGCCAAGGCTTGAGGGGTCCTTGTCTGGAGGGACTAAATGAAGTTCCAAGCCTACTGGGCTTGAAGAGTTCCTAGGTAACTAGAGGAGTTCCAAGCCTACTGGGCTTGAAGAGTTCTTAGTGAACTGAAGTTCCAAGGTCACGGCCTTGAAGGAATCGTGGTGATTCGAGTCTTTGCCCTTCCTTAGTGGAAATCATGTGAGTTAAAGCAGAAGAGTGGATTAGGAGCTTGAGTCTCTGAACAACTTAAAATCCCTTGTGTCATTTATTTACTGTCATTTACATTATGTACTTAACTGCTATAACTGCTATGTATGTATTAATTGCTTACCACTTAACTAACTCTAAGAACAATGTATGTATGATTATGAATATATCAATGAAGGGAATCTTAACTTATTCTGCTGTGCTTTAAAAGATTCTTATGGTTGTCATATGCTAATTTAGTAGCAATACAAAATGAATGAGAAATGTATTTGAAACAAAAAAAATCTATTCAACCCCCCCCCCCCCCTTCTAGATCTATTGTGTGCCTATTGGGAACTAACATATTATCCTCCTCGGAGAACGAACACTCCACCACGAAGTCGGCTAAAGCCTGGCCGTTTATTACTGTCCGAGGATGATACTCCATTATAAATTATGAGAACTCCATTTTCCAGCTGCTAACTAACCCGAAACATCTGGCTTCCCCAATACTTTCTTTAATGATTGATTCGTATATACCACTATTAACCGACCTTGGAAGTAGTACTGTCGAAGCTTTTGGTATTATCAGCGCATAGGCAAACTTCTTAAGATTCAGATACCTTCTCTATGCATCCCTAAGGGCATGGTTCACATAATAAACTGGGTGCTACTTACCCCTCATCTCCCGCACTAAGACTGCTCCTACTGCCAACGAACTCACCGCCAAATACAAATACAAGGGCTCAACAAGAACTGGCTTCACCAACAAAAGAGCCGAAGATAAGTACTTCTTAATCCCCTGAAAAGCATCCTCACACTCTAAAGTCTACTGAAAGGTCTTCCCGTTTTTTGGCCCTTTTAACGTATCAAAAAATGGCAAACACCTTACTGCCGATTTAGACATGAACCTTCTCAAAGTTGCTATCCGACCCGTCAAACATTGAACATCCTTGTACGACTGGAGAAACTGAATATCCAAAATAGCCTTGATTTTCTCTTGATTTGCCTCTATTCCTCTCTTGCTGATCAGATATCCCAGAAACTTCCCTGCTCCCAAACCAAAAGTACATTTCGTCGGATTCAACTGGAGCTTAAAATGCCGAACAGTATAGAAGCAATCCTCCAAATCATCCAAGTGACCTCGAACCGATATGCTCTTGACAATCATATCATCCACATACACCTCCATGCTACGTCTCAACTACTTCGAGAACACGTAGTTCATCATCCTCTAATACGTGGCTCCCGCATTCAACAATTCGAAGGTCATCTTCTTATATGCATAAACAGACCGATGAGTCATAAATGTTGTCTTTGGGATATCATCCTCATGCATCAAAATCTGATGGTATCCCAAAAAAGCATCCATAAAACTGAGCAAGGCATACCCTGAAGTGGCATCAATCAGCTGATCAATGTGGGGAAATAGATAAAAGTCCTTCGAACACGCCTTATTCAAATCCGTGTAGTCGATACAGACCCGCCACTTCCCATTCTGCTTTTGAACCAATACCATGTTTGCCATCCACTCGGGGCAGTCAATCTCAAAAATAAAATCTGCTACTAGAAGCTTAGTTATCTCCTCGTTTATTATCTTCTGTCTTTCCGGGGTAAACATCCTCCTCTTCTACTGAACTAGCTTCTTCGATGGGCCCACCTGCAGCCTATACATAAATACCTTCTGATCAACACTGGGCATGTCACTTGGGGGCCCATGCAAAGATGTCCGCATAACACTGCAACAACTCCACCAGACTGGTCCGAAAAGGCTCCCGCAATCCTGTCCCGATCCTGACGGTTTTGTCCTTTTTTCCCGGAATCAATTCCACCTCTTCAGTCTCTTCGGCAGGCATGATGTGACGCCCTTAAAATAGGTATACACAACCCATTCTGAGTTGCCAATACATGGTACGAAATTCAAATACAAACTTAATTATACAACTGTCATATAAAATACGATAAAACATAGCTGAGAGTTTTAACACGAATATTGTCTCGTAGACAATATCCAAACTCAAATGGAGTCCTCATTACAATTATTATCACACTATTTCATAGAATAGTGAGGACTACTATAGCCACCATCTCGGACCATCACTCCATTTCCCGACTAGTCCCAGCTATATTCTCATTTCCTGAAGAGAATAATGAAAGTAAAGGGTGAGCTCAACTAGCCCAGGAAAGAATATTATGACTAAGATAATGCAGAATAAATTATCGTTAGCCTTCAACAGTGTAAAACTGATAGAATATAATAGACAACAAGTCTAACTGCAGCGGAATAAGCATTCCATTAGAAGAGTCAAGTATAGCATTATATCTACTATCTTCTATGATTTAAAAGTTCATCATCAATATTTTATCGATGTAACATAGCTCAATAAATAATCCACATCATCAAATTATTCATGCACTACGGGACAAGGATATTCATTAGTATCACATCCATGAATTATCCATGCACCACGGGCCAAGGATATTAATTATTATCACATCCACGAATTATCTATACACTACGGGCCAAGGATATTTGTTAGTATCACCAGTGGTCATGATCATGCCAACAACTGTCCATCAATGCACTATGGGCCATTGAGGACTTTTACCACATCATTTGTAACATTACAGGTCATGATTATACCGATACATAGTCATAATTATACCAATCAATAATCAAGCTATGCACTACGAGCCAAAGATGACTTTCATCACAATATAAGCATGAGGATGATGACAATGATATACAAATTCTATTAAGTAAGAGCAAGGATAAATTTTAAAGATTTATAAATCAATTTATCCAGAGTTCAAGAATGTCCAAATTATCAACATGATAACTGCTTTGTGGAGTAAAATTCAAGAATAATATTCATGTATCAAAAATAATTTGGACAGAAAAGAAATTAATTTTGTCATAAATAGTGCCCTGGATGAATAGTACCCGAGTGAATAGTACTTCGTGAATAGTATCCCGTGAATACCCCGACATGAAAAGATTAAAATTTAACAAGAATGTTTAGAAAAACATTCTTGTGAAATGATACTAGATGAATCACAAATTTCAAGGATATTCTACTAATTTCAAGGAGTATAGAAGCAATACTTATCAAAATGAGTGTAGAATTCAGAATCTGAAACGAAATAATATTATTTACATACTACAGAGTATGGAAGAAAATATTATTTCTTACGAATATTGATATCCCTTACAACTGTTGAACAAAAGTAATATTTCTACGGATATTAAACGAAGATAATATTCCTTACAAATATTGAACAAAAATAAAATTCCTTACAAATAAGAACAATAATATCGTAAGGGAATATGAAATAAATAATACTCATTACCTTAAAAAGAAAGTATTTCTGACTGGTAGGGCGGGGATATTCTTGAAGAAAACTTGCACTATTTTCTACACTTAAAGCTTCCTTAAACTCTAAAAAAATACGCTCAATATTATAGAAGAAGAATTCTCTGATTCTGGTGTGATTTTCAATTCTAAACTAAGCATCATATTTATAGGAGAATGGCATGATACTATTTGAATTTAGAAAATCACGGGTGAACAGTAAAGAAATTCACGGGCGCTTCTTTGACTGAATCTTTAAAAAAATTTGATTTTACTATGCTGCACTATGCACACACTATGCAGTATTATACAACACTATGCATAATAAAATATAATATATTCTATTTTATATAAAAAAAAACAAATATAATATATATATATATATATATATATATATATATATTATACACATACCTCACACACACGTAACACACATTACACACATGCAAAGATATATATATATATATATATATATATATAACTGATATAACTTTCTCCCGACGATTTTGAAAAATGAGAAAGTGGGTGTCCATATAATAAGCCAAATTTATAACAATTACTTCATAAAAATCCCCTCTATTTATCTCAATTCACTTGGCTTCACATAACACATTTTTAATAACATTTATTCATCATTAATTTTATAACTCGCAATATTAACAACCAGATCATTCCCAGGAAAGAGGGGTTTTTCGATAAGGACTTCTCCTTATTGGCGCACAATTAGGTGACCAGACCCCTTTCCTCGACAAAAATTTCTAGACATTGTCAATAATGCAAACAATAATATGAATAACTTGTCATCTCAATTATTGATTTAATAATATAAAATATTGTGCAGATAATATTGTGACAATAATTAAATTAATAATGTGAGATACTACGTAGCAATTACTGTGACAATAATTGAGTAAAATTGAGTGACTTCTCACGTAAGCATTAATAATCAAAGATACTATACAATACCGTGTGCTACTGTGTAACCACGCATATTACTGTACTTTTATCACAGGGTATTTCAACAGTTAACGGTAAAAAATTTGTCGTTATTTTTATAAAAAGTTATTTCTATCGATTTCTAACTCCGACAATAATTCCGTTGTGGGGTCCACCAATGATTGTGACGTCGTACGAATATTCCCTGATAAAACAAATATTCCCCGACCAATCGAATATTTTATGACAACTTGCTTACTTTGCAAAATTTATAAATTTACCCACAACTATAACATTATAACAAATCCACACCTTATTATTCAAAATAATATTTAGAGAAAAATTAATCTTTATTTATAAAAGTTGGGGTCTTACACATGACCAGAGGCTCTGTAATACTTTCGGTAAAGGGCTTGATCTCTATCGCCATTGTCTATTTTTGCTTATTGACCCCCACCCCTGAAGATATCAATGCATTTCTGTAGCACCTCCTTGCCGAGTCGAGATCCCCTTCCATCTCCCCAACTCCATTTGGCGTGGGAAAATTAATTTTGAAGTGAGGAATCGAAGTCACCGCCTGAAGAGCTATCAAGGTCGGTCTCCCCAATATATAATTATATGCAAGATCCACATGCGCCATAAAAAATATATAATTTATCTCTATTTGTTGAGGAGCCGACCCGAAAACCACCGGTAGCTCGATTGTCCCTGTAACTTTTACCAGGTCATTGTTGAACCCATACAAAGGAGGATCTCGGCCAACCTCCAATTTCCTACCTCCCAAGTCCATCCTCTGGTAGGCATGAGCATACAGTATATCCACTGACGAGACGTTATCAATCATCATTCATTTCATATTCATCAAACCCACCTGCGCAATAATTAACAAGGCTCCTTCATGCAGTTCAATAAGCTCCGAAGGGAAATCTTCGTCAGAAAAAGAGATTATCGAACCGAGGTACGGTCTTTCACGCCTAATAGGCTGATCAGAAACCGCTAGTACCGCATCTAGGAATCATCTCCTCTTCTTTCCAGCAACCTTTCCGATCAACCCGCCAGTGATCACATCCACCACCCGGCGTGTTTCCTGGGTCTGATCTGTTTGTTGGGGCTGAGTGGTTGGAGTTGATGCCAAGATATTGTTCGCCCTGCAATATACTGGACCAAAGCGCCACTCTAAACATTCTTTTTGATTAGATCCTTCAGACTCCAACAAGTTTCCGTAGAATGCACAGTACTTCCATGATAATCACAGTACTTGTCCTCATTCCCTCTGCTAATTTTGATGTTTTCTCTGGCAGGTTCGAAGTAGGGTTTATCCCTCATATGCTCCAATATAGTAGCCCGATTAGTATTCAGCTTAGTGTAAACTTTATTAAACCTCTGATTCGAAAAATGTGGATGCCCTCCACCCGAACCGTCGTTGGTGTTGACATACTTCTTCTAATAACCACCCGACCTGTCATTGTTATTTCATTTGTCCTTCTCCTTGTCCTTTGGTTTATCTGATGGGTTAGGTTTTAGACTGCCCATAGCCTCTTCTACCACGATAAACCCCTCAGTTAAGCTCTTCGGGTGATTGAACATCAATTCCTTTACCAACTTCTTGGACTTCACTAGATCCAAGCCATTCTGAAAAAGTCCCACTGCCTGAAGGTCGTTCAGATTTGAGACCTATCATCTTTCTCTCGGGCGCTTCACATCTTGACGACCAACGCTTGATCGAATACTACGATCCGGAGAGAACGAACCAAAGAGGGCTTCCCCTCCTTTTATTACTGCCAAACCTAGCATGGAACTTATCACAAAGTCTCATCCAAGAGGAGATCGAATTCAGGGACAACGTCATCATCCATTGTTGTGTATCCTTCCTCAATGTAGTCATGGACATCTGACATTTAGCAGCCTCCGAGTAATCATAATAATCCATCAGCCGATCATACGCCTGACTATGCTCATAAGGATCACCCGAACCATCGTAACTCTCCATGTGAGGGGGTTTCTTACTCGGATCTACCTTCTCTTACACAATTCTAAGAGAGAACGGTGATGATGATTTGACCAAAGTAGTCACGTCCTAATTCTGCTCGGCCAGTCGTTTCTCCGGTTCGGCCACCTTCCTTGCCAACTGCTCGGCCACACTCCTTCGGGGAGAATGATTTCTTCTGGTATGTGTTCCCATAACGGAAGAGGGATCCCGCCGCCGACAATTTGACCGACCTCCACCTTCAGAACTCACCACTCATGAATGACTTCAGTGCCTGATCCTTGGATGTCAAGAACCATCTGGACGATATGTCCTAGACTGGTTTCTGGGAGACTTTTCTCCCGATATGCTTCGGTCCCGAGAACGGCTCTGACACCTGCTCTCGGTTCTTTTAGAATCGTCCGGATGATGTGTCCCGACTAAACTTCATCAACCACCTCGCCTTGGCTATGGCCGAGGCACCTTCGCTATCCTCCCCCCGATCAACAAAGACCATCTATTGGTTAATCTCCTTGATGAGTGAGTTTTATACTCATAATTGAGTGCGTTTTGAACTTAATCTTTTGGATGTTTTTTAAGTGTTTATGTCTATTCATGCATGTTTTATGTTGTTTTGTAGGAATTGGGACAAAAGTTACTTGGATCGGCGTTTGGGGTGGCTAGATCTTGCGTTTTGACTTGCCATTTACATCGCAGTCACTTGAGAGCCAATTTGAGTATTTCTCGGACCTTATTTCGAAAACTTAAAGAATGAAAGTTGTAGATCTACTTCTCCTCTTTTGGAATCATCTTGAATCATCAAAATCGGAGTTGGACGAAGAAGTTATGGCCATTTTCCCAAAAACGGGCGTCGGAGTAGAAAATGTCGAAACATGGGACCAGACCGGCGCCCAAAATAGGCCTATACCCAGTGGCAGGGGCTCACTGGGAAGCGAGTGATTGAGCGTCGTGCCCAGTATTTGGGGAGCCTTTGAGGAAGAGGTTAGTGATGGCTTTGGCGCGTTTTTTGGGCGAATTTTGACACCTTTTGACTCAAATTGGATTGGGTTTGTTCTAAGCTAAAAATTGGACTTGTAACCTATAAATACATGATGTAAGGCATAAAATAAAGGGAGATTACATAGCTTAGCTTAGATAAAACACTCCATTAGATTAGAATATAAACCCTAGTTCTTAATTAGCCATTTGGAGATTGAAGCAACTTGGAGAACATTGAAGATCGAAGATCGAGAGCAAGAGCAAGAGGGAGCATCGATTTCTTGACAACAGATTCTATTCTCTTCTCTTATCATACTTTTATCTTTTAATGTCTATTCAATTTGTGGATTCTTGGTTTTAATTCATTAATTATGAACTAACTCTTTTATTAAGATTTCAATTGAACCTTTTATGTCTATAAATTAATTATTTGATTTATTCCAATTATTTATGTCAAAGTGAATTGTTTATCTTGTCTTGTGCTTATTACTTAATTATTTGATCGATGTAATTACCTTGTTACTCTAGAAGAATTGAAAGAGGAATTCTAGGGTTAGAATGGGCATGATATCATGTGACTTAGTTATTTGCAAAGTGAATAATTAGGTTTGTGAATTGAATGGAAATATCATTCATTCATAGCATGTAACACATAAGGAATTGGGATTAGAAGAGTTTAATTCAATTGTTTTGCATAGGAATATAGCAAGATTAATCTGGATTAAATAGAAGGCAATTGATCACTTGGAAAAGGACTTTTGACATTTGAGAATTCTGTTAACAATTCGATGAGACATAATAATTGGGATAATTGGATAATTGATTTATAGTTCATAATTGGGGATATTGAAGTTTTAATCTTTATTTATTTGAATTCATTTTATAAAAGTAATTCAGTTTAATTAGTTAATTTAGTTTTCTTAATTAGAAAAATCACAATTTGATTGTTGTTTAAATAAAATTGATTTGGTTAAGAGTTAGTACTTGGTAATTTTTATTAAATAATTCCTCGTGGGAGCGATACTTTTCTTATCACTTTATTACTTGTTGACCGTATATATACTTGCGTATTCATTGATTGCGAAATCGATCAACAAGTTTTTGGCGTCGTTCTTCTTAGAATTAGTTTAATAATTATTTACCAATATTAATTTCAATCAAATTAGTCTTAATTTAAATATTTTTATTTTTATTTTTCATTTTCATTCTCTTCTATATTTCTCTCTTTTTAGGTACCATGGATGACTTTGCGTATCAATGGCCATACGAACATGACTCGACCAAGGGGGCGGAGATTGTGAGACTCGAGAAACTTTACGCATTGTCGGCCTGAGATGGAGACACTTTCGAGGATGTTTGAAGCTTTTGAAGCTCAACGTCGTCAAAGTGTGGCGATTACTTGTGATTATTGTCTTTGGAAATCATATGAGTCATCAATGCTCCATCGGTTTGAATAGAGTGCATTATAGTGGTGATTACCCCAATAGTTATATCTATCCCAACAACTATCATCGAGTTGGGGGTATCACCCGAATTTTTCATGGAGTAACAATCAAGATCAATTTTATGCTCCAAGTCCAACATACCCACCAGTTTCTCGTGTCCACCTCCACTACTGACGGGAAGAACATTCAAATTGGGAGGAAGCCTTGGAAAAATTTATTAAAGCTTACGAAAAAAGGAGCGAGGAACAAGACAAGAAAATGAATCAAGTAAATTTGAATATGCAAAGCCAAAGTGCGTCGATCAAGAATCTGGAAAATCAATTGGGGCAGATAGCACATGCGTTGAACAACCGTCCTCAATACACTTGGCTCTATGACATGGATGACGAGACTGATGATGAGCCCGAACCAAATCTGCAATCGGATGTGCCAAATGATATAGATGTTGAAAGAGAGGAAAGACTTGGAGACCAACAAAAGGAGATCGGCAAAGATCTAACTTTGAGTACCAACGAAGATGAGCCAATTTTGATAGTGTCCCATGTACCTTCTCCACCAAAGTTCAAGAATCCGGGCAGTTTTGCAAAACCATGCCCAATCGGCAATCATGTCGTCGGCAAAGCTCTTGGTGACGTAAGAGCTAAATATGATTATGGAGTCATGGTGGGATGAAAAGGAGAAGATAGAGGAAGATTCCATTATGTTTATTAAGCTTCAATGCCCCAATCTGATCATCGACATAATGGAGGAAACACCTAGTGGTTTGCCATACTTAATGGGGATCCTATCTAAAAAGATCATGCTAGGTGACTTAAACGCAATGGCCATTACAATTGGGAACCTCCCAAAAGAGACATTGTTACTGATGGATGGAGGGTTCCTCAATTTTCGAAGGGGAATTGGATAGAGAATTGAAGAAGTCAGGCTGAGACTATAAAACAAGCGCTTATTGGGAGGCAACCCAAGTTTAATTTTTATTTTTAGTTTTTATTAAGTTTTATATTAGTAGTTTTGAATTTGCATTTATTTAGGATTTAATAAAAGTGCTTCTATCATGGTTTCTGAGTTATTCAAGTCAAATTCAAGTGTGGTGCCCAATTTGTTCCATGTCTTGCTTTATTCTCCAAACTTAGTGGACAAGGAGGAAGATTGCTATATTTTTTAGGAAGTCCTCTTGCTTTACTTTTTATATTTCATCCATTGAGGACAATGTCTAGTTTAAGTTTGGGGGCATTTTAGTGTCGTTATTGCATATAGTTAGTTATCTGCATAGTAGTCATTTTTTTATGTGTTAGCATTGTGTTTTTTAGGTTGCATATAATACATGGTAGTTATTTGCATATTCATATATGTGTTGCATTACTATGTGTTCATGTAGTATAATTGCATTTTTATTTTTTTTTTTTTTTTTTTTTTTTGCATGAATCATGTGATAGGTTGGTGTGGTCTTAGCTAGGCTTTATGATAAGATTGGTATTAAATGTTAACTTGAGCAGTGTTGATAATTGATGATGAGTTCTAATTTTAATCATGATGATAATCTGAGCACATGTCTGAAACTTATGTAGGTTAGCACGTAAAGTTTAACTTGTTTTAATCCACTTGGTTCAAGGTTTCATAATTTGTTTAGAGGAAAATCTTTGTTAAAATTTAAGGAAATTAGTGAATTGGCGGTAAAGGTTGGAATGGCGTAAAAGCTTGAGTTTGGGGAATCTATGGGATATATATATATACAAAAAAAAAAAAAAAAATGAAAAATGAAAAAAAGAAAAAAAAAAAAATCGAGAAAAAAAAAAAAAAGAATAAACAGTGGCATGCTTGTCTAGTTTTGTGGCCTTTGTTACTTGAGTAAAGTAAGCCCAGGGGATTGTCTTTACACTAAGCGCCCTAAGGTCTTAATGGCTTGGGAGTCGTTGGTGAAAGCTTCGTTAAGGTAACCTTTGAAAAGCTAAGGGAATAGGACATTGCACAACCATGAGAAAAAAAAAAAAAAATGAAAAAAACACGAGAAAGAGCAAAAAATGCCCTCGTGGTTGAATAAAAGTATAAATAAATCTTGTATTTACCTTAAGACTTGGTAATTGCTTAGTTTTAACTTGGAGTTGTCATGTTCACAAAAGTAATTGAATTGGAACTAAAATTTTCCTTTTAAGAAGTTTGTTATGTGATTATCTTGAATTGTGGTTGGTTAGAATGGTTAACAAGCACACACACACACAACATGGGTGATGACGGGTTTGGATTGACTAATTGGTTAGAGTTATGGACTTTGATTTGATTGGATATATTGTTTGAGTATCATTGGTATCTTTGAGGCTTGCTATATATATATATTGATTTATTCTTTGGGTTATAGGTATATTAGGAAGTAGATCATGCATATGCATTCATGTAGTTAATTTACGTTGTTTATTTTTAGTTCTTTTGTGTTTTTTGCTTGAGGACAAGCAAAGGTTTAAGTTTGGGGTATTTGATGAGTGAGTTTTATACTCATAATTGAGTGCGTTTGAACTTAATCTTTTGGATGTTTTTAAGTGTTTATGTCTATTCATGCATGTTTTATGTTGTTTTGTAGGAATTGGGACAAAAGTTACTTGGATCGGCGTTTGGGGTGGCTAGATGCGCGTTTTTGACTGCCCATTTACACTGATCACTTGAGCCAATTTGAGTATTTCTCGGGACCTTATTTCGAAAAACTTAAAGAATGAAAGTTGTAGATCTACTTCTCCTCTTTTGGATCATCTTGAATCATCAAAATCGGAGTTGGACGAAAGAAGTTATGGCCATTTTCCCAAAGGACGTTGGAATGAAAAATGTCGAAACATGGGACGGTGGCAGGGGCGCCCAAAATAGGCCTATGCCTAGTGTCGAAAGGCTACTGGGAGCGATGTTTGAGCATTGAGCCCATGCCCATCATTTGAAGGCTGAGGAAAGGGCTTGGTGATGGCTTGGGCCGTTTTTGGGCGAATTTTGACACCTTTTGACTCAAATTGGATTGGGTTTGTTCTAAGCTAAAAATTGGACTTGTAACCTATAAATACATGATGTAAGGCATAAAATAAAGGGAGATTACATAGCTTAGCTTAGATAAAACACTCCATTAGATTAGAATATAAACCTAGTTCTTAATTAGCCATTGGAGATTGAAGCAACTTGAAGAACACAAGATCGAAGATCGAGAGCGAGAGCGAGAGGGAGCATCGAGTTCTTGACAACAGATTCTATTCTCTTCTCTTATCATACTTTTATCTTTTAATGTCTATTCAGTTGTGGATTCTTGGTTTTAATTCATTAATTATGAACTAACTCTTTTATTAAGATTTCAATTGAACCTTTTATGTACATAAATTAATTATTTGATTTATTCCAATTATTTATGTCAAAGTGAATTGTTTATCTTGTCTTGTGCTTATTACTTAATTATTTGATCAGTAATTACCTTGTTACTCTAGAAGGAATTGAAAGAGGAATTCTAGGGTTAGAACTGGGCATGATATCATGTGACTTAGTTATTTGCAAAGTGAATAATTAGGTTTGTGAATTGAATGGAAATATCTGTTCATCGCATGTAACACATAAGGAATTGGGATTAGAAGGAGTTTAATTCAATTGTTTTGCATAGGAATATAGCAAGATTAATCTGGATTAAATAGAAGGCAATTGATCACTTGAAAAAGGACTTTTGACATTTGAGAATTCACATTAACAATTCAAGATGAACATAATAATTGGGATAATTGGATAATTGATTTATAGTTCATAATTGGGGATATTGAAGTTTTAATCTTTATTTATTTGAATTCATTTATAAAGTAATTAGTTTAATTAGTTAATTTAGTTTTAATTAAAATTAATTTAGTTTTCTTAATTAGAAAAATCACAATTTGTAATTGTTTAAATAAAATTGATTTGGTTAAGAGTTAGTATTCATTGGTAATTTTATTAAATAATTCCTATATAGGAGCGATACTTTTCTTTATCACTTTATTACTTGTTGATGCAATTAGAAATATTTAGAGCGTATTCATTATTCCTTCTTTTATTTTTTTAAAAAGTAATGCAATATATGGATAACGAATTAGCAGAGAGAAACAATAAAGAGGAAATGAAGAAAGACTGCACCCCTTTTCATAATTTATTAAGAAAATATTCTCTTTATCTTATAAGAAAATGACTGAAGTACAAAAATAATTTGTTCATAAAAACTATCTGAATACACACTTCAAACATAAAATGTCATCTAAATTCTACTTTACTCTAAAAAAATAATTAGGAAGAGTCCACAATTTATTTATTTTGAGAACAGTCCAAAAAGAACGAATATACGAAGTATTAAATATGTAGATTTATTACAATTCATAAAAAATTTACAAGTAAAAAAACACAAACATAATCCCATTAAAACAATTAACAGATTAACAACTAAAAACTAATGAACACCATAATAAGAATAAGTCTGGGCTGACCGGTGAACTGGACACGAAAATGGGACATTTTTAATTTTAATTTAATTTTATTATTTTTGATTGTGACTTCCAAAAATTATATAGTATTTATTATAACAGGAATTTTTATAAAATATAGTATTTTAAGTATAATTTGGATACATATACAAAAACAGGGTTATATAGTTTATATAACCCTATTTTTGTATATATATCCAAATTACACCTAAAACACTGTATTTTATAAAAATTTCTGTTGAAATAAATATTATACATTTTTTGGGAGTCATAATAAAAAAAAATAAAAATAAAATACAAAATGTCCCATTTTTCTGTCCAATAAAGCTGTCTGCGTAGAAGGACTCCCATAATAACTCCAATAAGTCTACGCCGACCGCTTTCTTCCGACCGGGTTAGTGATCGGTCGGAATTTTTATTTTATTTTTGGCTTTTGACTACAAAATAATTAATGTGATTTATTGGAATTGAAATTTTTACAAAATACAGTGATTTAGGTGTCACTGCATTTTGTAAAAATTTCAGTTCCAATAAATCACATTAATTATTTAGTAGTCAAAAGTAAAAAATAAAAATAAAAAATATATAAAAATTACCTAGGTCACACTAATAACTGGCTCAAGAAAGCAAATGCAGTGTAGAAGGACTCTAATAAATCGTGATATATATATATATATATATATATACACACACACACACACACACATACACACACACACACACGGAAAGGATAAAGGGCTTATCCCTTAATTTTACATATCTTACATATCCTTTTTAGCGACGGTTCGATCCGTCGCTAAAAACTAAGATTACAATTCGGATAGAACCGTCGCTAAAAGGGATGAGTATGATAGGTAAAATAAGGGACAAATTTAAAACACTCATTTTAAATAGTACTCTTTTATTAAAATTACGTCGTTTTGGAGATTCTTTTAAAAAACAAGTGGAGCCGAGTAATATTTTTATAAATAAAAAGCAAGTGGGACCACTCTATTTTAATATTATTTTATATTTTAAAAAAATTTTCAAAACAACATAATTTTAATAAATAAATATTATTTAAGAGAGAGTAATCTATTATATATGTTAAATCACAATTTTTGACACAATATATTACTACTACATATCTTGACATCTGTCCTTCTAAACTTTCAACACCTGTACACCGTATCTGATACTCCTAAATGTCGTTTAGAAATAGACCCACTATGGAATACCCTTTAGAAAAATACCCTTCAAAACAGAACCAATTGATGTGCACATGACCTTCGACCTGCCGGCGCATTTGATGGAGTCTTTTGCTAATATACATGCTACGATCGACACATACATTGATCGGCGAAAGAATATATAATATCACCGGCACATAATCTCCGAGCTCGCATCTAAAATCGATCTTCCTCGACACCGACTTATCACCGGTCTTCCTCGGCACCGACTTATCACCGGTCTTCGTCAGCACCGTTATCACCCGGTCTTCCTCGGCACCGACTAATCACCGGTTTAATTATGTTTTTTTGTTTTTTGTCAAATTTTTGTTTCGTTACTGCTGTAGATCTTCCGTTTACCTTCATCTATTTACTTGCTGTTTATTGTTTCATCTATTTTTGTTAATTATGTTTTTTGTTAAATTGTTGTTTCGTCTTTCGTTATTGCTGTTTTTTGTTTCGTTAAATTATTTATTGGGGGTTGTGTTTACCTTCATCTATTTACTTATGTTTTTTGTCTGTAAATCTGATTTATTTCAGTTAGTTATGTTGTGTTGAGCTAGAATTGTGATAAATCTAAAGAGTGTTTAGATTTATCTCAACTATTATCCTTTTAAATTTAATTATGATATCATCCTTTTTAAATTTTGAGATAAATCTAAACATTTATATCAACTATTATAATATTATCCTTTTTATTTTAATTACGATAAATCTAAACAATATTTTGATATTATCCTTTGTAAAACTCAACTTTGTGATATTATTATATTATGGCTATAAATACCAACTCAATACACAACTTCTTATGCCACAAACATTCAATTATTAAACATTTAATCCAATTATTAAGATGACGACTAAGTACGATTTTGTTGATGACATCAGCCCTGTCAAAGAGACGTGGAAGATTAAAGTCAGGATAACTCGACTATGGAATATGCCAAGCTTCAACAAATCAGACTACATAAACAGTATCGAGATGGTACTGTTGGATGAAAAGGTAAAATATATAAACATATATATATATATATATATATATATATATATATATATATTACAACATCTTAACATTTGCATATTATACTTTTATAGGACACCAAAATACAAGCGAGTATCAAAAGGTCCCTTTTTACAAAATTTCAAACATCAGTCAAGGAACAAAAAGTCTTTATAATCACCAATTTCGTTGTCAGTCAGAACGGTGGTTCTTTTAAAGCTACTTGACATCCATACAAAATTAATTTTTTGTATTCCACCTTACTGCGAGAGTTAGATGAAGCTCCCATTCATACATATGGATTTCAATTCACTCCATACGACAAAATACTATCATCTGCGGTTGATGACTCTTACTTAGTTGGTATGCTTAACCATAATTAACCCTATAAGTTTTTACATCGTTATATTTTTAATTACTTACATAATTTGTTGTGTATAACCATAATTTGTTGTGTATAACCAGATGTTATTGGACATGTAACTGCGATGGGGAGTGTAGAAATCAGTACAAGCAATGGTAAACAATGCAAGACAGATAATATTGAATTAACTGATAACAGGTAAATTTTTATACTATACGAGTACTTCCACTATTAACAACTATGATCATTTAAATTAAACTTACATTGTATTTTTCTAACAGTCATAATGTGTTGAGCTGCACCTTGTGGGATGACTTTGCACACCAAATTTGTTCCTTTGCTGAAACAGAAAATCAAAAAAACATTATAATTGTTTTACAATTTGCAAAAATCAAGATCTGGAAAGGTAATAATAGAAGTTTGTATGAAAAATATCTAATACGTGTTTATATGTTTATTAACTATGCAACATTTTGCCATTACATAGGTACACCAGCTTTGTCCAACTCAATGTTCGGCTCGAGACTTCTTATAAATGCAGACATCCCTGAGGTTATTAGTTTTAAAAATAGGTATACTGTGTTTTGTTTTGAAACCCTTATTAAAAATAGGTATACTGTGTTTTGTTTTGTAACATTTAACTATAATCACTGTCACTGTTGTCTATCAGCATTTGCGATGCCAATTCTGGTAAATCTACAATATCTCATTTATCCAGCAATAGTGCATTATCTATTACAGATGAATTCCTTCAAATCTGTGACACGAAAACTCTTTAAGAAATACGTGATGCAACATAGGTAAAACAGTTTTTAAAACACTTTACTTCTTGCACAACATTAACTAATATTCTGTTGTTCATTTTTATTTTGACACTCCAGGATTCATTATGTGTGGTACTTGCTACTATTCTGTGTATAGAAACCGAATATAATTGGTTTTATAATTCCTGCAAAAAATGCTGGAAAAAAGTAAAACCAGACAGCGGAAAATATTGGTGTGATAAATGATTTGACCATGTTAATTATGTGACACCTAGGTATTGTGATACTGTATTTTGTTATATGTTATATCTTCCTTATGTTTATAATTTGTTCAATTCTATAATATTATCAAACTTTGAAAATATAACTTTTAATTGTAGATTTAAAGTATAAGTTAAAGTAATGGATGATACGTCAAGTGCATCTTTTGTTCTATTTGATCGTGAAGCTCAACACGTCATAGGAAAGTCAGCTTAAGAATTGAGGGAACAATTGATTAAGGTAATATTAAAAAACTCCAAGAACCTGTTGTTAACCTTGTGTACGTAACTGTTGTTAATTCATGTTTTTTAAATGCGTTAGGATGGAGACTTTGATTGTTTTTCGGATGAACTCAATATATTGTTGCAAAAGAGGTTCCTTTTTAAAATACAGATATCATCTTATAATTTGAAGGCAAATTATGAGACATACACAGTTGCTAGGATGACTAACGATGAAAAAATAATTGAATCCTACACGAATATATGTGATGAGCCTCAGGTAATATCATTTGGTTGATATTGAATCCTACAATAAATTTGTTTATACATATGAAAAAAAAATAATCTCACACAAGTTTAATTTCATACAACAAATCTATCTGTTGTATGCAGTCAATGCTCGATGTTGTCAACTGTGTCACACCTATAAGCAAAAGGCCTATACATTCAATCAGCGATGATGATGTACAAGGATCTCAGTCAACTGATGTTGAAATATCAACCAACAAAATGCAAAAGAAGATCAAAATCGAGAAAGATGACAACTTTAGTTCTTCAAATTAATTTCATTCAACATCTCATTTTACTACGTAACTTGGTTGTTTGGATTATTTGGATTATTTTTGGATTATTTTGGATGTTTTGTGTGACATGTTATTTGGATTATTTTGAGTTTTAAATTTCGATTATTTGGATTATTATGGATTATTTGGATGTTTTGTGTGACATGTATTTGGATTATTTGGACTATACATGTTATGTGTGATATGTATGTCCTTTGAACATATCACTTTTTCCCTTTTTTATTAACTGAAATGCAAAAATGAGATTTAGTTTCAGGCACATTCAACTCAAAACGGAACTCTTTCCGGCTCAAAATATTCTATTTCGGACGTGAGTAGTTGCTATATGTAATATCATTTAGGATGTGACCCTCTTAATGGTTTCCTTTTAACTCTTTTTTAACTTTGGTTTCAGGTTCCTGAAAGTATCACTATTAATAATACCTCCAATGCTTTGAAGTCCTCTAAAAAGGTAGATTTTTTGTATATTGAGTTTCAATGATTGATTTATATCTGTAAAATGACAAAAAAGTAGTAATTAATCTTTCATATTGTGATGTTGGAAGTATTATTGATGGAGCAGGGAAGTATTATGGATGGAACAGAGATTGTACGTCTGATTCCTATCTGTGCAGTTTATGTGCTAATATTCCTGGCTAAGGGAGGGTTGGGGTGAGTTGCAGTGGGCTGGGTGGTTTTTTTTTTGTGGCGTTTGGGGGGGTGGTGGTAGAGAGAAAGTGAGCCAAACTGTCTGGAAAACAAGGCAATAATGAAAAAAGTGGAGTAAGGATAACCTCCCTGGCTGAGGGTGGGTTGGGGTGAGTTGCAGTTGGCTGGGTGGTTTTTTTTTTGTGGGGTTTTTTTTTTTTTTTGGGGGGGTGGTAGAGAGAAATTGACCATTTTGACGGTAGCTTACAATATTCTGGCTCCATCCAAAGATGAGTCCTATTTTGACTTATTTTATTAAATTCAATACCTCCAATTATTTAGCCATTATTTAGCCATATTTTCATGGTTTGTAATCAATACTAAATTTTAAATTGTGAACATCCTTCTTTATTCACGGAAAAAGAAAAGGGGCAGCACGTCAAATGGGAACCTCATTTTTTGTTCAGGAGTATCTTTTGCACTGGTGATAGCATATCAGTTGCTTTAGAAAATGACATATACTAATATAACCAAAGCTTCCGCACTTACAGATCTGCAAACCTATATATACTGCTTTTTTAAAAGTTTTTTTGCTTATGTTATCTCATTTGTTCTACAGGCAGTGATGAAATCAACTCGGCGACAAATGGAAGAGGAGCTTCTGCAAGAAGACATAACAAGGCTTGAGGATTTGCCGTCATAAACCCTTCTCAGTCGACAACATTTTCTCCTGTGATGTATGAAATGGCTCTAATAATCAACAAGTACGTACACCAGCGGCTATTGGTTTTCATAAAAGCTGCTGCTGAACAAAGAATGAGGATCCCATTTGACGTATAAATTAAATAATCAAGACCTGCTTGAACATGTTCCTGTTCAATTTCAGTATGGCTGCCTCAGGCTATCGACATCCCAGAGCATCTCTTGCTTCAGCACTGATGGTTTTATTAACACAAACTTTCTGAATATCAATTTAACCTATGATGGGTCCTCAAATATTGCGTCTTCCAGCTGAGCTTCATCAAAGGTGGAACCAGATAGTACAGTGATTCTAAACGATACTCCTTGGAGGTTAGCTTTCCCAAAGTTGACCCAATCAAGAATAGCGTTTGAGAAGTCTACGCCTGCGGACAATTGAGATCACTTAGTCAAGGTCTAAACTACTCAAGAGTGATTTCCGTTTTGCATTAGGCATTTCCAAAAGCATATCAAACAGTTAATGTGGCTTGCTCTACATCTTTTATGCTTAAATTTTCATTTAAATGAATCAATCCACAGCCACCATTTGCATTGTACAAGTTCAACAAAATGATCCAAGATATA
Organism: Panax ginseng; assembly: GCA_020205605.1. Lineage (NCBI taxonomy): Eukaryota > Viridiplantae > Streptophyta > Magnoliopsida > Apiales > Araliaceae > Panax > Panax ginseng. The sequence goes on from CM035150.1 coordinate 73,590,970, forward strand.
AGGTAAATAGCTCAAAAAAAATAGTTATTTGAACGAAACATGTTTTTTTCTAAAGAAAACAATATTACTAACTACTTTTATAAGCCTTTAAGCTTACCACTGGAGTAAAACCAAGAAATATAAATATATATGACATAATTTATAGATTTTGTTGACATCCAATTAGATGAAGAAAGCAAACAAATAACATAACAGTGATTTGCAATACGTTTTTCTTAAATTTGTAATATGACTACTGATCTCAGTACTAGTCCAGCCAATATTTGTGACCACCATACCATACCAATTTTTTTTTCCTTTTTTGTCTTGGAAACTTATGGAACAATTACAAATGAATACATAAAAAACCTAATACAATATTGCATTACTTTTTTTTAATAAAAATTAAAAAATACATATTGCAATTATTATTGGATATAAAGGGGATTGATTCATATCCAATAGATCGTGACCGTTCATATTGCAAACCTTAAAAGATATTAAATGTTTAACATTAATTTAATACGTCATCTTTTAAATTTAAAAGTCTAATTATATCTTTAATTTTAAAACAAAAAATTACTACTTTTATAAGTTAAACAAATTATATTAAATTAGTTATATAATAAAAAATATTTTCAAGCTTATGAAAATATTATTAATTTAAAAAATGCAGAGTCAGCCAAATTCATATAGATGAGTAAATTTAGAGATGAGTTCGAAAAGAGGTTCAACCAAGGGCGGAAGATGAAAGCCGAAGTCTTTGCTGCGTTCTTCAAATTCCGGTCTTCACTTCTTTGTCGGTATAATTGCCCCGCTTTCTGAAGAACGGAAAGTACGATAAGCGTGTCAGTGCCAGATCTACTCGCTATCTGTCCGCCATACTCGACTATCTCGCTCCTGAGGTACTAACTCTTGATTTCTTTCTTTTGCATTTTGTTGCTTTATTTTTATAAATTAATTTTGTATATTGTTTAGGATTTGGGGGAAAAGAGTTTTTATGCTTCGTATTGATTGGTTATGAAATTTTTGAGATTGGGAATAACAGAGTTAATTATTATTATTATATGTTTGATAGAAGTGGGTTTCTTTACTTTCGATTGATGTTCACTTTGTTTGATAATTGGTTATTAGATCGACTGATCAAGCTCATTGTGTGTACGTTTTGCTATTCATTGCTTTACGAATATATGTTGTATCGTTGACCAATATTGCATTCATCCTTTTGCTTAGTGTTAATTCTTCTTAAATATGGTGATACATTATACATAAATATAATGTATCAAAGAACATTATAAATTGTACTTTCTTTTGCGACGGATGGAGTAACATATTAATGTCTGTGCTTTCTATGGCATCTTTTTCTACCAAGATTTTTCCCTGACATTTACGTCAAGTCACATGGATTTTAAGTGATTGGATGTTCTCTTACGCGGTATTTTATCCATTTTAGTAATGCATGATCTTAATTTCATAATTGAGATGGGATTTTGATCTAATACTAACCAAGATTTTAATCTCATTTTGGGACAATTTTTTCCCTAATATAACAATAAATGCACATTTTTTAGCAGGTTCGAGGTGCATTATGTAAGATCACTTAGTAATATGTTCAATGAAATTTAGTGCAGTTAAACAATGTAGTGGTTACAATAAATTGTGTTGTTTTTCTAGCTGTAAACAATATACATTATACATAAATATAATTATACAATAAATTGTGTTGTTTTTCTAGCTGTAATTGTGCTATTGATATAAGTTTTTTTAAAGAACAAAGAACAGAAAATACAGTTCTGCTTATTGTTTATACTTTGTATTTACTCACTGCACCAGTATAACCAAAAAGATGAAGACTGCTCACTCCAATATTAATGAAGGTCCAATCAGCCCAGCAAAAGCATTTTACACCATAAACATCTACAGAGGCGCATCTCTTTGATTCAATAGCTTCCTCTTTATATTATATTTCTGCGAAGCCTAAATTATGATCTTAGTCATTAATAATGCTAAAGTTCAACATTTTTAAGACTTTCGAAATTGGACTTTCTTTTGTGATGGATGGAGTAACATATTAATGTCTGTGTTTTCTATGGCATCTTTTTCTACCAAGATTTTTCCTTGACATTTACGTCAAGTCACATTGATTTTTAGTGATTGGATGTTCTCTTACGCGGTATTTTATCCATTTTAGTAATGCATGATCTTAATTTCATAATTGAGATGGGATTTTGATCTAATACTAACCAAGATTTTAATCTCATTTTGGGACAATTTTTTCCCTAATATAACAATAAATGCACATTTTTTAGCAGGTTCGAGGTGCATTATGTAAGATCACTTAGTAATATGTTCTATGAAATTTAGTGCAGTTAAACAATGTAGTAGTTTTTCTGTAATTGTAGTAAGTCAAGCCTATGGGGTATTTACAAGTTTTTGACTGGCATTAGATTGTACTTTATTGGTAAACATTTTGCTGCATTTGTTGAATCACTAGCACACACATCCATGTTAAGTGAACAGAAGATGTATTCAAAACATTCCTTGCGTAAGTTATTACTTTCACATATACAAATTAAAAAGCCTATACTGCTTCTTAAATGTGTTGATAAGTTATACATATATGTGTTTGTGTGTGTCTATGTCTAAGGTATCAAATACTCCACATTTGATCAAGACATGGCTTCTAAGTTTCTGTTTCATCATTTTTATTTAAATTTTTTCGTTCATTATGTCCTTTCCCTTTTATTAGTTCTTTTAATTATCTAAGTTTTAGTTTGTATTCTTTGTGTTATCATTGAACTAATATATTTAGCAGTTCCTTATTCCTGCAAGAAACACATTATTTTTTAATCTTTTATTAATTATTTGTTATACATGCTAATAAGTATGAATGACAATAATAAAAATTGTAAATCACATGATATCATTCGTGATACAAACAACAGTTCATGATATAGTTGTTGTTTGTCGTTCAGCCATTACGTACTTCAGCTTTACGCAATTGAAATAGAGTGTTGCAATTCATTTGGATAGTATTAAGTGTGCTATAGTTATTCTTTAATAGATTTAATATATTTTAACCTACTCTATTTTATCATTATTTCACTGAAAAATTTTCTTTTGTATTTCTAGGATTCCTTTGAATCCTCTCTAGCACATATACGTTAAAGTTGACTTTATGAGACTGTATGAAGATCAACATACCGCAATTTTGAAATACCCACATTAATTGATTTTAATTATTTTGTACTTATAGTCAGTTGAATATGAGAAATATCTGAACTAAACAACCTCTATGATGTAACTGTTATCAATCATGATGATGGAATTGCATTTTTATATAGTTGGATAACATGACCGATATGATTATGGTGATGTGAAAATTATTTATATGCATACTTGATCTAATCTGATGATTATCGATTATATATAATTGCCATCCTAGATTTTATATATTTTTCTTCCGTATCCATTCACGTTCATAGAGAGCCATCTCTCAAAAGTACATATTTCAGTAACTCTATATTTCAGATAATATGATTTAGTATTTCATTTTTAATATTATATTTTTTTTAAATATGTTGTGCAATAATTACAGCTTTGGATCCTATATTGTTGTATGTAGATTACAAGATTGAAGAGCATATTTCCAAAAAATATTCCAAAAATTGGGGAAATCAACCTTAAGACATACATGTCAGAAAGCAAGGAAAAACATGAATTTACTATCAACCATTGGGACAAAACTCAGTCAAGGATGCATAGAAGGATGAAAATGCTGGAAAAACGACAAAAAAACTGCAACGTATACTTTTTACTTTGTTAATCTTTAATTAAGTTTATAAAAATATTTTTCTACGGTCAAACTATCCTATGCATATTGATTGTGTTTCCTATTTCATTTTAGAATCCACCAACAAAATGAGCACAAGTACTACATCTGTGAAAGCAAGCAATACTTCAAGAATGCATCTAAGTGACATTTCAAATGGTAATTATTTCATTAAATCTTTGTATTTACTTTACGTTCAATATAATTGCTTATCCTAATATCATATTCATTTTTTATGTAGTTTGTACAAATCTCAATTCAGCTTTCGATGAAGTTGCTGGTAGTCGTATTGACTCAATACCAAATATACATTTACAAACAGCAAAGCATTGTCAACATATAAATCAGCAAGATTGTGTTCATCCAGTACCTAATGATGGTATTTATATATATTCAATTTCTTTATTTTTGAGCTTTAAAATTCAAATTAATTTCATGAAAACTAATTTTTTTTAATCATGACAAACAAGTTATTCAAGGAAAGGAAAACACTCCGGTTAGCAAAGACAACTGTGTTCATCTTTCGGATAATGGTATTTAATTCTCACGTTTTAATTATCTTTGCTTTAATAAATTGAAAATGTTATAATAATTCAATAAATGTGGGATGTCAGATTTATATATGTTCGTGTATTTGTTATTATATTCTAGATACCTATCCACTGAACCTTTCTACAATTTTTATTGATCCCCCTGACAATGGTATGATAATATCTTATTATACTAATAAACACCATGCATATTTAAATTTATAATATTTTAAAAATATTCTTATTTATCTAAAAAATATATTAAGCATTAATATGTTTAAATACTATCTACAAATACTATTTAGTATTTATTTATAAATTGTGACGCCCTCAAAACAGGTATACATCACCCATCTTGGGTCGCTAGATACAAGGTACTGAATACAAATATAACTTAATTATATACAATTAAATGTAAAATACGACAAAACATAGGTCATTGTGAGTTTTAATACAAATATTGTCATCTGACAATATCCACACTCAATGGAGTCCTCATTACATTTATTATCACACTATTTCACAACATAGTGAGGACTACTAATGCACCATCTAGATCATCACTGTTCCCGACTAGTCCCAAACTACGCTCTCATTTCACAAGAGAATAATGAAAGAAAGAATTGAGCTCAACTAGCCTTAGTAAGAAATATTATGACTAATATAATGCGTAATAAATTATCATTAGCCTTCAACTGCTAAACCGATAAAATATAATGGACAAAATGTTTAACTGCAGCGGATCAAGCAATCCATTAGAAGAGTCAAGTAAGGTATAAAATCTACTATCTTCTATGATTTAAAAGTTTTCATCAACTTTATCGTTGAGACTCACCTTAATAAATAAAATCGAATCATCTCTCGCTTACTACCAAGGATATTCATGTAATCATCAATAGTGTCACGACTATCTCGAATAATCCTCGGTCATAATCATACCAACAACTGCTTACCAATGAACTACAAGCCAATGAGGACTTTTACCACATCATTCATCATATTACTTAAGCCATGATTATACCGAATAATCCTCGGTCATAATCATACCAAGTCCATCTACGCATCGTAAGCCAAATATGACTTTCAACATAATATAAGCATGAGGATGATGACAATTCAATAAAACAAGTTCAAGAATAAATTTTAAAGATTTATAAGTTAATTTATCCTGAACTTAATAACGTCCAAATTGTCAACATGATACTGCTTTATGGAGTAAAATTCAAGAATGCTCAGAAGAATATTTCCATGAAAAGATACTGGATGAAGCGTAAATATCAAGGATATTCTACTAATTTCATGGAGTATAGAAGCCAAAACTTTAACCAACTGAGTATAATAAAATATATGAAACTACAAATGAATTTTCACCCGACATGCGGTAATCCACGTATACAGATCATTTCCATAATTTAATAAGGAATGAATACAAAGGATCATTCACCATTATGTGGTAATCCACATACACAAAAGTATTCCAACGTAATAATAATAAAGAATGAAATAATGTATGGATTCACCACGCGCATGCGATGATCGCATGCATAAAAAGTTATTCCTAATAGAATAATAAATAATGGAACCAATTAAGCCATAAATACACAGACATGTGATATTCCGACGGTAATAATAAATAATGGAACCAGTCCCAAGTGAAACGCACGCATGTGATATTAGATAGAATAATAAAGAACGAAATATTACAGAAATCACCACGCATGCGATATTTAGCATGTAGCGTGTTATTCCAATGTAATAATAAGAATAGAATACCGTAAGAATTTCACCATGATGTAGTATTTTTGCATGTAGGCGAGTTTATTCCAACATAATAATAAAGAATGGAATAACGGAAGAATTTCACCAAGTATAGGTATCCGCATGATACATGTGTTATTCCAACGGAATAATAAAGAATGGAATAATGAAGTTCTCTTCATGAATAAGAAAGAAAGAATATCCCTTACAGTCAACAAATAATATTCCCTACCTTAGAAAAAACTGGATATTGGAGTAGTGAAGTAGCGAGAATACTTTCTTCTTTCTCTCTATAGTTTCTCTCTAGAGTTTCAGGTGAATTCGTAAGAAATAATGAAGGAATGAGCTTTATTTATAGAAGAACCGAAAGTGGCTCTCGTCTTAACGAATGGTCAAAATGACTCTTGGTAATATCAAAGAGGCAACTACTATTTGCATGAAGGGCAATTAACTCTTAAAACAATCAAGGCAAATAACTCTTGGAAAGTCAAGGACAAATAACTCTTGAAAAAGCAAGGGACAAATAACTCTTGAAAAAGCGAAGGGACATGTTATTATTAAAACTTTAAATCAACGATCCATATTGATTTACTATTATAATTTCAACCAACGATTCAAAAAATTAAAGACATCTCCTCATGGAATAATATTGTACCCAAAAATGATTTGGACCAGAAAAGAAATATATTTTACGGAGAATAGTACTTCCGTGAATAATAACTCGTGAATAGTAACTCATGAATAGTAACTCGTGAATAAGAACTCATGAATAAGAATCGTGAGTAGTACTCAACACCTAAAAGTGCCCCGAATACCCGATTGAACAATATAACCTCCAGACATCAATTATTATCGAAACAAATGTCAATTTCCACTAACACTAATAATCCCAACACAATGGAACTATCAATTTCATCTTTAATCAACACGAACTTGTTCATCATTAATATTATAACTCATAATATTTAACAATCAGGTTGTTCCCAGGAAAGAGGGGGCTTTTCGATAAGGATTTCTCCTTATTGGCGCAAGCATTAGGTGACCAAACCTCTCCTCGATGTAACTTCTGCATATCACAATATTGCAAATAATAATATGAATAACGTTGTCATTGCCTCAATTATTGATTTAATAATATATCATATTATGCAGATGATACCGTAAACAATAATTGAATCAATAATATGAGAGATATGATCGCAACAAATTATCAGTAGTAATAATTGAGTATAAATGAGTGACTTCACGTAATCATCAATAATCAATACCGTGCAAGCACTATCGCAACCAATGCGTATTCAACAGCATTTTTACTACCGGGTAGTTCAATAGTTTTAACGGTAACACCTCCGCCGTTATTTTTATAGAAAGATAATTTTGTCGTTTTTTAACTACGACAATACTTTCATTGTGGGGTCCACCAATAATTGTGCCGTCATACGAATATTTCCTGTTAAAACGAATATTTTTCGACCAATCGAATATTATATAATCACTTGCTTACTTTGCAAAATTTATAAATATTACCTACAATTATAACATTATATCAAATCCACACCATAATATTATAAAAAATATTTCGAGAAAAATTAAATCTTATTCATAAAATCTGGGGTCTCACATAAATTGTAAATAGTATTTTTTTCCATTTTTTTTCAATTTTTTATTTTTACAATAATTGTTCTTATAATACATTTATTAATAAATTATTATAGTTGAAATGGTTTCTAATGTTCATTTTGCTAATTATGGTATATTCTTCAACTTGCTTATCATTTAGCATGATCCATAATTTTTTATTATAATTGTACTCTAATTATGATATATCTACTTAAATTTATTAAATTCAGATTATTGGGACATCGGTGACCCAATCTGGGAATGTTCATCTTGTAATGCATTGATGTGGTATCACGAAAGAATAAGCAAGAATCAAAAAAGCAAAAATCCAGAATTCTCAATGTGTTGTGCTGGAGGAAAAGTTCAACTGCCTCTGCTGAAAGAACCACGCCATATTCTGAAAGCTCTTCTTAATGGTTTTGATCACAGAAGCAGTCATTTCATTGACAACATTCGTGCATACAATATGATGTTTTCTTTCACATCAATGGGTGGGAAGATTGATTCATCACTTAACAATGGAAAGGGTCCAACTGTTTTTAGATTATATGGCCAAAATTTTCACAAAATTAGAAGTTTGATACCAAATATAAGATCCACTCCAAAGTTTGCTCAACTATACATATATGATACAGAAAATGAAATTGCAAATAGAATCAGTGCCCTCAGGTGTGTATTACTCTTTTCTATATATTCTTTAAAATTAAATGATTATTATATAGTACTAACTAAGTTTTCCTTTTGTTATTTTATTAAACAGTTCAGTAAATAATTCAAAAACATTTGAATCATCGATTGTAGCAGATTTAAAAAAGATGCTTGATGATAACAATGTTGTGGCTCAATCATTCAGGATGGCTAGGGATAGATTTCATTCTAGAGATTTCAAAGATGTTAAATTGAGGCTTATTGGAAAAAGGAACTGTGATGGACGAAGGTATAATCTCCCTACTGCACCTGAAGTTGCTGGTTTAATTGTTGGTGACATTGGAAGCTCAAATAATGATAGGGATATCAAGTAGAGACTCAGAATGGTTTATTAAAACGAATAAGCGAATTGCACCCTTCTTACCTTGCAATGCAGTACCCTTTGCTTTTCTCATATGGTGAAGATGGATTTAGACATGATATTCTTCTAACTGAAAATTCAAAAGGAAAGAGGGGAAGAGTAAGCATGAGACAATTTTTTGTCTTTAGGATACAAGAACGGAAAAATGAATCAACGACACTTTTACATTCAAGGAAATTGTTTCAACAATTTTGGTCGATTCTTACACTATGATCAAGGCATAGGTTGTGTTTTATTCGCATCTTAATCAAAAGAATCTAAGAGCGGATATGTACAAAGGTCTAATCTGCTTTGTTGAAAGGAGAAACTGATCCATCATCACGAGGGAAGCGAATTATATTACCTTCTTCATATGTTGGTGGTGCACGATACATGATCCAAAATTATCAAGACGCTATGGCGATTTGTAGGTGGGCTGGATACCCTGACCTTTTTATTACATTCACATGCAATTCAAAGTGGCAAGAGATACAGAGGTTTGTTAATCAAAGAGGCATTAGACTCGAAGATAGAGCTGACATAATTTGTAGAGTCTTCAAATTAAAACTAGATCAGTTAGTTATAGATTTGAAACACAAACAAGTTTTTGGAAGGGTAAAAGCAAGTATGCTTAATTTTAATAAATTTTTATAATTTAATTAGTTCATCAAAATCTATTTTAATTATTTTTTATCTCTTGCAGTTTTGTATACAGTTAAATTCCAAAAACGTGGCTTGCCTCACGCTCATATTCTACTATTCTTGCATCCAGAAGACAAGTATCCTACTGGTGATGATATTGACAAAATAATTTCAGCTGAAATACCGGATCAAGAAATTTATCCAAAGATATATGAAGTTGTGAAAATTTTCATGATACATGGGTCGTGCGGTGTTTCTAACAAAAATTCTCCATGTATGAAAGATGGAAAATGTTCAAAACATTTTCCTAAAAGATTTAACAATCAAACCACTATAGATGGTGATGGTTATCCCCTATACAGACGAAGAGATGATGGTAGAACTGTGGAAAAGAATGGAGTTTTACTTGACAATAAGTTTGTTGTTCCTTATAATCCACAACTGTTGCTGAAATATCAAGCTCATATTATTGTTGAGTGGTGCAATCAATCGAGGTCAATAAAGTATTTGTTCAAATATATAGACAAAGGTCATAATCGGATCACTGTTGCTTTTTATCAGAATAAAGGCGATACAAAAGAACATGAAGGCCTTGATGAAATCAAAATGTATTATGATTGTAGATATGTTTCTCCATGTGAGGCAAGCCTGGAGAATCTTTGGTTTTGGAATAATTACAGAGATCCAGCTGTGGAGAGGTTAACCTTCCATCTTCCAGAAGAGCAGACAGTGGTATTTGAAGATGATGATCCAATTAACTCATTTTTAAGCAAGTGTACGAATAATCAATCAATGTTCTTACAGTGGATGCAGGCTAACAAGGATTACCTAGAGGCTAGAGAACTTACATATGCTCAATTTCCATCAAAATTTGTATGGAAAGAGCAAATTGAAAGTGATGGAGTTACAAAGAAGAAAAAATGGTGTCCAAGAAAACAACGGGTAAGCATTAGTAGAATTTTCTACGTTCCTCCAGGGAGTGGAGAATTATATTACTTGAGGGTTTTGCTAAACACAGTCAAAGGTGAAACATGTTATGATGATATCAAGATCGCGAAGTGGGGTTTTATATCCTTCATTCAAAGAGACATGTTATGCATTAGGTTTATTGATGATGATAAGGAATATATAGATGGAATATCGGAAGCATCATTTTGGGGTTCAAATTTCATTATCTACTTTTGAGTCTTTTGTGACTTTCTTATTTTTAAATTGTATTTCAAGGCTGAAGTAGTTTGGGAAAAGACATGGAATCTTCTTAAAAACATTTCTTCATAAACAAAAAAATATTCTGCAATATAAAGGTATGTTTAGCAATACTTATAAAAATATTCTTATTTTTTAGGCAAACGCTCATTACACAACATATATAAAAACTAAATCTTCCTCTTTTATCAAGCGCTTTTGTTTTGAATTCCATAAATAATATTATTTTCCATCATGCTTTATTTTGAATTACACAAGATAGATAAACTTGAACCAATATTATATTTCATAATATTTTTGTACATTTGCTTTATAATATATATTTTTCATTTTGTTAGCTTTTTAGTTTTTACTGACAAATTTTAAAACAATAATTTTCTATATTGATAGTAAATTATATTAATTGGTCATTCATTGTTTAATAATGATTTTTTTATTCAAAAATATAGTGGATCCTATGCTTAATAAACATAAACTTTAAAAAGAAAAAACATACTATGCATTTGATACACCCATGATATAGTAGGGCTTTACTCCAATCAATATCCATGATATCAGTTACCTTTACATAAATTATCACCTAATACCATCCATATGTGTGGTTATAGGTGGAGTTGTACATGTTTATATTATAATACATGTTTTTTAAGAATATACTACTTTTAAAATTATATAATTTTTTTCCAATTATCTATTTAACTTTTAACTTGGAATTTTAAATTTTATATTTTTCTTTCTTAATGAGCGATTTTGAATCGAGTGATGAACAATTGAGGAGTTATACTCTTGCCAAATTGAAAAGCTATCGCAAAGCAATGGAAAAACTTTCATGAGATTACCTACACCTTTTTTCCAAATTCAATAATTATCAAGAGGGCAAAATAGATTTATTCAAGATGAGCTTTGTTATGATAGGATAAACTTGACAAGAGATCATAAAACTCTTCTTTTCAGTTTAAATAATGAGCAAAGAAACATTTATCAAACCATCATGGATGCGGTCTTAAGGGATGAAGGAGGTGTTTTCTTTGTTTATGGATATGGGGGAACTGGGAAGACTTTTATATGGAAAACTTTGTCTTCTGCATTACGATCAACTGGAGAAATAATACTAACTGTTGCATCAAGTGGAATAACTTCTCTTCTTATCCCTGGAGGTAGAACAACTCATTCTAGATTTTGTATCCCATTAGTTGTTACTGAAGATTCAACTTGCAACATTAAATAGGGAAGTCAATTGGCTGAGTTGCTTAGAAAAACTTGACTTATTATATGGGATGAAGCTCCAATGGTACATAAACATTGTTTTGAAGCTTTGAATAAAACATTAAGAGATGTCCTAAGATTTAGTAAGTCGAATAGTATAGATCAACCATTTGGTGGAAAAGTAATTGTATTTGGTGGAGATTTTAGACAGATATTACATGTTATTCCCAAGGCCAGTAGACAAGACGTTGTTTTAGCAACTCAATTCTTCATATTTGTGGAGTTTTGCAAGGTTTCGACTTTAACAAAGAACACTGAGACTTCAATCTCAAAATTCAAATTCGATATAGAGAGTTGAGAGAATTTTCCGAATGGATATGAAGGTTGGAGATGGCACAATTTGGCGGACCTAATGATGGTGAAGCAGATGTAAAAATCCCTGATGATATTCTTATAAAAGATCCGATCAAACCCCTTGCAGCAATTGCTGATAGCACATATCCCAATTTATTGGAAAAATTTGACGATGGCTTTTATTTTCAAGACCGAGCCATCCTTGCTCCTACACTTGATGATGTAAATAAGGTTAACGAATATGTGATGTCTTTATGGCCAGGTGATGAAGTAACATATCTAAGCTCGGACAGTGTATGTAAGGTTGATGAAAACTCAAACGGCTGTGAAGGCGTTTACACACCAGAATTTTTGAATAGCATTACATCTTCTGGAATGCCCAACCACAAGCTTCGGTTGAAGATTGGGGTTCTGTAATGTTGTTCAAAATATAGATCGTTGTTCGGTTTGTGGCAATGGCACGAGATTAATAAATAACTCAATTGGGAAAAACATGTGATAAAGCGAAGAGTAATTTCACTTCGGCAATTTTGGGCACATGGTTTTCATACCTCGATTGGTCTTAACACCTTCGCACCTTAGATTACCTTTTAAATTCCAACGAAGACAATTTCTTTGGTTGTTTGCTTTTCCATGACAATTAATAAGAGTCAAGGGCAATCTCTCTCTCATGTTGACTCAGATCATCACGTCCCATTTTTAGCCATGTAATCAGATATGTAGCGGTATCACGAAGTTACAAGCAAAAGTAGATTGAAAATATTAATTTGTGACAAGGATGGAAAAACATACAATACTACAAAGAATGTAGTTTTCAAGGAAGTTTTTCACAATTTAATGTAGAAAGGTTTGACATCTTCTAGCTATTATATTTTTGCTGCTCATTATTATTGTATGAAAACCCCTGATTTCTTTCTATGTGCATAAAGGTGTGCTAAAGTCTGATTGCTAAATTGTTTTCTTGGCAGGTGACAGGCTGAACTTCTCTTTGGCTGTTGTGGTCACAGTATATCCGGATGTGTTTAAAGCTTGGGCTGCTGCTAAAAGCCTTGAGGTAAACCCATCTTAAACCTCACAAACTTAAAGTTGTTAACTTCACTAACTTAAAGTTGTTAAAGTACATCAACTCTTTTAACCATCTTGACAAAATTTTAATCTGATCTTTTTTTCTATGGAGTTTATATTGTAAATTTCATATCTACTGTCCTTTACATTTCAATATCACTCTTTTGGCTTCTGTTTCTCAATGCTATAGTCCATTTCAAAATATTTAAAGGTTCACTCTACTGTGATTAAGCATATTTGCATATTCCAATTTGCAGTAGTGGAGGTTAGCAGGCTTCAACTTGAAATTCCAAACAAGTACTACTCCCCGTCAATAAGTGAACTTTTGAAGTTTTGGTCACTGCTCTATTAAAATCATTTGTATACCCAGTTTTTAATAATATTGTAGCCACATTAACAGGTAACAGAAGAATAAGGGAGAGAAGAAAAGGAAGAACATAAAGGCATTACGTTGTGATGAAACACGTTTATGGAGAACATGCACATCTAATAACAACATGCACAAATCAAAACTAAGTTGACCCTATTTCCTCTGTAATATGAACATATGTTAAATATTGCAATCTAATTCCTATTTATTTTGGATGGTTTTGAGGTCTCACTATATCGGTTTTTATACTTCAATAGTTGCTTTCTACATATTAAAGCCATTTGTCAATCTTTCCAATGAATTCAGTATAACTAAAATAAGCACATTGAAATGAATACCGAGAATTTGGTGGGCAAGCAAATTCTTGATTTTATCGACTTGTGGTTAAGCAGTGCGATGAATCTGAATGTCTTAATGGAACTTTTTTCAATATACCGAGATTGGCAGGAGGAGAAGTCTCAGAATATTAGTAAAAGACAGGTTTGCTTTGCATTCAAAGCGTGTGTTTTAGAGAACAGTAGTGTATGCATATAGAAAACTTTCCTATGGTCAAAGTTTGTTTTTAATGTATCTAACAATAATGTGTGGAAGACATTTTTTGCAAGTTTTGGGATGGTGGAGAAAGAATTGATGTGAGACCCCGAATTTTATGAAATAAAAGTATTCAAATTTTCTATTTTGGTAAATAGTTAAATTGATAAAAGTTTAAAGTTAAGGGTAATATGTGAATTTTTTTTTTGCAAACTAAGCAAGTTGATATAAAATATTAGTTGTATTTGGGAATATTCGATTAGTCGAAATATTCTTTTTTTTGGGAATATCCCATTTATTTGGCAGATACAATCATTAGTGGACCCCATGGACGGAATTATTGCCGGATTGAGAAAACGATAAAAAATATTTTATATGAAAATAACGGCGGAAGTTTTACCGTTAATCTTGTTGAAACACCCGTGTTAAAAGTATGCGATGTCTGCGTTGTTGCATAATAAAGACACCTCAGTATTGATTATTGATCTTTACGTAATAAGTCACCCGCTTTTGTTTTATTAGTATTATTAATGTAATAAAATGCAGAAAATCTTTTTATATAAAATGTAATACTTTTATAAAGTTATTCGTTTTATTAGGCTAATAGTAAAATCTTTTTATATAAAAGCAGTAATACTTTTATAAAGTTATCATTTTTATTAGACAATAATTAGAATATATTATATTTTATTCTCGTAGTGTTTCAGATAAATTTCTGATAAGTGTTTTGCATAGTAAAATCTTTTTATATAAAATGTAATACTTTTATAAATTTATTCGCTTTTATTAGATTATAAATAGAATATATTATATTTTATTTAAAAGATTTTGCTTTAAATATGGACCGTCTCGATTAAAAGTAAATCAATCTGGACTGTTCATGAATTAGTTATTATGCGATCCATTCTTACATAAATATAAGCTCATTCCTTCATTATTTCTTTTAATTCACTTTGAAACTCTGAGAGAAACTATAGAGAGTTTCTTCTATAATCTTGAGCGTATTTCTTTAGAGTTTAAGAAAGCTTTGGCGTAATGCAACTTTTCTTCAAGTATATTCATACTACCAATGAATACTTTTCTTTTTAAGGTAGGAGATATTATTTGTTGTAATCGTAGGGGATATAATTGTACGTTACTCGTAAAGGATATTATTATTATTATTATAGTAAGGGTATTATTTCGTTCAGATTCATGAAGAGAAACTTACATTATTCCATTCTTTACTATTCTCATTGAAATAACTCAGATCTGTTGACCACTCTGATACATGGTGAAATTCTTCTGTTATTATATTCTTTATTATTATGTTGGAATAACTTTGTCCATGCGAATCGCATACATGGTGAAATTCTTCTATTCTTATATTCTTTATTATTACGCCGGAATATCCCGTCATGCGTACGTTTATGCACGACCGGTTCCATTATTTATTATTCATTGGAATAACTCATGCATGCTTGATCTATCGCATGCCCTGGTGAATTCTTCTCATTATTTCATTATTTATTATTACATTGGAATATCACATGCGTGCGTTTCGCATGACCGGATTCCATTCTTTATTATTACATTGAAATAACATGTATACATGTGATTACCGCGTGCATTGTAAATGATCATTCGTATTCATACGAATAGTATTTTCATTAAAAAGGGGTTTCTACTAGGGGCAGTTTTATAATTTTTTTGATCCTCAAAAATTCTGGAAAAATTTGAAATGATAATTTGATGAGTTTTCTAGATTGTTTCGAAAAATGGCGATTTTTGGATGTATAGATTAAGAGTTATGAATTTTATGGGAAAAGACTATTTTAAAAGTAAACCCTTATAACTCCTTGTGGTTAACTCCAAAATTAGTGAAATTTTTATTGAGTATATGTATATAACAGGAGTATACCTACAGAAATTTCGAATTTTGGACAAAATATAATTTATGATAAATGTCTAAATATTCAGCAGATTTTAGCCATATGAAAAATAGTAAATGAATTTTAAAAATTACGAGAAAAATATATATTCAAGATGAGATTATATTATGCTAAATCCCAGAAAAGAAATATTTTTGGGACTGATTTGGTATTTTTTATAAAAATAAACTTGTTATGAGTAAATGAAATAAATATGTTATGTGAAGTAATAAAATTAGAAAATAGGATTTTATGGCTTCAGAATCTTATATAGGGTATATGTGACGAACGAGATTTTTGTAATTTAATTCTTAATATTTATTGAATTAATTAAATAATTTCGATGATTTAATTATTAGATTAAATAATTAATTGATGCAATTGTGATAGATTAATTTAATGATATGTGTTTTATTTATTAATTTAATGTGGAGAATATTTATTATTCAAGTATGTATTTATGTGAGCTTATTGAATTTAAAGAAATATTTAATAAGCTTCAACGTTATTTTAATTAATGTAATAATTAATTTTAGATTAATAATTTGATATTATTAATTAATGAAAAATTAATTATATGACTATGTAAATTTATGAGAAATTATTATATTTTATTTATATTAAATTAAATAAATTAATTGAGTTATTTTATAAATGGTGTGACATTATTTAAACTATATGATAAAAGAGTTTATTAAATTAATTGAGTTTAAGCCTTGTAAGGCTAGCCAAACATGGCACTAGTGGAGGTTGAGGGAAGTTAACCCATGATGGGTAACTGACCTCCACAATGCGTCAGTTTATTTGATGCGACGTCTTCTTTATTTCATTTTCTTAAGTCTGATAAAACTAGTTAGAGAGAATTATAAAATTTTTAGAGAGAATTCAGAGGATTTGTGAGAAACTCTGTGATTGAAGAAGCTTTTGAAAAAGAGTTTTATCACTACTCATTAACACTGGGTAATTTCTCCAAACTCAATTTCTCTTTTACGTCATTAAGATTTCATGAAAATGGCTTTCAACGTTTTTGTTTAAACATCTGTATTTGGGAAAGGAGTAATGTTTATGGGTTGTGTATGTATTAATATATATCAAATCATATTCAATTATATATTATATAGATTACCATATCATCAGTGTCATAAAACAAGTTGTATATGTTGCTCAAAACTTACAGAGTATGGGTTTTGGCCATATGGCCCTTATACGTAATTTTAATGTGTCAAACATAAATGGTTTTGTAAAATTTATACTCGTATATTATTATGCATGTTAATATGAAGAGACCAAACTTTAAATGAACTGGATTCTTGTGTTATAACTTGAATCCGTAGTATTAATTTTCATGATTTATGTTCAAAACCTTCAAGAACATCAAGAATGTGCGTTGAAATTTACATATTTTAATTCAAATTATGTGTTTTAAATGGTTAAAGTCGCTTTATAAATGTTGGGTAATGATTATATACGAATTCTAACATGTGGGTATGATTAAATTGGTAGTAATAATTTAATTGAGTTTTTTGGTACGTTACAGAATTTTCGCGAAATCTTGAGCAGGCTTTTTATTCACAAGTACCACTGCCAGCATTACTCGCGCCTTTAACATCCATACTACAGCGCTAAGAGTCTGGCATGCGCCATCGCTACCGCAACGTCGAGTACCGATTAAAAAGTGAAATGTAGGCCACTCTCCTCTAAAATGTTCGTAAATAATTTTTTAAATGTCAAGTCTAGCAATGTGTTAGTAACTTAATGTAATGAACATAGAAATATGTTAGAAGTATAATAAGATGTTAAAATAGATGCTTAACATGTAAATAACATAATTACATGTGGATTGAATTATTGAATACATAATTAGCTTATTGTTCATAAATTGTAAAATATGAGACAATGAGTGTAGTAATTTGATTAAATGTGATCATTATCAAAGTTAGACAAAGAGAATGAACTTGTGATGACTAGTATGTTATAATTGACTGGTATTATGAATGTAAATGATATGTAGGATTTAAATCAAAGAACGAGTTTAATTAAAGTGTAATCTACGCACAAGGCAAGTTTCCTACCCCTACTTGTTATCATTGTTCAAGTTTATTATTTACCTTGAGTAAATTCTCATTACTATTATTCAAGTTCAAATTGTTATATTAAAGATTGACTATCCTTTCAAAGTATGAATTTGTTATACAATATTTGTTCTATTGTATACTTCTTGAGATTATTATTCAATTTGAATATCATTATTGTTGAACCTTGTTAGACTAGCGAATCCTTATTGATTCAACTAGTCCATAGTTGATGAACGTTCTAAATTTTAGAACCCTTATTGAATTATCCAAACCAAATTTCCTTTAGTGCGCGCTCGAATGTCAAATCGAGATGAACAACCTATGAAAGGGATTTACTTATGCGTTATCGTTAAGATATTGTGCATAGTATGGTACTAAAATTTGATTCCCCTAAGTACGAGTAGAAAAGGTCCATAGTCTTATGATCATTAAAGGTTTCAAGTATAACCCTTGATAACCTAGGACATAGTTCAAGGTCTTATGACCCTCAGAAACCTTTTGATTCTTGTTATTCATTCTTGATTCAAAAGTTGAGCTTTATTTCAGAAGTCTTTGATTCTCTTGTATGTTATTATACATTGTTATTTCATTATTTTACTTGTGGGCAATAGTGCTTACTCTTGCGTTATAATAACATTGCGTTTAGAGAACGAAAGAAGCGCATTTAACCTTCCACTAGTAAAGGCAAGGGCAAGCTTAGCAAGTAATGAAGATTGATTACTTATGTGGTTATGTAATGATAATTAGAATTGATGTTACTTAAGACTTATTTGTTTATGTTTCCGCACAGATGATTAAAGGTTAGAGTAACCTGGGATTGTATTTATTATGTAGTTGATGTAACCCCATAAAGAGATTTATTATTATTTCTATCTATTGCATGGTTTGCATTTATTATGGGTAGATAGATAGATGATATTTGTACAGTGAACATCAAATCCCGTGGAATTGAAGTACCCGGATTTGGGGGTGTCACAATATATGCAGATTTTGATGAGGGATTTGATCATTGATTATGAAATCTTATGAGTATGGCATTTTTGAATGATTAAATGCATTATTTGATAAAATATAAACAATTGAAATAAATTGTTTATAAGTTTAAGAAATGATTAAAATATTGTTATAATATTAATGATATTAGATTATGAGATTATTAAGTGATTGATAACATTTGGTTATTATTGAACGCTGAATAAATTGTATTATAAATGTTTAATATTTATCCTTTATCTCATTTGATTGATTCTTATATCATTGTCATCATCCCCATACTTATATTGTGTTGAAAGTCATCTTTGGCCGTAGTGCATAGATGGACTTGGTATGATTATGACCAGGGATTATTCGGTATAATCATGACCGTAATGTTACAAATGATGTGAAAAAGTCTTCATTGGCCCGTAGTGCATTGATGGACAATTTTTGGTATGATTATGGCTATGGATTCTCTTCGGCCAAGGGTGCAAAGATGAATTATTTTATGGCATGATCATGACCGTTGATGAAAACACGATTATCTTTAGCCTGTAGTGCATGGATAATTCAGTGATATGGATTGATTATCGGGCTGAGTCTCAGCGATGAAATATAAATTCATGGATGTGATATTAACGAATATCCTTGGCCAGTAGTGCGAGGGTGATTCGATGATGTGGATTATTTATTAAGTCGAGTCTCGTGATAATATTTATTATACATTTTTAATTAAGTAGAAGATAGTAGATATCATGATCTACTTGACTCTTCTAAAATACAAATGTATGTCTTTGGCATGTAGTGCAAAGATGAATTATTAATGAATATCTTTGGGTCGTAGTCAAAGATGAATTTATTAATATGATTATGGCGAGAATTCGATTTGGTATAACCATGATTTTTGATGTTTCGGTGAAGATAGGTGATGAAAATTATCTTAAGTCACAGTTGCGAAAGAGGAATTTAAAACCACAATTATGATTATGAGTTATTCATATGATTGTGGATGAGGCTGATGATTTATTTTACATGGATAAAATATTATTGGTGGACTTTTAACATAGAAGATAATAGACCTTATGGTCTATTTGACTCTTCTAATGGATTGCTTCGTTCACATTACAACTATGGTTGAAAAGTTTTATCATCTACCATATGTTCTAAATCTTTGATTTATTATTGATGAAAGCTATTGATAATTTAATTATCTTTAGTCATGATATTCTTTACTGGGCTAGTTGTGTTCACCCTTTTTGTTTCACAATTCCTTTCAGGTAATAAGAGTGTTCTTAGTAAAGAGTGTTCTTTGGGTCGAGCGAGGATAATGAGGGGAATATAACAGTGGTCTCTAGCTGTGGAAGGTTCTCCCTAAATAGTATAGAAAAGTGTGTTGTATTCTATACAACATTTAGTAGTTATATTTGGTGAATCAAATAGGGTGAGGTGAACCCAACTTTGGAAGGGTGTTTTGCCACTATCATACAAGATGTCTAATGACATACAATCTCGTATTATTATAAGACAAGGTTGTGCGCATCCATTTGCTGAGTATATCTACGGCCACTACCTATATGATCTTGGATTTTATTTGAAATATAATATTCACTTGGAGACACTGGAGATAGTTATATGTCAAGAGAAGACTCACCATTGGAAAGAAGATGATAGTAATCTTCTCGTTTTTCTTTGGGGTCTATTGGGTCAACCAAGGATAATTATGTGGACATATGATATCTATTATAACCTGCATACATGGCCTCCCATGTACGAAGGTTTTCCTTGAGCACTTCCCAAAGATTTTAATTTCTAAAACAGGTTTTTGACTATACTTTTATGTAAAGTACCATTGTAAGGTTGTGGTCGAGGCACCATGAGAGTTACATACATTTGTATTAAAACTTCGAGTTAATCGTAGGTCGTATTCTATACGACAGTTCAACAGTTGTATAAATGAAGTTGTATTTGAATTTTGTACCATGTATCTGACGAATCATAATGGGTGATGTATACCTAATTTTGGGGGTGTCACAACTGATCATGTCCTCATTGTATCAAGCAAGTTTGGTGCTGAAGAACTTTGCTTGTGGGAGCTCTTGCACACTTGATAGAGATGGAAAAGGTCTAATTATTGGTTGGAAGAAACACCAGTTCATTCCTTACTACTTGGAAGTTCTTATAGGTTGAAATGATTGAAGCAATTTGAACTAGGTTTGAAGTCTTCTATCTAATTATACTTTTTTTGAAATTTATAATGACATCTATTGATCTCCATAGATGTTTAGTTATTCATGTCCATTTTGATAATGAATGTTATATTGGAGACTATCTGATGGCCTTCCATTGTAAATCCTTTCAAATTATACTTTTGTTTGTCATGTAGAATGGTTGGTTCTCGCTTAATATTTGCCATCCCATGCCCATCTGTAACTTTATAGTACTTCTTTTCAGAACAGTAGTGTATCTGAGATGTTTTGAAAAGATCTGCATTCATGTCTAAAATGTAAAATAGACAATTTTATTAGTGCAGTTTTTGTACTTATCTTACTTTTAAGAAATTTGAATAGTTTCGTATTTTAAGCTGAGTGGATGCTCCATTTTGCATGATTTATTTAGTCTGCTACCAATAACAGTCAAATATATGTGTGTATAATATCATGTAAGGAAAATGGAATCTAAGACATACTGAAAAGGTAATCTAAGGCTTAGCCAAAGCTCAAGCTAAAGCATCTCACATTTCATCAACGGCGGTTGTTTTTCTTTCACCATGTTTGTACTAATTTGGTATATTTGTAATTCTATGTATGTGCACACCTAGAGGGGGGGTGAATAGGTGTTTAAGCTAAAAGTGATAAACGGTGAAAATTTTTTGAAATTTTCTGCAACAGGTATAATTCAAACAATTCGCTTTCGTCGCTTTGAGTGTCCGGATTAGTGGCGTGAATAACAAAAAAAGCGCGCGTGAATGACAATTAAAGAGATAAATGTAAAAAAATCACACTAAGATTTTTACGTGGTTCAACCCTATCCTCTAATCTAGTGGCTCAATCCACGTCCAATCCTAACTAGATTGGAGACTCTTTTTATTAAACTTAATATTCAATTAAATACAATAAAAAGAACTCCCTGTTATAAAGAAGCCTCCATTCTGATGTTGGACACCTATGCCCCCTTTTTGCACCTCTGCAACTTGTGCACCACTGCACCTCTTCTCACCTCTGAGACCCTTGAGCCTTCTATGAACAGACTAACTAAACCCGAAAACCTCAAGCCAAAGCTATGCTTGAATACTTTGATTTACAATGAATAATATTTCCAGCACACAAGGATAAAACGATAAGAATAAATAACTGGAATAAAAACAGTTGATAAGCTTTGATGTAATCTCTCAACTTGATTGCTCGTTCTCGCCTTACATCTCATTCACCAAGAAAGGAGGATATATATAACAATACATGCAACGGTCTATAACATATGCTAGCTAAGATTTCTCGGTCAGTTAGCGACCACCCATGATTTCAAAGTGACTTTGAATCACAAGAAAGATATTAAGCATATATGTGCCGCCTATTTGATTTTGAAGAAATTTGAAATAAAGGAGAAACTCTACCCACAATCAATCATGTTAAACCTAACAAAAGGAGATAAATAAAGATAATACTCAAAAGCTTCAAGGGACTCCTTTTCAAAATAGACTACTAACTAATGTGGGCTCCACTAAGCAAGATAACAGCCTTAATTAAATGAGCACCCACGAAAAACTCTAATAAAATAGAAGAGCCAATTTGGGCCAGCTGGAGTTAATAACAAAAGACCATAATATATGACATTATTAAAATTATAAATACCAACATACCTTAATAAACTCCAATTCAAATCTTTCTTAATAACCTCTAAATCAAATCTTCCTTAATAACCTCTAAATCAAATTTGAAACATGTAATAACCATAACTCATGCATATTAATTATAATATTATAACAAACTATGAACCATGCACATGTCTAATATACTTAAATTAGTCATCATTCAAAACATCATAAAATCAAAAACCAACATTCTCCCCCTTTTTTGATGATGACAATTTATGCACCAACATGCTCCCCCTAAGTATATGGCTCCCCCTAAATTTATGCATATTAAGGAGCAAAAGAAAATTACTTTATCCAAATAATCATCATTGCATATTCCAGCATAATATAGTATCTCAATATCAACATGAATACCAATTCAAACCAAGTTAAATATACCCAAATATCTCTCCCCTTTGTCATTATCAAAAAGAAATAAATCATCAAGTTATATCTCTCCCCTTTTCATCATCAACAAAAATAATTCATATCAATTTAGTTGAAGTTAGTTATCTCACCCCATTTTCCAAATAAAAAAAAGAATAAGTGCAAAGATAAAGAATATCATTGGAGCAAGTTTATAACAAAACCACATATAACAAGTAAACAAAATGATCATACCTTTGCGATTTGTTAACTATATATATATATATATATATATATATATATATATATATATATATATCAACATTTTTTACCAATAATAACTTGATAGTTGAGCTCCTTAGTGTAGTCTCTCAAAGTAAAGTATCATTCGTCTCCATTTTGACCTTGAGATATCTACAAAATAGACAAATCTTCTCTACTTTTTTGGTACCCAAATTTTCTTGGGTTCATTTGGGTTAGTAGCATATAAATCACATTTCTTTACCCAAATTTGTTTTATTCTAATTTTATTACAATTAGAATCAAAATGACCTTTAAAACCACATTTTTACAAGAAGTAACAAATCGGTGAACAATAAAGTGGTTTATGCCTTGATTTACTATTAATCATTCTAATATTATTATTAGTCCTATTTTTCACATTTTAATAGGATTATACCCAATCCCTTGTTTATCAAGACTGGACCTTTGTGCCCCTAACATAACATTTTGCTTCTCTTCTCCTTGCACAAATTTAGCAAGATCATTTTTTAAAGATGCTATTTCTGCATTTATTACATTATCATCATGTTGCATCATAATTTTTCCATCATTAAAAGCATAGATGTATACATCTCTCATTTTCAATTTTTCTTTTAAACTTTGATTTTCATTTTTAAGATATTCATTTTCTTTTCTTTCTTCAATAAGTGACTCAACTTCATTCATTAGCTCATTTACGCAGTTCTTAAAATAAGCGCTTTTTTTTTAAGCCTTTGATTTTCATTTTGTAAAGCAAGATAATCAGATGTAGATATTTCAAAATTTTCATGAAAATTGCTACCTCAAGTTGATCATCGCCTTCCCATGTCCCAATTGCCAACATAATTGGCCAATTTCTTCATCTTTAAGTTGAGATGCCTTCTTGATTCTTTCTTTGTTTCTTTCTTTGAAGTAGTCTCTCGAGTTTTCTTGAGAGCATTTCAATTTCTTCATCAAAATCTTCATTATTGCCTTCTATGTAGCTTTCAGCATGTAGAGCCAAGGTCTTCTTCTTAGGTGCCTCATCTTCTTCATCGTACAATTTTAATTGGTTTTCAAACTCTTCAAGTTTTCCAAATAAGGTAAGAGTTTCCATTGTGCTAATTGTGACCGAGTCTTGAAGTGTAGTAACCTTTGGAGCGAATCGCTTTGGCATGACTCTGAGAAGCTTTCGGTTGATTTCCTTTTGATCAATCTTTTGTCCGAGCATGCTTAGAGAATTCATTAGAGTAAGAAATCTTTGTAAGACCCCAAATAATTAATAAATAAAATTTATTTTCCTCTATTATTTTTTTAATTAGTAAGGGTTGATTTGATTAATGTGGTTAGTTATGGGTAAAATATGCAAATATTTTAAATAAGCAGGTGGATAAAATATTTATTTTTGTCGGAGAATATTCGTTTGGTCGTGGAATATTCTTCTTTGTCGAGGGAATATTAAATGCACTGACGCCAGCGACTTTGTAAATGAGGCCCCATAACGGAAAGAGATTGGATGAAGAAAACGACAAATATAAGTTGTTTAAAAATAAAGACGTAGTTGTTATCATTAACACTTTTTGGAATACCCTGGTTAAAATATATAATACTGCGTTGTTGCCAAGAAGCATTTGGTATTGCACCAAATTATTGAAGGCACTACTCAATAATGGTTACTGATAATTATCTTCAAGATTTTATTTTATTGATTCAATAATTCTTTGCGTTGATATTTTATATTGATGTTGTTTGAATAATTGTCATTACACAAGATTTTCCATTATCTGAACAATAATTCATATTATCTCAATAATATTATTAGATAACATTATTGACAATGTCTAGAAAGTTACATGCAGGAGAGGTTTGGTCATCTAATTGCGCGCCAAGTGAGAGAGATCCTTATTAGAAAGCCCCTACATCACTGGAACCGCGCTGCAGTTGTCAATAATGTGATTCTATAATATTATTTATGAATAATTAATTATTGATTTATATGATGAAGAAAATATTGATTTTATGAGGATATAGATGGAGAAAATTTTAATGTGATAATTGTTAAAATTAATATTTTATCTTTTTCCGATAAAATAATTCATTTAAATATATTATTTTAATAATATATTAACGATGATATTTTTACAATGAATGTGGGATATATGAGTATATGAGGAGGAAGAGTATTTTTGTGGTATTAAATGTTTAACACATATTTTGTGTGTTGGTGGACACAATTATTGAATAGAAATTTGATTATAAATTTGTAAAATCGCTTGGTTGTGGATTTCTTGGCCAATTTTGTTTGGAATTTGTAAAAACTTTCTTCTGCAAAGTTGTAGAGAATTGAATTTCCTATAAAAGTTGTGACATTCAAACTTTCTGATAAAAGGGCTATTTATTATGAATTATTGAAGTTCAGAAATAATTAATTTTGGGAGTTTTAGTTAATTATTTTGAGAAAAGCGTTTTTACAACTAAGTTGGCCTCACATGTGATTCAAATGGGTTTGAGATCGATTGTCTAAGGTGGGCTACGGAAAATGTGAAAATATATTAATATTATATTTAATTTTCTACTTTGGTGTTCTAAGCATTTTCCTATAAATAGGGTGCTTAGGTTAGAATTGAAAATCACACCAGAAACTGAAGTTTCTCTCTATTTCTCTCTCGATATATTGAGCGTATTCTTGTGAGTATACTTTGAGTGTTGTTATACGGTGCAAGTTCCCTTCAGCCCTGTATCCAGTTTTTCAGTCAGAAGTACCATCTTTGTGAGGTAAGTGATATTATTATTAAAATGATATTATTTCTTTCAATATCATTATGCCGAAGTATTGATCTGGACTTTTAATCAAATTTAGAACTTTTTGTGCCAGAGTTACTATTCACGTATACGACACTATTCACGTATACGACACTATTCATGAATACGACACTATTCACAAAAAAAATAAATTTTTTCCTTTTCGTCCAAAATATCTATTGTGGATACTAACTTTGATTGTATCCATGTTTTGATCATTCTTGAATTTTACACCACTATGATTATTTATGAGGTATTTTTGGACATGAAATAGGTAAAATACTGAATCCTTAATACTTGTTCTTTTTGTTTCAATTTGGATTCGTTTTCTTTAAAATATTTTTCATCATCCTCACCCCTAAATGATGATATTCTTGAATATCTTTGGCACATAGTGCAAAAGATGAATGATTTCTTGATGAATATCTTTGGTAGTAGTCAAAGATGAATAGGTGTTTAGATGAACATAGTAAGCGATGAATATCTTTGGCCGGTAGTGCAAAGATGAATATTTGATTTAAGATGAATATTGATTGATGTACAAGGATAAAATAATGATGATGGACTGTTAAATTCATAGATATTAGTAGATTTCATCCTCTACGTAACTCTTCTATGAATTAATATTTTCTGCTGCGAATATTGCTCTAAAACTTGTTGTTTAATGTATTCTCTCAGATTTTTTTTAATGTTGAAGACTAACGATAATTTGTTGTATATTATCTTAGTCATAATATTCTTTACTGGGCTAGTTGAGCTCACCCTTTTCCTTTTTATTCCATTTTTCTTCTCAGGAGGCGAGAATGTAGCGAGTACTAGTCGGGGTATGGAATGAAGGTTCTAGAGAGAGTTGTTTAGTATTCCTCACTATTTTTGTAAAATAATATATCAATAAATGTGATGAGGATTTATTTGGGTATATATATTGTCTAGAAGATAATATTTGTATTCAAACTCACAGTTTTACTGTTGTAATAATAAATTTGTAGTTGTTTCTGTACCATGTATTGACAACTCAGAATGGGTGATGAATACCTATTTTGGGGGCGTCACAATCTTGCTTGGGCATCTCTAATTGATTCATTTTTCTCCAATTTGAATAGTTCATATTCGTGCATTAACATGCTTAGCTTGACTTCCTTCACCTTAGTAGTTCCCTCGTGGCTCATGATGATTGTGTCCCAAATTTCCTTAGCTGTAGTACAAGAAGAGACTTTATCTACCTCTGACTGAACCATGCCACTTAAAAGTGTATTCATGGCCTTGGAATTATAAGATACCATATACAATTCATTTGAGTCCATTTCCATGAGATTCTTTGGCTTGCCATCATCATGTCGCGGAATGATCGGTCCATTTTCATACAACCCACCATTCCCACGGGTCACGGTTAAGAAAAATCTTCATTCTGAACTTCCAAAAGTTGAAGTTTTCACTTCCAACAACAACGGTGTGGCCTACTTGTGGGTGACCTTCTTAAAAGTTTAGGTGTGCCATAGGATCTTCCCTACGACCGCAACGATCAATATTAGTAGAGCCTTGCTCGATACCAAATGTAATTCTATGTATGCACACCCAGGGGGGGGTGAATAGGTGTTTAAGCTAAAAGTGATAAGCGGTGAAAACTTTTTGAAATTTTACTACTCAGCGGGTATAATTCGCATAACTACGCTCGCCATGCGCTTTAGTGTCCGGATTAGTGGCATGAATAACAAAAAGTGCATAACGTGAATGACAATTAAAGAGATAAATGTAGTAAAAATCACACTAAGATTTTTACGTGGTTCAAATTTCTATCCTCTAATCTAGTGGCCTAATCCACGTCCAATCCTAACTAGGATTGGAGACTCTTTTATTAAACTTAATATTCAATTAAATACAATAAAAAAGAACTCCCCTGTTACAAAGAAGCCTCCATTCGATGTTGGACACTTATGCCCCTTTTTTGCACCTCTCGCAACTTGTGCACCATCGCACTCTTCTCACCTCTGAGACCTCGAGCCTTTCTATGAATGCAGACTAACTAAACCCGAAAAACCTCAAGCCAAAGCTATGCTTGAATACTTTGATTTACAATGAATAATATTTCCAAAGACACAAGGATAAAAAACGATAAGAATAAATGATCGGAATAAAAAGCAGGTTGATAAGCTTTGATGTAATCTCTCAACTTGATTGCTTGTTCTCGATTACATCTTGTTCAAATTAGAGAGAATGAGTATATATAACAATACATGCAATCAATTATAACATATGCTAGCTAAGATTTCTCATCTCCAAGTTAGTTGACCACCCATGATTTCAAAGACTTTGAATCACAAGAAAGATATTAAGCAGATATGTGCCAGCTATTTGATTTTGAAGAGCTGAAATAAAGGAGAGAAACTCTACCCACAATCAACCGTGTTAAACCTAACAAAAGGAGATAAATAAAGATAATACTCAAAAGCTTCAAAGAGGACTCCTTTTCAAAATAGACTACTAACTAATGTGGGCTCCACTACAAGATAACGTGACCTTAATTAAATGAGCACCCACGAAAAACTCTAATGAAATAGAAGAGCCAATTTGGGCCAGCTGGAGTTAATAACAAAAGACCATAATATATGACATTATTAAAATTATAAATACCAACATACCTTAATAAACTCCAATTCAAATCTTCCTTAATAACCTCTAAATCAAATCTTCCTTAATAACCTCTAAATCAAATTTGAAACATGTAATAACCATAACTCATGCATATTAATTATAATATTATAAACTATTTATACCCATAATCCATGCATATTAATTATAATATTATAACAAACCGTGAACTATGCACATGTCTAATATACTTAAATTAGTCATCATTCAAAATATTATAAAATCAAAAACCAACAATATTCAGTTTTTTGTCGTTTTTCAGTTTTTACAGAACAGAGAATTCTAGGAAATTTTTAATATACTATCTTCTTATTATATTTTAATTTATTAATTGTAAGCACACATTTATTATTAAAAATTTAAATAATTCCGCCGCAACGCGCGAGTTTGTATCTAGTATACTGTTATTTAAGAGTAGTGTTTTAAATCCGTTCTGTATATATATCACAATAAGTATCAACATAAATTATATGGGAAAATAAGATTTCACATAAGAAGAGAAAGAAAACTCTCTCGTAATGAGAAAGAAAACAGTGATCATAAAAATAAATAAAAACTCATACAAGAGAAGAATACAAAACTATATCAAATAGAAAAAATGAAAATAAGCAAGATTCATATCTAGAAGAAAAAAAAAGTTTATCCAAAAAGGGTTAAAAACCTTCTCCAAATTTGAAGAAAAAGAATTTGGACGTTTTTTGATTTAGTGAGAAAGAAGGGAGAAAATAAGAGTTAATTGATTTCTAAAAGAAAAAAATGTGTGAAAAAATAGAATTCACTACTTTAAAAAAATGAAGAAGAAAGAATGTTACATTATTTATGTATAGTCCATTATAAATAAAATAAATTTTTATTTATATTCTCTTTTTTTTTCCTTTGTTTTTATAAATTATTTAAAATACATACTTACTTTTTATGGAATGAGATATAATTTTAGAGAATTAATATTTTACTATTAAAAATGATAATTTTACTCGATTTGTGAATATTATTGTACATGAATTTCGCGCACATGTGAAAGAAAATTTGTGAAAATATTAAATTTACATGTACAAATATTAATTTTTTAATATTAAATATTTTTAATTTAAAAATATTTTTTATTAAGGAGAATTATAAAAATATTTAAATACATAAATAAAAATATAGTTATTACGT
This sequence comes from Panax ginseng, assembly GCA_020205605.1. Classification (NCBI taxonomy): domain Eukaryota; kingdom Viridiplantae; phylum Streptophyta; class Magnoliopsida; order Apiales; family Araliaceae; genus Panax; species Panax ginseng. The sequence continues at coordinate 73,621,136 of CM035150.1, forward strand.
CATGTGTACAAACACAATGCGTGTCACAATCGACAAGCTAAATTAATTTCTCATTTAACACAACTCCCACACTACTACTCCTACTAGGCTACTAGCATCTATCTAACAACGCTTCACAGTTCTCTCCCCTCAAACTCTGACTCCTTCCAATCCTCCACCCTCCGCCCTCCTTATCCTACGCTCCCCCTCCCCACCACTGCCCTCCGCCGCGCACAATGGGGAAAGGCTCCAATCTCTCTGACGGCGTCCTCAAAAAAATCATTCTCTCCTATACCTATGTCGCCATCTGGATCTTCCTCTCCTTCACTGTCATCGTCTACAACAAATACATCCTCGATCGGAAACTGTACAACTGGCCGTATCCGATTTCTCTCACCATGATCCATATGACCTTTTGTTCCACTCTCGCATTTCTCGCCATTAAAGTCTTCGCCGTCGTCGAGCCCATCACGATGTCCCGCGAAGTTTATCTCTCCTCCGTCGTTCCCATCGGAGCCCTTTATTCGATCTCCCTCTGGCTTTCAAATTCGGCTTATATTTATCTCTCTGTTTCGTTTATTCAGATGTTAAAAGCCTTAATGCCGGTTGCTGTTTATTCAATTGGGATTTGCTTCAAAAAGGAGAATTACAAATCGGATACAATGGCGAATATGATATCGATTTCAATTGGGGTCACGATTGCGGCTTATGGGGAGGCGAAATTTGACGTGTTTGGGGTGTTTCTGCAACTGGGTGCTGTTGCATTTGAGGCCACCAGGCTTGTGATGATTCAGATCTTGTTGACATCAAAGGGTATTCAGTTAAATCCCATTACTTCTCTTTATTACGTGGCTCCTTGTTGTTTGGTTTTTCTGTTTGTGCCGTGGGTTTTTGTGGAATTCCCTGTTTTGAAGGAGACTTCTAGTTTTCATTTGGATTTCTTAGTTTTTGGGACCAATTCTTTATGTGCATTTGCTTTGAATTTGGCTGTGTTTTTGTTGGTTGGGAAGACTTCGGCTTTGACTATGAATGTAGCTGGTGTGGTGAAGGATTGGTTATTGATTGCGTTTTCGTGGTCGGTGATTAAGGATACTGTGACTCCTATCAATTTGGTTGGGTATGGATTGGCGTTTTTGGGTGTTGGGTATTATAATCATGCTAAGTTGCAGGCTATGAAGGCGAAGGATGCGCAGAAGAAGGTGCAGCCACAAGGGGGCAATGATGAGGAAGGTGGGAGGTTGTTGGAGGAGAGAGAAGGGAATGATGATGGATCAGGGAAGAAGGGCGATTCACATGACTAATTTTTGATTCAAGAGCTTATGAGTAGTAAAAATGGAATATCTTTAAATTTTGAGTGAAATTGGTATGGAAATAAAAAGACATGGGAGGAAGAGGATTGGGGAATTAAAGGTCAGCAATTGCTATTTGGTTGGATCTGGGTATTTAGGTAATGATCTGCATTTAGGTTATTAATTATGCTATGTTCTAGTTGATAATAGGGGATTCAAGATTCTGAGTTTCTTGCTCATGGTACCACTTCTATGTAATTTAGTAGAGAAAGAATCTTGAATTCCTGCATCTTTTTATCTTTTACTTTTTAGATACTTTTCTTGTTTTTCCTTGGGAACTTATTGCATGTGTAGGAACTTCTTTTAATGCTTATTAAGGTAATACTACTATAAAGTGTTACGTGTCATTACACATGTTTTAGTCTGCTATTGTTGTTGTGTTTGAACTTTGGCGTGTTGGTTTGTTAGATTAAACATGTGAGGGTTTGGATGTTACTTTAGTTTTATCTTGTAATTTTATTGTTTAATTTTATTATGATCTGTTTTTATGGAAAAAGTGACTTTGAAATTCAAAGTGGATATATTTAACTTTGGTATGGAACAATATAGGGTAATTTAATAAAAGATTGCTATGGATGAATGACATTATTATGTTATGCTTGAAGCAAATTTTGACTCTCGATGTTCAAAGCTTGTTAATAAAATTAAAATGCAATGAACCAGAGAGTTTAACAACAAAAAATGACAGTTTGTTTTTACTACTTTGGAATTGGTACTATGATGTCTAAATTGTCTTATGTTCCTCCACATGACCTGCTGCAACAAGGCCATCTTTTGGAATTCTCGGAAGTTCAGCATCGTTCAGTAGTAATCAAGTCTAGGTCTCAGCTGTTCGGTTGTAGGAAATTCACTTAGTTATGTTTCATCAAGATATTATTTTTTTAATTAGTTTTGTAAGTTGAGATCCAGAATAGCCTACTTTCTGTTGGAGAAAGTGGCGTGAGGGGAACTCTGAAGGGTGTTAGGAAGTAATTTACTTCCCCTCACGACCTTCAATGGAGCTCTAATGGAGTAAGGAAGGCTCTTTCTATAGAGTTATATCTTCCCTTACTGTTAAACTTGAATTAGAGATTTTCTAGATAATATGTAGACTGTCAATGGACTTTGCACAATATTTTCTTGAGAATTGATATTTCCACGTGTGTTTTTAATACTTTTACATGGTTCTCTCTCATATGAACATAAAGTAGGTCTCACCTTCACATGGGAGGGAACTATGTGGAAATCTCAAAAAACACATGTGAAATTAGTATTCCTTTATTTTCTTTCTTTGTTCTGTTTTTGATGGGTAATCAATACTTTCCCGAGCAATACATCTTTTTGCAAAATCTTTACATCATCCAAATTGTTTCTAGTAAACAATTCAACCACAAGATGATCTTGACGATTTAAACTGTAAATTAAGGACCTTTCTGATGATGGCCGGTAGTTGTTTAGTATTTTCTCTGTCACCATCGTGTGGGTTGTGGAAGAATTTGTGCATTTATGTTGATACTATTAGTTAGTATAGTTAGTCCCTTTTTCCTGTTTTCTCAACTCTTGGGAAGAATTTTTATACTCCCTCCATTTCTAAATAAGTGAAGTTTTTGAAGAAAAAATTTGTTCTAAATTATTACCTTCTCTCATTGTCCCAAGAAATTCTCACTCTTAGTATTAATAGTTTTCAACTTCCCATAAAGGGGTAGTGATGAAATTTCTCATAGATTTTAATTATTAAATGATAGTATTAAATGACTTTCTTAATCCATGTGTAAAAATCTTAAACGACACTTATTTATGAATGGAGGGAGTATAACTTAAGGGGAGTGTATTCAATTATGATTTTTAAAGATTTTTTTTAAGTGACAGACTTTTGTAAAATTTGTGGGATTTTAATGACTTTCACAGACTTTAAAGACTTTTTTAAAATGACTTTTATAGACTCCATGAAATAAGTAATAGACTTTTATAAATTTTTTATCAAGACTATGATAGACTTTTGTATACTTCTAATATGTATCTTGCAATTTATATTAATTGTTATTTAGCCCATGTGTACAACATCTCTCTCTTTTTTCATGAACAAGAGTAAATCTCATTATATTATTGTGGCATGAGATTTTATATATGTTGAAAGCGTTCACATTATTCTACTCATTTCATGATACATTTGGATACTTTGGATACCAATAAAATTTTAGAAACTACATACATAATAATATAAAAATTAAGCTCACTTTTCATTGAGCTATATATATACTTTATGCATATATATGCACGCTTTTTAGTAGTAATATCAAACTCTGCTTTTCACAAAATAATATGACAATGAAATACATATATATTTGTCATGCAGAATACATACATATATACATATATATATATATATATATATATATATATATATATATATTTATCATGCAGAATAGAATCACATGTTATATTATTTCATTATGATACACCAAAAGACACTTGAAGACTTAATATGGAGGATGTCTCAAAATTAATGATAATTTTCTTCGCTTAAAATGGCAAAAAACTAAAAAAAATATACACATCATATATTTTCTATTTTCATATATTATATATACATAATCTTTACAACTAATATGAGAGTTTCATGATTTTATCTCATTTTGTTGAACAAATCTCTTCCTCTTTCTATTGGAAGCTTTTCAACTACCGCTTTTTCCTCACTAATTTAGATTAGGTCTAGTTATTTGTTTACTTATTAATATATCTTGTTAATTCTCTTATTATAATAAATCCAATTATTTTTATGGCCCAAATTTTATCAAATTATTTATCCATCACATATTAATATTTATTAGCCCATATAAAATAAATAAATAATTTGACTCAATAAAAGAAAAAGTCTAATTAATAACTAGTTTTATCCACCTTTGTGTTTATTTAGAAGTCTTTAGAAATCTTTAGAGGTGAGGCAAGATTTTGGATATGGGTTGATAGTTATAATTTTCTTCTAAAGTCTGTCAAAGTCTACCATTTGATAGAAATCTTTAAAATCTATGACTTTTTAAATACCAAAATACTTTTATAGACTTTATAAAAATCTTAATTCAATACCACCTAACTTTTAAAGACATTAAAAAAGTTGTGATTGAATACCACTAAATTTTTATAAACTCTTTAAATGTCTTGATTGAATACAACTAAACTTTTAAAATCTTTAAAAGTCTTTAAAAATCTTAATTGAATACACCCCCCTAAGTGACACAATGAAAGTTTTTTTTTTATTTTTTAATAACTGATTTATGTATTGGATTCCATTCGCCTCATAGTTAAGAATAAATTATTGGCTCTATCTACAAAGATTTTGGATTTGTTCATAATGATCAAATTTTATTTGGTCTTATTTCTATTTTTGTCAATTATTCTAGATACACTTTAAATTTTGGATCGGTAAATGATCAAATTACTATCCTTTTTTCGTCGGAGTTCAAAAATACTATAATGGTTATGTTGTTTTATCTATTTATTATTTAATTTCTGTAATTTAGCAATCCCAAAGTTTCACCAAGTAAAAACATACCCAACTTTCTAGTACTTTTGTAAACTTAGTTATTTTTAAGATAAATAATATAGGGAACTGTTAAATTCATAATAGAAAATATTATTTTCACAACAAAAGTGTCGCTATAGATCCTATTAGCTATAATTTTCACCGTCGTTATACATCTACAGCAACACTTTTGTTGTGAAAATGACAAAAAGTGTTATGGATTTAATAATTTCCATAATATATACTACAATTTTACATATTGATTTTATTATTGTGAGTAATGTGAATAATTATAATTGATAAATATATATAGAATGACTTTCTAATCCGCATCAAAGCTAAATCCAAGATTAACCAAATGAACTGTAAAACCAAATTATACCCAACTTGTTTGTAAGTCTCCAAGTTGTTTCTTTTTATCCAAGCTGGTACATGGCTTCAGAATAAAATAAAAAGAATTGTTAAATTCACAAAAGAAATTATTATTTTCACAACAAAAGTGTCGCTATAGATCCTATAGCATAGCGACGATTTTTACCGTCACTATTCATATACAGCGACACTTTTGTTGTGAAAATAACAAAAGTTATTGTGGATCTAAAATCATGTAAAATTTGATTGTGGCTGTCAGTAAGTACGTTGATCCCATTTAATGTTGCTGTATTAGGTTATGTTGACCAAAATGACGGTATTGACATAATTCACTCTGTTTGTCCATTTTTATCTTGAAATTACACATTTAAACTGTTACAATAACTACATACCTAGAGAAAAGGATGCAACTGTTTACTGCAGCACCGACTCCATGCCATCTTTAAACAAACAAATGTCAATTTTATGAAATTATAAATGGGAAAATAAATGATACATATTCCGTATTTTTACGTCGATTGTTTGATTGTCAATTACGTGAATAAATTTTAGTGATAATCTTTTTATAGAGGTGTATAATAACTAGAGACCTCCTATAATCCTACTAATCACATGTATTGATAAATTTCATAATTGTAATTCAACATAAATTTATCAGAATATATAGCATGACTCAACGATTTATATGGGAACTAATTTTATGTTGAATGTGAATTGCAGTTGTAATTCGACATAAATTTATTCATATATAGTAGGACTCAATGATTTATATGATGACTACTTTTATGTTAAATGTAAATTACGATTAATGTGAAACTTTAAGCAATAAATATAATGGTTGTATGCGAATTCCTTTTTACACCCTTGTATCCCTTGCATTCAACATGTATAGTAACACTTTTATAAATCTTCTTTTGATTACAAATTCAAAATTTTTGGAACTGAGTTGCCCAAATTAATTCAAATTCTAAGGTCAAATCTACCACACTGCACTCAAGTGTTACTTGGTAAGGAAACATGTTAACTGGTTGAATAATTTTAGGGGGATATTTTTTGTTGACATTGTTAGCGATATTTTTTTTTTGGTTTTTTTTTTGTAGTACCTCCTAAAAAATATATAGTATTTATTTCAACTGATTTTTTTTTAATAAAAAACGGTGTTTTAGGTGTAATTTGGATACATACAATAAGCGGTCCGTGCATAAAGTCTGCACAACCCCGCTTTCTTCCTCAGTATCCAAATTATACCTAAAACACCGTTTTTACAATAATTTTAGTTGAAATAAATATTATATATTTTTTTAGAGGTACCAAAAAAAAAAAATTCGCTAACAATGTCAACAAAAATGTCCCCCTAAAAGGACTCTAACCGGTTTGAGGTTTCCCATTTCAATAAGTCTAGGCAGACTGATTTTTTGGACATGTTTTTTGGACCGGTCATTTGATTCTTTTTTTTATAGCTTTTGACTCTAAAAAAATGTAGAGTATTTATTTTAACTGGAATTTTTACAGAATTTAGTGATTTAGGTGTAATTTGAATACATATAAAAAACAGTATTGCACAAATTGTACAACATTGTTTTTTATATTTATCCAAATTATATTTAAATTACTGAATTCCATAAAAATTTCAGTTAAAATAAATACAGATGATATGTGAATATAATCAAGAATAGAGCACCAACAATATCCACTTTGTTTATAACTTGGCAACACAAGGATTTACTTATCCTTTCAACTTTAGAAATTTGTCTTCTTTTTTTTTTTTTGTAAATTAAGGGTCTACTTCTAAGTTCTAAGGTCCCCATTCTGCAATTTTCAAGATTTTTGAGAGTGAAAGAATAGGAACCACATATCATGTGTACGTCTATGGTTCCATTCTGCTTGATTGAAACTTAGTGCAGTTGACATAGCTTTGGACCAAACATTGAGAAATTGAGGATAAACCTAGACAAGCATATTGAAATCCGAAACAATAAAATGATGCAAATATTTCCCTAAAAAATACCTCAGTTTCCCAAGACTTTTGAGACAAAAACAACACTACATTGTTATGATATTATATTCGTTGTTCCACAAAAAAGTCTTATTTATTTATTATTTTTTTAAGTTAATTTGCAAAATTCTAAAATTCAAAATTTATTTGAATTTATTTTAGTTTGACTAAATATTTAATATTATAAACGATGAATGCATATTATTCATTTATTTTGATTCCTTTATGTTTAGTTTTATTGCATGTTTCATGTGTATATGAGCTTATTAGTGTGTTTAATGATTTCAAGAAGAATTAGAGTTGAAATGAGGAAAAAAGGAAAATTGCAGGGTTTTAGTATTAAGTTGGATGCATGGTCTTGGCTTGGGACTTGGATTTTATTGTAGAGCTCTTCCTTAGCTTTTTGGAACATCTTGAATCGTTCCGATCGGAGTTCATATGAAAAAGTTATGATATTTTTACCAAACGAACGTTGAACCTTAAAGTTTGGAGTTGCAATTTACATAACAATCACTTGAAGCCCAAATTCGATCTTGATCTAGCCAAAATCTGTCAATTCTCAAAGAAATGAAGTTGTAGCCAAGAGCTTCGATTTGATAGGTAGCAGGCCTCGTATCTCCTCCTAGATAAAACATTATGGTTGTTCTACCAATGGACGTCGCAGCAGGAAATGGGACAGTGAATTGGGCGGGAAAATCTTAGATTTTTGGAAAATTTCTAAAAACAGATTTTGGCAGCTTTCAACATAGAATGAGATTGATATTTCTATTAGATTTAGGATATTTTTAGATTGAGATTTATTTCCAAATTGGATTCTATTTCTTTATGAAAATTAGTTGTAATTTGTAAATCCTTTTAGGATTTGAATTTCTAGTTCCCATAGGAATTAGGTTTTTGACTATCACTATAAATAGAGGATGATAGTCAGGGTTTTAATCATTCAATCATCTACTACATTCTCTCATCTACACCATTGGAGTGCAGACTTGGAAGCATGTCAGGCAAGTTTTCTTTATTCAATTCTAAAGGATGTTGAACCTTATTTGTAATTAATGATTAATTGAGTATTCATTATTTATTCCTTCTCACATGAAATTCTTCTTGATAATCTGATTTAATTTCTGAATGCTATGACTTAACTGATTTGATTTCTGCGGGATTGAATTGATTAATGAATATCATATGCTAGATTAAGGAATAATATTACGTGTAATTGATATTGTTCATATCACAAGTAATAATTAGTAATACCTGCTTGTGGACAAGCTTTTGAGTATTGCTATGATTATGAGAAAACAAGTTAAACAATCCGCTTATGTCTTTGTTGCTTGTAATAGTCTAATTCTTTAGTTCTTAATGATGATGTTATATTAAGCTTATTCTAGGTGATATAATGGTTAGAATCTTGTAAAGAGCTTGTTTAATTGGGTGACAATTTAAGGAGAGTTTCGGGTAACAGAGCTTGTTGTTACCTAGGGCTATTAGAATTATTGAAGGGTAAATAATGTTACACTTGGTTAATTTATTGTTGTAAAAAGGTGATCCTGAACTGAATAACTGAATTTTTTTATTCATTGTTTATTCTTATTAGTTTATTCTTGTTAATTTAGTTAATTAATTCAAAATCCCCTTTTTATTAGAAATCATAAAATAAATATAAAATAAATCACTTTCTGTGGGATCGATCCTTACTAATGTGCTAATTGTTTGAATTTGTAAAGTGAAACTGAGGTTAATTTAGTAGTGTAAACGACAACATCCAAAATTAGGCGTCGTTGTCGGGGATTGTTATTTGTTTTTATTTTTCTTATTTTCTTTTTCCTTTTCTTTTATTACTCAATTCTTTCACTTTATTGACCTAAAATTTGATCAAGAGATAGATAAAATTGCAGATACAGAAGAAGCTCTTGTTCCATCACTTGAGAAGGAAAAGATGGCGATGCCAAAAAATAACATGACTTTTAAAAGAACTGGCTACTCTCGATAGATCAATCATCATTGTGTATTGAATATCCTATTTTAGATGTTGTTTTTGAACTTAACTCATGACTAATTCATCTTTTGCCTACTTTTTGTGGTCATACAGGTGAAAATCCATATAAGTATCTAAAGGAATTCCATGTGGTGTGTTCTACGATGAAATCATAAGGAATGGCAGAGGAGCAAATCAAGCTTAGATTCTTTCCATTCTCATTAGTAGATTTGGCTAAAGACTGGTTATACTATCTACCTTCAGTATCAATACGATCATGGACTGATATGCAAAGACTATTCTTAGAGAGGTACTTTCTTGCATCAAGAGTCGCCCACCTAAGGAAGGAGATCAGTGGAATCAAGCAGTTCAATGGAGAAACTCTCTATGAGTATTGGGAAAGGTTGAAGAAGTTGTGTTCCAGCTGTCCAACTCACGGAATTGATGACCATCACTTGATCTAGTACTTCTATAAGGGGTTGCTACCAATGGAAAAAAGTATGATCGATGCGGCTAGTGGGGGAACATTAGTAGATAAGACACCGGAGACTGTTAGAAATCTGATTCCAAACATGGTTGCTAACTCACAACAATATGGAACAAGAAATGATAATTATACACAAAGGGTAAGTGAGATAAATGTTGGGTAAAATCTAATTACGCACAGCACGCAAGTATACGTGGTCAACAAGTAATAAAGAGTAAGTAAAGTATCGTTCCCACGGAGAATTAACTAATAAAGTTCACCAAGCACTAACCCGTAACCGTTTCAGTCTTATTTAAACGATTGATTTGATCTTTTATAAGTAAACTATGAAATTAAATAAACCTAACTATTCCTAGAGTGAGACTAGATAATGAAGACCTGAGATCACAATTTCATCTATTGACTCATTTAAATCAACACACTCCCTGTTAAGCCAAACTAATTTTACCAGATTGTTAGTAAAGAACACGAAAGTAAAGTATAGCCATCTGTCAATGTACTATACCCATATCACATATAATCTACAGTTGATAGAATACACATGAACACCCACATTACCTAAACCACTATATGTCTATGCGATTTATAAATAATTAGGGTTTAAGCCCAAGTTCTCAATTAACTACGAATGGTGCTTCAGTATATGTCTATCCTAAGCACAAATCATACATCCTATCACAATGTAGAATATACAATCATAAACTAATAAGATCAGATCTAAACCCATACTTCGTCTCTCGAGTCCATATGGATTATCACAGTAATTGATGGCCAATCAACTAAGTAAATAAGCATGAATCTAATTAGACAATCTCATAGCAATCAATAAAGCTAACAACGAAATATATCAGAATAAACTAATCCATAGAATCCATTGCAATCTCAGAATAGAGTTTAAATCATAACTGAATCAAATCTACCATCCACATATTGAATAAACATCATCAATACAATTAGGAATCAAAGAAAGAACAAGAGTAGAGAATTGGAGTGCAAATCTGTTTTCCTGTCCACTATTGAATCTCTAATGCCTTCCAAATGCTTCAAGTCTTCAATATAATCAAATCTAGAAAGTAACTACACTAATCTACACTAATCTCTTATTGAAATTCCAGAGAGAAAGAAAATTGTAGTTCCTTTTTCCTCCAAGGGGTGGAATACCTTTACATACTGCTAATAAGTCTAATTAAATAGGAGTCTAAGTCGTCACATCCTTCTCCAAGCAATAAGTCTATTCGATAGCTCAATTAAAAGTCAACTACCGAATTAAGACTGGTGTAGATGCGTCGTGATAAGCCTTGGATAGGCGGAATCCTTTGTCGCGAGATCTGGTAGAAGTTGTCTGGCAGCAATTAACTGCATCATCACTGGGCCTCGCTTGTTCTCATTGTAATCTTCTGCTACATTATAGGCTCAAGGTACTTCACTCCAAATCTTCATTCCAACCTCTAGAAATATGCTCAGCTCCATTTTCCTTTCCATCATCAATTCATCATAGCCATGAGCACAGCTTAGCTCCAATAACGCTGAGAGAGTTCCCATTATTAACACTGCAAAACAAAGCACAAAAGCATAAAAATCTATACAATAACATGAGTTTAAGCAGCAACTTAAGTCCGTTAATATCCAAATAAGTGGTTATAAAACCACTTATCAGTAAACACAAGTGAATTGGTGCAACATATTTCTGACTTAACTGTTGTAGTGAACCAATTAACAACAAGTATCTTTCCAGTTGCAAAGGTGTGTGAAATTTGTTCAAAGTCAAGGAATGCTACTGATATTTGTCTAATATTGCAAGAGGATGAAGTTGTGCAACAAGTTAATGTTATGGGGACATTCTTAGGACAATATCAACAACAATATGATCCTTGGGTGGACACTTACAATCCAGGATGGAAGGATCATTCTGACTTGAGCTATGAAGGTACTAGGCCACCAATGCAACATCTCCTTTCAAGTATGCAGCAAACTCAACCTCAGTACCCAACATATACCGATGAAGTACCTGCCAATTCGGGAACATCTATGGATGATATGTTTAAAGCATTCATAAGTCAGACACAACAGTTCAAAAGTCAGACACAACAGTTCTAGCAGGTTACAATGACTTATGTTTAAGAATTGAGGAACTAAGTGGGTCAGCTTGCAGCCACGATAAAGAGGTTGGAATCTCAAGGTTTAGGGAGGTCACCCTCTCAAACTATTGAGAACATAAGTACAATTACCCTGGGATGCGAAGATGAGGAGCAATAAGAGATAATGCTTACTTTAGAAACGGGCAGAAGTGTTATGTGTGATAATGAAGTGAACATGGAATTTGATGGGGAGGAGGAACAAGAGAAATAGGAGAATAATTTGATAAGTTCTGCAGATCCTTACAAAGAGGATATAGATGATACATATGTGCAAACAACAAAAATAGTGAATGATAAACGCCATGAGACCTTAACCCTGAAATTAGATGATGCACATGTCCAGTTTGTCATATATGAAGTCAAAAGGTATCTTGATAATATTAATTTTGTTTTTCCTACTGATGTTGTTGACTCTATAGTGCATGAATCTCTTAAGCAAATATACAAAAAGGATTTGAGGGTTGGAATGGAGCAAAATCATGATCTAAAGGATGCTCCTAATGAATTAAAATTGTTACAAGTCCACTTGAAGTTCACAAGTCCGATTACATATAATGAGAAGGATAATGTCAAGCCAATGACAATAAACAAGGGCAGCTGCTTGGGAGGTAACCCAAGAACTCAAATTTGATCTTTCTATCCCTTTATTTTTTTTAGTTGCATGTTAGCTAGTAGTTCTTTCTTCTGTGCATGATTTTTTTACATTGGGGAAAATATAAGGTTTGAGTGTGGGGAGATTTAAGTTTTATTTTATTTAGGAATATTAATCCAATATTGGAGGGAAGTTGAAAAAATTGATGCCTTTTGAAAATTTTTGGGTTCCATATATGATTCTATTTGCCTATGTGTTTGGGGATTAATGTCAAAGATTAAGAATTAATGCTAAAATTCAGAATCTGTTTGATGCTTAATTTGTTAATAAATGATGACAACTAAGCTATAATCCATAGTAACTGATTTAAATGGAATTTGTGATACATGAGTACTTGAATATGAGAAGCATGTTTATTTAGCTAAGTTATTTGTGGAGTTGTCTATGTGCACTGATTTCATGACTTAGATCTGTCTAACTTGCTTATGCTTATTGCAAAATCATGTGGAGAAAATTTGAAAAATAGTGAATGGAAAAAAAGGGAAATGAGAAATGAGAAAAAATAAATTGATGATTGAAAAATCTACTTCAATGTCCATTGTGCGAAATAACTGGGTATCCAAGCTTCGGGAAGCATTGATCTTCACGATAAAAAGTGTGATGGATAAAAGCAGTTTGACTAGGTAATTTTTGTGGCCTTTGTTACTTGAATAAGTAAGCCCTATGGGTGTCTTTACACCCAGCGCCTCGAGACCATCTGGTTTGGGAGTCATTGATGGAAAGTTTGCTACATGGGTAACTCTGAAAAACCTAAGAAAAGGAGACATTGCACATGTCAAAAAAAGAAAAAAATATATGAGAAAAACATGAAAATACATTCATCTGTGCTAAAGAAAAGGTTCTATATATGAGAAAATTAAAAACCAAAGAAAATTTGTTCTTGGTTGTGAGTCAGTGTGCATGGTTTTGTTCCATAATAACCAAGTTGAGTAAGTATGTGGACTGTAGGAAAGTTTCTTATGTGGTTACAGGTTGGTTTAATTAAGTTCGTTGGTGAAATGGTAAGGTTGTTCATTGTGAGTTAACTGATGAGACATTGATTAGATTTCTGTGAGTTTAATGTTAAAAGTCATGATTTGTATCTTGAAATCTTTTGACATAATGGTTGAATAGAATTTTTCTGGAAATTAAACTTTTGGTTTACACGAAAACGTGTAAATGCTAAGTGTGGGGGAATTTGATGAGTGCATATTGTCAGGAATAAGTATGTGAATGTTATTCCTATTTATATATGATTTGATTATGATATATATGAATGAATATGCAAGTATGCTTGCATTAAGAAAAGCTGTAAAGTCATTTGATGTGACGCCCCCAAAATTAGGTATACATCACTCATCTTGAGTCGCCAGATACATGGTACAGAATTCAAATACAACTTTATAATATAATTGTCGTGTACAATACGATAAAACATAAACTGTGAGTTTGAATACAAATATTGTCTACTAGAGATTATACAAACTCAAAAAGGAGTCCTCATTACAATTATTATCACACTATTTCACGTAATAATGAGGACTACTAATGCACCATCTAGATCATCACTCTTGTTCTCCACTAGTCCCATTTCACGTTCTCATTTCACGAAGAGAACAATGAAAGAAAGGTGAGCTCAACTAGCCCAAAGAAGAAATATTGTGACTAAGATAATGCGAGAATAATTTATCGTTAGCCTTCAACAATGTTAAACCGATAAAATATAATAAATATCAAGTTTAAGCTGCAGTGAACAAGCAATCCATTAAAAGAGTCAAGTAGAGAATGAAATCTACTATCTTTTATGATTTAAAAGTTTTTCATCACTTTTATCATTGGGACTCGACAATAAATAATCCACATCATCGAATCACCCCCGCACTACGACCAAAGATATTCTTTAGTATCACGACCACAATTATCCATGCACTACAGACAAGAATATTTGTGTATTCATTAATGGTCATGATCATGCCAACAATCGTCCATCAATGCACTTATGGGCCAATGAGGACTTTTACCACATCACTTGTAACATTACAATGAATGATTACACCGAATAATCCACAGTCATAATCATACCAAGTCCATTTATGCACTTACAATGAGATGACTTTCAATATAATATAAACATGAGGATGATGACAATGATATAAGAATTCAATAAAACAAGTTCAAGAATTAATTTATCCGGAACTAATAACGTTCAAATTGTCAACATGATATTGCTTTGTAGAGTAAAATTCAAGAATGCTTAGAAGAATATTTCCATGAAAAGATCTTTGGATGAAGCGAAATATCAAGGATATTCCGAGTATAGAAGTCAAAGTTTTAACCAACCGAGTATAATAAAGAATGGAATAACAAAAGAAATCACCGTGCATGCGATGGACCGCACATACGCAGTTATTCCAACGTAATAATAAATAACGGAACCAGTCCGGCGTAAAACGCATGCAGACGGGATATTCCAAATGTAATAATAAAGGATGGAACCCGTGTCCAACAAGAACGCATGCATGTGATATTCCGCAGAATAATAAATAACGGAACCAGTCCGAAGTAAACGCCTTGAGCGGATATTACGGCGAATAATAATAAGGATGGAACCGAGTCCAACGTAAACGCACGCATGGATATTAAAGCGAATAATAAATAATGGAACCAAGTCCGCGAGAACGTAGCCTTGCAGACGATGATATTCCGGCAGAATAATAAAGAAATGAGAATATTAGAAGAATGTCACCATGTATAGGGTAGCTTTGAATATACGAGTTATTCCAATGAATAATAAATAATGGAATAACATAAGTTCTCTTCATTAAGACGAAAGAAAGAAATAACACCCTTTACCGTAAAAGAAATCTGAATATAAGAGTAGGGAAGTAGTAGAATACTTTTCTATGGGTTTCTCTTATAATTCTCTCTCTAGAGTTTCAAAGTGAATTCGTAAGAAATAATGAAGGAATGAGCTTATTTATAGGAAAATGGAATGAATAGTAACTAATTCATGAACGGTCAGATTGATTTACTATTAAATGGACGACCAGTTGGTTTACTATTAAAACTAAAACAACGGTCCATCTTGATTTACTATTAAAACTTTAAACCAAAGAATCCATATTGATTTACTATTAAAACTCCACCAAATGGTCCATATTGACTTACTATTATATCTTCAACCAACGGTCTGAAAAATTAGCACATCTCCTCATGGAATAATATTGTACCCAAATACCCGAATGCACAATACTATAGTGAATAGTAATCGGGTGAATAGTAACTCGTAAATAGTAACTCGTGAATAGTAACTCATGAATAGTAATTCGTGAATAGTAACTCGTGAATAGTAACTCATGAATAGTAACTCATGAATAGTAACTCGTGAATAGTACTCCGACACGAAAAGTGTTCTGAATACCCAATTGAACATATATCCTCCAGACATCAATTATACTAACACAAATAAGTCCAACATAATGGAACTATAAAATTCATCTTTAATCAACACGAACTTATTCATCATTAATATTATAATTCACAATATTTAACAACCGTGTCGCTTCCAGAAAGAGGGGGCTTTCCATAAAGGATTTCTCCTTATTGGCGCGCGAATGATTAGGTGACCAAACCTCTCCTTGACAGAACTTCTAGACATTGTCAATATTGCAAATAATAATATGAATAACTTTGCCGTCTCAATTATTGATTTAATAATATATCATATAATGCAGATGATACTGTAACAATAATTGAATCAATAATATGAGAAATATCATGCAAAGAATTCATCGTAGTAATAATTGAGTATAGGTGGTGACTTCTCACGTAAGCATCAATAATCAATACCGTGTGCTATCTTTGTCAACCACGCTGTGACATCGTGTTACTTTTACTCTAAGGTAGTTCAATGCGGTTTTAACGGTAACACCTCCGTAGTTATTTTCATAAAGTATTTTTGTCGTTTTCTCGATCCAAATAATAATTCCGTTAATGGGGTCCACCAATGATTGTGTCGTTGTGCGAATATTCTCTATTAAAGCGAATATTCCCGACCAATCGAATATTATATAACAACTTGCGTACTTTGCAAAATTTATAAATATTACCCACAACTATAACATTATATCAAATCAATACCATAATATTCAAAAATATAATTCGAAAAAATTATTCTCTATTCATAAAAGTTGGGGTCTTACATTTGATAGATAATAGAAACATGTGTACAAGGACTTAGAATGAATTGATCAAGTATGTTAGGTTGATCCTACATGGGCAAAACAACTTTGTAAAGTCCTTAAAAAGAAATGATGTACAAGGACTATAAACATAGAAAGATCAAGCATGTTAGGTTGATCTAATGATGTAATAAATAGACTTGTCTGATCGTCGAGCATTGCACCAGAAATCGTAGTCTGCCAAGAGAGTCAAGGAAAACTCAAGAGCTATTGAGGCAGAATCGTAGTCTGCAAGATAGTAAATCTCGGAGTTCGTAGACTGCCAAGAGAGACGAGGAAGGATCGTAGTATGTCGAGAACTTCCTCAGGACCGTAGTCTGCTGAGGAAGTCATGTTCAGAATCGTAGAGACATCATGCCTATGAGCCGACCAAGTATCTGCAGAAGCCAAGTCAAGAATTGTAGACTAGACTCAGAGTCGTAGAGTCTACTGATCATACTAGAGGCAGAGATCGTAGTCGAGCAAGATCAGATGAAGGCAACAAACACAAGACAGAAATCGTAGAGTGTCAAGATCGATCTCGAGTCGAAGGTCTCCGCACGGTACAAATTGGTCAATCGTAGAGTCGTAACTACGACCTCAACCGTTAGGCTCACTGATGCGCCAAGGCGTAATCGTAGAAACAAATACGATTCTCAATGAATGAGCACTCCCAGAATATCTAAAGGAATGAAGCCTCTGGTTGGCACTGCAAAGATACATCCCATCTGAAGGAAACTAGAGAGCACTCAACGAATGACATGCAAGCTAATAGAAGATCTAAGCACCAACCTAATCAGCATCAAGATTGAGTTGTGAAGCCACTCGAGATGAAGTCTTCCACAAGGAGATCAGAAGAAGACTTCAGTAACTGACTAAGGAAAGTCAGCAAGTGTAGTAGCTGTCAAGCAGACAAAAGACAACGATCTTGAAAGCAACCAGGATCGTAGTGTTTGCCAAACAAAGAAAGAACTGATGAAGTGCATACAGAGATACTGGACAACCTCTGAAAAACAAGGCTAAAGTGATTAAGCATTGAGTCAGTCCATTGATGATAAGTGAACGAGAGATCACAAGGAGAAAGCGAGTTGGACACACCACAAATCTGAAATGTCTTGCTATCCAGAAGGGGCCAGAACAAAGAAATCAAGTCATCGAGTCTCCGAGTCATAGGCAAACAAGCGAAGTGTTGAAGCTTCGCACAAAAAGGAAGAGGTGTTCTACATTGAAGATCCAATCAACACTCTTCAAGATCGTAGTGTTGTCAACAAGACACTACGATCAGGTCTATGAAGACATGCATCAGAATTGTAGAGTTCGAATAGCTGAAGACTGAAGCATTGGAAACGGTTCAATCTGAAGGGTAATATTCAGACAAGAGCTTATTGAGAGCATCGATGCAAAAGGACAACCTCTGATCGAGAAATCAGAAGGAGGAAACAAAGTTTTCGACCTGCCCAAGACATTAAAGTGACTTCTCTGATGGGTAGGTGAAACAGTAGACTGCAGTGTCAGAGAAAGTATGACTTGTCACATCAGCAGTCTACCTCTGTCAACTCGAGATATGTGAAGATATTTGAATTACCTTCAACAGCTACTTTCCAACGGAAGGATTGGGAAGTAGTATAAATCAAGAAGAGCTTCAAAGATCAAGGGTTGCTGGAGTTGCAAAGTTTGGAGTAACGGTGGACTTTTCTAAACCATGTGAGATAGTGAGTCCCAAGACTCACTCTACGATCCACCAAGAACACTTAGTGACAAACAAAGAAATAAGTAGAAGTGAGAGTTCTACAATGTAGAAGTGAGAGTTCTACTACATGAAGAGTGTTTTGAACTGCCGAGAGAAAGAAGAGCGTCAAGTCATCTTGATGTCCATCATGGGAAGACTAAGTACTATAAAGAAGAGTTTACAGTTATCTTAGCAAGTCCATCACGAGAAGGCATCAAGTATCAAGAAGGGAGATCACAAACGCCATCATGGTGGCAAGCATGAGAAAGTTTCTAAGTACCTAGCAGAAGAGCTTACAGTCATCTTAGAAACCAATCATGTGCAGCCATCACGTATCAAGAAGAATGATCTTCAAGGCAATTCATCAAGGGATCATCAGAGGAGGTTGAGTAACTGAAGAAACTGAGAATCATGCAACACTCAACTGCACTTCAAGGATAATCACGCCAAGCTGCTAAGTACAGAAGATGTTCAGAGCATAAAGACATCTTAGCATTTCAAAGACCAACTCCAACAAACAAACAAACAACTCAACAAGAAGCCGGGGCTGAGGGTCCTTGTCCTGAGGAACTAAATGAAGTTCCAAGCTGCTGGCTTGAAGAGTTCCTAAGGAACTAGAGACGTTCAAGGTCACGGCCTTGAAGAGTTCTTAGTGAATCTGAGTCCCAAGGTCGCCGCCTTGAAGGAATCTTAGTGATTCTGTCTTGCCGCCTTCTTCCTTAGTGGAAATCTCTGCTTAGTTGATAGCAGAGAAGAGTGGATTAGGAGCTTGAGTTTCAACCACTTAAAATCCCTCGTGTCTTTTACATTAAGTCATTTACATTACATCTATTAACTGCTATAACTGCTATGTATGCTCTAACTTCTTACAACCGAACTAACTCTGCGAACAATGTATGTATGATTATGAATATATCAATGAAGGGGATCTTTTACTTATTCCGCTGTGCTTGAAAAGATTCTTATGTTTGTCATATGCTAATTTAATAGCAATACAAAATAAAAGAGAAAAGTATTTGAAATTAAAAGGATCTATTCAACCCCCCCCCTTCTAGATCTATTGTGCCTACTAGGAACTAACACATATTATTCATTTATTTTGATTCATTTATGTTTAATTTTATTGCATTTTTCATGTGTATATAAGCTTATTAAGGTGTTTTAGAAAGAATTGGAGCTAAATTTAAGAAAAAGGGAAAATTGCAGGGTTTTTAGCATTAAGTTGGATGCATGGTCTTGACTTGGGACTTGGATTTTATTTTAGATCTCTTCCTTATCTTTTTGGAACATCTTGAATCGTCCCGATCGGAGTTCATATGAAAAAGTTATGATCTTTTTATCAAACGAACGTTGAACCTCAAAGTTTGGAGTTACAATTTACATAGCAGTCACTTGGAGCCCAATTTCGACCTTGATCCAGTCAGAATCTGTCAATTCTCAAAGAAATAAAGTTGTAGATCTCGCCAAGAGCTTCTATTTGATAGGTAGCAGGCCTCGTCACTCCTTCCGGATCAAAATTTATGGTCGTTCTACCAAAGGACATCGCAGCAAGAAATGGGACAGTGAATTGGGCAAGAAAATCTTGAAAATCTTAGATTTTTGGAAAGTTTTCAACATGGAATAGGATTGATATTTCTATTTGATTTAGGATATTTTTAGACTGAGATTTATTTTCAAATTGGATTCTATTTCTTTGTGGAAATTAGTTGTGATTTGTAAATCTTTTTAGGATTTGGATTTCTAGTTCCTATAGGATTTATATCTTTGTCTAGCACTACAAATAGAGGATGATAGTCAGGATTTTAATCATTCAATCATCTACTACATTCTCCCATCTACACCATTGGAGTACAGACTTAGAAGCATGTCAGACTAATTTTCTTTATTCAGTTCTAAGCAACTCCAGCAGCACAATCCTAGACTATATTTAGTCTAAGATTTATCTTCCAGCTCCAGCAGGTAGAGTAAATATAGTCTGTGACTATATTTGAAGCACCAACAAGACTAAATCTAGGAACTTGATAGTCCATGGACTATAATTTTAATTATATTTAAATGGGAGAGTAGAAGGAGATTGAAACTTTTTTGAATTCATAGATTATTTTAATCTTTTTATATTATAGTCCACGGGATAGTCCATCTGCTAGAAAGATGGAAGACTAACGCTCTGTTTCTGAGTTTTAAAATGGACAGAAAAGAAAAGAAATGGACGAAAAATTTAAGTTTTCTTTTCAATTCTTATGTTTCTGAGTTTTTTAATAAACGGAAAAGAAAAGAAATGGATAGAAAACTTGGCCACTTTTCCTGTCAAAGTTTTCCGTCCAAAATTGGCATGATTTGGACGGAAAAGAAATTAGAATAAGTAATATTTTTATAATTCCCATATTATCCTCAACTTTTAATATAATAAACTTTAAATTACAACTCATGTCCTCAATTTTAAATTTTCTATCATTTTCCATTAAAAACTCAGAAACAACACAAATGAAAACTTTAAGTTTTCTATTCTTTTCTTTTCTGTTCTAATTTAAGTTTTCTATTCTTTTCTTTTCTGTTCAAAACTCAGAAACAGAGTGTAAAAGACATTTGTTGATGTCATATGGACTAAATATAGTCCATCAGATAGTCTAGCTGCTGGAGATGCTCTAAGAGATGTTGAACCTTATTTATAATTAATGGTTAATTGAGTATTAATTATTTATTCCTTCTCATATGAAATTGTTCTTGATAATTTGATTTAATTTCTGAATGTTATTTGGCTTAACTGATTTGATTTCTGCAGGATTAAATTAGTTAACGAATATCATATGCTAAATTAAGGAATAATATTACGTGTAATTGATATTGTTCCTAATCACAAGTAGTAATTAGTATTACCGAATTGTGGACAAGTTTTTGAGTATTGCTATGATTATCAGAAAATAAGTTAAACAATCCGAGCTTATGTGTTTGTTGCTTGGAATAGTCTAATTCTCTAGTTTTTAATGTTGCTGTTATACTAAGCTTATTCTAGGTTATATAATGGTTAGAATCTTGTGAAGAGCTTGTTTAATTGAGTGACAATCTAAGGGGAGTTTCGGGTAGCAGAGCTTGTAGTTACCTAGGGCTATTAGTTTCATTGAAGGGTAAATAATGTTACACTTGATTATTCTAATGTTGTAAAAAGGTGATACTGAACTGAAGAACTTAAACTTTTTATTTATTGTTTATTATTATTAGTTTATTCTTGTTAATTTAGTTAATTAATTCAAAATTCTCTTTTCATTAGAAATTATAAAATAAATATTAAACAAATCACTCTACGTGAGATCGATCCTTGCTTACTACTTTGCTAATTGTTTGAATTTATAAAATAAAAGTGATGTTAATTTAGGAGTGTAAACGACAACTCACAATAAATTACTTAAATAAGTATTAGTAAGTACAAAATTGTTATTTTGAAAATTAACATAATTTTACACCACCATTTAAATTATAGAATTTCGCTTAACTAGGATAAAAGTTTAATGATACTTTCTTTTGTGGGATGAGGAGAGTATCTCGCTTTTTCCCTAGTTTTACGGATCACTTGCAGGTTTTTTTCCTAAAATACAAGCAAATGATACCGTCAAGACTGCTTTGTCACATCTTCTATCTCATCACATGTCTCATCCCATTATTAATACTGGATAATTTGTACTCACTTACAAAAATAATTATAAATAAAAGAATGATAACACTTTTAAAAAATTTGTAAAAGTAAGACAGTAATGAAACAATAGTTGGGACAGAAGATTTAGACTCCTGCTCGTAACATAAAGGAATTACCAAAGCTTTGTAGGCCATTACATTT
Organism: Panax ginseng; assembly: GCA_020205605.1. NCBI lineage: Eukaryota > Viridiplantae > Streptophyta > Magnoliopsida > Apiales > Araliaceae > Panax > Panax ginseng. The sequence goes on from CM035150.1 coordinate 73,643,343, forward strand.
TTATGCATATATTCACTTGAATAACTTAACCTGCAACTCAAAAGATATTTAAAGCTAGTTCCATATGAATAAAACTAAATATTAGTAATTCAGAACTCCAATTGTATGTTTCTTCTTCATTGAGAATCATCAATTGAGATATACTGCACTCTGAAAGGGCAAATGTACTCCTTCAACTTGTAGTTAACAAATTTCTCCAAACAAGGTTCTTTAGTTTCTTTTATCATCTAAATGGATAGTCTATTTGAGCAGTTTATAGAAACAAGCTGCATTTTCTAGTTTTTTTAAATCATGTTTTAGAACAAATGTGTGCTAGCTATGCAGACATATTATCTGGTAATTTTGGTGTTACCTGATCACATTGCGCGCTCTTTCCCAACAAAAACCAAGGCTCCAAACAAATATAAGTTGGAGCTGCACTTATGAGGCTGTGTGCGTGCATGACAGCATGTTTAACATCTCATGCACAGTTCATACTTTTAGATATTTTCTTCAGGATGATGATTCCCCGGCTATGATCTCAGAAATCTGGTTTCTTCAAACTTTCTTTGCTAACTTGTCCCCAATGATGATCATCTTATCTGGTAGAACTATGATGCAAACATATAATGATCCCTTGATATTGATCATGCTCAGGATGAAACGGGGAGTCACGTTAATAAGTCACAAGTGTAAAGGCTCCCTTCAAGTGATCATTGATCATCTACTACAACCATTTATTCATCATGTTATCTTATTACCAGAAGTCTTTACAAGAGCATAGCCCTTCTCTAAAATGGTGAAAACGGTTTCTGTCCCTCACAACTATTTCTCGATTATAAACCTTGGAGATAAATTTAGTAGCAGAATGACAATCTTCGCAAACCCGTAAATTCTTCACAATTCGTATAGAAGTTCCAGGAGGTGTCTTCAGAAGTGCAAAAGCAATAGCAAGCTTTTCACTATGCCTATTTAAAGCATCCTCCTTGTCCTCTTCATCAATATCTAGTAACACCTCTGATGTAGTGGGAACATATCCTGCCCTTTTCATTTCCCTCCCCATTTCATCAATCATCTCATATATCTCATTGTAATGATCATGCGTTTTATCTCCTGCAACAAACTCATATATTTTGTTATCTAGCTCAATCATGGTGCTCCCGGGAATCTTTCTTATACCCTTTTTCCCCATCACCTCTCGAATTGTTGTTTTCTTTTCCCAACGGGACATTTTTGCATATATATTGGAAAGTAAGACATAATTGGACTCAACCATGGGTTCATTTCTGATCAACTGTTTTGTGATGCTTTCACCAAGATTGAGCTCACCATGGACACGACAAGCATTTATTAGCGTTCGCCAAATTATCGAGTTTGGCTCAATAGGCATTTTTTGAACAAACTCTAGGGCATCTTTGACAAGTCCTGCTCTACTCAACAAATCCAACATACACCCATAATGTTCTATTTTAGGTACAATTGCAATATCCTTTGTCATTAAACTAAAATATTTTCGACCTTCCTCAACTAAACCAGAATGGCTACAAGCAGTAAGCAACCCTATAAAAGCAACATCATCTGGTGCAACCCCAGCTTTTTTCATCTCCTCAAACAATGAAACAGCCTCCAAACCACGCCCGTGCATTGCCGTACCATCTATTACAGAAGTCCAAGTAACAATAGTTCTGTCACTCATGTTCCGAAACAACCTCAATTCTTTATCCACATCACCACATTTTGCAAACATGTCAATGAGTGCATTACAAAGCTCCACACTTTTCTGTACCTTTTCCCTCTCTATATAAGACTCAACCCATTCCCCAAGTTCTAATGCACCAAGATCAGTACACGCAGACAATAACGAAACCATAGTTATCTTGTCCGCACAAACCCCAGCAGTCTGCATATTTCTAAACAACTCAATCGCATCAGTCGACATTCCCAACCTAGCATACCCACCAATCATGGCACTCCAGGTAACAGAGTCTGACTTAGGCATTTCATCAAACACCATCCGAGCAAACTCAATCCCTCCACTACAACAACAATACATATGAACCATAGTATTCTGAACATGAATATCATCGTCAAATCCAATCTTTATCACAGACCCATGAACCTGTTTGCCTAAATTTAACTTCCCAATCCCAGCACAAGCCTTAAGAACAAATGGGTATGTGAATTTATTAGGCATAACATTGTATTCCACCATATGTTTGTAAAAATGCAGAGCATTGTGTTTTGAGTGACTAGTTTGAGCATAGGCTCTAATGACAGTATTATAAAGGAATGCATCATAGAATTGGCTACTAGAATTGGAGGAAAATAAAAAGGAAGAAGCGTAGTCGATGGCGTTGAGGTGGGAAGAAGTGGAAGTAAATTTGGTGAGAACTAATGGGTTGTTATGGAGACCCAATTTGAGGATTTGAGAGTGGATTTGGGTGAGATTAAGGAGTGAGTTGCAGGTTTGGAGGAGAGATAAGATGTTTTGTTCTGCTGCTCTTTTGTTGGTAGTGGGAGAGTGGTGGAGTGAGGGCCTGAGAGGGGATGTGCTTAGAGAAAGGAGCAGCTTGGCTTTCGAGGGTGAGGACTGCATTTAGTTTTTGTAAGATTTCATACGAGTCAGTAGCTGACATACTTAATTTAGCAGTTACAAAAGGATCTTATTGGAATTATCCTGAAAAATAAATAGGAAATACTCCCTCATTTCATAGATTCGGACTTGGACTCGAATAAATGCGAATAAAACTCGAATTCGTTAATAATATGATTTAAATTTGAGTACAAAAAATAATTCGAATAAAAATACGAATAGAATCTCAGAAATATTTTCTCAGTTTTAAGTAAAATAATAAGTTCAATTTATAATTATATGTATTATAAAGTTAGTCACTATGTGGAGACTCGAATTTGAGCTTGAATTCGAAACTCGCGAGTAATTTGAATATAATTCGATTTGAGTTAGATCGAATTCGAGTAATTAATATACGAGACGAGTAAAATCTGAGTAAAGCTTTTTCAAATACAATTCGAATTCGAGTCAAATTCGAGTATGAATTTAACTTTTCGAGTCGAGTTTGAATAATTCTCTGTTCGGTTCAATTCGACTTATTTACACGCATGAAAGTCTAATCTATTTAAGTCTACATATTAAATTTTATAAATTATAAGGTAGGGTCACTATTAAGAGCACTTGGTTATTGTTCTGAGGTTGGAGTTTGGAGAAGAAATGGCTTCTCAATTAAATATGTTGAGAATTGTATATTTAAATTTGATGTTGAAAGTAAATAGACATGTTTATATGTAAAGTCCTTCTTGGAATACAAGTACAAGGACTTAGTGGTAGATCAAAACTTGTTAGGTTTGATATGTGCTTTATGTCTATCATTCAGTAAATGAATGTATAGAAAAAAAGATCAACAAAGAAACAGAAGCATTTATTGAAGAATAAAATACAACAAATGTGGAATGGATTATAGACGTTGAGACTCTCGGGAATCCCAATGACCCAACACTCATCCTTAGTATATAACAAAGAAACGTATTGAAGAAGCTAAAGAAAGTACTACATGTTAGCAGAAAACACCTTTTCAGGTGTTAAGTGAGATAACAGTCTGCTGTGTCAGTGGGCCAGACGGCTAAACAGAAGATTTCCAGGAAGTCACCATCAATGCTCAGAAATGTCAAATACAATTAATGTTTCAACGGATGCCTTCAAACGGACATATTTCAAAGGCACCTTATATACAAATAAGATGCAGATGCAAGAAAACAAGCAAGTACACAACGAAAAGCTGAAGAACACTCAACGCTCAACTCTACGATCTAGAAAGAAAGCTTGCTCAGCTACTCAGTTCTTTAGAACACATGCTTAACATCAACTGAGCAACACAACCCAAAGAACTCAACTCTCATCAAGTGTATTCCAAGTCTGCTGGACTTGAAGAGTTCTAAGTGAACTAAGAAGTTCAAAGACTGCTGGTCTTGAAGGAATCTGTGAGATTCAAAGATTGTAAAGACATCCTTAGTGGATTTCCTACTCGAGGAGTATAAGAGTGGATTAGGAGCCTTGAGTGCTCTGAACCACTTAAATTATTTGTGTCTTTTATATTCTTGCTTTAACTGCTATATTTGTTATAACTGCCTATTAACTATTAACTCAGTTTATCTTAAAGGGGAACAAACAAATCATATATTCCGCTAAAATTGATTAACAAATTTGACAAAGTAATTTGAAAAAGAAAATTTTAAAATATCTATTCAACTCCCCCCTTCTAGATAACTATTGTGCCTCTGGGACCTAATAATTGGTATCAGAACAGGTTCTCTCAATCAGCCTACAAAGCTTGAGTAGATCCAATGGCACATCTGATAAGCGAATTAAAGACTAGAGGAGGCAGCAATCCACCAATGTGCAACAAAGATAAATTTGCCAACTGGAAAGTTCGTATGCAAGCATACATGGACTCAATAGATGAAAAACTATTTGAAGCTGTCATGGATGGGCCCTACATTCCAACAAAGCTCGCACCAACTCCATAAGATCCAAACAAAGTTCAAATCAAGGTTAAAGCTGAATGGACTGACAACGAAAAAAAAGTTGTCCAACTCGACAAAAAGGCCAAGAACATTTTGTTCCAGTCTTTAGAAGATGAACTGTTTGAAAATGTGGTCAACAACAAAACTGCAAAGGAAGTCTGGGAAGCGTTGCTCATTATGCATGAAGGAACTGAAGAAGTCAGAGAAAACAAGCAATCTCTTTTGACTAAACAATATGAAATGTTCGCCCATGTTCCAGGGGAAAATGTCACTTCCACTTATGAAAGATTCAATATTTTGCTCAACTCTCTTCAAGCATTTAGAAAGATCTATCCTAACAAAGATCTGATCATAAAGTTCATAAGAGATTTACCAAGTAAGTGGGATTCCAAAACCACTGCCATAAGAAAGTCAAAGAATCTCCATGAAATGACTGTTCAACAGCTCTATGGAAACCTTCTCTGCTATGAATTGGAGATGACTCAACGAGCAGAGACTCTATCTGAAAGAAGAAAGAAGGACAAAGGAGTTGCTCTCAAAGCAACAGATACCATCTCCAAAGCTAATACTAAAAATGACTCTGACTTTGAGGAAGATGATGACGAAGACATTGCAATGCTAGTAAGAAGAATCAAGAGGTTTATGTGTAAAGGCAGAAGCAGCAAACCTAAGAGATTCAACAACAACAACAGCCAGGAGCAGATAAATGACTTATGCTACAACTGCAAGAAGCCTGGCCATTTCATTTCAAACTGCAACAAACCTCTTAGAGAAGAACTAAAAAGGAAATCAAATCTAAAGAAAGAGTTCAAAGGCAACAAGAGGCTCCAGAAGAAAGACAAAGGTCTTGTGGCCGGAGGATCATGGATTGACTCAGACAATGACACAACTCCTGAGTCTGGAGATGATGAAGATCCTCAAGTAGCAAATCTATGTCTAATGGCCAAAAATACAAAGGATAAGAAAAGCACTTACAAACATGATGTAAGTATCAATGAGGTATTTGACTTTAACTCTCATGATATAGATATTGATGATTTAAGAACTGCACTACATGGCATAACATCTGATTTACATCAATACATGAAATGGTTTAGAGTTCTGTCTAAGGATTATTCTCTTCTTCAAAAAGAGAAAGAGAAAGTTCAAGAAGAACTGGAAACAGCTCTTCTAAGTGCTAACTCTCCCTCTCTAAATTTGAAGCTGAGAATAAACTCTTAAGACAGACAAATGAACTTAATACACAAAGAGAGTCAAGTCTAACCTCTAAGATTGAGGAACTAGAGAAAAAAAAATCTTAACGTGGAATAGATCCTCTTCATCTATGGACTCCCTGATCTCCAGTCAGAGAAGTGCATCTGACAGAACAGGTTTAGGTTTTGGAGAATCCACCTCAGAACTACATGTGGAAAAGAAAAAGGAAACTAACATCAGCGGTGCTTCAAACCTCAATAGAAGCATTGTATTTGTGAAATCCTCGCAGAAGGAAGAACTAGTCCATCCCTGCTCTTCTGATCCAATCTATTCTACAAGGCATAATGCATCCCATATTGGCCTAGGGTTCAGAAAAGAGAAGAGTAACTTAGTCACTACTCTCCAACCTCTAAGGATCGTAGAGTCGAGCAAAATCAACTCCATGAACCAACTAGGTGGGAATAGTAGAGTTAAGTTACACTCTTCACAAATCATGAATCGCAAGGACACATTGAAAAAGAAGAATCAGTATAAAGGAATGACTGCTAGAAATCCACATAAGTATAAATGGAAAAAGAATCCACACACACACACACAAGTATACATCATGCTAGATGTTTTGTATGTGATAGATATTTTCATAAGGTTGCAGTATATTACAATAATCCTATGCATACTAAACCTAAAGTCAAGTAGATTTGGGTCCCCAAGGGTACTAACAAGATAGGACCCATGCAAGTATGGGTACCAAAATGAGAGCTTAAATCTCAATACAGGAACAAAGCTCCACGATCACAACTTGGTACCTAGACAGTGGATGCTCACGACACATGACTGGGAACAAAGCCCTCATGTCCAACTTCATAGAGAAAGAGGGTCCAACAGTCATCTTTGGAGACAATGGCTCTGGCAAGACAAGAGGTTATGACTCAGCTGGAAATGGTCCAGTGTCCTTCAGCAAAGTAGCCTATGTAGAAGGGTTAAAGCACAATCTTCTTAGCATAAGCCAGCTCTGCAATAAGGGTCATCAAGTTACCTTCCTCAACAATCGATGTCAAGTCAGAAACCTAAAGACCTCTTCCATAAAACTGACCGAAACAAGAGAAGGAAACGTCTACATTGTTAATCTTGGTCAACTGATTTCTGAATAGACAATATGCTTTTTGGCTAAAGCCTCTGAATAAATGAGCTGGTCATGGCATAGAAGGTTGTCTCATCTCAACTTCAAAAGCATGTCAAAATTGACCTCCAAGGATCTAGTATCAGGCTTACCCAAGCTCAGTTTCATCAAGGAAAGGCCATGCAACGCCTGTCCACTTGAAAAACAAACTAGAAACTCATTCAAAAGCAAAACTTTCAACTCAATTGAAAAGCCCCTACATCTACTTCACATGGATCTATTTGGACCAATTCCAACAACAAGCCTTGGAGGGAAGAGATACTCATTGGTCGTAGTGGATGACTACACCAGATTTACATGGGTGTTCTTTCTAAACTCAAAAGATGAAACAAGTGTTAGAGTTTATGCCCTAGAGGCCAATTATTTGATATAATTGCTTAACATTTTGATAATATATTTGATTGAATAAATGAATGATTTTATTATGGTTTTATTTACTACGTTATATAAATATTAACATAATTAAATTCCTTAGAATAGTGATACAAATTATATAGTTTCAAGTATATGACTTGAACATGAGATTATATAATTACAATTAGTATCATTGCTTTTAAATGTCCTTTTAATGAGTATCATTGTTGATAGGACAACAATGATGCATTGAGACTAGTATGTGGATTGACTGATGACCAAATCTCATTGTTCATAAATATATGAGATATTAAGTCAATGCATAGGTACTTGTTAGAGAATGATGTACTGGACAGACCCACCATGAAAATTCTATGTGGAGCATTATACGAAGTGACATTAGCAATTCTCATAGTGACAATGATGTAATGGTCCTCCGACCTGAAATCACTATATTTCTTCACGGGAATTTATGTACTTTGATATCATCAAATGTCACCTTTAATAGGGTGGACTATAAAGGTGATTATTGGGTACATCATGAATCGTGTGAGGAATATGAGTGATCTAGATGAAATTTAACCCTCCTATGTATTAGGGGTGATATCCATAGGCCTCTTGATTGAGTAGGACTATGAAATGCATGACCATGCTCAAATAGTGATTTGTTTCATATAGTCTACTCAATGATCAAGAAAAACTCAGATTAAATTATGAAGAGTATGACACATTCCATGACTCGAGTTTAATCTAGGATATTAAGGTTAAAATGATTAAATTACATTGAAACATTGGTCACGAAAAGGTTGCATCGAATCATCGATCTTATTATTACTTGGGTAGCAGTGATGCATTACTAGATGTCGCTCACTGTTTATAATTTTATAATATGATTTTAAAATTATTGTCAATGTAATAATAACCTATATGCTCACACACATAGAACGTAATTTAAAAAGGAAATTAATTTAAATTGTAAGTATTTAAATATATCAATATGATTGATAGTATTTTAAATCACGAATTTAAATTAAAAGGGATAATTTGTATATATGTATATTAATTAAGTAAGACTTAATTAAGATATATATATATATATATATATATATATATAAATTCGGATTTTAATAATATTAGGTTTTGATTAATTCCTCCTAACTGCTATATATATGATATATCAGTCATTTTAGGGATTACGTCAAAATACAAAACCCTAACCGCTTTTAGAGAGAGACTAGAGAAAACCGTTTCAAAAATCCTCATCCTTGGTGGCTAGTACCGCGGTTCCTTCTTCTGCAGATCGTAGGACGATTCGCGGAGCGTTCGTGTGGATACCGTAGAGACACAGTTCGTTTGGATTATGTTGGAGATTCGACCGCATCGATTCAAGCTTTTCATAATCGGTATAATCTCTTAAACACTGAATTGATGTTTGTTTTTGCATGGATCCTGTTCTAGGGTTCCGGATTTGGCTTTATAATTTTTATTTTCTGTTGCGTTTTTATGCCGAAATCCTTACAACAAGTTCCTAACTCATCAAAATATTCAAGCTGGTGATGAATGAGAAATGGGAGAAAATCAAGGCTATAAGGAGTGATCATGGTATAGAATTTGACTTCTCTGAGATGGATCAGTTCTGCACATACAATGGCATCAGTCACAACTTTTCAGCTCCACGAACTCCACAGCAAAACGGAGTAGCTAAAAGAAAGAACAAAACGTTGATTGAAGTTGGAAGAACTCTACTAGCAAAGAATCAACTCTTCGCGCACTTTGAATACTTGAAGGCGGAAGAGTCATCAACACTGCAGGCTACACTCAGAATAGATCTCTTGTGCACTCTACATTAAAGAAGACTCCCTACGAACTATGGAGAGGAAGAAAGCCTAATGTTAGCTACTTCTATGTGTTTGGTTGTGCATGCTATATTCTCAAAAATGAAAAATAGTATCTGAATAAGTTTTAACCCAAGTCAGACGAAGGAATCTTTCTCGGATATGCCACAGACAGTAAGGCTTATAGAGTATTCAATAAAAAGACGTTAAATGTTGAAGTCTCGATTCACATCATCTTCGATGAAACAGACTTAGACAAATCTGTGCCTCAAGACACTACTATCGACGACTCAGACTCTACGAACGAGGTAGTCGAGATCAACACCACGATCATAGTTCCAGAAGATGAAATCGTCGAGCCTGAAGAAGAGATCGTAGAGAGAGCTACGCCAGACAACGAACCTCCACATTAAGAAGCAAAGGTTGATCTTGAAGAATCCAGACAAGAAGGCATCAGGACAGATGTTCCAACAAGAAACAGATAGGCAAGAGATCACACTCAAGACCTAATCATTGGAGATCCAAATGCAAGAGTCAAGACAAGATCTGCCACCCAGAATGAGTGTTTCTATCTAAGCTTTCTATCACAAATGGAACCCAAGAAGATAGAAGATGTTATGGAAGACTCAAGCTGGATAAAAGCCATGCAAGAGGAACAAAATTAGTTTGAAAGAAGAAGAGTATGGAGATTAGTTCCAAGACCAAGAAGCCACCTAGTTATTGGCACCAAGTGGGTCTTCAAAAACAAGATGGATGAAGATGGGGTAATAACAAGGAACAAGGCAAGACTAGTAGCCAAAGGTTACTCCCAAGAAGAAGGCATCGACTACGACGAGACCTTCGCACATGTTGCCAAATTAGAAGCCATCAGGATATTCCTTGCTTTTGCTGCCCACATGAAGGATATCAAAAGTGCATTTCTAAATGGTGAACTTCAAGAAAAAGTATATGTGGAGCAACCTCCAGGTTTCATCAATCCAACTCTCTTTAATTATGTCTATAGATTAGACAAAACCTTATATGGACTTAAACAAGCACCTAGAACATGGTATGAAACACTAACTAACTTTCGTATTGAAAATGGATTCACTAGAGGTAGAGTAGTTACCACATTATTTCTTAAAAAACACAAAACCAAAGTCCTATTAGTTCAAATGTATATAGATGACATTATCTTTGGCTCTACTGATGAAAAACTGTGCAAGAGATTTTCCAAGCTTATGCAGAGCAAGTTCGAAATGAGTATGATGGGTGAGCTAAATTTCTTCCTTGGATTACAAGTAAAGCAGACTGATGAAGGTATCTTCATTATCCAAGTCAAGTACATTAAAGACTTACTTAAAAAGTATGGTATGGAATCAACCTCTCCCATGAAAACATCAATTGCTCCAGCAACTAAGCTTGACAAAGATGAAAAAGGTAAAAGTATTGACATTACTCAATACAGAGGTATGATAGGCTCTATTCTATATCTAACTGCTAGTAGACTAGACATAATGTTTGCAACATGTATATGTGCTAGATTTCAAGCTAATACTAAGGAATCACACTTAACTGTTGTAAAGAGAATTTTCAGGTATCTCAAAGGCACACCTCACTTGGGACTGTGGTATCCCAAGGAGTCCTCCTTTAAAATGACAGGATATACAGATGTTGACTTTGCAGGATGCAAGATCGATATGAAAAGTAACAGTGGCACTTATGAGTTGCTAGGAAACAGACTTGTGTCCTGGTTTAGCAAGAAGAAAAAACTCAAGATTCACTCAACAAAGCAGGTTTAATACATTGTTCTTTGGCATTCTTTGTGCTCAAATATTATGGATGAAAAATCAGCTAGCAGACTATGAGTTTGATTTCAGATCTATACCTATTCATTGTGATAACACAAGTGCCATAGCAATAACACATAATCCTGTCATGCATTATAGGACAACATATAGAGATCATATATCATTTTATTCGGGATCATGTCCAAAATGGAACTATATCTTTACAATACATCCCTACTGAAAATCAACTTGCTGATGTCTTTACAAAACCTTTAGATGAATCCAAATTTAATAAATTGATAAATGAGTTAGGTATGCTAAATCTGCAACCATAAACTCTATGCTCTAGTTTATGCTAACCATGCAGATAAAAAGGCTATGTTTAAAATCGTAGAGATGACTAAAGAGGAACCAAGATCGTAGAGCAGCCTCGACGTGACAGAGAAGCATCCTGTGATGACATCATTTCTATCAAATCCAAGCAAGCCCTCTGATAAGCACCTCAGGGACAAACCTGACCCTTAGTTCAGTCTAAGAGATTGGCCCTTCCTGAGTTACCTTAACCCAGAAGGAATGCTAAGTTAGAGCTCATCACAAGGACCAAGACAAACAATGATCGTAGAATAGAATCAGCAATGGACTCGATAATCGTAGAGCAGCCTCAACGATCGTAGTTTTCCCAAAGGATACACTAGCTCAGGGGGATCTAAGGGCAAATTAGTATTTTTTACACTATTTAAGATCGTGGAGCCCGACATAACTCAACACGTGCCCCACTATGAAGATCATGTGGAGGGAAGTTACAAGTACAGTTTTAAAAGGCCTTTTGAAAATTCACCTCAGAATTTCAAAAAGCTTATTCCTCTCTCTCTATCAGCAGAAACCCTAGCTTTCAGAACGATCAACCAACCTCAGTTCAAGAAAATCAATGGCTGCTTCCAATGTTATATTTGGTTACCAACTCTGCTTCGACGAATTTAAGACAGCTGACCCTCAGTTTCACAAGATTCTATCTCTTCTGAAGAAAGCTGGTCTTGAAGAAGCTCTGAGCACCAGCACAAGAATCTACCCGAAGCTAGTGAAAGAGTTCTACAACAATGGAGTCTTTGAGCATGACATTATCACTACAAAGGTCAAGGGGGAACAAATGAAACTCAAAAATGAAGATATAAATCTAGCCCTAGGTTTCAAATCAAAGGGACTCGCATCCATGGACGTCATCGACTTCCATGAAGGTCTGAAGAAGATGCACCACACAAATTTCAGAACGTCAAGGGGTACAAGAAGAAAGAGTTTCCCCAGAAGTATGAATTTTTGGCTGACATTGTAGGGAAGTGCATATGTTGTAAAAGCTCTGCCCACGACTCTGTAAATGAAGTTCAACTAAAGCTCATGACAACAATCCTCTTCAGGATTCAACTCAACTATGGGGTTCTGTTTATAGATTGGATAGGGAAGTGGATACTTAGCTCAAAGAAATCAAAGAGCTCTGGGAAAATGCTCTATGGGAGGTTCATAAGCATAATCCTGCAATCTGCTTTAGGTGATAAAATTAGGGACAACGAAGGGGAACCCATCAACCCCAACAGAAGAATGACCCAGCAGCTATTTCAAAACTGGAAAAGAAATCCGTCAAAAAATGTCAGAATGATGTCTGAATCCAGTGGAAGGACTGGTGAAGCAAAGGTATCTGGGCTACCAGGATACATGTCGGTTGTGAAGGAAGCTGATGAAGAAGAAGAAATTAACCAAGAAGAACCCAATGCTTTGATCAGAAAGAGCAAGGGTAAGAAGAAAATAAAAGTTCAAACAACAGAAGAGCCTCAAGGCTCAACCACTAATGCGCCCCAAGAAAGTTCGGGCAAAGAAATTAACCAAGAAGAACCCATTGCTTTGATCAGAAAGAACAAGGGTAAGAAGAAAATGAAAGTTCAAACAACAGAAGAGCCTCAAGGCTCAACCACTGATGCGCCCCAAGAAAGTTCAGGCATTGAAACTCTGAAGGAAATTAAGAGGAAAGAGCAGCAGTCTGAAGAGGAAGAAGGCAGAGCCACCATCTCTCAAATACTTAAGAAGGGAAATCGCAGCCACAAAACAAATAAGTCTTCACTCTCTTCGATCGTAGAGTCATTACCGATCATAGAGTCCAGACTTGACATCACTCCAGAAGTGGATCTTTGCAATGATATCTCAACTGAATCAACCGCCGAGCTACAATTTGAAGAAAGCACCAAGGCTGAAGCTCAACCCAGAAAGGTAAGGAGAAAGCTTGTCAAGACATATGTTCTTGGAAATGTGAAATCTTTGAAGGAAGAAGAAATGAAAATAGCTACAGAAAAGGAGCTTCCTGAAACTCCTAATGATCTAGCTGAGGGGGAGCTGCCTGAAGTTCAAATGAATGATCAGATTGAGGGGGAGCCTCTCGAAGTTCCTGCGCCAAAAAAAGCTACAGCTTAGAGGGAGATACAAGAGGAAAGGGAAATCGAAGGTGTAAAAGCTATGGAGGTAGAAAATGGTGAAGATCATACAAGGTATGAGGAGATGTTTGAAGTAGTGGAAATTTCAAATGAAGAAAATGAAGATCGAGAAGAAGAAGAGGATGATGAAGTTGAGATTATTGCAGTGGGCTGGGATGGATATAGGAGAGCCAACTACAATCAGTTGTTCTCCTACTTACCTATGATGCCCTATCACAAAGCCCAAATTCTTAACTCCTGGGATCACATGTTCTGGACTTTCAAAGCGTATCCAGCAATCTCTGTGCTTGCTCACGGATTCCCAGGCAACCTCACGTTTGCTCAGAAGCTAATCATTAACCATCTTTCTTCAAAAACTGGGCATGAGGTAATATCAATTCCCATCTCTTTCAGAGTTAGTCACTATCCTCCATCAAACTTCAACCAATTCTACGAATTGCTAAGATGGTTGGAAGTGATACTTCATCCACTAAACCAATTTCCAGTTACAGAATCCCAACATTTTGTAACTGATGAACCAAATATACCTAACTTTATATTGATACCATCTCCCACCATCTCTCACTCTACGAATATCGATCCTACTCAAATCATAGAGTCACCCACTCAACCAGCACCTCCTTCAATAACTCAAACTCACATACTTGCACCTCCTTCAGATATTCCTTCCTCATCAACCAATAATTATTTTGATCTTGATCTTGCTCTCTACAATCTACAAAATCAAAATACAAGAACCTCTCCTCAAGACACTCAACAATTTCTTGAGAGTCTCTCAAATCTTCCTACCAAATCTGAGCTGAACAATGAATCACAGAAAGTAATCAAAGATATTCAAGATGATCTTGAAACTCACTCTGAGCTTGTGCACACAAGGCTGAATCACCTGATAGATGCTGCTACCACCCTTCCCAGCAATCTGAGTACTGAGCTCACAAATAAGCTTAGGGAGATCATCAAGGAAATGATCCACAACATTAATTAAAGGGATCAAATTCATTTTTAGTCTGCCCGAAAGCACAAGGAAGTAGTTCTCCTTCTGCAGAAGAATCATAAATCTCAAAATAAACTTGTGATGGAAAGTCTCTCAAGTCTACGAACCTCAATGAAAGAATTCCAAGAATTTTCAATGAATCAGATGCAACAAACAGACACTGTCTTGGCTATTCTACAAAAGAACAAGTCTCGAACTGATTCACTGGTTCAAGAAAACCGTGAAGACATTGATCAATCCAAGAATCAGCTCCAAGAACTTGTCCAAGGCATGAATCGTTTGTCTGAAGACATTTGAACCCTTGATGCTGACATAAAGGGGGTGAATAAAGGGGAAAAAGAGAAAGGAAAAGGTAGAGGGAAACACATTTCTTAATCTTCAAGTAGCTCTCCCTCAAGACAGCCTCGCCATCAGACTCCATGACCTTATAAGAAGCAGCGCCAGCCAATTCTCATGACACAATCGCTACAGAGTCGAGGGCCATCTCCTAGCTCACAAGGGGTAACTACTACTGACCTAAATATGCCGATTGGAGATCCTACCTTTATGAATAGACATGATCATAGATAAAGGCTAAGTCAAAGCGAGCTGGAAGATATTGCATGTAGAGACGAAGCCAACATGAGACGGAGAGCTGCAGAGCATGCCAATCCTCCAAGAAGCAAAAGGCAGAAAAAATAGAGAGAAGTTGAAATTTCTTTCTTATTGATGTAACTAAGCTTTTTTGAAATATTTGTCTTTATAAACATCAATAAATTCATGCTTATTCTCTAGAAATTTCAGCTACTCACTGAAACACTATGTCATATTTACTTTCTAGCAACTGCATCTAGAAATTGATGATCATGATACAAATCTCCTTGGTTATGTCAACATCAAATAGGGGGAAATTATTGGAAATTGCATATTTAAATTTGATTTTGAAAGTAAATAGACATGCTTATATGTAAAGTCCTTCTTGGAATACATGTACAAGGACTTAGTGGTAGATCAAAACTTGTTAGGTTTGATCTGTGCTTTATGTTTATCATTCTGTAAATAAATGTATAGAAGAAAAGATCAAAGCTGTTAGGTTGATCTATTTTGAGATGTAATAGATAGGCTTCAACAGAATCGTAATCTGTGACGCCCCCAAAACAGGTATACATCATCCATTCTGAGTCGCGAAATACATGGTACATAAATCAAATACAAACTTCTTTAATACAACTGTCGTGTAAAAATACGACAAAACATAGTTGAGTTTTTAAACGAATATTGTCTTCTAGACAATATCCACACTCAATGAAGTCCTCATTACAATTATTATCATACTATTTCACAGAATAGTGAGGACAACTAAAGCCACTTATCCTGGACCATCACTCTATTCCCCGACTCGTCCCAGCTATATTCTCATTTCCTGAAGAGAATAATGAAAGAAAAGGGTGAGCTCAACTAGCCTAGTAAGAAATATTATGACTAAGATAATGCAGAATAAATTATCCTTAGCTTTCAATAGTATAACAACTGATAGAATATAATAGACAACAAGTTTTAGATCAACAATTGCAGCGAAACAAGCAATCCATTAGAAGAGTCAAGCAGAGTATGATATCTACTATCTTCAATGATTTAAAAAGTTTATCATCAATTTTATCGCTGAGACTCAGCTTAATAAATAAACCACATCATCGAATCATCCATGCACTATGGGCCAAGGATATTCATGTAATCATCAATGGTCATGATTATACCAAATAATCCTTGGTCATAATCATACCAATAACTGTCCATCAATGCACTACGGGCCAATGAGAACTTTTACCACATCATTTATAACATTAAGGGTCATGATTATACCGAATGATCCCTGGTCATAATCATACCATTCAACAGTCCATCTATGCACATAAGCCAAAGATGACTTTCATCACAATATAGTCATCACAATATAAGTATGAGGATGATGACAATGATATAAGCATTAATCAAACGAAATCAAGGATAAATATTAAAGACTTTAAATTTATCCAGAGTTTAAAAATATCCAAATTATCAGCATAATACTGTTTTGTGGAGTAAAATTCAAGAATAATTTTCATGTATCAAAAATAATTTAGACAGAAAAGAAATATATTTTTCGGGTGAATAGTACCATGTGAATAGTACTTCGGGAATAGTACCTCGTGAATAGTACCCTGGCATGAAAAGTGCCCCAAATACCCGGTTGAATAATATTTATGGGAATAGTAACTCGTGAATAGTAATTCGTGAATAGTACTTTGACACGAAAAGTGCCTCGAATATCCGAGTAAAAAATATTTGAGTGAATAGTGTCTGGGTAAATAGTAACTCGTAAATAGTAACTTGTGAATAGTATTCTAACATGAAAAGATCAATAATTATCAAGAAAGCTCAGAATAATATTTTCATGAAAAGATACTGGATGAAGCGCAAATATCAAGGATATTCTACTAATTTCACGGAGTATATAAGCAATACTTCAACAAAATGAGTGTAGAAGTAGGAATACGAAACGAAATAATATTACTTACATACTACAGAGTATGAAAAAAAATATTATTTCATACGAATATTGAACGAAGATAATATCCATACGAATACGAAAAATAATATCTCTTCTGAATATGAATAAATAATAATAGTGAAGTAGTATCCCGGCATAAAAAGTGTCCCAAATACCCGAGTGAATAATATTCGTATGAATAGTAACTGGGTGAATAGTAACCTGTGAATAGTACTTTGACACGAAAAGTGCCCCGAATACCCGAGTGAATAATATTCGAGTGAATAGTGACTGAGTGAATAGTAACTCGTAAATAGTAACTCTTGAATAGTAACTCGTGAATAGTATTCCGGCATGAAAATATCAATAATTATCAAAAAAAGCTCATAATAATATTTCCATGAAAAGATACTGGATGAAGCGCAAATATCAAGGATATTCTACTAATTTCATGGAGTATATAAGCAATACTTCAACAAAATGAGTGTAGAAGTAGGAATATGAAACGAAATAATATTACTTAAATACTAGAGAGTCTGGAAGAAAATATTATTTCATACGAATATTGAACGAAGATAATATTCATACGAATATAAAAAATAATATCTCTTCTGAATATGAATAAATAATACCCCTTACCTCAGAAGAAGACTGGATACTGAAATAGTGAAGTAGCAGACTTCTCTTCTTCTTTCTCTCTATAGCTTCTCTCTCTATAATTGCTCTTGTGAGTCTTAGTGAATTGGTGAGAATGAAATAAGAATGTGCTTCTATTTATAGGAAAACATAGTTTCGGTAATTGCATGTTTTGGGGCTCAAAATATTACAGTATAATACCTTCATCTTTTCCTTCTTTTTTAATTTAGTCCTGCAAGTATTATCAAACTTGCACCACCTCCCCTAATAGTATATCATGTGAATCAATAGTACAATCATGTGACTCAATAGTTCTATACATGTAAAAAAAAATAATTACAGTATAGTACCTTCATCTATACCTCTATTTTTAATTTAGTCATGCAAGTATTATCAATCTTGCACCACCTCCCCTAATAGTACATGCATGTGAATCAATAGTACACACATGTGAACAAATAGTTATAAACATGTGAATTAATAGCAATTAATTGCTCATTTATCCGGTTAATTATTCGATTGGTCAATTTAACCGCTAGAAATCAATTATTATCGAAATAATTGTCGATTTCCACCAACACAAATAATCTCAACACAATAGAAATATTAATTTCATCTTGAATAAACATGAACTTATTCATCATTAATGTGACGCCCCCAAAATTAAGTATACATCACTCATTCTGAGTCGCCAGATACATGGTACAAAATTCAAATACAACTTCATTTATATAATTATTGAGCTGTCGTATAGAATACGACCACAGTTAACTATGAGTTTTAATACAAATGTATGTAACTCTCATGGTACCTCGACCACAACCTTACAATGATACTTTACATAAAAGTATAGTTGAAAACTGCTTTTAGAAATTAAAATCTTTGGGAAGTGCTCAAGAAACCTTCATGACATGGGAGGCCATGCGATACAGGTTATGATAGATATCATATGTCCACAGAATTATCCTTGGTTGACCCAAAAGTCCCCAAACAAAAATAAGAAGATTACTATCATCTTCTTTCTAATGGTGAGTCTTCTCTTGACATATAAGTATCTCCGTGGTCTCCAAGTGAAAATTATGTTTCAAATAAACTCCAAGATCATACAGGTAGTGCTCGTAGATATATTCAGCAAGTGGATGTACACAACCATGTCTTATGAGAACACGAGGTTGTATGTCATTAGACATATTGTATAATAGTGACAAAACACCCTTCCAAAGTTGGGTTCACCTCACCCTATTTGATTCACCAAATATAACTACTAAATGATGTATAGAATACAACAGCTAGAGACAACCGTTCTATTCCCCTGTTATCCTCGCTCAACCCGACAACACTCTTACGGCAACACTCTTATTACCTAAAAGGAATTGTGAGGCAGAAAGGGTGAGCACAACTAGCCCAGTAAAGAATATCATGACTAAAGATAATTAAATTATCAAAAGCTTTCATCAATAATAAATCAGAGATTTAGAACACATGGTAGATGATAAAACTTTTCAACCACAGTTACAGCGGAACGAGCAATCCATTAGAAGAGTCAAATAGACCATAAGGTCTATTATTTTCTCTATGTTAAAAGTCCACCAATAATGTTTTATTCGTGTAACATCAATCAACAATTCCCGTCCACCATCATGTGAATAACTCATAATCACAATTATGATTCTAAATTCCTCTTCGCACCCAGGACGAAGATAATTTTCATCACCTGAAACATCAAAAATCATGGTTATACCAAATCACAATTCCTGCTTGTAATCATTAAATCATCTTTGCACTACGGCCAAAGATATTCATTATTATCACATCCATGAATTAATATTTCTTTGCTGGGACTCAGCTCAATAATTAATCCACATCATCGAATCACCCCTGCACTACGGCCAAGGATATTCTTTAGTATCACGACTACAAATTATCCATGCACTACGGGCCAAGGATATTTGTGTATTCATTAACGGTCCTGATCATGCCATAAAACAATTCATCTTTGCACTACGGCCAAAGAGAATCCATAGCCATAATCATACCAAAAATTGTCTATCAATGCACTACGGGCCAATGAGGACTTTTTCCACATCATTTGTAATATTACTACCATGATTATACCGAATAATCCTCGGTCATAATCATACCAAGTCCATCTATGCACTTTACAGAAGCCACGATGACTTTCAACATAATATAAATATGAGGATGATGACAATATTATAAGCATTAATCAAACTAAATCAAGGATAAATATTAAAGACTTTAAATTTATCCGCACATTATCAATCACTTAATAAAATCATAATCTAATACTCATTAATACTATAACAATATTTTAATCACTTCTTAAACTTATAAACAATTACATTTAATTGTTTACACTTTTCCAAATAATGCATTTAATCATTCAAAATGTCAAACTCATAAGATTTCATCACCAATAATCAAATTACTCATCAAAATCAGATATACCTTATATAGGATTTCCAAGGCATAAAATCCTATTTACCAATTCTTCAACTCAAGCGTAACATATTTAACTCATATGTTCAGTAGCTAAACTATTTTCATGAAAAATACCAAATCAGTCCCAAAAATTATTCTTTTCTAGAATTTAGCATAATATAGTCTCATATTTAACATATATTTTTCTTGACATTTTTAAAATTCATTTACTATTTTTCAAAAATTAATTTCTAATTAATTCCTTAAGAAATTAGCTACCTCACGGTTAACTCCAGAAATTTCCAAACCTTGGCAGGATCTTACACATGTTAACGTGAGCTTCCAGTTTAAATTTCATAGTCATCGGAGTTATAGAACTCCGGTTATAGCATTTTTCGTCGGAAAAACCTAAATATTGAAATGGTCATAACTTGCTCATTTTAAGTCAGAATGAGCTCATTTTTGGATAGGAGGTACTTTATACCATATACTTTCATGTCCCAAAAGGCCAGAATTTTTCTCACAAATTAAGTAGCCGAAACAGCCCTTTTTAAAATTGTGGCATCAACCTTTTTCATAATTTGCAGTTTTTCGTACTTAGCTAAAATCAATCCACACGAAAATTTACAACACCTTTTTCAGTGATTCCACTTGGATAAGGTAGAAAACTCATATATCTAACTCTAGAACTTGACCACACTCAAAAATTCAAAATATAATATGAGATATGGTCAATTGAATTTCGTACTCCATTTTTACCAAAATCTGATTTTCAACCCTTTGTGATTTCTAATAAACTTTCATGTTTTCACATAATAACCAACATAACTCATCATGACAATGACATAATAATTCAATAAAATAAGTTCAAGAATAAGTTTTAAAGATTTATAAGTTAATTTATCCTGAACTTAATAACGTCCAAATTGTCAACATGATACTACTTTGTGGAGTAAAATTCAAGAATGCTCAGAAAAATATTTCCATGAAAAGATACTGGATGAAGCGCAAATATCAAGGATATTCCACTAATTTCATGGAGTATAGAAGTCAAAGTTTTAACCAACCGAGTATAATAAAGAATGGAATAACAAAAGAAATCACCATGCATGCGATAGACCAATGCAAAGTTATTCCAACGAATAATAAATAATCGGAACCGGTCCCGGCAGAAAAGCATGCATGTGATATATTCCAACAAAATAATAAAGGATGGAACCGAGTCCGCCAGAACGCACATGCATGTGATATTCCAATGTAATAATAAATAATGGAACCCAGTCCGCGAACGCATGCATGTGATATTCCAAATGAATAATAAATAATGGAACCAGTCCCACAGAACGCATGCATGTGATATTCCAAATGTAATAATAAAGAATGAAATAACGTAAGAATGTCACCATGTATAGGGTAGCCCATGTATCAAAGTTATTCCAATGTAATAATAAATAATGGAATAATGTAAGTTCTCTTCATGAGTACAACAAATAACATCCTCACTAGTAAAGAAATCCGAATATAAGAGTAGGGAAGTAGCAGAATACTTTTCTATAATTTCTCTCTCTAGAGTTTCAGTGAATTTGTAAGAAATAATGAACGAATGAGCTTCTATTTATAGGAAAATGGAATGAATAGTAACTAATTCATGAATGGTCCAGATTGATTTACTATAAAATGGACGGTCCATATTGGTTTACTATTAAAACTTAAAACAACGGTTCATACTGATTTACTATTAAAATTTTAAACCAGCGATCCATATTGATTTACAATTATAACTCCACCAGCGATCCATATTGATTCACTAATATAACTTCAACCAACGGTCTGAAAAATTAGCACATCTCCTCATGGAATAAAATTGTACCCAAATATCCGAATGCACAATACTAGGGTGAATAGTAACTTATGAATAGTAACTCGTGAATAGTAATCCGACACAAAAAGTGTCCCGAATACCCGATTGAACAATACTGAGTGACTTTTCACATAAGCATCAATAATCAATACCGTACTACTATGCAACCACGCCAGACATCGTACTTTTAACAACGGGTGTTTCAACAGTTAACGGTAAAACTTCCGCCGTTATTTTTATAAAGTATTTTTGTCGTTTTCTCAATCCGACAATAATTCTATTGTGGGGTCCACCAATGATTGTACCGTCGTACGAATATTCCCTGACAAAAAGAATATTCTCCGACTAATCGAATATTCCCCGACAAAACGAATATTTTATATCAACTTGCTTACTTTGCAAAAAAAAAAATTCACTTATTACCCTTAACTTTAAACTTTTATCAATTTAACTACTTACCAAAATAGAAAAAATTGAATACTTTTATTTCATAAAATTCGAGGTCTCACAATAAATATTATAACTCACAATATTTAACAACCAGATCATTCCCAGGAAAGAGGGGGCTTTCCGATAAGGATTTCTCCCTATTGGTGCGCAATTAGGTGACTAAACCTCTCCTCGACAGAACTTTCTAGACATCGTTAATATTGCAAATAATAATATGAGTAACTTTGTCGTATCAATTATTGATTTAATAATAATAAATATTATGCAGATGATACTATGACAATAATTGAATCAATAATATCAGAGATATTATGTAGTAATTACTATAGCAATAATTGAGTATAACTCAGTGACTTCTCACGTAAACATCAATAATCAATACCGTGTGCTACTATGCAACTACACGTATTACTGTACTTTTACCACCAGGTAGTTCAACAATTTAACAGTAAAACTTTCGCCGTTATTTTTAAAAATATTTCAGTCGTTTTCTAACTACGACAGTACCTTCGTTGTGGAGTCCACCAATGATTGTGTCATCGTACGAACATTTCCTGTTAAATTGAATATTCCCCGACACAACGAATATTTTATAACAACTTGCTTACTTTGCAAAATTTTCAAATATCATCCTTAACTTTAAACTTTTATCAATTTAACTATTTACCAAAATAGAAAAATTGAATACTTTTATTTTATAAAATTTGGGGTCTTACAATCTCCCCTCCTTATGAAATTTCGCCCTCAAAATTTACGTACCAAGTAGTTCGTAGAGATGAGAATACATTGCTTTCTTTTAGGATTGTACCTTTCCGGTTATTTCCTCTCTATCATGATTTTCCCATTTCTCATCTCATGTATTTCAAATATCATTCTAGAATACATTTTCAAAATAAGGGTTAATTGATATGCCATATATTATCCCTATACTCTGATCACCAACCAATTAAATAACAAATAAACTTAGGTAGGTCATACTAACGAAGGAATTACCCGTCTCTCCCCTCATAGTTCTAGTCTCACACCTCAGCCAGGGATCATATCCCTAAGCTTTGATACTAACTGTGACGCCCCCAAAATAGGTATACATCACCCATTCTGAGTCGCTAAATACATGGTACATAAATCAAATACAAACTTCTTTAATACAACTGTCGTGTAAAAATACGACAAAACATAGCTGAGTTTTTAAACGAATATTGTCTTCTAGACAATATCCACACTCAATGAAGTCCTCATTACAATTATTATCATAATATTTCACAGAATAGTGAGGACAACTAAAGCCACTTATCCTGAACCATCACTCCATTCCCCGACTCGTCCCAGCTATATTCTCATTTCCTGAAGAGAATAATGAAAGAAAAGGGTGAGCTCAACTAGCCCAGTAAGAAATATTATGACTAAGATAATGCAGAATAAATTATCCTTAGCCTTCAACAGTATAACAACTGATAGAATATAATAGACAACAAGTTTTAGATCAACAACTGCAGCGGAACAAGCAATCAATTAAAAGAGTCAAGCAAAGTATGATATCTACTATCTTCTATGATTTAAAAAGTTTATCATTAATTTTATCGCTGAGACTCAGCTTAATAAATAAACCACATCATCGAATCATCCCTACACTACGGTCCAAGGATATTCATGTAATCATCAATGGTCATGATTATATCGAATTATCCCTGGTCAAAATTATGACGCCCCCAAAACAAGTATACATCACCCATCTTGAGTTGCCAGATACATGGTACATAAATTCAAATACAATTTAATTATACAACAGTCGTGTAAAATACGACAAAACATAGCTAAGAGTTTAAACAAGAATATTGTCATCTAGATAATATCCACACTCAATGGTGTCCTCATTACAATTATTATCACATTATTCCATAGAATAGTGAGGACTATTAAAGCCATTTATCCTGGACCATCACTCCATTCCCCGACTCGTCTTAGCTATATTCTCATTTCAAAGAGAACAATGAAAGAAAGGGTGAGCTCAATCTAGCCCAAGAAGAAATATTATAACTAAGATAATGCGTAATAAATTATCCTTAGCCTTCAACAATATAACAACCGATAGAATACAATAGACAAAAAGTTTTAGATCAACAATCGCAGCCGAAAATAAGCAATCCATTAGAAGAGTCAAGTAGAGCATAAAATCTACTATCTTCTATGATTTAAAAAGTTTTTCATCAACTTTATCGCTGAGACTCAGCTTAATAAATAATTTACATCATCGAATCACCCATGCACTACGGCCAAGGATATTCTTTAGTATCACGACCATAAATTATCCATACACTACGGGCCAAGGATATTCGTGTATTCATCAATGGTCATGATTATACCGAACAATCTCTGGTCATAATCATACCAATAACTGTCTATCAATGAACTACAGGAAAATGAGGACTTTTACCACATCATTCGTTACATTACGGTCATGATTATACCGAATAATCTCTGGTCATAATCATACCAAGTCCATCTATGCATGTAAGCCAAAGATGACTTTCATCACAATATAAACATGAGGATGATGACAATGACATAATAATTCAATAAAACAAGTTTAAGGATAAATTTTAAAGATTTATAATTTAATTTATCCAGAAATCAATAACGTCCAAATTGTCAACATGATACTGCTTTGTGGAGTAAAATTCAAAAATAATATTCGTGTACCGAAAATAATTTGGACATAAAAGAAATATATTTTTTGGGTGAAAAGTACCCTGTGAATATTACTTCGGGAATAGTACCCCGTGAATAGTACCCTGACACGAAAGGTGTCCCAAATACCCGAGTGAATGATACTAGAGTGAATAGTAATTGGGTGAATAGTAACTCGTGAATAGTACTTCGGCACGAAAAGTGCCCCGAATACCCGAATGAGTAATACTAGAGTGAATAGTAACTGGGTGAATAGTAACCCATAAATAGTAACACGTAATAGAAAAAAATACCAAAGAAAATGATATTCCATGACGAGTACAAAAGAAATGATATCTCATACGAGTATAATAGAATATACGAAATTACAAATGGATTTTCATCCACCATGCTGTAATCCACGTAGACAGATTATTTCCACAATTTAATTAGGAATGAATACGAAGGATCATTCACCATGCATGCGGTAATCCACATAGACAGGTTATTCCAATGTAATAATAAATAATGGAATAATGTAAGAATTCACCATGCATGCGATGAGGCCAGATATAGGCAAAGTTATTCCAATAGAATAATAAAGAATGGAACCAATCATGCGTAATCCGTACAAAACAGGATATTCCAATGTAATAATAAAGAACGGAACCAGTCATGCGTAATCCGCATGCATGGGATATTCCAACATGTAATAATAAAGAATGGAATAACAACGTAATTCACTGTGCATGCGATAGATCGCACAGATAGGTTATTCCAATGTAATAATAAAGAATGGAAAAATGTAAGAATTTCACCACGTATGCGATTGCAGATAGACATGTTATTCCAACATAATAATAAAGAATGGAATAATAGAAGAATTTCACCATGTATGTAGTACTTCACATAGACAGGTTATTCCAACATAATAATAAAGAATGGAATAACAAAAGCTCTCTTCATGAATACGAAAGAAATAATACCCCTTACCTCAAAAGAAGACTGGATACTGGATTAGTGAGGTAGCAGATTTCTCTTCTTCTTTCTCTTTATAATTTCTCTCTATAATAATTGCTATATAGCTTTAGTGAATTGGTGAAAAATGAAGGAAGAATGAGCTTCTATTTATAGGAAAATATAGTTTTGATAATTGCACGTTTTGGGGCTAGAAATATTACAATATAATACCTTCATCTTTTCCTTCATTTTTAATTTAGTCATGCAAGTATTATCAAACTTGCACCACCTCCCCTAATAGTTAATCATGTGAATTAATAGTAAATCATGTGACTCAATAGTTCTAATCATATGAAAAAACTAATTACAGTATAATACATTCATTTATACCTTCATTTTTAACTTAGTCATGCAAGTATTATCAATATTGCACCACCGCCCCTAATAGTACAAGAATGTGAATCAATAGTACACACATGTGAATAAATAGTTATAATCATGTGAATCAATAGCAATTAATTGCTCATTTATCCGGTTAATTACGCGATTGGTCAATATAACCTCCAGCCATCAATTATTATCGAAATAAATGTCAATTTTCACTAACATTAATAATTCCAACACAATAGAACTATCAATTTCATCTTTAATCAACACAAACTTATTCATCATTAATATTATAATTCACAATATTTAACAACTAGGTCGCTCCTGTGAAAGAGGGGCTTTCCGATAAGGATTTCTCCTTATCAAGGCAAGAATTAGGTGACCAAACCTCTCCTCGATGTAACTTCTAGACATTGTCAATATTACAAATAATAATATGAATAACTTTGTTATCTCAATTATTGATTTAATAATATAATATATTATACAGATGATACTGTGACAACAATTGAATCAATAATATGAGAGATATGATGCAACAATTATCAGAGAAATAATTGAATATAACCGAGTGACTTCTTACGTAATCATCAATAATCAATACCGTGCTACTACGCAACCACGCCAGACATCGCATTTTTTACTACTTTGGTAGTTCAACAGTTTTAATCTGTAAAACTTTCATGCCGTTATTTTTATAAAAAGATAATTCTATCATTTTCTAACTACGACAATACTTCCGCTGTGGGGTCCACTAATGATTGTGCCGTCGTATGCATATTTCCCGACAAAAAGAATATTCCCCAACCAAACGAATATTTTATAACAACTTGCATACTTTGCAAAATTTATAAATATTACCCACAACTATAACATTATATCAAATCCACACCATAATATTTAAAAAAATATTTTGAGAAATTTAAATCTTTATTCATAAAATTTGGGGTCTCACAATCTCCCCTCCTTATGAAATTTCGCCCTCGAAATTTGCGTACGTACCTGCTATGCCAAAGAGATGAGGATACCTTGACTTTATTTCAGATTCTAACTCTTGAGGTATAACCTTTGAGTGTTGAATACGATCCTTCTTATCCAAGATTTTAACACGTATCTCCTCATACGTTAAATCTTTTGCTATCTCGTCTAGTTCTAATTTAATAACGTGGTTCGGGTCATCCACATATTTATGTAACATCGATACGTGAAAAAAAAATGTTATGCACGCGACATACTTAGCGATAAAACGAGTTTATAGGCCACAGTTCTTACTCGATCAAGGATTTCAAATGGGCCAATAAAATCGAGGGTTGAGATTTCCTCTCTTCGCGATTCTTGCTTCTAGAATAACGCCTCTTGAACCTTCTTCTTCACATTCATCACCTGAGTATGTAGCTTGAACTACTTTTAACTTTATCGATTAAAGTCGATTCTACTCAGATATTTGATATCACCACGGGTCCTTGAGTCTTTAACTCTATCTTCATCATTTGTAAGTTATATGAAATGGGTTGTTGTGTTAACAACATCGCACTCAGAACGATATATGATCTTCTACTCAACGCGGCACCACCACGCGTTCCCTCTTCCACGATGATATTGAATGGTATGGTCGTAATCTTCAACAGCTTGAGCCAATGTCTTTGGCACATTATACGATCGTTTTAGGTGAAGAAAATATTTGAGGGTTTAAGAAATGGGTTTTGTACTAGGGTCAATACAAAATTCGATTTTACGCTTTGGGGTAGGCTAGGAAGTCTTCAGGAATACGTCAGGAAATTTATTAACAATAGAAATATCATTCAAAATCGTGACTTTCATCCAACTGGATAACACATGTAATGAAGGTTTCTCCTAACGGAGTTTCAACCGATAAGTCAAAGTCTAATTTCTCCTGAGTCAAATTTAAACGTTGAAATGCAAGCAAAGAGATAAAAGAATGGGTAGAACTCGGTATCTAATAAGGTATAGACTTCAAGAAGAATTTATAATTAACTAACCTGTATTTAATTTCATTCCGTTACTCGCTTTTGAGAAGTCACTAAAATACTCTCCCTCGGTTACCAACTTTGTTTTGTCCAGATTCGCTTTTGGTGCCACCGTCCCAATTTGGACTTGATTATACACAAATATCAAATATCACAAAAAAAGGGTTAGGGTTAATTGGCATATCACATATTATCCCTATACTGCTCACCAATTAAATACCAAATAAACTTAGGTAGGTCATACTAAGCGAAGGAATTCCCCTCCTCCCTCCTAGTTCTTGTTTCACATCTCACCCGGATCATATCCCTAAGCTTTGATACCAACTGTGACGCCCCCAAAACAGGTATATATCACCCATCTTGAGTCGCCAGATACATGGTACATAAATTCAAATACAACTTAATTATACAACAGTCATGTAAAATACGACAAAACATAGCTAAGAGTTTAAATAAGAATATTGTCATCTAGACAATATCCACACTCAATGGTGTCCTCATTACAATTACTATCACATTATTTCGTAGAATAGTGAGGACTATTAAAGCCATTTATCCTGGACCATCACTCCATTCCCCGACTCATCCCAAATTTATATTCTCATTTCAAGAGAGAACAATGAAAGAAAGGGTGAACTCAACTAGCCCAAAGAAGAAATATTATGCCTAAGATAATGCGAATAAATTATCCTTAGCCTTCAACAAAGATAACAACCGATAGAATACAATAGACAACAAGTTGTAGATCAACAATCTGCAAATAAAATAAGCAATCCATTAGAAGAGTCAAGTAGAGCATAAAATCTACTATCTTCTATGATTTAAAAAGTTTTTCATCAACTTTATCGCTGAGACTCAGCTTAATAAATAATTCACATCATCGAATCACCCCTGCACTACGGCCAAGGATATTCTTTAGTATCACGACCACAAATTATCCATGCACTACGGTCCAAGGATATTCGTGTATTCATCAATGGTCATGATTATACCGAATAATCCCTGATAATAATTATACCAATAACTGTCCATCAATGAACTACAGGCAAATGAGGACTTTTACCACATCATTCGTTACATTACGGTCATGATTATACCGAATAATCTCTGGTCATAATCATACCAAGTCCATCTATGCATGTAAGCCAAAGATGACTTTCATCACAATATAAACATGAGGATAATGACAATGACATAATAATTCAATAAAACAAGTTCAAGGATGAATTTTAAAGATTTATAATTTAATTTATCCAGAAATCAATAACGTCCAAATTGTCAACATGATACTGCTTTGTGGAGTAAAATTCAAGAATAATATTCGTGTACCAAAAATAATTTAGACAGAAAAGAAATATATTTTTTTGGGTGAATAGTACCCCGTGAATAGTACTTCGGGAATAGAACCCCGTGAATAGTATCCCGACACAAAAAGTATCCCGAATATTCGAGTGAATGATACTAGAGTGAATAGTAATTAGGTGAATAGTAACCTATGAATAGTAACTCGTGAATAGTACTTCGACATGAAAAGTGCCCCGAATACCAGAGTGAATAATATTAGAGTGAATAGTAACCGGGTGAATATTAACCCATGAATAGTAGCTCGTAATAGAAAAATATACCAAAGAAAATGATATTCCATGACGAGTACAAAAGAAATGATATCTCATATGAATATAATAGAATATACGAAACTGCAAATAGATTTTCGTCCGCCATGCGATAATCCACGTAGACAGATCATTTCCATAATTTAATAAGGAATGAATACGAAGGATCATTCACCATGCATGCGGTAATCGACATAGACAAATTATTCCAATAGAATAATAAAGAATGGAATAACAAATTTAATTCACTGTATATGCGATGCCTCGCACATATATATGTTATTCCAAAAGAATAATAAAGAATGGAACTGTGTCATGCGTAATCCGCACAGATAGGATATTCCAACAAAATAATAAAGAACGAAACTAGGTCATGCTTAATTCACACAGACATGATATTCCAACACAATAATAAAGAATGAAATAACAACAGAATTCACTGTATGCGATAGAATCGCATGCATGATGTGGTTTATTCCAATGTAATAATAAAGATTGGAATAATGTAAGAATTTCACCATGTATGCGGTACTTGCATGACATAAAGTTATTCCAACATAATAATAAAGAATGGAATAATGTAAGAATTTCACCATGTATGCGGTATCTTCGAAAGAAAAAGTTATTCCAACATAATAATAAAGAATGGAATAACGAAGCTCTCTTCATAAATACGAAAAGAAATAATACCCTTACCTCAAAAGAAAACGGATAATTTGGAATAGTGATGTAGCGTACTTTCTCTTCTTCTTTCTCTCTATAATTTCTCTCTATAATAATTGCTTTATAGCTTTAGTGAATTGGTGAAAAATGAAGGAAGAATGAGCTTCTATTTATAGAAAAATATAGTTTTGCTAATTGCACATTTTGGGGCTCAAAATATTACAGTATAATACATTCCTCTTTTCCTTCATTTTTAATTTAGTCCTGCAAGTATTATCAAACTTGCACCACCTCCCCTAATAGTAAATCATGTGAATTAATAGTAAATTATTTGACTCAATAGTTCTAATCATGTAAAAAAACTAATTACAGTATAGTACATTCATCTATACCTCTATTTTTAACTTAGTCATGCAAGTATTATCAATTTTGCACCACCACTCCTAATAGTACAAGAATGTGAATCAATAGTACACACATGTGAATAAATAGTTATAATAATGTGAATCAATAGCAATTAATTGCTCATTTATCCGGTTAATTACCCGATTGGTCAATATAACCTCCAGACATCTATTATTATCGAAATAAATGTTGATTTTCACTAACACTAATAATTTCAACACAATGAAACTATCAATTTCATCTTTAATCAACACAAACTTATTCATCATTAATATTATAATTCACAATATTTAATAACCAGGTTGTTCACAAGAAAGAGGGGGCTTTCTGATAAGGATTTCTCCTTATTGGCGCGCAATTAGGTGACCAAACCTCTCCTTGACAGAACTTCTAAACATTGTCAATATTGCAAATAATAATATGAATAACTTTGTCGTCTTAATTATCGATTTAATAATATAACATATTATACAGATGATACTGTGATAACAATTGAATCAATAGTATGAGAGATATGATGCAGCAATTACTGTAGCAATAATTGAGTATAACTGAGTGACTTCTTACGTAAGCATCAATAATTAATATCGTGTGCTACTACGCAACCACGCGTATTACTGTACTTTTACTATCGGGTAGTTCAACAGTTTTACCGGTAACACTTTCGCCGTTATTTTTATAAAAAGATAATTATGTCGTTTTCTAACTACGACAATACTTTCATTGTGGGGTCCACCAATGATTGTGCTGTCGTACAGATATTCCCTGACAAAAAGAATATTTCCCGACCAAACAAATATTTTATAACAACTTGCATACTTTGCAAAATTTATAAATATTACTCACAACTATAACATTATATCAAATCCACACCATAATATTTAAAAAAATATTTCGAGAAATTTAAAACTTTATTCATAAAATTTGGGGTCTCACAATAATCATACCAATAATTGTCCATCAATGCACTACGGGCCAACGAGAACTTTTACCACATCATTTATAACATTACGGGTCATGATTATACCAAATGATCCCGGGTCATAATTATACCAATCAATAGTTCATCTAGGCACGTAAGTCAAAGATGACATTCATCATAATATAGTCATCACAATATAAGCATGAGGATGATGACAATGATATAAACATTAATCAAACGAAATCAAGGATAAATATTAAAGACTTTAAATTTATCCAGAGTTTAAAAATATCCAAATTGTCAACATGGTACTGTTTTGTAGAGTAAAATTCAAGAATAATTTTCATGTATCAAAAATAATTTGGACAGAAAAGAAATATATTTTTCAGGTGAATAGTACCCCATGAATAGTACTCTGTGAATAGTACTTCGGGAATAGTACCTCATGAATAGTATCCCGACATAAAAAGTGTCCCAAATACCCGAGTGAATAATATTCGTATGAATAGTAACCGGGTGAATAGTAACCTGTGAATAGTACTTTGACACGAAAAGTGCCCCGAGTACCCGAGTGAATAATATTCGAGTGAATAGTGACTGAGTGAATAGTAACTCGTAAATAGTAACTCCTGAATAGTAACTCGTGAATAGTATTCCGGCATGAAAATATCAATAATTATCAAAAAAGCTCATAATAATATTTCCATGAAAAGATACTGGATGAAGCGCAAATATCAAGGATATTCTACTAATTTCATGGAGTATATAAGCAATACTTCAACAAAATGAGTGTAGAAGTAGGAATATGAAACGAAATAATATTACTTAAATACTACAGAGTCTGGAAGAAAATATTATTTCATACGAATATTGAACGAAGATAATATTCATACGAATATAAAAAATAATATCTCTTCTGAATATGAATAAATAATACCCCTTACCTCAGAAGAAGACTGGATACTGAAATAGTGAAGTAGCAGACTTCTCTTCTTCTTTCTCTCTATAGCTTCTCTCTCTATAATTGCTCTTGTGAGTCTTAGTGAATTGGTGAGAATGAAATAAGAATGAGCTTCTATTTATAGGAAAACATAGTTTCAATAATTGCACGTTTTGGGGCTCAAAATATTATAGTATAATACCTTCATCTTTTCCTTCTTTTTTAATTTAGTCCTGCAAGTATTATCGAACTTGCACCACCTCCCCTAATAGTATATCATGTGAATCAATAGTACAATCATGTGACTCAATAGTTCTATACATGTGAAAAAAAATAATTACAGTATAGTACTTTCATCTATACCTCTATTTTTAATTTAGTCATGCAAGTATTATCAATCTTGCACCACCTCCCCTAATAGTACATGCATGTGAATCAATAGTACACACATGTGAATAAATAGTTATAAGCATGTTAATTAATAGCAATTAATTGCTCATTTATCCGGTTAATTACCCGATTGGTCAATTTAACCTCTAGAAATCAATTGTTATCGAAATAATTATCGATTTCCACCAACACAAATAATCTCAACACAATAGAAATATCAATTTCATCTTTAATCAACACGAACTTATTCATCATTAATATTATAATTCATAATATTTAAGAACCAGATCATTCCCAAGAAAGAGGGGGCTTTCCGATAAGGATTTCTCCCTATTAGTGCGCAATTAGGTGACCAAACCTCTCCTCGACAGAACTTTCTAGACATCGTTAATATTACAAATAATAATATGAATAACTTTGTCGTCTCAATTATTGATTTAATAATAATAAATATTATGAAGATGATACTGTGACAATAATTGAATCAATAATATAAGATATATTATGCAGCAATTACTGTAGCAATAATTGAGTATAACTGAGTGACTTCTCACGTAAGCATCAATAATCAATACTGTGTGCTACTATGCAACCACACGTATTACTGTACTTTTACCACCATGTAGTTCAATAGTTTAACGGTAAAATTTTCATCGTTATTTTTAAAAATATTTTAGTCATTTTTAACTACTGACAATTACCTCGATTGTGGGGTCCACTAAAGATTATGTAAATCAATATTTAATATTCCCCTGTTAAAATGAATATTTCCCGACACAATGAATATTTTATAACAACTTTCTTACTTTGCAAAATTTTTAAATATCATCCTTAACTTTAAACTTTTATCAATTTAACTATTTACCAAAATAGAAAAAATGAATACTTTTATTTCATAAAATTCGGGGTCTTACATAATCTGTCGAGCCAGCCAAGAATTTACAAAAACCAAGGCAGAATCGTAGAGTATTGAGAATCGTAGTCTGTTTACTTTGGAGGGCCTCTCCCAGAATTGTAGAGTGGTCCAAACGCCTGCCGATCCAAATCAAGAATCGTAGTCTACTCTCGGAAGCGTAGAGTCTGCAAATCAAGCAAGCAAAGATCGTAGTCTACCAGTGCTTAAGAGAAATCGTAGTGTTCTCTTCTATCAGTCTGTATCAAGTACGTATGCGACAAGACACTGCGATCATGATCGTAGTGCATCATTTGTCTGCATCAGAAGCATCGAGCCTTATCCATTTATTGAAGAATAAAATACAATAAATGTGGAATGAATTATAGACGTTGAGACTCTCAGGAATCCCAATGACCCAACACTCGTCCTTAGTATATAACAAAGAAACGTATTGAAGAAGCTAAGGAAAGTACTACATATCAGCAGAAAACACCTTTTCAGGTGTTAGGTGAGATAGCAATTTGTTGTGTTAGTGGGCCAGACGGCTAAACAGAAGATTTCCAGGAAGTCACCATCAGTGCTCAGAAATGTCAAATACAATTAATGCTTCAACGGATGCCTTCAAACGGACATATTTCAAAGGCACCTTATATACAAATAAGATTCAGATGCAAGAAAGGAAGCAAGTACACAACGAAAAGCTAAAGAACAATCAACGCTTAACTCTTTGATCTAGAAAGAAAGCTTGCTCAGCTACTCAATTCTTTAGAACACATGCTTAACAGCAACTGAGTAGCACAACCCAAAGAACTCAACTCTCATCAAGTGTATTCCAAGTCTGCTGGACTTAAAGAGTTATAAGTGAACTAAGAAGTTCCAAGACTGCTGGTCTTGAAGGTATCTGTGAGATTCAAAGATTGTAAAGACATCCTTAGTGGATTTTCTACTCGAGGAGTAGAAGAGTGGACTAGGAGCCTTGAGTGCTCTGAACCACTTAAATTCTCTGTCTTTTATATTCTTGCTTTAACTGCTATATTTGTTATAACTGCCTATTAACTATATTAACTCAGTTTATCTTAAAGGGGAACAAACAAATCATATATTCCGCTAAAATTGATTAACAAATTTGACAAAGTATTTTGAAAAAGAAAAATTTAAAACATCTATTCAACCCCCCCTTTTAGATAACTATTGTGCCTTTGGGAACTAATACAATAACTTTAATAAAGTAGAAGAAAATAGACGAGAATAATTGAGTGATGATGAAAAAATTAGGAGTGCAAATTACTAGGAATGGCAATGGTGCGGTGCGGTTCTGGTGTTTGGAACTCCATCGGGATTAAAAAAATTTGAACCGAAACCTTACTGCACTAACAACGGTTCAAGATTTTTTTATACCAAAATCGCACCAGCAGATTTATATTTTGAACCGCACTGCACCGACTTGCATTAAAAATTAAAAATATTTTTGATTTAATTTTTAATAAATTAGTTTAATATTTTTACAATATATATTACAATAACATTCATTAAAATAGCACTAGAAATTTTAACAAGTACTATAAGAATATATGTTCAATTAAAATTAAGATATTATTGTTATAATTATAACTATATTATTTAATATATAAATATATATATATATATATATATCAACTACATGTAAAAATATTCATAAAATACATTTTGATATACAAAAGTAAAAAATAATAAAAATATACGTTTGAGTGACTATGATTATATATAATATTATAAAATATAGAGATATAATTAAAATAAAAAAATACATATAGAGCGGTCCAAGGACCAGTTCACCGTCGGTTTAAGAACTGATGCAATGCATTGGCGGTTTAGAGGCAAATTTATACCTCGCCGATCTCGGTTTAAATATTTTTGTACAAAAATCGCATCGACGAAGCCAATCGTTTGGATAAAACCAGTCGATTCAACTGATTTTAGATCAATTTCAATTTAAATTAACATCCCTACAAATTAGGCTCGAAATCGGCTCAGTCCACTATGGACTTGGTCCAACCCTAATCTCCTTATGGTCGTTGACCCCTTCAGACACTACGAATGCCCTCAAATACTAACCCATGTGTATGTATAAGTGTAAGAAATGTTATAATAATATACACTCTTGAAAAATATTGACCCAAAGTGGATCGAATCATCTCGACCCACCATAGTAGCCTCTAATCTTCCTCCCCCCAACCCAAACCAAAATTTATCATATTTTGTACCTCAAAAACTATTAATCTAATGCCTAAATATGGATTAATATATGAACTTTGAATGTTTTTTCACTTTAGGGATTGTCTTTTCAATTTTTTTAATTAGGGGATTAAACTTTTAATTATTTTCCACTTTCGAGATTGTATTCTCAATGTTTTAAATTAGGGGATTAAACTTTTTTTTTCCACTTTGGGATTGTCTTCTCAATTTTTTCCATTAGGGAATAAATTTTTTAATTCTTTATGATTATGTCTAATTGATAGTGATACGTTAGAAAATTGATGACATGACAACGACACATGACTAAAAAATATTTATGTGTAATATTGAGTCTCATTTTAATATTTATTCAATTATTTTTTTATACCTTAAATGGTAAATATAGGACCAATATTAATTTTAAAGTAAATTATTATTATTATAATTTTAATATAAATCGTTATTAATTTTTAAAGTAAATTTAATGATAATTTTACCCTTTTGGTAAATTATTAAATTTATTTTTTTAGTAAATTTAATTTTTTCAAGTAAATTTAATGACAATTTTTAAAGTAAAATTAGTAATAGTCTTATATTTATCCTTTTTGATACAAAAAATAATTGAATAAATATTAAAATGAGATTTAATATTACACATAAGTATTTTTTTTAGTCACATATCGCTGCTTTCAATTTAGACGTAATCAGAAAATTTTATAAGTGTAATCCTCGAAAAAAATTGATAAGACAATCCCCAAAATGGAAAAAAATTAAAAGTTTAATCTCCTGATTGAAAAAATTGAGAAGACAATCTCCAAAGTGGAAAAAATGAAAAGTTTAATCCCCTAATTAAAAAAAATTGAGAAAACAATCCCCAAAGTGGAAAAACATTAAAAGTGGAAGGTATTAATCCATTTTAAGGCCTAAACTGGAAGCAGCCAAAAGCAAGTAAGTTTGGGTCCTATATATTTACTGTATTGAATGGGTCAGATTCAACATATTTTTCTAAACACACCTAATCTGATCCAAAATCAAACTAGCCTGACCTAATTACATTTTTATGAAAATAGAACTCCTTTTAGCCAAATAGAACATACCTAGGCTATGTTTGTTTCAGAGGCGGAAGGAGAGGGCGAGGGGAGGTCATATGACCCTGGTATCTCCGGCCCTCCGGCGATGTTTCAGGCTATCTTGCCATTCATGACCCTCAAATCTCAGTTCTCTGCAAACGGCAAAGAAGATGAGCAATTGTTTTTTTTAAAACTTACTAAATTAAATGACGTCGTTTCATTTAGTAAGTTTTTAAAAAAAAAAATTTACCCAATTGCTTATCTTCTTTCGCACAGCAGAGTAGGGTGTTCATTTGTTTTTCCCCTTAGCCAAATAGTTTGTCCGCCTCTCAGACCTCAGGCTGCCTCTCAGACCTCAGGCTCAGTCTCTGTCAATTGCCAAGTGCCACCAAAGACTCCTCATTGTGACGTCGATCTTCTCCCCCTCCTTGTAGCGTTGCTTCGATAATTGATGTAAAGAGTTGTCAATTTAATTGAATATTTGATTTAGGGTTTTTTATAATTAGGGATTTGTGGTTATTGTTGTCATTATTTAAAATTGATACAAATAAGAAATTGTGTGCTTAATGTTGCCATTAAATTAGAGATTTAGAGTTTGTTATGCCATGAATTAGAGATTATGTGTTATTATCATTGAATTGATATTGTATATTTATGGTATATTTATATTATGGTATATTGTTTGTGAAATAATTGAATTAGGTTAGTTGATGAAATTATGATGAAATGTTTGAAACTTTGAATTGATGAAATTACTATGAAATGTTTAAATTGTTGAAATTATTGTGAAATATTATAATTGGGCAAAATAAATTTGAATATAAATTTGAGAAATGGTATAATGATGGTATATTGCTGATATAATGATGGTATATTTATGATTTGGTAATTTATTAGCAATTGATGTTTTTATTTATTCAAGATTATGGATAAATACTTGATTAAGCGACCAATAATATTTTATTCTTCTAATAGTTAATTATCAAGTTCTGAAGCAAGTGGTGGTATTAAAAAATCACGTATACAGTTTAATCCGAATGATATTGTTAGTGATCCGGGGTTACATAAATCAATTGAAGACTTTGATATTGTGATTAGAGATCAAGTTCGAAGAGAGTATTTGACTAGACGTCCATGTCAACCAATTGCCCATAATTATCCCCAAAAATAATTTTCTAATGTGAAGAGAAGCTTTTGGCCCACTTGGTTTAAAAATTTTGAGTGGTTGGAGTATAGAATTTCAAATGATGCGGCCTTTTGCTTTTGTTGCTATTTATTTAGCAATTCAAACAGAGTAGATGATTTTACCAAAAAAGGGTTCAGCAATTGGAAAAAGGCAATGAAAAAAATTCAAGAGCATGTGGGGGCTTTGACTAGTGCTCATAATGATGCTAGAATACGACTTCAAGGTTTTTAAAATCAAAGGCAGAGTGTGTCACATATACTACTAGCACACGGACAAGAGATGGAGGTTGCTTATCGCACTCGTTTAACGGCGGCTTTGCATGTCACACACCTTCTTTTGAAACAAGGTTTGCCTTTTTGTGGACATGATGAGTCATCGACTTCATCAAATAAGGGAACTTTTCTTAAGTTTTTTGAGTGGTACAGCCTACGAGATGAAGAGGTAGGCAAGGTAATTAATGAGAATGCTCCTGGAAACAATCAAATAACTTCTCCAAAAATTTAAAAAGAACTAGCAAGTGCTTGTGATGTGGAAACTACACTTGCCGTCATCAATGATATTGGGGACAACATTTTTTCTATTATGGTTGATGAGTCTCGAGATGTTTCAATAAAGGAGCAAATGAGAGTTGTTTTGAGATATGTAAACAACCATGGAGATGTGATTGAAAGGTTTATTGGTGTTGCACATGTGCCTGACACTTCATCTATTTTTTTGAAGAATGCTATTGATGAATTGTTTACAAAACAAAAATTGTCATTATCGAGATTGAGAGGTCAAGGATATAATGGATTGAAGGCTCTTATTTTAAAAGAAAATCAATATGCAAGGTATATCCATTATTTTTCTCATCAACTCCAATTAGTTGTTATTGTTGTTTCTATTGCTGTTGCCAAGAGCAATCATATTGTGAGTGATTTTTTTCAATATGTTACTATGATTGTGAATGTGGTTGGAGTATCATGTAAAAGGAAAGATAAACTTAGACAGCTTGAATATGATAGGATTGTAAAGTGTTTAGAAAAAGGAGAGATAGTTAGTGGTAAAGGAAAAAAAAAATCAAGAAATGAGTTTAAGACGGTCAGGAGATACTCGTTGGGGGTCACATTACATAACTATAATCCGTATTATGCCTATGTGGACTTCCGTATTACAAGTGCTTGAAAATGTGCATGATGATGGTGCTTCTGATGATAATAGCGGTATAGCCATAAGTTTGATTGATAAGATGGAGAATTATGAATTTGAATTTGTGATGCATTTGATGAAATATTTATTGGGAATCACAAATGATTCGTCACTTGCCTTACAATAAAAAGATCAAAACATTGTACATGTTGTGAGATTGATTGTGGTAATGAAAGCTCGACTACAAGATTTTAAGGAGGCGGAATTGAAGAATTTTGTGAAGGAAATCAATATTTTTTGTGAGAAGAACATGATCCCAATAATTAATATGGAAGACAACATGAGATCCCGCGGTCGTAGCAGGTGCCATGGATAAATTATTACTAATTTTCATCATTATCGTGTTGAGATTTTTTTGTCAGGTATAAGTATAATCTCTATAAATCTTTTTTCATTATTCATATCCAAGAATTTATCTTTTTTTGTTGATTTTTTATTATTACAATGTAGGTTGTTGATTTAATTGTTCAAGAGATGAATAATCATTTTTTAGAAGCAAGCACATAGTTAATTTTATGCATATCATGCCTTGATCCAAGTGATTCGTTCTCTAAATTTGACAAAAATAAGTTACTCTGTCTTGCTGAGCTTTATCCAGAAGATTTCTCATTGACTGATCACATGATACTTGGGGATCAACTTATTAATTACATTTATGATATGCGATGCGATAATCAATTTTTTGGGATCAGAGGTTTGGGAAGTGTTGCTAAGAAGTTGATTGAAACAAGAAGAAATATGACTTTTACATTGGTATATCGATTGATCGAGTTGACTTTAGTTTTACCAGTTGTGATTGCTACTGTTGAAAGAGTATTCTCTGCGATAAAAATTGTCAAGACTGACTTGCGTAATAAAATAGGAGACAGGTGGATGAATGGCATTCTGGTAGTTTATATTGAGAAGGATATTTTTTCAACAGTTGAAAACGAACAAATTTTGAGACGTTTTCAAACTATGCAGAGTCGCAGGATACAATTGTCTCCTCTCAGTCGTATAGCCAAAAGCAGCAGTTCAAGCGTCAATAAATAATTTTGTTACTGATATATTTTGACCCCCCTCTAATGTTGTCCTGGTTCCGCTACTGGTTTGTTTGCAAGAATTATAATTCTGAGATTTTAATGTAAGACCCCAACTTTTATAAATAAAGATGAATTTTCTATAAATATCATTTTTGAATATTATGGAGTAAATTTGATATAATGTTATAGTTGTGGGTAATATTTATAAATTTTGCAAAAGTACATGAGTTGTTATATAATATTTGATTGGTCGAGAAATATTCGTTTTAACAGAATATTAAATGCGGCACAATCATTGGTGGACCCCATAACGGAATTATTATTTCGGATTGAGAAAACGACAAAATACTTTATAAAAATAACGGCGGAAGTTTTACCGTTAAGCTGTTGAAACACCCGGTGTTAAAAAATACGATGTCTGGCGTGGTTACCTTACAAAGAGCTTACCGGTATTGATTATTGATGCTTATGTGATAAGTCACTCAATTTTGTTTTATTGGTATTATTAATGTAATAAAATGAAAAGCTTTTATATAAAATAGAATACTTTTATAAAGTTATTACGTTTTATTAGGCTAATAGTAAAACCTTTTTATATAAAAAGCGAATACTTTTATAAAGTTATCTCGCTTTATTAGACAATAATTAGAATATATTATATTTTATTATGCATAGTATTTGTATAGTGCCTACATAGTGTTTGCATAGTAAAATCTTTTATAAAGTTATTCGGTTTATTAGATTATAAATAGAATATATTATATTTTATTTAGAAGATTTTGCTTTAAATATAGACCGTCAGATTAAAGTAAATTAATCTGGACCGTTCATGAGTTAGTTACTATGCAGTCCATTTTTCTATAAATAGAAGCTCATTCCTTCATTATTTCTTACGAATTCACTGAAACTCTAGAGAGAGAAATTATAGAGAAGCTATAGAAAAGTATTATGCTCCTTCCCTACTCTTATATTCAGTTTCTTTTACGGTAAGGGATATTATTTGTTGTACTCATAAGGGGTATTATTTCTTTTGTATTCATGAAGAGAACTTCTGTTATTCCATTCTTTATTATTCCGCTGGAATAACCATTATACGCGGACTACCCTATACTTGGTGACATTCTTCTAATATTTAATATCGTTATTATTATTCTATTGGAATATCACATACGTGCGTTTACACCGGACTGGTTAAAAGTCTTTATTATTATTCTCGTTGGAATATCACATGCGTGCGTTTCTGGGGACACAATTCCATCTTTATTATTATTACATTGGAATATCACATGTAAATGCGTTCACGCCTCAACTCGGTTCCGCTTTATTATTATTACATTGGAATATCACAATAAAGCGCGTCTACCACACCGACTGGTTTAAATCTTTTTATTATTATTACATTGGAACATCCTGCATCTTGTGCAATTTACTTTGACTTTGATTCCGTTACTTATTATTCATTGGAATAACTTTGTCTATCTGCAATACCGCATTCATGGTAATTTCTTTTGTTATTCCATTCGTTATTATACTCAGTTGGTTAAAGTTTTGACTTCTATACTCCATGAAATTAGTGGAATATCATTGATATTTGCGCTTCATCCAGTATCTTTTCATGGAAATATTCTTCTGAGCATTCTTGAATTTTACTCTACAAAACAGTATCATGTTGACAATTTGGACATTATTAGTTCCTGGATAAATTAATTCTTGAACTTGTTTTATTGAATTCTTATATCATTGTCATCATCCTCGTGTTTATATTATGTTGAAAGTCATATGTGGCTTGTAGTTCATAGATGGACTTGGTATGATTATGACCAATGATTATTCGGTGTAATCATGACCGTAATGTTACAAATGATGTGGTAAAAGTCCTCATTGGCCCGTAGTGCATTGATGGACAGTTGTTGGCATGATCATGACCATTATTGAATACACAAATGTCCTTGGCTGTAGTGCATGGATAATTTGTGGTCGTGATACTAAAGAATATCATTGGCCGTAGTGCAGGGGTGATTCGATGATGTGGGTTATTTATTAAGCTGAGTCTCAGCGATAAAAGTCATGAAAAACCTTTTAAATCATAAAAGAAAGTAGATTTTATTCTCTACTTGACTCTTCTAATGGATTGCTTGTTCCGCTGTAGTTAAACTTGATGTTTGTTATATTTTATCAGTCTAACACTGTTGAAGGCTAATGATAATTTATTATGCATTATCTTAGTCATAATATTTTTACTGGGCTAGTTGAGCTTCACCCTTTCTTTCACTTTGTTCTCTTGAAATGAGAATATAGCTGGGATGAGTCGGGGAACGGAGTGATGGACCAGATGATAGTATTAGTAGTCCTCACTATTCTCTTAAATAGTGTGACAATAAATGTAATGAGGACTTATTCTGAGAGTGGATATTGTCTAGAAGACAGTATTTGTATTAAACTCACAGCTCTCTTGTTGTATATTAAAGATTGTATTTGTATTCTGTACTATGTATTTGGCGACTCAGAATAGGTGATGTATACCTATTTTGGGAGCGTCATATTTAATCTATGAGATTATAATCCCGATATTATAAATATAATGTCAAACTATTAAGTTATTTTATAATTTTAAAACTAATAGTCCGAAGTCTAAATTTAAAAATAAACAAAAGTTAAAATTAATAGTTATATCCCAAATAGAAGTTTTACAAACAAACATAACCATAGGTTCTTTCTCTATAGTCTAAAGGTTGTTTGAAACAATTGACCCTTTTCACCCAGAGGAGAATGCAAGATATATGTTTAGGACTCTGGTACAATATAAATATAATAAAAAATTAAATTTTAATATAAATTGAGCATAATATAATGATAATTATATAAATAAATATTGTGTTTGACGAAAAGATTGTAAATCACTAAATATAGTGAGGACCAGGCCTATTAAAGTAGACAAACTCATTCTCAAGTGGACCTTTGTCTATAGGTATTAAACAATATATAAACTTAAAAAGAAACCATACACAAAAATGTGAATATACCAAAGAAGGGGGGA
This sequence comes from Panax ginseng, assembly GCA_020205605.1. Taxonomy (NCBI): domain Eukaryota; kingdom Viridiplantae; phylum Streptophyta; class Magnoliopsida; order Apiales; family Araliaceae; genus Panax; species Panax ginseng. Next base: position 73,687,109 of record CM035150.1, read on the forward strand.
AAAAGCTAGTAGGGGTGATGGCACTACTTGACACCCCGCGGATCTGTCTTTGTTTTCATCGTATCTTATTTGATTCGAGTATTGTTACAAAATAATTTTATAAAGGGAATTGTTAAATTTACAACAGAAAATATTATTTTTACAACAAAAATGTCGTTATAGATCCTATAGCAACGGTTTTCACCATCGCTATACATCTACAACGACACTTTTGTTGTAGAAATAACAAAAAATATTGTGGATTTAACATTTCCCTTTTATAAATAATAACTTATAAAATGATGTGGTAAAATATAATTAGTTGATCATCATCATACGTGAGTGTATTTTAGGAAGCAATCGAGAACAACTAAATCATTTTGTATCCTTATTTAGTAACCATTATTTAGTTACCAAAATATAATTGTTTTTATAGCATTATACTAAGAATTATTAATGTGAATGAAAATATAAAAACAAATAGTAGTTAAGTGGGTTCTATAATAGATTTTTTTTAATTAATTGGTAACCCAATAAAATTGAATTGACTACCTTGATTTAAAAGTTTGGCAACCAACTGCATGAAGGTTTGACTACCAACTATATCACATTCAAAAATAAATTGGTAACTTAATAACACTGAATTAGTTACCTTGATATGAATGTTTGACTACCAACTGCACTTTGAAAAAACTAAAGATGTGGATGTACCTATTCTGATAAAGTTCTATACAAGTGCACTTTGAAATTCTATACAAGTGTTAATGTTTGAAAGCCATGTGTAAAATTTATTTAGATAAACAATTAAATAAATTCTACTCCTCTCCTCTTAATAAAATACTAATAGTAAAAAGATGGTGGTGGAGGAGGCCGCCCAAAATTTGGAGAAGGGAGAAAATTCGAAAACACGAACGATAAATGAAGAAGAAAGGTTCGGTGGAGGAGGCGGTGGCGGAGGCCTCGATGGACATGTTGACGCCGTCGTGCTCGCCGAACTCGTGGTGGGCATTGTCTAAAGCGGCGGCAGGGTCCAGATCCCAAAAGGGTTTCATCTGCTTTTTGGGGACGACGAGGGCATCATCGAAATTAGAAGTTAATGGTCTCTTCTTGTTGGATGAAGAGAAGACAGAGTTGTTGTTGTGAATGTCGGCCATTATGAGCGATAAGTGGAGAGGGGGGAGAGAAAATTAAAGAGATGGAGGGGGCCGGGGGTGTGTGGATGATGAAGGGATGAGAGAGAAAGTGTTAAATTGCAACCTATTAAAACACTCAACTAAATTAAAATGATAAGAATGCACTTTTAATGTAAATAAAAACATTAAATGCATTAAATTATAAATATTATATGAGTGCACTATTGATGTAATTAATTTTAAAAATATATTAGAATATGTAATTGTTCCATGCAAAATCTCCCATCATCATAGGTCTCCGGGCCCATACCTAATTGGACCAGGACGTGTTTGGGTGAAAAGTTAATAAACTTATTGAATTAGGGGAGAGTTGGACCCGATTTTATGGATATAAGAATTAAGAAACGGGTTAAATAGTTTTTTGGTCACTGTACTTTATATCATCTTATAAATGAGTCATTAAATCATTTTTTTATAGTCAACTCATTATACTTTTATTTACTTACAAACCGTTAGAAAATTCGTTAAATCATGTTGACTTTAAACAGTTTGCCACGTCTGATTCCACATAAGAGAGAGAAAGCTGACATGGCAAGAGAGAGAAATCTGACATTAAACTCATATATGAAGTGGAAATGAAATATTTTTTTTAAAATAAAATAAAATCAAAAAAGTTAGCAAAAAAAATGGAAAAAATAAAAATAAAAATTTACTTATTTTTGTGATTATCGGGAAATAAGTTTTTAGATAATTAGTAACAAGTATAATTATTTAAAAAATTATAAAAATAAAATATACTAAAATTATAAATCAAATCTTATTGATTTTATATACATACATATTTATAAATTTATTTTTACAATTCTTATTGATTTTATATACATACATATTTATAAATTTATTTTGACATTTATATGCATGCATTTTTACTTGGCAAATTAATAAATTAAATGTAGTAAAAATGATTATTTTAATTAAATTTTAACATTTAAATTAGCTAAATGTTCTTACTGTTCATCTTCTTTTTCATCATCTACCCCAACGCCAACAACAATACTAATTCAAACCCATCATTCACCTCCAAACGCCTATATCTACTAATTATTCTTTAAATTGTTCGCAATAATCAATTGATTCATTTAACCCATTTCAAAGTTGATCAATCTTTTAGCCATAGCAGTTAGTTTGAATGCAGTTCATGAGTGATCTGCTTTTGAGTTGCATTTCTTTGTGGTTGCAGAGGACTTGTTCAATATGCTTAACCACCATGAAACCAGGCCAACGCCATGCCATTTTCACTACAGAATGCTCACACTCTGTGACGCCCCCCAAAATAGGTATACATCATCCATCTTGAGTCGCCAAATACATGGTACAAAATTCAAATACAACTTAATTATACAACAGTCGTGTAAAATACGACAAAATATAATCTAAGAGTTTTAATAAGAATATTGTCATCTAGACAATATCCACACTCAATGGAGTCCTCATTACATTTATTGTCACACTATTTTATAGAATAGTGAGGACTACTAAAACAACCATCTGGATCGTTAATCCGTTCCCCGACTCGTCCCAGCTATATTCTCATTTCCTGAAGAGAACAGTTAAAGAAAGGGTGGGCTCAACTAGCCCAGTAAGAAATATTATGACTAAGATAATGCAGAATAATTTATCGTTAGCCTTCAACAGTGTTAAACTGATAAAATATAACAACCATCAAGTTTAACTGCAGCGGAACAAGCAATTCATTAGAAGAGTCAAGTAGAGAATAAAATCTACTATCTTCTATGATTTAAAAGGTTTTTTGTGACGCCCCCAAAATTAGGTATACATCACCCATCTTGGGTCGCCAGATACATGGTACAGAATTCAAATACAACTTACTAATACAACTGCATGGTAACAATACGACAAAACATAAACCTGTGAGTTTGAATACAAATATTATCTACTAGAGATTATACAAACTCAAAAGGAGTCCTCATTACAATTATTATCACACTATTTCACGCAGAATAGTGAGGACTACTAATGCTATCCTTTGGACCATCACTCAGTTCCCAGGCTAGTCCCAACTATATTCTCATTTCACAAGAAAAACGTTGAAGAAAGGGTGAGCTCAACTAGCTTCGATAAGAAATATTATGACTAAGATAATGCGAGAATAAATTATCATTAGTCTCCAACAATGTTAAACGATAAAATATAATAGACATCAAGTTTAATCTGCAGTGAACAAGCAATCCATTAAAAGAGTCAAGTAGAAAATAAAATCTACTATCTTTTATGATTAAAAAGGTTTTTCATCATTTATTATCGGCGAGACTCGACAATAAATATTCCACATCATCGAATCACCCCTCGCACTTTACTGCCGAGGATATTCTTTAGTATCACGACCACAATTATCCATGCACTACGGCCAAGAATATTTGTGTATTCATTAATGGTCATGATCATGCCGACAACTGTCCATCAATGCACTACGGGATAATGAGGACTTTTACCACATCGTTTGTAACATTACGGTCATGATTATACCGAATAATCCCTGGTCATAATCATACCAAGTCCATCTATGCACTACAGGCCACAGATGACTTTCAATATAATATAAACATGAGGATGATGACAATGATATAAGAATTAAATAAAACAAGTTCAAGAATTAATTTGTCCAAGAACTACTAATGTCCAAATTGTCAACATGATACTGCTTTGTAGAGTAAAATTCAAGAATGATCGGAAGAATATTTTCATGAAAAGATCTTTGGATGAAGCGCAAATATCAAGGATATTCTACTAATTTCATGGAGTATAGAAGTCAAAACTTTAACCACACAGTATAATAAAGAATGGAATAACAAAAGAAATCACCATGCATGCGGTACTTGCAGCATAGGCAGTTATTCCAACGAGAATACTAAATAATGGAACCGTGTCAAAGCGAAATTACATGCCGAGCGGGATGTTTCAATGAGAATAATAAAGAATGGAATAACAACGAAATCACCATGCATGCGGTGCTTATGCGTATGACGAGTTATTCAACGAGAATACTAATAAGGATGAAATCGGTCCGTCGTCAAAGCATGCATGAGGATATTCCAAATGAATAATAATAAAGAGCGGAACCCGGAGTTGGCGTAAAACGCCTGTAGCGTGATATATTCAGCAAGAATATTAAAGGCGGATTCAGTCCTAGTGAAAGCGTCTGAGACGAGGATATTCAAATGTAAGTTCTCTTCATGAAATACCAAAAGAAATAATATCCCTCACTAGTAAAATAATACTTGATATTAGAGTAGTGAAGTAATGTAAAAACTCTTCTTCTTTCTCTCTATAATTTCTCTCTCTAGAGTTCAGTGAATTCGTAAGAAAATAATGAAGGAATGAGCTACTATTTATAGAAGAATGGAATGCATAGTAACTAATTCATAAACGGTCCAGATTGATTTACTTTTAAACAGACGGTCCAGATTGGTTTAATAAAATATTCTAATAAAACAAAATCTTTTAAATAAAATATATATTATATATATATATATTATATATATTAAATATATATATAACATGTGCCAAAAAATCACGGGATATACTCCCGTGATCAAATTTTCTTCCTTCACCAAAATGTCAACAAAGTTATATAATACACCCTCCCATCCAAGCCATCCAATTCCTTTCATTTCCCGTGAACCCTCTCATTATTCCACCAACATGTGGGCAACACTTGCCCCACTAATGCCCCCCACCAATATTATATATATATACACTTAATAACCTTCTACCGATTATTTTGAAAAATGGGTAAATAGGGGTCCATAAAATAAGCAAAATTTACAACAATTACTATAGCAATAATTGAACAAAACTGAGTGACTTATCACGTAAGAATCAATAATCAATACCGCAAGTGTTACTACTTGTGAAACCACGCAGCGTATTCTTCGTACTTTTAACACCGAGTGTTTCAACAAGTTAACGGTAAAACTTCCACCGTTATTTTCATAAAAAGTATTTTTGTCGTTTTTCTCGATCCGACAATAATTACATTATTAGGGTCCACCAATGATTGTCTTGGTTGTACTAATATTCCTGTTAAAACGAATATTCCCCAGACCAATCGAATATTATATAACAACTTGCGTGCTTTGCCAAATTTATAAATATTACCCACAACTATTATATCAATTACACTCCATAATATTCAAAAAATAATATTTATAGAAAATTCATCTTTATTCAAAAAGTTGGGGTTTTACAATCTCCCTTCTTATGAAATTTAAGCCCTCGAAATTAGGGTGCGTACACAGTATGTCAAGAGGTAAGGATACCTTGATTTCATTTGATTTCTAACTCCCAAGTCATTTCCTCAACATCGTGGTTTCTCCACAAAACTTTGACTTGAGGTATAACCTTGAATGCGTAGAATATGTTCCTTCTTATCCAAGATTTGAACAGAACCTCTTCATACGTCAAATCTTCCGCTTATTTCGTCCGGTTCCAACTCAATAATGTGGTTCGGGTCTTCCACATATTTACGTAACATGGATATGTGAAAATGTTATGAACACAAGACATACTTGGCGGTAAAAGCGAGTCTATAGGCCACAGGTTCCTACTCGATCAAGGATTAAAAATGGTAGATGAATCGAGGATTGAGCTTTCCTCTCTTTCAAAATCTCATAACTCCTTTCCATGGAGCAACACGTAACAACACATGATCTCCTATATCGAATTCCACGTCCTTTCGATGAAGATCAGCATAACTCTTTTGTCGATCTTGTGAGGTTTTTATACGTTGTCGGATCATTTGAATCTTTTCTGTAGTCAGACGTACCAACTCCGGTCCCAACAACGTTGCTTCACCCACCTCATCCCAGCATACTGGAGAATGACACTTTCTTCCATACAACGCTTCAAATAGAGCCATGCCAATACTTGCTTGATAACTGTTGTTGTAGGAAAACTCTACCAATGGTAAAAACTTATCCCAACTTCCCTTGAAATCAAGGACACAGAGTCTTAATAGATCTTCAAGAGTTTGAATAGTCCTCTCCGACTGTCCGTCCGTCTGAGGATGATATGCCGAGCTAAATCGTAAGTCTGTGCCCATAGCTTTTTGTAAACTAACCCAAAATCGTGAAGTGAATCTTGGGTCTCGATCAGAAACTATGGATACCGGCATACCATACACTCTTACAATCTCGTTTGTGTACATACGAGCAAGACGTTCAAGTGTATAAGTTTCTCGTATCGGTAAAAAATGAGCAGACTTGGTCAATCTATCAACTATGTCCCAAATCGCATCTATACCTTGAGAAACCTTAGGAAGACCGGTAACAAAATCCATGGTAATGTGCTCCCACTTCCATTCGGAATTTCAAGTGGTTGCAATGGACCTTTTGGTACTTGATGCTCGCTTTAACTCGTTGACAAGTTAGACACCTTGAGATAAGCAGTATTATCTCTCTTTCATATTGCTCCACCAAAATGTATGCGAATATCATGATACATTTTGGTACTCCTGATGGATCGCAAAAGCAGGTGTGTTGTGCGCCTCCATCATGATTTTATACTTTAAATCAAGGTCGTTAGAACACAAAAGTCTGGAGTTGACTTCAAGTATTCCTTCTTCATCGATTTTTGCTTCCCAGATAAGACCTTCTTGCACTTTCTTCCTCATACGCATCAGCTCCGGATCTGTAACTTGAGCAACTTTAATTTTATCAATTAAAGTCGGTTCTACTCGTATATTTGTCATCATCACGTGGGTCCCTGGAGTCTTTATCTCTATCTCCATCCTTTGCAAGTCATACAAAATGGGCCTTTGCGTTGACAATATTGCACTCGTACCCGCATATGATCTTCTACTCAATGCGTCATACCACGTTAAACTTTTCCGGGGATGGTATTGGATAGTATGATCATAATCTTTCAACAGTTCAAGCCAACGTCGTTGTCGCATGTTGAGTTCCTTTTGAGTGAAGAAATATTTGAGGCTTTTATGATCCGTAAAGATCTCCACTTTCTCCCCATACAAGTAATGCCTCCAAATCTTTAGTGCGAAGACAATACCGCTAACTCTAGATCATGAGTAGGATAATTCCTCTCATATTCTTTGAGTTATCGTGAGGCATAGGCTATGAATTTCCCGTGTTGCATGAGAACACATCCTAACCCTTTGACCAAAGCATCACCGTACATGACAAATCCCTCCAAACCAGATGGTATTGTCAGAACAGGTGCTGAAATGAGTCTCCTCTTGAGTTCTTGAAAACTCTTCTCACATTCCTCGCTCCAATAGAACTTTGTATCTTCCGAGTCAATTTGAGTTAGTGGAGTAGCGATTCGAGAAAACCCTTCTACGAATCTCCGATAATAACCAAATTAAGCCGAAAAGCTACGTATACTTTGATCATCGATTTAGGTTACTCCCGACTTTGAATAGCTTCAATCTTTCTTCAATCAACAGATATTCCATGACTTGATACCACGTGCCCAAGGAATGCTACTTCCTCAAGCGAACTCGCATTTCTTCAACTTGGCATAAAGCTTATATTCACGAAGCTTTTGGAGTATCGACCTCAAGTGTTGCTCATGATCTTCACGGGTTTTGGAATATATGAGGATGTCATCAATAAAGACGACCACAAAGTGATCCAAATATTCCTTGAATACTTGGTTCATCATATCCATGAAGGCGGCGGGAGCATTAGTCAATCCAAAGGACATGACCGAAATTCATAATGCCCGTCACCGGGTTACGAAAATTCATCTTTGGAATGTCATCGGTTCTAATCTTCAATTGGTGATATCCGGAACAAAGATCAATCTTTGAAAAGAATTTGGCTCCTTACTGGCTGATCGGGTCAAATAGGTCATCAATACGTGGCAATGGGTACCTATTTTTGATGGTGACATGATTCAACTCCCGATAATCAATAAAAAGTCGCATACTCCCATCTTTTTTCTTCACGAATAAACCAGGAGCATCCAAGGAGAAGTACTAGGACGAATAAAGCCAATGTCTAACAATTCCTGCAGTTGAGTTTTTAAATCCTGAAGTTCAATAGGAGCCATTCGATATGGGGTTTAGAAATGGGTTTTGTACCGGGTTCAAGGTCGATACAAAATTCAATTTCACGCTCTGGGGGTAGGCCAGGAAGTTCTTCAGGGAATACATCAAGAAATTCATTAACAATAGAAATATTACTCAAAACTGACGTATTTTTGTTTAGATTTGTGACATGAGCTAAGAAAGCTTGACATCCGTTTTTCAATAAATGAATAGCTTTATGGCTTGAGATGACAGTGATTGATTTTAATGGTTTGGTTGCTTGAATTCGCATAATAGGTCAATTAGGAATATGAAAGCTAATAACCTTATGAAAACATCAATTTTTGCATGATGAGTTGTTAACCAATCAATCCCTAGAATTACATCAAATTCAAGTATTTTTAATGCAATAAGATCGACAGGTAATGTGTGGGTACCAACTTGAACCAAACAAGACTTATAAACCGTGGATGTAATGAAGGTTTCTCCCAATGAAGTTTCCACAGATAAGTCAAAGTCTAATTTCTCCGGAGTCAAATTTAATCGTTGAGCGCAAGTAGGAGAAATAAAAATGGAGGTAGAACAGGTATCAAATAAAGTGTAGACTTATTTAGAGTTTATGATAAGCTTACCGTGATGACCTCATTCGGGTTCCTTGCTTTCCAGGAGGTCACAACAAACGCTCTCCTTTACCTTCTGGCTTTGACTTTTCTAGATGACCTTTGGTGCCTCCATCCTAGGTGAATTTGTCTTGATGAGCGACAAAATTGGGCTAAGTGACCTTCTCTTCCACCATTATAACATTCTTTGGACGGACATCGCGCAATTTGGTGATGTGTCTCTCCCTCCGCATTTGAAGCATATGATAGGTGGTCTTTCTCCTTCCTTAACAACGGTCTTTGGTCTTTGGCGTCTTTCCATCATTGTTGAATCTCCTCTTCTTGAAATGTCCATTCTTATTGTTTTGGCCACGATTACCACCGTGGGTTACCATTTCGGCACATTGATTCCTCCACGCTTGTTGTCACCACCCGATGGATCGCTTCACTCCTTGGTATTATCATTTTGTCACCGCTCTCTTTTGGTTGCATTGACTTTCGTTATCGCTCCACCAATGAGCCCTATTTACAACATCCCGAATACAAACACGGTTTATGAGAAATAAGATGTTGACGTATCTCCGGCTTCAAACCTCTTAAAAACATTCGCGCCATTCTCTCTTCATTATCCATTAAGTGGGACGCAAACCGGGATAACTCCGCAAATTTTGCCTCGTATTGCGACACGGTCATATTGTTTTGCTCCAATTTGATAAACTCCACCTCCTTCATGTGACGAATACTTTTGGAAAAGTATTTGTCGTTGAACAGCTCTTGGAACTTCTCCCAAGACATCTTCAGTACGGCAGGTTGAGTACGTTTTACCGATTCCCTCCAGTAATCTGCCTCTCCATGCAACATAAAGGCGGCAAAGGGAACCTTTTTCTCCTCGGAGCATCCCAAGACATCAAATATCTTGGTGATCTACTTTATCCATGCTTCCGCCATAAGTGGTTTTGGCTCTCCCTTAAACTCCGGTGGTCCCAGCTCCTTGAACTGTTTAGCGGTGACCGCCCGAGAGTTTCCAGTGTTTCCACCTACATTTTGGGCAGAGCTGCTGCTTTAAATGCTGTCATTGCGCATGAATTGCATAAAGCCTCTGAACAATCCATCATTCATCATTTGGTCAGTGTTGTTGTTTGCATGAGGATTATCGCCTTCCTGATGCACATTCTTCTGATTATTGATATGTAGAGACTCAACGGTCTCTTGTGCTCCATTGCTATTCTCAACATTTTCGGATGTCATTTTTAGATACTGCCACAAAACAAAGGTTAATTAACATGTAACATAATATCTCTAAACTCTGACCAACCAATTTAAATACAAAATAAATTTAACTAGGTCATACTAGCGAAGGAATTCCCCGTCTCTCCCCTCCTAGTTCTAGTCTCACATCTTAGCCAGGATCATATCCTAAGCTTTGATACTAATCGTGGCGCCCCCAAAATTAGGTATACATCACCCATTTTGGGTGCGCCAGATACATGGTACGTAATTCAAATACAACTTACTAATACAACTATCGTGTACAATACGACAAAAACATAAAGCGTGAGATTGAATACAAATATTATCTACTAGAGATTATACAAACTCAAAAGGAGTCCTCATTACAATTATTATCACACTATTTCACGAGAATAGTGAGAACTACTAATGCTATCCTTTGGACCATCACTCCGCTTCCCAGGCTAAGTCCCAACTATATTTCTCATTTCACGAAGAGAATAGTGAAGAAAGGGTGAGCTCAACTAGCTTCGATGAAATATTATGACTAAGATAATGCGAATAAATTATCATTAGTCTCCAACAATGTTAAACGATAAAATATAATAGACATCAAGTTTAAGCGTAGCCGGAACAAGTAATCCATTAAAAGAGTCAAGTAGAAAATAAAATCTACTATCTTTTATGATTAAAAGGTTTTTCATCATCATTATTGTCGGCGAGACTCGACTTAATAAATATTTCACATCATCGAATCACCCCCACTTTTCTACCAAGGATATTCTTTAGTATCACGACCACAATTATCCATGCACTACGGGCCAAGAATATTTGTGTATTCATTAATGGTCATGATCATGCGAATAAACATCCATCAATGCACTACGGGACAATGAGGACTTTTACCACATCATTTGTAACATTACGATCATGATTATACCGAATAATCCCTGGTCATAATCATACCAAGTCCATCTATGCACTAGGCCACATATGACTTTCAACATAATATAAACATGAGGATGATGACAATGATATAAGAATTCAATAAAACAAGTTCAATATTTAATTTGTCCAAGAACTACTAATGTCCAAATTGTCAACATGATACTGCTTTGTAGAGTAAAATTCAAGAATGATCAGAAGAATATTTTCATGAAAAGATACTGGATGAAGCGCAAATATCAAGGATATTTTACTAATTTCATGGAGTATAGAAGTCAAAACTTTAACTAACTGAGAATAATAAAGAATGGAATAACAAAAGAAATCACCATGCATGCGGACTTGTGATATACGAGTTATTCAACGAGAATACTAAATAACGGAACCAGTCGGTAAATTCACACCGACAAGATGTTCCAATGAATAATAAAGAATGAAATAACAACGAAATCACCATGCATGCGGTACTTCGCAAAACGAGGTTATTCAAACGAATACTAATAAGGAATCGAAATCAGTCCGTAAAAACACATGAGCAGGATATTCCAACGAAATAATAATAAAGAAGGCGGAATCGGTCCTAAAAAACGCATGCACGTGGATATTCCAATGTAGAATAATAAAGAGCGGAATCGAATGCGCATAAAACTCACAGACATGATATTCCAACCGAATAATAAATAATAGAATAACAGAAGTTCTCTTCATGAATACCAAAAGAAATAATATCTCTTACCGTAAAATAATACTTGATATTAGAGTAGTGAAGTAATAGAAAACTCTTCTTCTTTCTCTCTATAATTTCTCTCTCTAGAGTTCAGTGAATTCGTAAGAAAATAATGAAGGAATGAGCTACTATTTATAGAAGAATGGAATGCATAGTAACTAATCCATGAACGGTCTAAATTGATTTACTTTTAAACGGACGGTCCAGATTGATTTAATAAAATATTCTAATAAAACAAAATCTTTTAAATAAAATATATTATATATATTAAATATATATATATATAACATGTGCCAAAAAATCATGGGATACACTCCCATGATCAAATTTTCTTCCTTCACCAAAATGTCAACAAAGTTATATACATATATATATATATATATATATATATAATGACCTTAATAATACACCCTCCCATCCAAGCCATCCAATTCCTTTCATTTCCCGTGAACCCTCTCATTATTCCACCAACATGTGGGCAACACTTGCCCCACTAATGCCCCCCACCAATATTATATATATATATATACACTGAATAACCTTCTACCGATTATTTTGAAAAATGGGTAAATAGGGGTCCATAAAATAAGCAAAATTTACAACAATTACTATAACAATAATTGAACAAAATTGAGTGACTTATCACGTAAGAATCAATAATCAATACCGTAAGCTACTTATGCAACCACAGCAGATTCTTACTTTAACTGCCGGGTGTTTCAACGATTAACAGGTAAAACTTCCGCCGTTATTTTCATAAAGTATTTTTGTCGTTTTCTCAATCCGACAATAATTCCGTTGTGGGGTCCACCAATGATTGTGTCGTTGTACTAATATTCCCTGTTAAAATGAATATTTCCCGACCAATTGAATATTATATAACAACTTGCGTACTTTGCAAAATTTATAAATATTACCCACAACTATTATATCAATTTCACTCCATAATATTCAAAAAAATAATATTTATAGAAAATTCATCTTTATTCAAAAAGTTGGAGTTTTACATTTTTCATCACTTTTATCGCTGAGACTCAGCTTAATAAATAAACAACATCATACCTACACTACGGCTAAGGATATTCATTAGTGTCACGACCACAACTTATCCATGCACTACGGGCTAAGGATATTCGTGTATTCATCGATGGTCATGATCATGCCAACAATCGTCCCATCAATGCACTACTGACCAATGAGGACTTTTACCACATCATTTGTAACATTACGATCCACGATTATACCCGAATAATCCACAGTCATAATCATACCAAGTCCATCTATGCACTACTGAATACAAATGACTTTCAACATATTATAAACATGAGGATGATGACAATGATATAAGAATTCAATAAAACAAGTTCAAGGATAAATTTTTAAAGATTTATAATTTAATTTATCCAGAAATCAATAACGTCCAAATTGTCAACATGATACTGTTTTGTGGAGTAAAATTCAAGAATTCTCAGAAGAATATTTCCATGAAAAAGATACTAGATGAAGCGCAAATATCAATGATATTCCACTAATTTCATGGAGTATAGAAGCTAAAACTTTAACCAACTGGGTATAATAGAATATATGAAACTGCAAATAGATTTTTGCCCGCCAGGCGATAATCCACGTAGATAGATCATTTCCAATAGAATAATAAAGAATGGAATAACAGAAGAATTCACCAGGCGTGCGTAATTCGCACAGACAGGTTATTCCAACAGAATAATAAATAATGGAACCAGGTCATGCGTAATCCGTACAAACAGGATATTCCAACAGAATAATAAAGAATGGAATAACAACAGAATTCACCATGCATGTGATAGACCGCACAGACAGGTTATTCCAACAGAATAATAAAGAATGGAATAACAACCCTTACGAGTATTGAAAGAAAATAACTCTCTTCATGAATACGAAAGAAATAATACCCCTTACCTTAGTAGGAGATTTAGATACTGCAATAGTGTAGTAACAGAATACTCTTCTTCTTTCTTTCTTATTCTCTCTGTACTTTCTCTCTCTATAGCTTGAATGAATTGGTGAAAAATAATGAAGAAATGAGCTTCTATTTATAGGCTTGGTAGAGTAAGGGTAAAATAGACTTTTTGCCATAATTTATGACATCATCGCTGACATCATCGATCATATTACATCATTGCTTACCTCATCGTCCGATGACATCATCGCTTACCTCATCATCCGATGACATCATCGCTTGCATCATAGGAATTGAAATTCAATTTGTTCTCTTCCACCTCCTTTTACTTTTATACCATGAATTTACTATAATAATGTTACCATTCAAATTATAAAAAATGTACTATTATATAATCACATCATACTACTATAATGTAATATTATAATAATATATTTGAATAAATTATTTTATCGGAAAAGATAAAATACCAACTTTCAACAAATGTCACATGTTAAAAATTCCTCAATTTAAATCCACATTGAATAAAAATTTTCTTATCACATATATCAACAATTAATTATTCACAAATAATATTACAAAATTACAATATCGACAACCAAGTCGTTCCCAAGAAAGAGGGGGCTTTCCGATAAAGACTTCTCCCTATTGGCGCGCAATTAGGAGCCCAAACCCCTTTCCTCGACAGAACTTTCTAGACATTGTCAATAATGCAAATAATAATATTATTCAAATAATATGAATTATTGATTTGATAATTTGAATTACTGTGCAATGACAATTATTGAATCAATAATATAAAATATCAACGTAGTAATTATTGAATCAATAAAATAAAATATAGAACAGTAATTACTGTAACCATTATTGAGTAGTGACTTCTTACGTAAGCATCAATAATCCAAGAATCTTTGTATCTACCTGGTAGTGCTACTATGCAACCACGCGTATTCTTTTTTTACCACTGGGTATTTCAACAGTTAACGGTAAAACTTTCGCCGTTATTTTTATAAAAAGATAATTTTGTCGTTTTTTAACTCTGACAATAATTGTGTTGTGGGGTCCACCAATGGTTGTGTCGTCGTACGAATATTCCCAGACAAAAAGAATATTCTCCGACCAAATGAATATTTAATAACCACTTGCTTATTTTGTAAAATTTATAAATATTACCCACAACTATAACATTATATCAAATTCACTCCATAATATTCAAAAATGATATTTATAGAAAATTCATCTTTATTCATAAAAGCTGGGGTCTTACACACTCCTTCCACTTCCACTACATCACCTCCAATGTAAAACATGGAAATCTAATTTTTCCTGTTTATCGAGCAAAATGGAAGGAAGTTCCATTCCAGAATCCTTCTTTTGAGACCCAATTTGTAAAAAGGTACATGAGATAACCATACTATATCAAACAATTGTTAATTTCAGATCTAACTGGCTATTATGATGGAGGATAAGAAGGAATCGAAACCACCGTGAAGGAGATGGGGAGCCCAAGTGATGACGACGACGACATAATAGGAGACGAAGATAATTGCAGCGACGAGAAGGATCATTAAGTAGTCCGGGACTTTGACGCTAGATCATAACTTGAACAGATTCAAGTCCATTTCAGGATTGGGAGTGGATCTGAATTTGAACCTTTATCGCAATTGGAGAATGACTTGACCTTATTCAAGATGGGAATAAGCGTTTCTAGATGTCGAAAACCATATTGTATTCAAATAAGACATGAACATGATCGGTTGGCGATGAGGCGGCTCGAACAATGGGTGGAGAAAGAGAGAGGAGGAAGATGATAAAAATCCTATTAATTTCAGATCTAAATGTTGGCTATAAAAAATTATTTTATTGAGTTAATTTTAATGTTAGATAAATGTGGTTTGACATATTTATCCTCAAATGATTAATAATTGTGAAAAAAATATTTGAAATAATTTTTTAAATTACACATAAGTACCTAATCATCAATTTATATTGAAAAAATTAAGCCACTTAAGCGCCACGTCAAACTTCTGTTAAAAATTTAACGGTTAAGACGAAATTTAAATTTTTTGTTAGTAGTAAAATACAGTGAGTTGACTGTAAAAAAAAATAGTTGAGTCACTCTCTTATAAGTTAACATAAAATAGAGTGACTAAAAAATAATTTAACCATTAAGAAACCCCTAACAAAGAAAGTCCTTGTGACTTATGAGGGGTTAAAACTTAAACCAGCTATTCATCTTTCTCTTCTTCAGTTCAAACAGAGACGTTGCTGGGCTAATTCATCTCCGATTTCGCCTCCCGGAGCTCTGGCGACACAACATCTCCTCCCTATTCTACGGCGACCTCCGGTATTATCTCCTCCAATTCCGGCAAGGCTTTGGCCTAACTATCCCCAATTCGATTGCAGTCTCTCTTATATGTACATACACACTCATATTTAACCTGTGGTTCTAGTAATTTGATTGTTTATGGAAGGTAAGAGGGGTAATTTTCCCGTCAGAAACCCAGTAGCATCGACCCTTTAATTTTGCCCTTGATTGGTGAAAACCCTTGTTCGGATTCTGGTTAAAGTTGTGTTTTTTTATGTAGTAAAGCTGTTATAAATTAATGTGATGGGCATGAAAATATTGTGTTATGTGCAAAAAGTATGGCCTTTCTCGGCGTGTAAGTACGATGATTTGAGAGTATCAAATGGATTAGTTAGGAAATTATCTATACCTGAACAGACAAAACAGTTTGTGTTTGCTATCCCTGAACCAGAATCGGATTCTGTGATATATATTTTGTGTGCTCAGAATTTGTCTGAGAGATCAGATTTGGATGTTGAGTGTCTTATAAGAGAAATTAAACCCCAAGCTGTTGTAGCCCAAGTGGGAGATGTAGTGGTAAATGAGATTCTTCAGTCCAAGGGAGATGAATGTAGGAATAGTAGTATAGATATTACTGTTCCGAGTTCCTACATTGAAGTGCTGAAGAGATGTTTTGTTCATGAAATTAATAAAGAAATTAATGACACTGTTCCGACTTCGTCTTTTGAGGTGCTGAGAAGGTGTTTCGTCCATAAGATTAATAAAGAGAGGTATGAGAATATGGCAGGGAGTTTGGTATTGAAGGAGATATTTGGGGTTGGCTTTTACGGTCATTTCTTGACTGCCAAAAGGGTGGCTGAAGAAGTTGGTTCATCCTTTTTGTTGCTGGAATCTCCAATTTTGAAACCTTGTGATGATGGGAATTCCTCTGGTGAGGATGAGTTGGGAAACAAATTTCAAGCTCTAGCTTTCCGGCCTAGTAGTTTGGTTTCACAAAAGGTAGGTTCTATAATTCCTTCGAGTTCAAGAAGGTTTGGTTTGACAAATGATCTTCATTTGAAGCTAGTAAAATTATTATCTTCATATTTAGTTCATCCAAATTCTGCTACGGAAGCAGGTTCTGCAAATATTCAGCCACAAGCGGATTATGAGGCACCACATTTTGCTCAGTCTGTTTATCCTTTACTTGTTGATTTTTATAATATTTTTGTCGATATACCCTCAATTGGAAGGGGTCTAGCTCATGCACAGAAGATGCTTTATGATGTGAATAGGGGGGAGTTTGTTGATTCTCAACTCCTCTCTGAAGTCTATATCTTCCGAATTGCGGTAGAGGGATTGAGAATTGCTCTTAATAATGCAGGCCGACTCCCTATTAACAAGATTAGAAACCCTAGTTCAATTCAAACTGAGTTTTCAGATCTTTCTGTTGAGGACAAGTCGCATGCTCTTCTTGCACATGCTCTTAAAAGCCAGGCTAAGAAGTTCAAATCTGTTGTGGCAATAGTAGATGCTAGTGGCTTATCTGGTTTAAGAAAACATTGGAACACTCCTGTTCCTCCGGAGGTAAAGGATATAGTTGAACAGTTGGTTAGTGATTGCAAAAATGGAGACAGCACCCAAAATGACAAAAGGCGATTATTAACGGATAAACCAGTAGTGGCAGTTGGAGCTGGAGCAACTGCAGTGTTAGGAGCGTCATCCCTCTCAAAAGTTGTTCCTGCATCAACCTTCATGAAGATTGTTCCAGCTTCGCTAAAAATTATGATTACCCTGCCCCAGAAGGCTTTTGCTATTGCCCTTAGTAAGACTCTTGGTCCATCAAAAATGGTGGCACCTGGACTCGCAAGTTCTGGAGTAAAAACATCTGTATTAAAGGCAACGGCTTCTGCTGAGAAAATTCGAGCTGTGGCGCACAGTCTTATAGCCTCTGCTGAGAAGGCAAGCCTTTCGGCTATGAGATCAGCCTTCTATGAAATAATGAGGAAACGACGGGTTCGGCCGGTTGGCCTTCTTCCATGGGTTACTTTTGGATGTAGTGTTGCTACTTGTACGAGCTTACTTGTGTGTGGAGATGGAATTGAATGTGCTGTCGAATCTTTCCCTGCCGCTCCTTCAATTGCTAGTTTGGGTCGTGGGATCCAAAATTTGCACGACGCAGCTCAGGCCGCAGGGAAAGTAGAACGCTCCAGGATACAGAAATCCATAGAGTCAATATTGTACAGATTTAAGAGATAAAAGGCTGATCAATAATAATCAAGAATGTGCCTTTCCTCAACTGTACACTTGTTCATGCTCTTCCGAAAGCTATGAATGCGCAAGGCAGAGTTCAGAGAATTTTTGCACTTGCGGACTCTACAACAGAGGCTGTTTGGTTTGTATTTCTTTGTCTCATTTCTCTTTTTTATTTTTGTGTGCCACTGGTTTTGGTGGATTCTAAGCAAACAGACTCACAGACATGTGAATACAAGTAATAATATTGCATGAGAAGTTTTGAGGAATAACAGACTCTGAACCTGGATGTTTAATTTCCTGTCCAGTTTATGCCAAATTCTCTTTTGCATTGAATTTTCAATTTCATGACACAAGGATTAGAAAAAGGAACCAGAAGAGGGTGAATAAATGTCGAGCGATCCCTGGGAATAATATTTGTCAACACTTTCAACAAAAAGAACAACACAGCAACAGTGATTAAGAAAATCATCAATTTATATACAAGTGGCAAAATGAACCACTTGTATGGTGTTTATTTATTCATTTACTGACAGAGAAATATGCAGCTAATATGCAAGGGTTACATATGGTTCAAGCTGTGTTCCGTTGTTGAAGTGTTAATAGGGTTTAAGACTCTTATTTAGCTCAGTCAGCTCTGTTTCACATGATGTTCAGTTTTGATCTAGAAGTATTTTCCTTAAATAAAACCAACATATAAGATTGGAAAGTGATATATATTAAGAAATTTGTGTTGAATTTTTGGTTACTAGTTATGTGATAACTATTAGTTGTAAACTACTCCCTCCGTTGATAAAAGATTGTCGTTTAAGGTTTTGGCACATGGATTAAGAAAGTATCATTTATCAAGTAAAATTTGTTTGAAATTCAATCACTACCCCTTTATGGGAAGTTGAAAACTATTAATTAGCAAAAGAAAAAAAAAAACTAATATTAATCCGTGAAAGTCATTGGCCGGCTCCCGGCCACCATATAATTGCATATCCATTTTAACCCTTTCAAAAAGTTCCTATCCTCCAAATTTGGGTCCAAAGCGTAAGAAAGCTCATTCTCGTAAATTAAAGGATCTTCACCCTTCCATACATTAGAGATTTTAATATCTTTCATCTTTGGTTTTTGACTTGTGATGATTAAAAGCATGATATTGTATCCATTTACCAAAGCTCCTCGCCAATATCTCATTACATTAATGTGGATGGGATCATAGCCCGCCACGCATTACGTGGATGGGATAAAAAAAAAAACAGTCCAAAAGCAAAGGATAAACCATACGCAATGGGCAGAACCCATCTGGATCGTAGGGGTGTGTCGTAGTAGTGGGTGGCACAAGAATCCAGCAGAGATAGTATAACCTAAAGTAGGAGGTCTTCACGAAGAGGTACGCTCATATACTTTTTGATTTTCATATTCTCTCACATACACACAACCGAGATTTATTATCTCTCTCTGTACACTAGACAAAGACATTCCTCCATTGTTAACCTTGTGAACACATACTAATTCTCACGCTCGAGCTATCCCCGACGGAATCGCCCACAAGCTTGTGGTGTTTACCGTGTTTATCGTGGCAGATCGTATGCCTTTACGGATCGGGACGTGGCGTAAGATCCTGGCGCAACATCAAGCGCTGTAAGGAGGGCTTTGAGTTCTAGTGTGTCATTAAATTTTCAATCACAAATCGCTTAAACCTACTTCTAAGATGGTGAGGAGTAGGGATGGTACGCCGTAAGGGCAAAGCGATGGTCATAGCTTTCGCCACCGCTTCGTGTTTCGGGAAGGATCGTCTGGTCCTTCTAAAAGTGCTCACGAGAACACGGCCTCTAAGATATAATTCAAGAGATCTCCGTCCAAGATTCATGGTGGGGCCGCACGAAGATTGGTTTTCTGCAAGCGATAAAGAGCGAGATTATGGTCGAGGGCGGTGGAAGGCTCACCACCAAGACTTATCATAGAAGTGGTCAGAAGATAGAGCCGCCAAGTCATGCGAAGATGGCGACGGGCCGATAGAGCCATGGAGGTCCCGTTAAAGAAAAGAGAGATATAGCCAATGATGCTTCGGTGGCGGAATTACGGACGGATCTAGCCATGATCACCAAGGACGGCTGGGCATAAGGAGGTGTCGCGACGAGAGGTAAGGAGCCAAAGCGCCCGCGATGTTTCTTCTGGATCGCTCGTAGTAGAGAGGAGATCGAGGAGCGTAAACTCCCAGAGCCTCAAGAAGGCAATAATGGCCAAGCACCTCTCAAAGATCGAGACGACTATCGGCAAAGGAGCAGTGTCGAGGGAGATCGTGCATCCAAGTCGTGGTAACGGATTATCAACGTGACCATTCTCACCATAAGGAAAGAGTCAGGTACCGGAAAGAGATCACGAGTCCCACCAGGCGTGAGGATCGGCAGAGGAGGTCGATCCTCTCGTAGACATAATGTTGTTCACGAAAAAGAGGTCTCCCCACGTACCAAGGCGCTGATTTTCCGGTAAAGGAGCCGAAAGAGCTCGTAAAAGCAATCGGCCGAGGTTCAAAGTGAAGGACGCCCGAAAGAAGGCATGCCCTTTTTCCTCAGATATTCTCAAAGAAAAGGCAGATATCACTAAAAAGTTGCCTCGCATGGAAAGTTACGATGGGACCGGGGATCCTTATGACCATAGCCAGGCGTTTGACCGGCTAATGGACTATTATGACTTCACTGACGCTGCTAAATGCCACACTTTTGTTACGACGCTGAGAAAGGATGCGAGACAGTGGTTGGGAACTTTGCCGGCAGATTCAATATCCTCTCGACCGAAGCTTTGATAAATTTCATGCCCGCTTTGGCAAGAAATCGAAGAAGAGAAAGCCTACGGTTTTCCCGCATGATCCGATCCGCTTTACCAAATGTAATCTTTGGGCCAATATGTGAAGAGGTTTAGAGAAGCAATGGGTCAAAAATCCGACCTTAATGATCTCCAAAGCTCGGGTTTATTCCGTAATGGACCGGATTTGGTGAAATCCGGAAGTTGGTGAAAAGTTGATGTTTCACCATCCAAGAGTTTCGGCCAAGCCTTTGACAAGGCGTAAGGCTATATTGTTGTGGAAGAAGCCATGAATCAACTGAAACATCCTCCTTCGACCAATTGAAAGAGATGGTAGTTCCCAGGCGTCAAGTTGATCGTAGGAGAACGGGGGGGTATAATGATCTACCGTAAGCGCTCAAGAAGTTAATAACTCCCAAGCGCAAGGAAGCAATCCGTCTCCTCTGCTTCAAATTTCAAGGTGAATAAGGTCTATACTAAATTGAACACAGATAGATCTGTGATTCTAGATCAGATCAGAAACCAACCTTTCTTCGAGCCACCCCGTGATAACTACCGAATCAGGCGGTAACTCTCGTAAGTATTGTGGCTATCATCGTCAGCAGCCACGACACTAACGAAAGTGTTGCAATTTGAAAGACTTTGTGGAGAGGAAGATTAAAGATGGCTTGTTGGTATAGTATGTGGCCACGAATGATCAGCAGACTAGTAACCGTAATTGTTCGTTCAGACGGTTCAAATGGCTCCAATACCGCCTCCAAGGCATGTCATCGATGTGATAACTGGTGGATCTGCAGGAAAGTTGATTGGGAGGAAGAGAAGGGCTTACCCGATTCTGGCCATGACTGTGATGATGCTCCCCTCAAGGTCGATGCACCATTCCTGTGGATCATTATATCATTTACTTGACGCCGACTATCCTTCTGAGCCCATCGAGCCACACGAGGGGGGGGCTTCGGTGATCACAAATAAGTAAGTGGCACGGTGGATATGAAGCGCATGATGATAGACAATGGATCTTCAAAGGATATTTTATACGCCATGCCTATCGAGGATGATCTTGATGGACAAAAAAATGGAGGCTCAGCAGAAGCTCCTTTATACGGTTTCAAAGAACGATCCGGCCAAAGTTGCAGTAGCACTATCGAACTCCCGCTTATCTTCGCACACAAAGACCCCAAAGAGTCGAAATAATGTGCAAATTCTATGTTGTGCACGCTGATTCACCATACAACGCTATACCGGGAAGACCTACCTTAATCGCTTCTCCAAGTCGTGACCTCCATCCCTCATTTCAAGATCAAGTTCCCACCAGACACGGGGTAGGAGAGGTGGGCGGGGACTTAGATTTGGCCCGACGATGCTACCGGAATGTCATATTTCCTCCGGAGTGGGGGTCAAGAACAAAAATAGACGCTGGCAATCGAGATTGAGCCTTTACCGAAAGTAGTTCCAACCAATGGTGATTCCCGCAGGGACTCGGAGGAGGTCTAATTGATCATCTGGAAGCCGCATAAGATCGTGAAGATCGGTTCGAGTCTACTGTAACCTCTTCTTCACAAACCTTATAGAACTCTTACGCCGCTATGCGGATATTTTTGCATGGGAACCGAAGGACATGCCCGAGTTAATTAAGATAGCCGAGCACAACCTCGAATGTAGATCCTCAAGAAGTCGGGCCGCAGAAGGCGGCGATCTTTGCGCCGAGCGCGCAGTAAAATCATTGATGAGGAAATAAAGCAAAGTCATTGGTCGCCGACTTCATCTATGAAATTGATTATCCCGAGTGGATGGCGAATGTGGTGTCAGTGCAAAAGCATAATGGAAAATGGCGGGTTTGCATCGACTACACCGACCTCAATAAAGCTTGTCCAAGGACTTTTATCCTCCGCCCCATATTGATCAAATTTCATCGATGCCACTTCGGTATGCATTACTAAGCTTTATGGATGCTTTTTCAGTTATCACCAAATATCCATGCGTAAAGAGGACATCCCAAAGACCATGGCTTTATTACACACCGCTCGGCAGTACGCCTACAAGAAGATGACTTTTGGCCTTATAAATGCCGGAGCCACTTACCGTAGAATGATGAACTTCATCTTCGATAGGCAAATGGAAGGAACATGGAGGTATACGCCGATGACATGATCGTGAAAAAGTATGCAGTTCGTAATCATTTGACGATCTGTAGGAGTGCTTTCAGATCGTCTGCCATCGCTAATCGAGACTTAATCCGCCAAGGCACTTTTTGCCCTCAGCAGGGAAGTTTTTGGGTTATCTTGTCACCAAAGGGGTATCGAGGCCAATCCGAGAAGATTCAGCCATTCTTGATATGAAGACTCTCACTGCTCAAAGACGCCCAACGCCTGACCGGGCAGATTGCAGCTTTGAGGAGGTTCGCCGCCAGATCCGCAGAGAGGTGCCTTCCTTTCTTCGATACATCGAAAGGGCCAAAGAATGCGAAGACATTCCAATGGACTTCAGAGTGTGAAGACGCCTTCAAGGCATAAAGGCATATCTTTCTTCTGGCCTTTATTGGTAAAGCCCGCCCAAAGAGAGACCTTATATCTGCACTTCTCGCAGCAAAGTTCATTAATGGCCTGGAGCAAGATTGGTTCGGAGGTCGCGGAAAGCAAAGATCCTGGCCTATTATGTCACCACGCCCCGCGAGATGTCAAACCAGTATCCAAATATTGAGAAATTTGCCTTTGCTTTAATAATTGCTAGAGAAAGCTTCTAATATTTTCAAGGCTCATTCTCGTCGCTCACACCTGACCACCATCAAGAAGATGATGGGCAAGCCGTAAGTTTCGTGAAGACTAGCGACATGGACTATGGAGTTGTCCCAGCTTTTCATCGAATACCATCCCCAAACCGCTATCAAAGGTCAAGCTTTGGCCGATTTCATGGTAGAATGTTCGCTCACCGCTGCAGATGCCGAAGTTACCGTAGGTCAAATCGTCCGATCGAAAGCAATTGCAGCTTCAACAACAAGATCGTAATGTTTGGACTCTATATGCAGACGGCCCTCTACCCTAACTTAGTAGTAAGGTGAATTATCTTGACAAGTCCGGACGGATTCAAAGTTCAACAGCCATCGATTCGGATTTAAAGCGATTTAATAACGGCCGAGTATGAAGCAAAGGCTACCAGTGTTCGATTGGTAAAGAGTCTAGAGGTCCGTGCTTATCATTTATAAAGACTCTCAATTGGTCGCTGCAAATTGCCGGAGATTATGAAGCTCATGAAACTCTGATGATCAAGTATTTGGCTGAGTTAAAGAACCGACTTCAAAGATTTCGCTTCATACGAATTTCTGTGGCATAGAGCGTAATGACAATTCCATTGCCGATGCCTTATCGAAATTGGCCACTACGGATGCGATGTCTTCAACGGATCGCTTTACTTGGAAGTTCTGCAGCGAAATGAAAGTGTTCAAAGATGAAGCAAGATGTGTATCGAAAGCGATCTAACCGGCCGGATGACCCCTACATCGAGTATTCGGCGATGGCGCCCTTCCTTCTGGATCGATGTCAAGCAAAGAAGATCAAGTACAAGAGTGCCAATTTTGTTCTTATTGATGGAGATCTTTATCGATCGGCCTTTTCTTCACCATTATCAAGTGCTCGTCCCATCCGAGGCGTAATATGCTCTTCGGAAGTTCACGAGGAATTTATGCGATCATATGGTCGCTAAATCTTTGCTTACAAAGTACTTCTAAAGGATACTATTGGCCTACAATTTTCAAGGAAGCTACAGAGTATGTTAAAAAATGTGAAAAGTGCCAACTCAATAAATTCGATCTCATTATCACCACCGGAAGAGCTATACTCGATTTTATCTCCTATACCCTTCACCGTCTGGGGGTAGATATATCGGGTCCATTGCCTAAAGCTAAAGGTCGTTAGCTTTGTCATAGTTGTTATTGATTACATGACTAAGTGGGTAGAGGCGGCCACTTTGCTAATAACGAGCAAGAATGTTTGAAGTTCATAAAAGAGTCCGTAGTTTCGTTTCGCCGGATCCCTTGAGTATTAATATCTGACAACCTGGACGCCATTGTGGGATCAAAATTTGAAGCATTTTTAAAGGAGTCAGATTCAAAGATAAGAAGACTTCTGTGGCTCATCCACAATCAAATGGCCAAGTTGAGGTGACCAACAGACGTCATTCGAATCGGATCAAGCGCAGATCGATGAAGCTAAAGGAAGATGGCCGTAAGAGTCGCTTCAACATAAAGTTATGGGCTTACCGGACTACACCGAGGACTACTACGGGATTCACCTTTTAGATCGGGCCTATGGTAATCGATGCCTTAGTCCCCTCGTCAAATCGGATTCCAAGTCTTCGTCACCAATACAAAGAGATCTACAATGACGGGCGGATCAAGGCCAATTTAGATCTCGCTAGAAGAAGTCGAGAAGTGGTTCTACTTAAACCGGGTCGCTTATCAACGAAGAGTAGCAAGCATTACAACAAAGGAGTCAAGTCACAGATTCAAGTAGAGACTTCATCCTCGTGAGAAGCCAAGCTTCTACACCTCAAAACACGGAAAGTTAATGCCAAACCGAAGGGGCTTATGAAGTAATCAAGTATCAAAGCCGCACTTATCTGCTAAAGGCGCTAGATGGTTCCAAATCAAAAACACTTGCACGCAAGGGCAGTTTCAAAATACTTTCAATAAAGATCAAGTTAATTCATCTAAGTCTCAGATATTATTGTTCATTATCAATAAAAAGTCACTTTTTCACTATCGATCCCGGTCCTATTTGTCCTATGGTCACTATGGTGTAAGGAGGTATGGTAGGACTCACCGCCATTCGATGGCAAATTTTTTGTCGTTCTCACCCCGAGTGGTAGACGAAGGTCCTATATTGATTTTACCAGGTGGTAAATCAATGGTCACTATCGATCCCGGTCCTATTTTTCCTATGGTCACTATGGTGTAAGGAGGTATGGTAGACTCACCGCCATTCGATGGCAAAATTTGTCGTCGTTTCTACCCCGAGTGGTGATTTGAAGGTCCTATATTGATTTTACCAGGTGGTAAATCAATGGTCACTATTGATCCCGGTCCTATTTGTCCTATGATCACTATGGTGTAAGGAGGTATGGTAGACTTGTCGGCCATTCGATGGCAAAATTTCATTTGTCGCTTCTACCCCGAGTGGTGTATTTAAGGATCCTATATTGATTTTACCAGGGTGATAAGTCAATGGTCACAATTGGTCCTTATATCTTGATCCTTATATCTTGGTCCTTATATCTTGATCTTTATATCTTGGTCCTTATATCTTGATCCTTATATATTGGTCCTTATATGATTGTTTCACCCCGAGTGGTAAACCAATGACCGATCTCACACTTCAGAACCGATGAGTATGTGTTACTTTATTTTATTTAAGTGTTGAGTTCAAATTCTTTCTGCTCAATTAAGTTAAATTTCATCCATGAAATTCAATTCACTTTGTCTCATACATTAACTATCATATGTCTTAACTGATTCACTGTTTAGGTTCATCTTACTGATAGTTCACAATTAAGGAAATTGCAGATTCATCAGAAAACTAAAATATTCATTTAATTTATTCATTCATGAACTAAGTACACCAATATAGAAATATTGACAACCTCCATATATAAAATTCCAAAATGATCCCAAAAACATAAATAGTTTAAAATGATAAATTTTTACATAAATCGAATGAAAGCAGAAGAACATCTAGCACCACCTTCGCCTTCTGAGTCGAGCAAGGGGGATCCAAATTGGCAAAGCATAGCTTTTTCTTTGCCTCGCTTTCTCAGCCTTCAGAGCCTTCCGAATAGACCTTCATGATCTCGACGCTTAAGCTCGTCCAATCCCTATACTCCGCTTAGATTCCGCTTTTTCAACTCTTCTACGAAGAGGACCCTTTCCTCAAGCTCCTTTATTTTACGACGGCTTGTTGGGCGCTTGTTTCTTCTGTGTCTCCGCCCTTCATCCTGGGCCTTCGATTGAGCCTCGCCAAGTTGAATAGCCAGCTTTTATTGGTCAAGAAAACTCCTCATTCTTGGCCTTTAGAGCAGTGTTTTCTTCACCAAGCCTGCTCATATTTGCTAGAGTTTGTCATCGGCTTTTGATGCGCCACCCCATCCTCAGGGCTCCTTAGTTCATCATCTGACGCCTTCAGTCCATCCCGCTCGATCTAAGTCTCACCGAGGCCATTGATGGTGTGAAAAGCGCCTTCATGGTCGGTTCTTTCTCGAGCCAAGGTCGATTTCAAAGATGTTGATTTCTTGCCTCATGAAATCTTCCTCGCTTTCTCCATTTATGTGTCTTGACGCAAACGTCCAAGACAAAGATTGGCCCAAGATATGACCAAACAAAGACTCAAGTCAAGACTCAGATATCCAATTAAGAATGTAAAGACAAAAATAAAGAAATGGTTATTTACCTTAGCTAGATAACTCATTCCTTCATCGAAAGCAGATTCCCGTCCGTGTGATCACCGAACCGATGATCGCCAAGATTCTCACGAAGGCCCCAAAAGGTCAAGGAAAGTTAAGATTGAATCTAGGCCACAGTAGTCTGGGACCCCATGGCTCTCAAGCGCGATAACCCCGACTTGAA
Organism: Panax ginseng; assembly: GCA_020205605.1. NCBI lineage: Eukaryota > Viridiplantae > Streptophyta > Magnoliopsida > Apiales > Araliaceae > Panax > Panax ginseng. The sequence goes on from CM035150.1 coordinate 73,714,673, forward strand.
GGATCGGTCGTTCAGCGGTGGTCTCGACCTTTCCGGGAAGGAGCCGTCGCTCAGAGAGAGAGGTTCAACAGACACGATTTCGGGGAAGGAGACTTATTTGGGATGGGTTCATGAGAGAGGTTTACAGAGGCAGAGCTTGGATAACTGCTGTGTACGCTCTCTTCCCGGATGTTGTTTGAACTGCTTCATCCTCGATCACCTTCTTCTAAATCAGATTTCTGCACAGGGCACGGGCGGGGGAATGATCAAGATCGGGGCACCCCGAGCTCTTCTTGCGGCCACGGGTTATCTTGGTTTTTAACTTTTTGGTCCGAAGGATGCTTCTTCGATCAGACGACGAGTAAGCCTCCTCGCCGAGGAATGGATGTTAGAGTTGGCTCAATTTCGGGTGGCTTCCGGCGGGCTGTGAGAGGGGTTGATCTGGTTTCACGGCCTTCCTCTTCTTCCGGCGAGAGATTTGAGAGTCTCTTCCTAATGTGAACCTCATCGCCTCGTTCGCTGGCCTGAACTCGTCTGTGTGTGTTTCCGGATTGGTTCGGCCGGAGCAGCCTTCCGCCAGAGTTTCAACAAATTCAAGACTTCCTTGACAAAAAATCTTCGAACTCTTTTATCTCTAAAGAGCTCTTGCTTGATCAAAGATACTCGATAACCAAACAACTCGTGTTAGAATCCACATTATAAAAGCATTTTCAAAAATTTGTATACATATAAAATAGACCGACACTTTACATTTATGGTCATATAACCATGTTTGCTTCGAGAGGAGTCCATACTTCCACCTCCTCGGGGAAATTGTCAAAAGTTCCATCATTTCCACTTCTCTTCTTCGTAAATGTCCTCAAGTCACAGAGATCTTCTCACAAGGGCCCAGCCTCTAGAAGAAGAAATTTCTGGGCCTTTGACGTAGAACCATTTCTCGTGTCAAATTTCTATTGCTCAAGGCGTTCACCAAATGTGGAACGCCTCTCGAACTTCTCCCCCGACTTCGGAGAGTGCTTACTAATGGTCTTGAACCCTTCTCCCTAGATTGACTATCTTATATACCGTGAAGAAGAAGTCCAAGAGGGCTCCACGCCCAATTCATGACGTAAGGCCACGAAGGCCGTGGATATGAATGTATGAATTTGGCACCAAATATGTAACCCCACCCCTGTGAACCCCAAAGAAGGTTACTATGAAAATGTGCAAAGGGAAACGAACCCCTTCTCTCTAGCAGAGTCACAGGGACGCATCGGCCCAACCTTCCGCCGCTGATACATTTTCTCATCGGATCTAGAACCCTAACTCGCATGGGTATCCTGGATATGGTATCGAGATCGGATCCTCTTCGCCTCAAATTCTCCGTGACGATAGAGGGAATATTGGTACGCGAGAATCGCCAAAGCTTCCCTATAGTATTCGTAGGGGGTTTTGGATTTTTTGGGGAAGATTCTTGTCGATTTCAACCCCTTCGTTCGGGGGTCGAGGTTCCTTCACGAGCAAGCAGGTAGTAGATTTGGTGGAACGATCGCGAGTGGGGTTACCAAAGATGGGAGAGCCTTGTTCGTAATTCTCAGAAGCCATCATTGACAAGTCATAAGAAAAGAGAAAGTTCGTAAAGTCGAGAGTTCGTAAGGCGCGCCAATTTCAAATGGGTAGTAAACTCACAAAATTGGTAAAGTTACCTTTTATATCGATTTGCCATACTTGTTCAAGGCCTACACTCATTAAATGTTAGTAATGATTTGAATTTGAATGGGAAGGGTCCTGCCCGTGTTCATGAATTTATTAGATGTGGCTTTTCCGATTTGGGGCCTCCGTTTCTTCTCCTTTCATTTCGTGAATAAAGAATCGGGTACACTTCAATTATCTCTCACTATGGACTTTTAGTAATTTATCCTGGCTATTCATAGTTTTCTATTAAACATTCTATTTAACAAAAAACTAGGGGCAATGTCATCGTGATATTTCCTATCTTTGGGCTGTGCACATCGGGCCTACTCACATAAACAATCTATTGGGCCTCTATTATTAATTCGTGAAAGTCACCGGGCCGGCCACCATATCAGATCCATTTTAACCTTTAAGTCCGAGCCTTCAAAAGGGATCGACCCATTAGATATTTTAATATCTCACATTTTGACTCAGATGATTAAAAAGCATGACAATTGACCAAAGCTCCCCGCCATGCATTAATGTGGATGGGATCATAAATTTACCATGGCCAGAGAAAACAAAGGGCAAAAGCAAGGATAAACCATACGCAATTCAAGCAGAATCCCATCGGATCGTAGGGGGTGTCGTAGTAGTAGAAGGGTGGCACAAGAATCCAGCAGTGAGAGAATATAACTAAAGAAGGAGGTCTTCACGAAGAGGTACATTCATATACTTTTTGATTTTCATATTCTCTCACATACACACAACCGAGATTTATTATCTCTCTCTAGACACTAGACAGTACATTCCTCCATTGTTAACCTTGTGAACACATACTAATTCTCACGAAGCTATCGAAGCTATCCTCGACGGATCGATTTTTTCTTTCTTATCAGCAGATTTTAATAGTTGCAACTATGTTCTTTTTTCAAGTCTCAACATTTGCTCCCCATTCTTCTCCAAAACTTTTATTTTCTCTCTATTTCCATCACCTTTTACAGATCAGATCAGATCACTAACCAGATCAGATTTAAGCTGCCCCACGAAGTTGCCCCATCGCACCTAATCACCAACTAGATCAGATCTAAGATACAGAGCATGGGTGGGCCACAATGAGGAGGTTGAGATGAGAGCAGGATGGAGAGAAGCCATAATAGAAAGAGGTGGAGGAGGTGTCTGATGAGGCTATCGACTTCTGATCGTCAATTTTCATGACGTCAAATCTCCTCTACATGTTCTTAGATGCATAAATTTCATCAAATAGTGTTTCAATTGATTTTTCCTACAAGTGATGCCACCAATCTCATCTACGGAGCTAAACCCATGTGTATCTATGAGATTTTTTCTCCTTGTACTTTGTTTGTTTTGTTGGAAAGATCTGATTTGTGACTTGATCTTTTTTTTTGTTGATTAATTTGTGACACAATCTTTGCATTCAAGATGTTAATACTTTTCAATTGTCTTGCAATATATTGTTGAATTTATTCTATTGACACCGTAGAATAGAAAAGGAGAAAATGAGAAAAGGAGAAGAGAATGGAGTTATTGGTGCGATGATAATCATTTTGGCCAAAAGTTTTTGACAGGGACAACAAATGAGTTGATTATTCAATTTTTGTTTCCCTCCATTGTCTAAATTAGAAGAGTAGCATGACCTACTTTTTGTCAGGTTGGAAGGTCCCTTCTGCTACGTCCCTGTTGCTTCTAGCTCATTTTTCCCTCGAGACAAATTCCCTAAATGCCCAAAAAAAAGGTGCTATAGACAAATGGAAACCACTTCCACACATCCTTTTAATGAAAGATAAAAAGTAGATGGAAAAAGGCTACACCATTTTGGCCAACAGTTTTTGACAAGGACAACAAATGAGTTGACTATTCAATTTTTGTTTCCCTCCCTTGTGTAAATCAAAACAGTAGCATGTCCTACTTTTTGTCAGGTCGGTCCCTTCTGCTACGCCCCTATTGCTCCCAGCTTATTTCGCCCTCTAAACAAATTCTCTAAATCCAAAAAAAAATGTGCTAAAGACAAATGAGACGCCACTTCCACACATCCTTTTTAATGAAAGATAAAAAGTAGATGCAAAAAGTCTACATCATTTTGGCCAAAAGTTTTTGACAGTGACAACAAATCAGTTGACTATTCAATTTTTGTTTCCCTCCCTTGTGTAAATCAGAATAGTAGCATGACTTACTTTTTGTCAGGTCGACATTGAAATTAGTATGCACACAAGCCAATCATGTTTGATGATAAAGCATATACTTTGTAACAATCTTATTCATTTATTAATAAAAAGTATTAATTTATTAAAGGCTTTTAATTATCTACATGATGTTGTTTTATAATATGTGATAAACCCATAGTTTTAAGCAATGCTTTTAGAATAATGATGATGATCATTCTAATGAGATCTAAATTCTTAGATAGCTTAAAACTAAAATAGTTCCCAATCGTTGGATTACTAAATTGGGGATTAGTGAATCTGGATAGATTGGTACATACGTTGCTTGCTCATTGGATGAGGATGATTGATCTCATGATCATTTGTGTAGAGACACTAAAGTAAGTATGTAGGTGCTTATTAGAGAATAAGTTCATTGAACGTGGTTCGCTAAGGAATACCTAATGGAGTTTTACTTGCTTGTCAATAGGAATTCCTGTAGTGATAGTAGTACAAGTGATCCTTGGACTTGAGATCATCAATGTATCTTGTGTATGATGAGTTATACTTTAACTTATTCCTTAAGACCCTTAGGGTATATCAAAGGGTATGCTTGGGTATAATAAGTTGTACGTAGAGATAATGTATGATCAATAAAGAATCTACCACTTCTAGTAAAAGAAGAGAAATGTCCTATGTGATTCGATAAATGACAACCTAGTAGTCCTTGGCCAAGGCAGAATGAAATTAGAAAGGAGTTTCTAATTTGCATTATTTGAGTCAGGCATTTAAGAATCGAAATACATAAAATTAAATAAAATAAGACTTGACAGTAATTCCATGTCTTATATTTAATTGGAACATTGTATGGTGGAAGGATTGAATTGTACGGTAACTATTTACTCAAAGGTTCTTTTATGATTAATGTTGAAATCTATATTATCTGGAAAGTCGTTAATCGCTAGGGAGGCTTATCCCTATTGTAGAATAAATATTATTTATTTAAATAAATTAATAATTTAATTTATTTATTTAAATAAGATTAAAATTATTCTAATTGATTTATTCACAACCGGTTTAATATGGAGAACCTAAAGGGTCACACCATAAAAGGAAGAATAATTATTTAAGAAGTTAATGGCATAATCGTAATAATAAGTTAAGTATATTTAATTTAATCTATGGTGATAGAATAAATTAAATAGCTTAATATTATTATTTAATATTTTGAAAATATTAAATATAAATTAATAAGAGGAGTCTTATTATTATTATTACTATTACTATTATTTAATTTCTTAAGGAGTTTGGGAATTAATTAATAAAAGTACTCTCATATAATCCTAATAAGATTACAAGGTTAAATTAATTAAAAGATTTTAATTAATTATTCCTAATAAGATTGAGAGCATAATTAATTAAAGGAGTTTAATTAATTAAAATAAAACTCAATTCCTTAATTGTTAAAGATGGTTGCCCACATCTATAAATAAGAGGAGTCTTATTATGGGTGAGGGTGGTTGACGTTTTTCACTGAATACGTGATTCCAATTGTTGGAGAGTAGCGCTATTTGTCTATGACAAATAAAAAAAATTAGGGTTTTGCCAAACACCCTTCTTCTTGAAAATTTCTTTTTTCTTGGTGGATCACCTCTAGAGGCCAAACACTTGGGTGACTAACGTTGATCAAAGGAAAGAACCAAACCCGGTAGATTCAAGTTGAACGCGAAAGGATTTGGAGGTGAACTCGTACTTGAGGAAGCTCGAATCTTCAAGGGTATGATTCTTGTTCTTTATCTTTTCGTTTAATTAATAATTGTGCATAAAGGATGATCCGGGTATATGGTTTGTAAAATTTTAAAACTCTAATTTTTCACGTTTTCGCTTATTTTGTGCAATTTAATTGCGTTCATAAATATTACAAACCTAACAGTGGCTTTAGAGCCAAACCTTTATGCGAATTATTAATTATTTTAATTTGATATGTATATTGATATGTGTTTAGAACAATTTAATTGGGCATAATTTGTTGTATAAAATTTGGTTTTAAATAAAAAAAAGAAAAATCTTGAATCCCGTTTTTTTGTTGAATCCATGGTTTTTCAAAACTTTCTAGGAGATTCTAGATTCACGTGATTACTTGATTCATTGATTCATTGATTCTGGATTCACGAGATTCTGCATTAATTTCATTAGTAAAGGATTCATTGATTACTTAGTATTATATATATATATATATATATATATATATATATATTATGTAATCAACCAATACATGATTTCCTGTATATATTGTGACACTCCCAAAATAGGTATACAACACCCATTATGAGTAGCCAAATACATGGTATAGAAAGCAAACTACAATTTTAATATTACAATTGTCGTGCAAAATACGACAACACATACTGTGAGTTTAAATACAAATATTGTCTTTTAGACAATATCCACACTCAAATAAGTCCTCATTATAATTATTCAAACACTATTTTATAGGAATAGTGAGGACTGCTAAAACATCTTTCTAGAACCATCACTCCATACCCCAACTAGATCCTGCTATGTTCTCACCTCCTGAGAAGAAAAATGGAACAAAAAAGAAAAGGGTGAGCTCAACTAGCCCAGTAAAGAATATTATAACTAAGATGATATACAACAAATTATCATTAGTCTCCAACAGGGAAAAATCTGATAAAATATAATAGACAACAAGTTTTAGATCAACAACTGCAGCGGAAACAACAATCCATTAGAAGAGTCAAGTAGAGAATGAGTTCTACTATCTTCTAAGATTTAAAAGACCATCATCAATATTTTATCCCTGTAACAACAATCAATATACATCTTTAATCAAATATTCATCTTTGCACTACGTGCCAAAGATATTCATTTGTATCACCAATTGATCATGTTCATCTCAACACTGCTCATCTTTGCACTACGGGCCAAAGATATTCATCGCTTAATCATTCATCTTTTGCACTACAGCCAAAGATATTCAAGAATATCATTATTTAAGACCGAGGATGATGAAAATATTTTAAAGAAAACGAATTCAAAGGAGACGGAGACAAATAGTAGGAATTGTGATAACAGTTTTATCCAAGATCAATAATACCCCATAATAACCAATTTTGTAATAGAATTCAAAATAAAGATCAAAACATGGATACAATCAAAGATAGTAACCATAATAGACATCTTGGACAAAAAGAAGAAAATTTCATTTTCTAAATTGAATAATGCCAGATATCGTGAATAAAGGTCAGATACGTGAATAAGTAACCCCGCTACACAAAAGTTCCAAATTTGATAAAAAGTTCAAACCAATATTTTGGCATAATGACATCGAAAGAAATAATATCATTTATGAAGAAAATAACATCCCTTACCTCAAAATAACCGTATTTCCGATTTAATTTTGGATATAAAGTTTATGTAAACTTGCACCTTTAATAAAGAACTCTCAAGGTATCAAAATACTCACTAAAATACGCTCGACAATATAGAGAGAAAGAAAATTTGTTTCTGGTGTGATTTTCAATTCTAACCTAAGCTTCTATTTATAGGAAAATGCTAGAACGCCATAGGAGACTAAAATAATAGAATATTAATTTTTAATCAACTTTCTTCCACGCCAACTTATTAAAATTAGCTAGCATGCCCATTTTGAAAAATTCCTAGCAACCCACATGCATTCCATACCAACCAAAATGGGTCCCACCCAATTAAAAATTCATTTTATTTTCCAAAACTTCAGTAATTCATAGAAAATAGCCCGTTTATCAGAAAAATACGAATTTTATGTCCATTCTGCCTGAAATCGAATTCTCTACAAGTTTGTAGCTTTGAGTTTTTCTAAATTCCAAACATAAAATATCCGAAATCCATAAATGGATGATTTTTAATACCTCTACACCGACAAAATACTGATAAAACACCTTATCATTAATTCCTTCATTTTTATCCACATAAAAATAAATATATCCATCATTTATATCCATATAAAATAAATATTTTCTTATCATATAAATCAATAATTAATTATTCACAAATAATATTATAGAATCATAATTATGACAACCAGGCCGTTCCCAGGAAAGAGGGGGCTTTCCAATAAGAATTTCTCCTTACTGACGCACAATTAGGTGACCAAACCTCTCCTTGACAGAATTTTCTAGACATTGCCAATAATGCTATCTAATAATATTATTCAAATAATATGAATTATTGATCCGATAATGGGAAATATCGTAAAAGTTGATAATTATTGAAACAACAATAATATAAAATATCAAAGCAAAGAATTATTGAATCAATAAAATAAAATATTAAACAAGAATTATCGAATAATTATTGAGTAGTGCCTTCACGTAAGAATCAATAATTCAACAATACTGTGTGATACCGCAAAGCACCGTGGCAACCACGCAGTATTATCGTATTTTAACCACTCGGGTATTCCAACAATTGTTAATTCAGAATAACTATGCCGTTATTTATAAAAACTCAAATCACCCCTCGCACTACTACCAAGGATATTCTTTAGTATCATTAACCACTATTATCCATGCACTACGGGCCAAGAATATTTGTGTATTCAATAATGGCCATGATCATGCCAACAACTATCCATCAATGCACTACTACCAATGAGGACTTTTACCACATCATTTGTAACATTACTACCATGATTATACCGAATAATCCCGGTCATAATCATACCAAGTCCATCTATGCACCATGTGCCACGAGATGACTTTCAACATATTATAAACATGAGGATGATGACAATGATATAAGAATTCAATAAAACAAGTTCAAGAATTAATTTATCCAAAGAACCGATAACGCCCAAATTGTCAACATGATACTTTGCTTTGGAGTAAAATTCAAGAATGCTCAGAAGAATATTTCCATGAAAAGATACTGGATGAAACACAAATATCAAGAATATTCCACTAATTTCATGGAGTATAAAAGCCAAAACTTTAACCAACTGAGTATAATAAAGAATAGAATAACAAAAGAAATCACCAGGCATGCGTTAGACCATACAGGCAGGTTATTCAACATAATAATAAATAATGTAATCAGTCCGCTATAAAACGCATGCATGATATTCCAACAAAATAATAAAGATTTTAATCAGTCCCACAGAAACGCATGTATACATGATATTCCAAATGTAATAATAAAGATGTAATCAGTCCTATATAAAACGCATGCATAAGATATTCCAATGAATAATAATAAAGACTTTAACCAGTCCTACAGAGAACATACGATGTGGATGTTCCAACATAATGATAAAGAATGGAACAACATAAGAATTTCACCAAGTATAGGTAGTTCACAGATACAAAGTTATTCCAATAGAATAATAAAGAATGGAATAACAAAAGTTCTCTTCATGGATAAGAAAGAAATAATACTCCCTACCTTAGAAAAAATCGGATAATCGGAATAAGGAGGTAGCAGACTTTCTTCTTCTTTCTATACTTTCTCTCTATAATAATCGCTTTCAAAAGATTTTGTGAATTGGTGAGAAATGAAGGAAGAATGAGCTTCTATTTATAGAAAATATAGTTTCGATAATTGCACGCTTTTGGGGCTCAAAAAATTACAAAGACAATACCTCCAACTTTTCCTTTATTTTTAATTTAGTCATGGAAGTATTATCAAACTTGAACCACCTCCCCTAATAGTAAATAATGTGATTCAATAGTAAATTATGTGAATCAATAGTAAATTATGTGAATCAATAGTTCTAGACATGTGAAATTACGAATTATAGTATAATACCTCCATCTATACCTCCATTTTTAACTTTGTCATGCAAGTATTATCAATCTTGCACCAACTCCCCTAATAGTAACAAGAATGTGAAACAATAGTATACACATGTGAACAAATAGTTATAATCATGTGAAATAATAGCAATCAATTGCTCACTTATCCTAAGTTAAATACCCGATCGTCAATATAACCTCCGGACATCAATTATTATCAAAATAATTGTCAATTTTCACTAACACAAATAATTCCAACACAATGAAACCATTTTTATCAAAAATATAAATTTTGAAATTTTGAAGTTTGATTTTTCCCAAAAAAGTCAATCGCTGACTTTTTTGACAAATAGTGAATTCAAAATTTTTGTGTTCATAGACTATTTTACTAATTTCATCATTCCCACTCAAATATCACGTCCGCTCCAATTCAACTCAACACAACTTCAATTTTAATAACATTCATCATTAATATTATAACTCACAATATTTATCAACCGTGTCGCTCCTACGAAAGAGGGGGCTTTCCAATAAGGATTTCTCCCTATCATGCGCGCAATTAGGTGACCAAACCTCTCCTTGATAGAACTTCTAGACATTGTAAATATTGCAATTTAATAATATGAATAACTTTGTCATCTCAATTATTGATTTAATAAATAACATATTATGCAGATGATACTATGACAATAATCGAATCAATAATAATGAGAGATATGATGCAACAATTGAGTATAACCGAAAGTGACTTCTCGTAAGCATCAATAATCAATACCGTGTGCTACTATACAACCAATGCCAGACATTTTACTTACTTTTACTATCTAGTAGTTCAACAATTAATCTGTGAAAACTTCCGCCGTTATTTTTATAAAGTATTTTTGTCGCTTTCAATTCGATAAATAATTCCGCTGTGGGGTCCACCAATGAGTGTGTCTGCCGTTGTACGAATATTCCCCGTTAAAACGAATATTCCCTAACAATTGAATATTATATAACAACTTCATGCATTTTGTAAAATTTGTAAATATTACCCACAACTATAACATTATATCAAATCCACACCATAATATTCAAAAATATATTTTGAGAAAATTTAATCTTTATTCAAAAGTTGGGGTCTTACAACCTCCCTTCTTATGAAATTTCGCCTCGAAATTAGGGTGCGATTTGGTATGTCAAGAGGTGAGGATACTTTGATTTCATTTCGATTCTAACTCCCATGTCATTTCCTCAACATCGTGGTTTCTCCACAAAACTTTGACTTGAGGTATAACCTTGGAGCGTAGAATATGTTCCTCCTTATCCAAGATTTTAACAGGAACCTCTTCATACGTTAAATCTTCCTCTATTTCGTCCGGTTCTAACTCAATAATGTGGTTCGGGTCTTTCACATATTTACGTTACATAGATATGTGAAAAACGTTATGAACATGAGACATACATGGTGATAAAGCGAGTCTATACGCCACAGGTCCTACTCGATCGAGGATTAAAAATGGGCCAATGAATCGAGGATTGAGCTTTCCTCTCTTTCCAAATCTTGTAACTCCTTTCCATGGAGCAACACATAATAACACATGATCTCCAATATCGAATTCCATGTCCTTTCGATGAAGATCAGCATAACTCTTTTGTCGATCTTGTGAGGTTTTTATACGTTGTCGGATCGTTTGAATCTTTTCCGTAGTCATACATACCAACTCCGGTCCCAATAACGTTGCTTCACCCACCTCATCCTAAAGATACCCGAGAACGACACTTTCTTCCATACAACGCCTCAAATGGAGCCATGTCAATACTTTCTTGATAATCGCTTGTTGTAGAAAAACTCCACCAACGGTAGGAACTTATCCCAACTTCCTTGAAGTCAAGGGACACGAGTCTTAATAGATCTTCAAGAGTTTGAATGGTCCTCTCCGATCGCCCATCATTCGAGGATGATATGCCGAGCTAAATCAGAAATCAGCGCTCCATAGCTTTTTGCAAACTAACCCAAAATCTTGAAGTGAATCTTGGGTCTCGATCAAAAACTATGGATACCGCATACCATGAAGTCTTACAATCTGTTTATATATACATACGAAAGCAAGACTTTCAAGTGTATAAGTTTCTCGATAGGTAGGAAATGAGCGCAGACTTGGTCAATCTATCAACAACGACCCAAATTGCATCTATGCCTTGAGAAACCTTGGGAAGACCAAAGAATTGAAATCCATAGTAATGTGTTCCCACTTCCATTCTAGAATTTCAAATGGTTGCAATGGACCTTTTGGTACTTGATGTCTACCGACTCGTTGACAAGTTAAACACCTTGAGATAAACTCTGCATATCTCTCTCTTCATATTGCTCCACCAAAATGTATGTCGAAGATCACGATACATTTTGGTACTCCCAAGATGGATTGCAAATGGTGTGTTGTGCGCCTCCATCATGGGTTGTTAGGAACACAAAGTCTGGAGTTGATTCGAAGTATTCCTTCCTCATCGATTCTTGTTTTCGGCATAGCACCTTCTTGTACTTTCTTCTTCATACGCATTAGCTCTAGGTCTGTAGCTTGAGCAGCTTTAACTTTATCGATTAAAGTCAGTTCTACTCGTATGTTTGCCATCATCATGTGGGTCCCTGGAGTCTTTATCTCTAACTCCATCCTTTGCAAGTCATACAAAATGGGCCTTTCATATGACAATATTGCACTCGTACCGCATATGATCTTTCTACTCAAATCGCCACCTACCACGTCAAACTTTTCTAGGATGGTATTGATGGTATGATCATAATCTTCAATAGTTCAAGCCAACGTCGTTGTCGCATGTTGAGTTTCTTTTGGGTGAAGAAATATTTGAGGCTTTTTATGATCCGTGTAGATCTCCACCTTCTCTCCATATAGGTAATGCCTCCAAATCTTAAGCGCCAAAATGATGAATTTTCCAACTCTAGATCATGAGTATGGTAATTCCTCTCATATTCTTTGAGTTGTCGTGAGGCATAGGCTATGACTTTCCCATGTTGCATGAGAACACATCCTAACCTTTTGCAAGAAGCATCACCGTAGATGACAAATCCTCCGAGCCGATGGTATTGTCGTAACAAAAATAAATGAGTCTCCTCTTAAGTTCTTGAAAACTCTTCTCACATTCCTCACTCCAACCAAACTTTATATCTTTTTGAGTCAGCTAAGTTAATGGAGTAGCGATTCGAGAAAATCCTTCCACGAATATCCGATAATAACCAGTTAATCCGAGAAAGCTACGTACTTCGGTCATTGATTTAGGTTGCTCCCAGCTTTGAATAGCTTCAATCTTTGCTGGGTCAACATATATTCCATGACTTGATATCACGTGCCTATGGAATGCAACTTCCTCAAGCCAGAACTCTCATTTCTTCAACTTGGCATATAACTTATTTTCACGAAGCTTTTGGAGTATCAGCCTCAAGTGTTGCTCATGATCTTCATGGCTTTTGGAATATATGAGGATGTCATCAATAAAGACGACCACAAAATGATCCAAATATTCCTTGAATACTCGGTTCATCATATCCATGAAGCGCAAAGATGAGCATTAATCAATCCAAAAGACATGACTAAGAATTCATAATGCCCGCATCGAGTTACAAGGCGCCTTTGAATATCCTCGCTTTTAACCTTCAAATGATGATATCCGTAATCTAAGATCGATCTTTAAAAAAATTATGCTCCTTGTAACTCGATCAAACAGTCATCAATACGCGGGCAATGGGTACCTATTTTGATGGTGACATGATTCAACTCCCGATAATCAATACAAAGTCGCATACTCCCATCTTTCTTCTTCATGAATAGAATAGGAGCACCCCAAGGAGACGTACTAGGACGAATGAAACCAATGTCTAACAATTCCTGCAATTGGGTCTTTAACTCCTGAAGTTCAATAGAAGCCATTCGATATGGGGCTTTGGAAATGAGATTTGTACCGGGTTCAAGGTCGATACAAAATTTAACTTCACGCTCTGGGGGTAGGCCAGGAAGTTCTTCAGGAAATACGTCAGAAATTTATTAACAATAGAAATATCCTTCAAATCGATGATTTTTGTTTAAATCTGCGACATGAGCTAAGAAAGCTTGACATCCGCTTTTCAATAAACGAATAGCTTTATGGCTTGAGATGACCGTGATTGATTTTAATGGTTTGGTCGCTTGAATTGAAATTATAGGTTTATTAGAATATGAAAGCTAACAACCTTACGAAAAATAATCAATTTTAGCATGATGAGTAGTTAACCAATCAATCCCTAGAATCACGCCAAATGCAAGTATTTTTAAGGAGATAAAGTCGACGGTGTAACGCATTTACCGATTTGAATCAAATAAGACTTATAAACAAATGGATGTAATGAAGGTTTCTCCTAATGGAGTTTCAACAGATAAGTCAAAGTCTAATTTCTTCGGAGTCAAATTTAAACGTTGAGCGCAAGTAGGAGAAATAAAAGAATGGATAGAACCGGTATCAAATAAGGTATAGACTTCACTAGAGTTTATGATAAGCTTACCCGTGATAACCTCGTTCGTTCCTTGCTTTCTCGGGAGGTCACAACAAATGCTCTCCTCTTGCACCACCGGCTTTGACTTTTCTGGGACGGCCTTTGGTGCCTCCATCCTAGCTGAACTTGTCTTCGGTGAACAACAAAATTGGGCTAGGTGACCTTCTCTTCCACAATTATAACACGCTTTGGATGGCATCGCAGCTTGGACCGATATGTCCTCCCTCCGCATTTGAAGCATATGATAGTGGTCGCTCTCCTTCCTTAACCACGATTGTCGATCTCGATGTCTTTCCATCATTGTTGAATCTCATTTTCTTGAAATGTCCATTTTTATTGTCTTGGCCATGATTACCACCAAGTGGTTACCATTTTGCATGTTGATTCCTCCACGCTTGTTGTCACCGATTCGATGACCGATACCACCGGTATTTTTATGTCAGCCGATCGCTTTCTTGGTTGCGTTGACTCATTATCGCGCTTCCAATAATCGAGCCCTATTTACAACATCCGAGTACAAACACGCTTTATGAGAAATAAGATATTGACGTATCTCGGCTTTCAAACCTCTTAAAAACATTCGTGTCATTCGCTCTCCTCATTATCGACCAAATGGGATGCAAACCGGATAACTCCGCAAATTTAGCCTCGTATTGCGACACGGCCATATTGTGTTGCTCCAACTTGATAAACTCCACCTCTTTCATGTGACGAATACTTTCGGGAAAGGAATCTGCCTCTTCACGCAACATGAAGGTGGCGAAAGGAACCTTTTGCTCCTCGGAGCATCCCAAGACATCAAATATCTTAGTGATCTGCTTTATCGATGCTTCAAATTTAAGTGGTTTTGGCTTCCAATAAACTCCTGGTGGTCCCAACTCCTTGAATCTGCTTAAGCGGTAACCGCATTCGAGAGTTTCCAGTGTTTCCACCTACATTATGGACAGGAGCCTCTCTCGCCTGATGGTGCATAAATTGTATAAAGCCTCTGAACATTCCATCATTCATCATTTGGTCAGTGTTGTTGTTTGCATGAGGATTGTCGCCTTCCTAATGCACATTATTCTGATTGTTGATCTGTGGAGACTCAACGGTCTCTTGTGCTCCATTGCTATTCTCAATATTCTTGGATGCCATTTTCAAATACTGCCACAAAACAAGGGTTAATTAACATGCAACATATTATCCATATACTCTGACCAACCAATTAAATAACAAATATACTTAGGTAGGTCATACTAGCGAAGGAATTCCCCGTCTCTCCCCTCCTAGTTCTAGTCTCACATCTTAGCTAGGATCATATCCTAAAGCTTTGATATTAACCGTGACGCCCCAAAATAGGTATACATCACCTATTCTCGAGTCGTCAAATACATGGTATGTAATATAAATACAACTTAATTATACAACCGTCGCGGTAAAGTACGACAAAACATAAGTCGTGAGTTTTAATACAAATATTGTCGCCTAGACAATATACATACTCAAATTCAATATTATTACATTTATTTTCCACTATTTCACCGAATAGTGAGGACTACTAAGGCTATCATCCGTCCGTCTACCACGCCCCCCGACTAGTCCCCTCGCTACGCTCTCATTTTCTCAAGAGAACAATAAAAGTAAAAGGGTGAGCTCAACTAGCCCAAAGATGAAATATTATGACTAAGATAATGCAAAATAAATTATCATTAGCCTTAAAACAAAGGTTAAACCGATACAATATAACAAACATCAAGTTTAATAAAGAAAACAAGCAATCCATTAAAAGAGTCAAGTAGAGAATAAAATCTACTACCTTTTATGATTTAAAAGGTTTTTCAACACTTTTATTGTCTGGACTCTAAACTTAATAAATAATCCACATCATCGAATCACCCACGCACTACTACTACAAGGATATTCTTTAGTATCACGACCACAATTATCCATGCACTACGGGCCAAGAATATTTATGTATTCAATAATGGCCATGATCATGCCAACAACTATCCATCAATGCACTACGACCAATGAGGACTTTTACCACATCATTTGTAACATTACGGTCATGATTATACCGAATAATCCCTGGTCATAATCACACCAAGTCCATCTATGCACTACAGGCCTTAGATGACTTTCAACATATTATAAACATGAGGATGATGACAATGATATAAGAATTCAATAAAACAAGTTCAAGAATTAATTTATCCAGGAACCGATAACGTCCAAATTGTCAACATGATACTGCTTTGAGGAGTAAAATTCAAGAATGCTCAAAAGAATATTTCCATGAAAAGATACTGGATGAAGCACAAATATCAAGGATATTCCATTAATTTCATGGAGTATAAAAGCCAAAACTTTAACCAACTGAGTATAATAAAGAATAGAATAACAAAAGAAATCACCAGGCATGCGATAGACCGCACAGACAGGTTATTCAACAGAATAATAAATAACAGAATCAGGTCCGTCATAAAACGCACAAACAGGATATTCCAACAAAATAATAAAGACATAATTAGGTCCTAGATAAAACGCATGCATATGATAGTCCAATGTAATAATAAAGACTTTTAACCAGTGTCCCATGTAGAACGCATACATCTGGGATGTTCCAATGTAATGATAAAGAATGAAACAACGTAAGAATTTCACCAAGTATAGGGTAGCTCACAGATACAAAAGTTATTCCAACAAAATAATAAAGAATGGAATAATGTAAGTTCTCTTCATGGATAAGAAAGAAATAATACTCCCTACCTTAGAAAAATTGATACCGAATAAAGGTAGTAGCAGACTTTCTTCTTCTTTCTATACTTTCTTTATAATAATCCTCTAAAGCTTTTGTGAATTGGTGAGAAATGAAGGAAGAATGAGCTTCTATTTATAGGAAAATATAGTTTCGATAATCGCACGCTTTGGGGCTCAAAAATTACAAAGATAAATACCTCCAACTTTTCCATTATTTTTAATTTAGTCATGGAAGTATTATCAAACTTGCACCACCTCCCCAATAGTAAATAATGTGATTCAATAGTAAATTATGTGAATCAATAGTTCTAGACATGTGAAAATACGAATTACAATATAAAGACTCCATCTATACCTCCATTTTTAACTTAGTCATGCAAGTATTATCAATCTTGCACTAACTCCCCTAATAGTAACAAGAATGTGAAACAATAGTATACACATGTGAATAAATAGTTATAATCATATGAAATAATAGCAATCAATTGCTCACTTATCCGATTAAATACCCGATTAATCAATATAACCTCTGACATCAATTATTATCAAAATAATTGTTTCCATTTTCACTAACACAAATAATTCCAACACAATGAAACCATTTTTATCAAAAATATAAATTTTGAAATTTCAAAGTTTGATTTTTCCCAAAAAGTCAACTGTTGACTTTTTCACCAAATAGTGAATTCGAAAATTTTGTGTTTATAGACTATTTTTACTAATTTCATCGTTCCTAATCAAATATCACGTCCGCCTCCAAATTCAACTCCTAACACAACTTCAATTTTAATAACATTCATCATTAATATTATAACTCACAATATTTATCAACCAAAATTCCCGTGAGGAAGGGGCTTTCCAATAAGGATTTCTCCCCATCATGCCGCAATTAGGTGACCAAACCTCTCCTCGATGTAACTTCTAGACATTGTAAATATTGCAATTTAATAATATGAATAACTTTGTCATCTCAATTATTGATTTAATAAAATAACATATTATGCAGATGATACTATGACAATAATCGAATCAATAATATGAGAGATATGATGCAACAATTGAGTATAACTGAGTGACTTCTCACGTAAGCATCAATAATCAATACCGTGTGCTACTATGCAACCACGCTACTTTACTTTTACTACCGGGTAGTTCAAAAGTTATCGGTAAAACTTTCGCCGTTATTTTCATAAAGTATTTTTGTCATTTTCTCAATCCGACAATAATTCCGTTGTGGGGGTCCACCAATGATTGTGCGTATTATTATTTAATATTCCCCGTTAAAACGAATATTCCCCACCAATCGAATATTATATAACAACTTGCATGATTTTGCAAAATTTGTAAATATTACCCACAACTATAACATTATATCAAATCTACACCATAATATTCAAAAATATATTTCGAGAAAATTTAATCTTTATTCGAAAATTTGGGGTCTTACATATGATGCAAAGAATTATCAGAGCAATAATTGAGTATAACTAATTGACTTCTCACGTAAGCATCAATAATCAATACCGTGTGCTACTACGTAACCACGCTGCAGTTAATGCACTTTTACTACTGGGTAGTTCAACAGCTTTTAATTAAGAACACTTTAGTCGTTATTTTTATAAAAAGATAATTACATCATTTTTCTAATCATGATAATACTTCCGCTGTGGGGTCCACTAATAATTATGCCGTTGCATTTAATATTCCATGTTAAAACGAATATTCCCACCAATCAATATTATATAACCATTTACTTACTTTGCAAAATTTATAAATATTACCCACAACTATAACATTATATCAAATCCACACCATAATATTCAAAAATATATTTTGAGAAAATTATTCTTTATTCATAAAAGTTAGGTCGTACAAAAGTAGGACTGATAGATATTAGATATCTAAGGATCTATTCCGATCTAGAATGACCAATGACACTACAGTACAGATAAAAGTCCTTAACATTATCAATTTGATTGATCAATTAGGACAACAGGTTTTGTCATGGATGGAGAGTTGAGCCAAGATTTGATCTTGCACTCACTCTTGGACTCCTTTGACAATTGTTGTGAATTTTTCATATGAACAAGTTAGATATCAGTCTCGCTGATTTTCTTAACATGTTGAAAAATGTTGAGAGTCACTTTCCAACAAAGAAAGACCATGTCTTACTGCTAGGGGCCAAAGGATCTTTTGAAAAGAAGAACGATTCAAAGAAGGTAAATAGAAATGCAAAAATAAAAGATAATAAGAACAAAACTGATACGGATAACAAAGAAGTTTGCTTCCACTGAAATAATCTTTGACACTGGAAAGAAACTGCGAGAAGCATCTTGTAGAGGCTAATCAAAGAAGCTTAGTGAAGTTTCGGTTGCAAATACAAATTTGTTCATGATTTAAAATAAATTTTTCTTTAAGTCAAGGTTCTACTTGGGTATTGGATACCAACTTTGGTTATCATAAATATAGATTTATGAAGGGACAAGTAGAAGTAGAAAGTTAAACAAATATAAGTAATCCTATGTGTGGGAAATGAAGCAAAGGTTGCTACATTAGCCATAGAAACTTATAGTTTAGCATTTCCTACGGGCAAGTCTATTAAGTCAATAAGTTGTTATTGTATCCCAGTTCTCATTAGAAATATTATTTCCACTTTGTTGTTGGACAATGAAATTTAGTATTATATTTAAGAACAATTGTTGTTCTATTTATAATAATAATGTTTTTATAGAACTGGAATATTACTTAATGGATTTTGTGTACTTGACTTACGTGAAAAATTATTTTGCAAATTTAACAAACTAGTATAAGAAAGGGAGATGATCATTCAAAGAGTTGAATGTGTGTATTTGCAGAAATACAAGTGTAAATTATTTGAAAGGTTCAAAGAATTCAGAAGTGAAACAAATTGGCAAAGTATTAAGATTCTTTGATTAGATCAAGGAACAAATACTTGTGCAATAAGTTTCTAGATCATCTCAAATGGTTTTCTCATAATGGACGCCACCTGATACGCAATAATTGATTGATATATCTGAAAGGAAAAATCATACCTTGTTGGACATGGTGCTGTCCATAATGATTTTACCAACATTTCAGTATCCTTCTAGGGTCATGCCCTAGAAATGACTGCATATCTACGAAAGGTAACCTCAAAATCCGTCCACATGACTCCATAAAAGTTATGGACAGGAAGGATTCCTAATTTTAAGTAAGTTAATATAAGGGGTTGTCCAGCTTATGTGAAAAGGTTTCAAAGGATAAGGTTGGGAAAAGATTTGACAAGTACAAATTTGTGGGACATCCTAAAGTAAGTTTAGGGTATATGTTCTATAATCCTACTTAGCAAAAGGTGTTTGTTGCGAAACATGCTGCCTTCTAAGATAAATATTTTTTTCATTAAAGGGGCTAGTAGGAGGATAATAGATCTTGAAGAGTTCAAGAACCACAAAACACTATAAGCCAAATAAGAGGAACCTGTAGATAGACCTATTGTACCATAACCGAATCGTAAATCTAGAATAGTACCGAAGATACCTAGGAGGTATGGATTCATCATAGATGATGATGATGAGGTACACAACATAGAAGATGATGATCCAGTTACATACGATGAGGTAAGAGTTCTAGTGTGTACAAAAGGGTCAGTGGGAGTACCGTGACATTCCTAATATTATATATTGATATACTATGGATAAGGAATGACATACTAATGCTAAAATCAATAAAGATAAAGTTGTCTAAACATTCCTCCATGAATGATTTGGGAAGAGTATCGTAATTGGGGATACAAATCTATATAGATAGATTTAAAAGTATGCTCGACTTAACCCAAGGAACGTATATTCATTTGATGCTAAAGTCGTTTAGCATGGTAAACTCCAAGAGATGTCTCATGTTGATGAGTCATGGAATGTATCTCTCTTAATAGTCCCCATAGACTCATAAAAAAGAGATCGCATGAGTAACTATCATGTATGCAATGAAATGTATGAGACCTGATGTTGATCAGTTATATTTTGGAGAAGTTCACTATGAGTCAGTGAAAAACATCTTAAAGTACTTAACCGACACTATGGATGTGATCATATACATGGTGGGTCTAAATTAAAACTAGAGGGCTTAACAGATTCAAGTTTTTCAAACAGACCAAGACAACATAAAATGCACTTTAAGGTAAAGGGTTACCTTGAACGGTGGTGTAGTGAATTGGAAAGGTTTTCAATAGCAAAGAGTTGCTGGTTTAGTGATAAAGACAAAGTATATAGCTGTAAATGAAGATGCAAGTTGATTATTTGTATGATAAGTTCATTACAGAACTAGGAATAGTTCCTAAGTCTCATCTTGGATCTAAACATGTGTTGTGGCACTTTCATTTGATTAGAGGAATCATTGAAAGATGGGAAATCACTATAAAGATAGTGGACTCTCAAGAACAACATTACATATCCATTTACTGAAGCTTATCCAACAACAGGATAATCGTCACTTAGAGAAGAAGAGTATGAAATACCATGCCGATTGACTTTAGTGCAAGCCAATCATGTTTGATGATAAAGCATATACTTTGTAACAATCTTATTCATTTATTAATAAAAAGTATTAATTTATTAAAGGCTTTTAATTATCTACATGATGCTATTTTATAATATGTGATAAACCCATAGTTTTAAGCAATGTTTTTAGAATAATGATGATGATCATTCTAATGAGATCTAAATTCTTAGAAAACTTAAAACTAAAATAGTTCCCAATCGTTGGATTACTAAATTGGAGATTAGTGAATCCGGATAGATTGGTACATACGTTACTTGCTCATTGGATAAGGATGATTGATCTCATGATCATTTGTGTGGAGACACTAAAGTAAGTATGCAGGTGCTTATTAGAGAATAAGTTCACTGAACGTGGCTCGCTAAGGAATACCTAATGGAGTTTTACTTGCTTGTCAATAGGAATTCTTGTAGTGATAGTAGTACAAGTGATCATTGGACTTGAGATCATCATAGTATCTTGTGTATGATGAGTTATACTTTGACTTATTCCTTAAGACCCTTAGGGTATATCAAAGGGTATGCTTAGGTATAATAAGTTGTACATAGAGATAATATATGATCAATAAATAATCTACCACTTCTAGTAAAAGAAGAGAAATATCCTATGTGATTCGATAAATGACATCCCAGTAGTCCTTGGCCAAGGCAAAATGAAATTAGAAAAGAGTTTCTAATTTGTATTATTTGGAGTTGTGCATTTAAGAATCGAAATACATATAATTAAATAAAATAAGACTTGACAGTAATTCCATGTTTTATATTTAATTGGGACATTGTATGGTGGAAGCAGTGGCGGAACCAGAACCAAATTTGAGGGGGGTCAAAATTTAAGGGCGGTTACCGGAGGTCTGGAGAAGCGACGTGTAGGTTGCAGCGGCGAGGGAGTGGAGTTAAGGTCCTTAGGTTTAATTTTGACCCAGATTGAAAAAAAATGGAAAGTATATTAGCGGCGCAATAAAAAATCAATTAATTGAAAGAACTTTAACATCCAATAGTAGCTACTTTGCGATTTTCTATCTTTCAAGTCGTACATCTAATATAAATCAACTTTTAATATGTTGTAGAAGGCATATCATACTATTTTAAAAAAAATATAAACCTACTAAAACAAGCATCTTAGATAGGTTTTATAAGAATTTAAAACTGCCTAGCTGGAACAATTTTTCAACAGAGCCTAACTCATTCAATTCTTACAAACTTGTTTTGGCTCACCCAACCAAAACAAAGTGACTTACTTTATAAAACATGTATAAAGAATTTCTTAATCACAAACTTGACCAAATCTTTTTATTTATGCTTGACAACCTCTTAGAGAACATTTATCAAACATAACATGTGCACAATTTTAAAAGACAAATTTCACACTCTTTGGTACATGGTTCAAATGGCGTATTTTTATCCTTATTTTTTGTATTTTTATTGTGTTATGATTGTTACTTGAATCATTGTTATAAGGAAATCTTACTAATTTTTTTCAAAACATTAATTAACACCTTAAATATGTATAAATATTAATTATATTAAATAAAATAAATTAGCCATGAGCCTGACATGGGTTAAAATTAAAAAACTAATTTTATTTAAATAGTAATTTCAAACTCATTAAAAACATCATCATCATCATCATCATCACTTTCTCTCTCCTCTCCATGACTCCATGTCTCCACATAGAAGCTTATGGCACCGTTTCATTTGTGTCGTTATCGGTTGTCCAAGTCGAGTGCAGAATAGATTAATGCAATCTGCAGTTGGTGTCATGACTCAAAATTCCCCACAGAAAGTCCTGAGCAACAAGACCTTTCAAGAAGTGGGTCGACCGCCCCCCCCCGCCTTGGCCGCGCCCGCCTCACCTCGATCGCCCCTAGTTACGCCTCTTGCCATCATCAAGCGAGATGCCCCCACCCGCCCTAGTTCCGCCATTGGGTGGAAGGATTGAATTGTACGGTGAACTATTTACTCAAAGGTTCTTTTATGATTAATGTTAAAATCTATATTATCCGGAATGTCGTTAATCGCTAGGAGGCTTATCCTTATTGTAGAATAATATTATTTATTTAAATAAATAAATTGTTTAATTTATTTATTTAAATAAGATTAGAATTGTTCTAATTGATTTATTCACAACCTATTTAATTTGGAGAACCTAAAGGGTCACACCATAAAAGAAAGAATAATTATTTAAGAAGTTAATGGCATAATCATAATAAGAAGTTAAGTATATTTAATTTAATCTATGGTGATAGAATAAATTAAAAAGCTTAATATTTATTATTTAATATTTTAGAAATACTAAATATAAATTAATAAGAGGAGTCTTTATTATTATTATTATTATTATTATTATTATTATTTAATTCCTAAAGGAGTTTGAGAATTAATTAATAAAAGTACTCTCATATAATCCTAATAAGATTAGGAGGTTAAATTAATTAAAAGATTTTAATTAATTATTCCTAATAAGATTGAGAGCATAATTAATTAAAGGAGTTTAATTAATTAAAATAAAACCCAATTCATTAATTGTTAAAGAGGGTTGCCCATATCTATAAATAAGAGGAGTCTTATTATGGGTGAGGGTGGTTGACGTTTTCACTGAATACGTGATTCCAATTATTGGAGAGTACGCTACTTTTCTATGAGAGATAGAAAAACTAGGGTTTTGCCAAACACCCTTCTTTTTGAATATTTCTTTTTCCTTGGTGGATCACCTCTAGAGGCCAAACACTTGGGTGACTAACGTTGATTAAAGGAAAGAACCAAACCCGGTAGATTCAAGTTGAACGCGAAAGGATTTGGAGGTGAACTCGTACCTGAGGAAGCTCGAATCTTCAAGTGTATGATTCTTGTTCTTTATCTTTTCGTTTAATTAATAATTATGCATAAAGGATGATCCGGGTATATGATTTGTAAAATTTTAAAACTCTAATTTTTCATGTTTCTGCTTATTTTGTGTAATTTGATTGCGTTCATAAATATTACAAACCTAACAGACATGTCCCTTCTGCTACGTCCCTGTTGCTTTCAGCTCATTTCGCCCTCTAAACAAATTCTCTAAATCCCAAAGAAAGATGCTAAAAATGTGACGCCCCCAAAATATGTCTACACAACCCATTCTGAGTTGCCAAATACATGGTACAGAATCCAAATACAAACTTCCTATATACAACTATTAATTGTCGTGTAAAATACGACATAACATAATGTGTGAGTTTCAATACAAATATTGTCTCGTAGACAAAATCCAAACTCAAATAAAGTCCTCATTACAATTATTCTCAAACTATTTTATAGAATAATGAGTATTACTATAGTAAACATCTTGGACCATCACTCCATTCTCCGACTAGTCCCAGCTATATTTTCATCTCCTGAAGAAAACAATAAAAGAAAAGGGTCAGCTTAACTAGCCCAGTAAAGAATATTATGACTAAGATAATATAGAAAAAATTATCCTTAGTCCTCAATAGGGAAAAAAACTGATAGAATACACTAGACAACAAGTTTTAGATCAATAACGACAGTGGAAATAGTAATCCATTAGATGAGTCAAGTAGAGCATGATGTCTACTATCTTCTATGATTTAAAAGTCCATCATCAATATTTTATCCATGTAACATCAATCAATAATTATTTCCAATCAACGAATTATCTATGCACTACGGGCCAAAGATAATCGTTTGCATCTCTAGTAGTCATAATCATGCAAAACACCTGTCCATCTATGCACTACGGGCCAAAAAGGACTTTCACCACAAACCTTTATCTGTAACATTAAATGTCATGATTATATCAATACACAATTCCTGGTCATAATCATACCAATCAACAGTCCATCTTTACACTACGGGCGAAAGATGACTTTCACCACAATATAAGCATGATGATGATGACAATGATATAAAGAATGAATCAAGTAAGATAAAGGATAAATATTAGAGATTTATAATTTAATTTATCTTGAGTTTAAGAATGTCCAAATTGTCAACATGATCACCAATTGTGGAGTAAAATTCAAAATGATATTTAAGATTTAAATTTTAAAGATAATTTGGTCAAAGAAAAGAAACTAGATTCCGCCGTGAATAGTACGCCGTCATGAATAGTACCCCAGATGAATAGTACCTCGATATGAATATTACCCCGATTGAATAGTGCTCTGACATGAACAAATTAAGATTTAATAAGAATGTTCAAGCAAATATTCAAGTGAAATGATAATAGATGATAATGGGTGTAATCAAATTAAGCACGGCACGCAAGTATACGTGATCAACAACCAATATAATGATAAGTAAAGTATCGTTCTCACAGAGACAAATATCAATTTTAATCTAACAATTACCAGCTTTGTATTATTTCAATTTTATTAAACTAAATGATTTAATGACGAAATTATGAAAAACTAATAAATAAAATAAAATCAACTAACTACCACAAATTTTAATAAGATAATAGAGAATTAAGCCTATAACTTCACTTTATGCTTCACTTAGATTATCACACTTCCTTTTAATTTAATTTAACTATTCCAGTTCATTAATCGAAAACATGAAAGTAGATATATCCATCTCTCGATGCACTATACCCATATCAACTTAAGTCCACAAATGATAGAATTAAACAAAACGCCCTAATTAACTAATTCACTATATCTCTATGTGAATTACAATTAAAGAAGGTTTAATCCCAAGTTCTCATACGATTACATGTGATGCATATGTATATCTCTATCCTAAACATAAATTATGAATTTCATCAAAACACAGAAATCACAAACACGTGCTATTATGACTAAGTCTAAACCCACACTTCATCTCTCGAATTCATACAAGTTCACAAAGAATTGGTGATCAAGCAACTCATAGATTATGAACAAATCACAATAGATGAACTTAAAATAACATTATTGAATTAAATTTGAAGCATAATAATCCTCATTACACATAAAGATCAATCATAGGGTTAATAAGATAATTTAGTTCATGACTAATGAAATAAAAACTGAAAAGATCAAATAAATAAACATCTCAATTACAAACTAAAATTGAAGAATGAAAAATAGTAAATAGAACCACCCTTTTCTTTAATACAATATGTAATCTTCGTGTTCCTCACTCCTTGCTCCAATTCCTCCAAATTCTTCAAAATTTAGGGCTTGAAAGTTGTTGATGATGATTGAATATTGTCTAATGAATCATCAGAGTTCATGAAGTCTCTATTTTTGTAACTGAATACACTTTCCTTATTGTTCCAATCATGTCTAAAGTTCCAAAAGATATGCAACAACATAATTGAAAGTGCATCCGAACTCTTTCTTTCTGCTGTCACACCTCAAGTAGTAATGGCTATTTTTTTTCACGAGAACCCCCACCTCAAGGGGTATCAAGCTCTTTGATGATGTGTACCCCCGCCCCGGTGGGGTACTTTAAATCTATAGATGCCCGCCTTGAAGGTATCATCTCATATTTCATCGCTTTCGCTTTGCTTTGCTTGCCTTTCTTGCCACAATGCCACCAACCCTTGCCTTAACTAACATAGACAGAACCTGCACAGAAACACAACACAAACGCATAAAATAATACTAAAATAGACAGATTAGCAACCATTTAAGTCCGAATAGGCATCCGATTCGTAGGTATGAAACCCACTCATCAAATTCCCCTAAACTTAAATCGTACTTGTCCTTAAGCACAAAAGAATGCAATGCAATGTAACTAACTACATGCCTACGAATCCAGCTATCAGACAGTACAAAGTTTAATCAGTTTGCCTTAGAGAAACCATAATAGACATGAACAACACATCTTTCCAAGACATATCAATAATCTCATATCAATCGCCAAATCAATCCCTGTTATGACTGACATAGTGTGTGTGTGCTTAATAACCATGTAAACTGACAGTAACTTAAATAAGACACATAATACGCCTCTTTAAAGGAGTCAAACAGTTTAAAGTTAAGAATTCCATAAATGAGCAAGATCCGGCTAAAACTCAGCAGATACCACATTTAGAAGTCAACATGGGATATTTTTGCTTTCTTATTCACGTACGGGGGCTTTTCGCTCTTTTTCTCGTTTTTCACTTTTTATTTTACTCATGATTGTGCAATGTCTAGTCCTCTTAGGCTTTTCAATGCTACCCATTAACGAGTTTTCAACCAATGACTCCCAAACCAGATGGCTTTAAGGCACTGGGTGTAGAGACATCCCTTCAGGCATACTTACTCAAGTAACAAAGGCCACACAACTAAACTAGCCATGGTATTTATTCATACTTTTTTTCTTTCATTTTTTTCTTTTTTTTTTCATCTATATCCCAAATTTTCCCCCAAACTTAGGTTTCTGCATAATCTTAGCCTTCTCCACTAATTCACTGAATTCCCTTTCATTAAATCTAAAAGTCTCCTTAAGAAATCAATTATTTATAAATTTAAACCAAGTCAATCAACATAGTCATTTTACTATGCTATCCTGATTATAACAATTTCAAACATGCAAAGATTTAGGTTAGTATGAAATTACATCTAAGCCCTGTATTTCAATACCAATTCTTGTCTATGCAATTCCAATTTCATCGTTGGCACAAATAACTTCAACTGTGAGATCCCGAAATTATGAAATGAAAGTATTCAATTTTCTTATAATTATTCTATTTAGTAAATGGTTAAATTGATAAAAGGTTAAAGTTAAGGGTGATATGTGAAAATTTTTCAAAGTAAACAAGTTGTTATAAAATAATCGGTGATAAAAGTATAGTAATACGCGTGGTTGCATAGTAGCATACGGTATTGATTATTGATGCTTACGTAAGAAATGACTCAGTTTTGTTCAATTATTGCTACAATAATTGCTGCATAGTGTTTGTATAGTAAAATCTTTTTATATAAAATAGAATACTTTTATAAAGTTATTTGTTTTATTAGATTTTAAATAGAATATATTATATTTTATTATATATAGTGTTTGCATAGTGCCTGCATAGTATTTGCATAGTAAAATCTTTTTATATAAAACAGAATACTTTTACAAAGTTATTTGTTTTATTAGATTTTAAATAGAATATATTATATTTTATTATGCATAGTATTTGTATAGTAAAATCTTTTTATATAAAATGTAATACTTTTATAAAGTTATTTATTTTATTAGATTTTAAATAAAATATATTATATTTTATTATGCATAGTATTTGCATAATTACTCAGATAGTGTTTGCAAGTAAACACTTTTTATATAAAAATGAATACTTTTTATAAAGTTTTGTTTTATTTGATTATAAATAGAATATATTATATTTTATTACATAGTGCAGCATAGTATCCTTTCCATTCTCCTATAAATTGGATGCTTAGTTAGAGTTAAAAATCACACCAGAAATTTAGAGAATTCTTCTTCTATAATCTCGAGCGTATTTCTTTAGAGTTTCAGAAGCTTTGAGCGTAGAAAAACAGTATAAGTTTTTTTCAAGAATATCCTCGCCCTAATAGTCGGAATACTCTTCTTTTACGGTAAGGGATATTATTTGTTGTACTCGTAAGGGGTATTATTATTTCGTATTCATGAAGAGAGTTATTTTCTTTCAATACTCGTAAGGGTTGTTATTCATTTCTTTATTATTATGTTGGAATAACCTGTCTATGAAAAGTACCGCATACATGGTAAAATTCTTCTTTATTATTCTGTTGGAATAACCTGTCTGTACGGTCTATCGCATGCCTGGGGAATTCTGTTGTTATTCCATTCTTTATTATTCTGTTGGAACATCCTATCTGTGCGGATTACGTATGACCTGGTTCTATTCTTTATTATTCTGTTAGAACATCCTGTCTGTGCGGATTACGCATGACCTGGTTCCATTCTTATTTATTATGTTGGAATATCCTGTCTGTGCGGATTACGCATGATCTGGTTCTGTTATTTATTATTCTGTTGGAATAACTTGTCTGTGCGCTCTATCGCATGCCTAGTGAATTCTTCTATTATTCCATTTAGGACTGAGCAAAAAAACGGATATAACCGAATTACCAAACCAAACCGAAATAAATTAACCGAAATTTTCTGATAATTCGGTTATTTTTAACATTTTGGTTATATCCGAAATTATATATGGTTTTCGGTTAGTTTATACGGATATCATTTTTGGATTATTCGATTTACCCGAATAACCGAACATATTAAGTATTTCGTATTTTGACAATTAACCGAACTCTATTTCATATTAAGTCTTTCATATTCACACACTCTCTCTCTCTATGAGTCTAATTTCTTATGAATCCTGAATCCTCACTACAGTCATCTTCTCAGATCTCACTTACACTACCTCCCAAAAGGCACGACTCTAAGGACTAAGATCTAAGATCTCAAATCTCTCTCTCGTCTATAAAGTCTGAACTAAAGAGTGAAGTCTCATCTCTCAGACTCTAACTTTCAATCGCGAGTCTCACCTATCTTCAATCGAGTCGTTTGATGACAACTCGACGAATCAGTTTTGGTACTTGAAGAAAAAATAAGATTGAACCTGCTTCTCGCGAAGAGTTGAAGGTATGTACCGAATTGGCTTATAGCGAAGAGTTTTCGGAAGAGCTCCTCGTTGGTTTGTTTATGGGTTGAGCCGCATAGTAAATTTCCTGGATGTTTCCACAATTTTAACTTCTGGTTATTGCTCAATTGTTGTCTATACCCACTTTACAGAGTTTATATATGATGAGGTAAGATTTGGGTTCCTTCAAAATTTCAAGTTTCTAAAAAATTATTGGGGTCCTAGAACCAGATACAGAGATATTACAAAGTTTTGTGATAGAAGGTTATAAACTGTACGGACACCAATGATGTTTTACTTTTAAAAAGAGTTTCTTTTGTGCTTTTGATTTGTATTAATTGGAGCTGGGTTTTGCTCTCAATTTTTTGTTTCATCTTTCCAGTTACTATAGCTTTTCTGTAAATTGTAGAGAAAAGTTCTTCATTTCGGTTATTAACCGAATAACCGAATAGTAAATTCGGTTATTCGGTAATTCGGTTATCTCCAAATTCGATTAACAATTCGGATATCAAAATAGTGTTAATTTCGGTTTTCGGTTACAACCGAATAAGCTCTTCAGTTTGGTTATAACTGAATGCTCAGCCCTAATTCCATTCTTTATTATTCTGTTGGAATAACCTGTCTATGTGGATTACCGCATGCATGGTGACTGATTCTTCGTATTCATTCCTTATTAAATTGTGGAAATGATCTGCATCTCGTGTGATTTCTGCGACTTGCATGATTTAAAATCCATTTGCAGTTTCATAATTTTTCCGACCTTCAAAAATTTTGGAAAAATTTGAAATGATAATTTGATGAGTTTTCTATATTGTGTCCAAAAATGGCGATTTTTGGATGTATAGATTAAGAGTTATGAATTTTACGGGGAAAGACTATTTTAAAAGTAAACCCTTATAACTCCTTGTGGTTAACTGCAAAATTGGTGAAATTTTTATTGGGAGTACATGTATATAATGTAAGTATACCGTAAATTTTGGAATTTTTTGGACAAAAGTAATGGGATTTATAAAAATGTCTAAATATTCGGCAATTTTGGCCATATGAAAAATAGTAAATGAATTTTTGAGAAAAATTTATGTTTAATATGAGACTATATTCTGCTAAATTCCAGAAAAAAAATATTTTTGGGACTGATTTGGTATTTTTCATGAAAATGAACTAATTATGAGTAAATGAATTAAATATGTTATGTAAAGTAACAAAATTGGAAACTATAATTTTATGGCTTGAAAATCTTATACAAGGTATATGCAGATTTGTAATGAGGGTTTTGGTTATTGATGATGAAATCTTATGAGTTTGGCATTTTAGGATGATTAAATGCATTAATTAGTAAAGTGTAAACAATTAAAATAAATTGTTTATAAGTTTAAGAAATGATTAAAATATTGTTATAATATTAATGATATTAGATTATGAGATTATTAAGTGATTGATAACATTTGGTTATTATTGAACAATCGGATAAATTGTATTATAAGTGTTTAATATTTATCTTTTATCTCGTTTGATTGATTCTTTATATCATTGTCATTATCCTCATGCTTATATTATGATGAAAGTCATATGTGGCACAGAAGTGCATAGATGGACTTGGTATCATTATTATACCCGTGGATTATTCGGTATAATCATGACCGTAATGTTACAAATGATGTTGTAAAAAGTCCTCATCGTTGCGTGAGTGCATTGATGGATGGAGTTTTTTGGTATGATTATGCCCATGGATTCTCTTTGGCCAAGGGTGCAAAGATGAATTGTTTTATGGCATGATCATGACCGTTGATAAAAACACGATTATCTTTGGCCCGTAGTGCATAGATAATTCGTGGACGTGATATTAACGAATATCCTTGGCCTGTAGTGCAGGGATGATTCGATGATGTGGATTAATTATTGAGCTGAGTCTCAACAATGAAATATTAATTCATAGTTGTGATAATAATGAATATCCTTGGCCCGTAGTGCATGGATAATTCATGGATGTGATATTAACGAATATCTTTGGCCGTAGTTCAGGGGTGATTCGATGATGTGGATTATTTATTAAGCTGAGTCTCAGCGATAAAATATTGATAATAAACTTTTAATTCGTTAAAGATAGTAGATATCATGTCAGTATTGACTCTTCTAAAATATAGTTGTATGTCTTTGGCCCGTGTAGTGCAAAGAGATGAATTGTTAATGAATATCTTTGGTCGTAGTGCAAAGATGAATTTATTAGTATGATTATGAAGCAGAATTGTGATTTAGTATAACCATGATTTTTGATGTTTCAGGTGAAGATAGGTGATGAAAATTATCTTCGTCCTGAGTGCGAAGAGGAATTTAGAATCACAATTATGATTATGAGTTATTCATATGATTGTGGACAGGAATTGTTGATTGATGTTACAGGGATAAAACATTATTGGTGGACTTTTAACATGGAGAGGATAATAGACCTGATGGTCTATTTGACTCTTCTAATGGATTGCTTCGTTCACCGCAACTATGGTTGAAAAGTTTTATCATCTACCATATGTCCTAAATCTCTGATTTATTACTGATGAAGGCTATTGATGATGTAAATTATATTTAGTCATGATATTCTTTGATGGGCTAGTTGTGCTCACCCTTTTGTTTCACAATTCCTTTCAGGCAATAAGAACGTAGCTGGGTCGAGCGGGGATAACAGGGGAATAGAACGGTGGTCTATAGCTGTTGAGGTTCTCCCTAAATAGTTTGAAAATAATTTTGTTGAGAAATTTAGATAAGTGTATAGTATTGTATACGTCATTTGATATTTAATTTTGGTGAACCGAATAGGGTGAGGTGAACCCAACTTTGGAAGGGTGTTTTGCCACTATCATACAAGATGTCTAATGACATACAACCTCGTGTTATCATAAGATATGGTTCTGCACATCCACTTGCTGAGTATATCTACAGGCACTACCTATATGATCTTGGAGTATATTTGAAATATAATTTTCACTTGGAGACAACGGAGATAATTATATGTCAAGAGAAGACTCACAATTGGAAAGAAGATGATAGTAATCTTCTTGTTTTTCTTTGGGGACTTTTGGGTCAACTAAGGATAATTCTGTGGACATATGATATCTATCATAACCTAGACGCATGGCCTCCCATGTACGAAGGTTTCCTTGCGTATTTTCTAAATATTTTAATTTCTAAAACAATTATTGACTGTACCTTTATGTAAGGTACCATCGTAAGGTCTTGTGGTCAAGGCACCACGAGAGTTATATATATTTGTATTAAAACTCACAGCTTATCTGTTGTCGTACTCTGTACTACAGTTCAACAGTTTAATAAATGAAGTTTATATTTGATTTTTATAGTGCGATATCTGGCGACTCAGAATGGGTCGTGTGGACCTATTTTGGGGGCGTCACATCAACCATCTAAAAGATGAAATCATGCAAATACTAACTAAATGCAGCACAATAAACAATAATTAACTACTATTTTTGAGATTTTCCATTTTTTAGTTTTTTTTAACATAACTCAAACAAAAACAAAAACTATTAACACGACTATTCTCAAAAACTAAAAACTACACTAATATGAATTTCTACTATGCAATGCCAAATTAAACTAAATATGTACTAACAATGCCACTAACACATAAAAAATAACATATGAACATAAACATAAATACAACTAAACACAAGCACATACTCCCCCAAACTTAAATCTAACAATGTCCTCATTGTTAAAATATAGCAATAAAACATAAGAGGACTTCCTTGTATCAGCTAAGCAAGAGGTGGTACTTCCTCAGCATCTGTATCTGACGGTGGGTAGACTGGCAGTGGTTGTGGACTTGGAAACTGGAACTGATTAATAGCAACGAGGTTCAGTCAAGCAAAGGCCTCTGCCAAGGAAACATTGAATGCATTCTGAGCGACAAAGGCATGGTCTTGCCGTGCTGCTATCCTCTTCAACTTTTAATCCTCAAGTCTGTCACATGCATCAATATGGCGCTGCAGGCTCCGAAACTGAGTGATGAACATATATTTAGTAGGCCTAAAAGACACAGGTCCAGCCTCCTCGACACCCTCAAACATCACATCTGCCTTGAACTCCTCATCCTCTGAATCAGTCTCTGCCTCATCTTCCACCGCGGTATTAGGAAATGCAAAACCAAGGCCACGAGGGTGTGACTCGCCTCCTTTCCAAATTGAGTATCGAGCAATGAGGCACGGGTCAAGAAACTGTAGGGGCTGCTGCACTGGCTCATCTGCCACCCAACTTACTCCCGACTGTCAGCATAGTCCACATATAAGGGATGAGTGAGGCAACCCCTTAGAGAATGGGCCTCGCAGGTAGACCCGGATAGTGAAACTTATGATGGCCCCAATATCAATGTCAAAGTCTTTCACAATAGCGTACAGGAGCAACACCTTCTCTTTGGTCACCTCGCTCATATGTGTGGATGGGAACAACTTCGCACAGAGGAAGGTGTACTAGATCTTTCCGTACAGATCAAATCCTTGCTAAAAAACAGAGTCTCTCCTTTCTTACCCTTAACCCATGTTGTACCCGGCTTTGAGATCTCAGTCAATATTTGGTCGTAGTCGGGGTTGCTATCACAAAGCTCAGCATATTGGCATAAGGCTGGGGCTCGCACATTATAGAATTCATTTATAGCCTCAGGACCAAACGAGATTTGTTTTCCACAGACGAATTCAATAAATGGTGCCTTATCCTCTGTATTTTCATAGAATTCCTTCACAACTGTTACCACTGCAGGGTCCGATTGTTCCGTGAACGAGTCCCATCCTTGCTCATGAATTTGGCGTCTCATCTGACCATCGAATGACTCCGGCCTCAACCCACACTCTGGTGTCAATGCCTTAGGTACAAAGTAATCAAATTTGTCCCCTGCTACGACACTGAAAAATTCCTTTTATCGAAGCTTCGAGTGGGCGGTGATGACCCTTCACCTCTTTGACATTTGGCGGGTGTCTTCGGTGCCATAGTGTATTAATATAAGTTAAACTCCCCCAAACATTTCACTTTGGTAGTTCGTCGAGCAGTTTGCGTGTATATGCCACAAAGAGAACCAATATATACAACCAAATTGAACACTACTATCAAGTATGCTAAAAACTCATAAAAAGTGCTTCCCCACAGTCCAATTCGTTGCTATTATTGAACAAGTAGTGATTCTCGACCAATGTATACACGAATTCAAATTTCTGAGCCCTACTTTTGTGAACTGCAATTAAATGGTGCAAACCCTAGTGTTTGTGCTTAAAATTTGAAGTTTGATGTGGATTTAGTGAAGATTGTAGAGTTGGAGTATATATAGAAGTGTAATTGATGGCCAATTTCGATGGTGAGTGTTCGGTTATGAGAGAGAGAAGTGGGAGAGGCACGATCTGAAGTCTGTTTTTAAAAATTGAATCCGCGACCCCCTGCCGGGGCGGGATCCTGTTGAACTACAAACCCTTATCGGGGCGGGCATGGACAGAGAATCCCCCAACTAGGGCGGACATGCCAGGCTTAGATTGGGCCCATCGGGGCGGGCTACTGTCTTTCACCACATTTGCTTTTTTCTTTTTTGTCCTGCACTCATATAAAACTTCATCCTCAGTTCCTAAAATCCATTAAAACCCAAAATTTAAGTTAATCACATGTAGATTGAGCAAAACGTTGTGATTTACTTACAATGACTAACCACTACATAACTGACTACTCTTAATTACAAAAATTGAACTACTAAGTCCTAACATTAATAACTAAGCTACTGAATTATACAATGTGAAACTAAATACAACAAATAACATGAAAATTAGGTTGCCTCCCAATGAGCGCTTATTTTTACGTCTTTCATCCTGACTACTCCCTATATCATGGTGTATCGGTAAGAGTGATTGATGTTACTGGGTGATCGATGTCACCACCCGAATAGTGATTTATTCGTTGCCCATTGACTTTGAACGTTTCTAATGGATTCCGGCTATACAATTCAACGACACCATGTGGATAGATTGTTTTGATGGTGAATGACCCCGACCATCTTGATTTGAGTTTCTTGGGAAATAATCTCAGTCGAGAGTTGTACAATAATACTGCTTAGCCCGGTTTGAACTTTCGATTCAAAATTTTCTGGTCGTGCCACTTCTTAACCTTTTCTTTGTACGACTTGGAGTTTTTATACGCATGTAGGCGAAATTCATCTAACTCGTTAAGTTGTAGAATTCTTTTTTTCCCCCGCATCTGTTAGAATAAAATTCAACTTCTGAATGGCCCAGTATGCTTTGTGTTGAAGTTCAACTGGGAGGTGACACACTTTTTGTAGACAAGTTGATACGGAGACATACCAATCAGTGTCTTGTATGCTGTGCGATATGCCCATAAAGCGTCATCCAATTTTAGAGACCAGTCTTTTCTATTCGGATTCACTATTTTCTCTAAAATTCTTTTCACCTCTCTATTCAAAACTTCGGCTTGGCCACTCCTTTGGGGATGATAGGTCGTCGCAATTCTGTGATTGACCCCCTATTTTGCCAAGAGAGTTGTAAATAACTTATTGCAGAAGTGACTTCCCTCGTCACTTATAATTTCTCTTGGCATGCCAAATCTCGTAAAGATGTTCTTCTGCATAAATTTTAAGACCACTTTGGCATCATTTGTAGGGAGTGCTACAACTTCGACCCATTTAGACACGTAGTCTACTGCCAACAAGATGTATAGAATTTTGTATGAAGGCAGAAAAGGTCTCATGAAATCCATCCCCCACACATCGAAAACTTCAACTTCTAAGATCATGTTGAGCGACATCTGATTCCTTTTTGATATATTGCCCACCCTTTGACATCGATCACAACTTTTTATAAACTGGTGTGCATCTTCGAACAAAGTGGGCCAGTACAATCCTGCCTGAAGATCCTTTGTCGTTGTTTGCTCACTTCTATAGTGTAAGACCTTGAATTTTATGAAATTAAAGTATTCAATTTTCTTATAATTATGATTTAGTAAATGGTTAAATTGATAAAAGGTTAAAAGTTAAGGGTGATATGTGAAAATTTTGAAAAGTATACAAGTTGTCATAAAATATTCGATTGGTCGGAGAATATTCATTTTAACAGGGAATATTCGTACGACGGTACAATCATTGGTGGACCCCACAATGGAATTACTGTCAGAGTTAGAAAATGACAGAAATAACTTTTTATAAAAATAACGGTGAAAGTTTTACCGTTAAACCGCTGAAATATCCGTTGGTAAAAATGCGATACTGGCGTGGTTGCATAAGTAGCACACGGTATTGATTATTGATGCTTACGTGAGAAGTCACTCAGTTATACTCAATTATTTCCACAGTAATTGCTGCATAATATCTCTCATATTATTGATTCAATTATTATCACAGTATCATTTGTATAATATTTTATATTATTAAATCAATAATTGAGACGACAAAGTTATTCATATTATTATTTGCATTATTGATGATGTCTAGAAAGTTTTGTCGAGAAAAGGAGTTTGGTCACCTAATTGCTCACCAATAGGGAGAAAACCTTATCGGAAAGCCCCCTCTTTTCTGGGAATGATCTGGTTGTTAAATACTGTGAGTTATAATATTAATGATGAATAAGTTCGTGTTGATTAAAGATGAAATTGATATTTCCATCGTGTTGGGATTATTAGTGTTAGTGGAAATCAACATTTAATTCGATAATAATTAATTTCTGGAGGTTAAGTTGATCAATCGGGTAATTAATAGGATAAATGCGCAATTAATTGCCATTAGTTCACATGCATATAACTATTTGCTCACATGAATAGAACTATTGATTCACATGCATGTACTATAGATTCTCATGCATGTACTATTAGGAGAGGTGGTGCAAGTTTGATAATACTTGTAGGACTAAATTAAAAATGGGGGAAAAGATGAAGGTACTATAATGTAATAATTTGAGCCCCAAAACGTGCAATTATCGAAACTATGTTGTCTTATAAATAGAAGCTCTTTCTTCTTTCATTATCACCAATTCATTAAGACTCAAAAGAACAATTATAGAGAGAGAAGCTATAGAGAGAAGCTATATAGAGAGAAGCTATAGAGAGAAAGAAGAAGATTATTCTGCTACTTCACTATTCCAGTATCCAATCTTCTTCTAAGGTAAGGGATGTAATTTATTCTTATTCGTAAGAGATATTATTTTGTTCAGTATTTGTATGAAATAATATTTTCTTTCAAACTCTGTAGTATATAAGTAATATTATTTCGTTTCGTATCCCTAATTCTACACTCATTTTGTTGAAGTATTTCTTCTATACTATGTGAATAATAGAATATCCTTGAAATTTACGCTTCATCTAGTATCGTTTCACAATGATATTTTTCTGAACATTCTTATTAAATTTTAAGTTTTTCATGCTGGAGTACCATTCACGGGTACTATTAATTTATACGGCACTATTCATACGTATGGTACTATTCATAGAGTACTATTCATGGGCACTATTCATAAATATAATACTATTCATAAATACAATACTATTTATAAAGTACTATTCACGGGATACTATTCATAAAGTACTATTCACAAGGTACTATTTACAGGGTACTATTCCCAAAATACTATTCATGAAGTACTATTTACGGGGTACTATTCACTCAGGTACTATTCACCCGGAGTACTATTCATGACAAAAATTGATTTCTTTACGGTCGAAATCATTTTTGATACAATATTATTCTTGAATTTTACTCCACAAAGCAGTATTATGTTGAAAATTTGGGCACTATTGAATTCTGGATAAATTAAATTATAAATCTTTAAAAATTTATCCTTTGCTTTCATTTAATTGAATTCTTATATCATTGTCATCATCCTCATGCTTATATTGTGATGAAAGTCATCTTTGGCTTACGTGCATAGATGGACTTGGTATGATTATGACCAGGGATTATTCGGTATAATCATGACCGTACTGTTATAAATGATGTGGTAAAAGTCCTCATTGGCCTGTAGTGCATTGATGGACAGTTGTTGGTATGATCATGACCATACGTTCTCTTTGGCCAAGGGTGCAAAGATGAATTATTGTTTGTCATGATCATGACCGTTGATGAAAACACGAATATCCTTGGCCCGTAGTGCATGAATAATTCGTGGTCGTGATACTAATGAATATCCTTAGCAGTAGTGCTGGGATAATTCGATGATGTGGATTATTTATTAAGCTGAGTCTCAGTGATAAAAATTGATGATAAACTTTTTAAATCATAGAAGATAGTAGATATCATGCTCTACTTGACTCTTCTAATGGAGTGCTTATCCCGTTGCAGTTGTTGATCTAAAACTTATTGTCTATTTTATTCTATCAGTTGTTATACTATTGAAGGCTAATGATAATTTATTATGCATTATCTTAGTCATAATATTTCTTACTGGGCTAGTTGAGCCCACCCTTTTTTCCACTGTTCTCTTCAGGAAATGAGAATATAGCTGAGACTAGTCAGGGAATGGAGTGATGGTCCGAGATGGTGGCTATAGTAGTCCTCACTATTTTTATAAAATAGTGTGATAATAATTGTAATGAGAACTCAATTTGAGTGTGGATACTGTCTATGAGACAATATCCGTGTTAAAACTCTCAGCTATGTTTTGTCGTATTTTACACGACAACTGTATAATTAAGTTGTAGTTGTATTCTGTACCATGTATCTGGCGACCCAAGATGGGTGATGTATACCTATTTTTGGGGCGTCATAGTTGGCATCAAAGCTTAGGGATATGATCCCTGGTTGAGATGTGAGACTAGAACTAGTAGGGGAGAGACGGGTTAATCCTTCGCTAGTATGACCTACCTAAGTTATTTGTTATTTAATTGGTCGGTCAGAGTATAGGGATAATATGTGGCATGTCAATTAACCCTTGGTTTGTGACAATGTTTGAGAATGGCATCTGAAAATGTTGAGATAAGCAATAAAGCACATGAGACCGTTGAGTCACTAACGATCAATAACAAGGATAATGTGCATCAGGAAGGCAATAATCCTCGTGTAAACAACAACATCGACCAAATGATGAACGATGGTATGTTTAAGAACTTTTTAGAATTTATGCAAAACTAAACAAGAGAGACTCCTGTTCAAAATACAGGTGTAAACACTGGCAACTCACGGCTGGTCATCGCTAAGCAGTTCAAGGAGCTGGGACCACTGGAGTTTTTGGGAAAGCCAGAACCACTTAAGGTGGAGACATGGATAAAGTAGATCACCAAGATATTTGATGTATTGGAATTCTTAGTGGAGCAAACAGTTCCCTTTGCCACCTTTATGTTGCGTGAAGAGGCAGATTACTAGTGGGAATCTGTAAAATGTACCCAGCTTGACGCACTCAAGATGTCTTGGGAGAAGTTCCAAGAATTGTTCAATGACAAGTACTTTCCTGAAAGTATTCGTCACATGATGGAGGTTGAATTCATCAAGCTGGAGCAAAACAATATGACCGTGTCGCAGTACGAGGCTAAGTTTGTGGAGTTATCCCAGTTTGCATCCAATTTGGTTGATAATGAGGAGCAAATGACGCAAATGTTTTTGTGAGGTTTGAAATCCGAAATAAGTTGATGCCTCATTTCTCACAGACTTTGTTTATATTTAGATGTTGTGAATAGGGCTCAGTTATTTGAGCGCGGTAATGAGCCAGCCCAATCAAAAGTCAACGACCAACAACACAATAATAATTATACCGGTGGCAACATCCATCGGAATAATGATAACCATCGTGAAGGAAATTATCAGGCAAGAAATGGTAACCACTTTGTGGTGGTAATCATGGCCAAGATAATAGGAAATGTGAA
The DNA here is from genome assembly GCA_020205605.1 of Panax ginseng. Lineage (NCBI taxonomy): Eukaryota > Viridiplantae > Streptophyta > Magnoliopsida > Apiales > Araliaceae > Panax > Panax ginseng. The sequence goes on from CM035150.1 coordinate 73,755,460, forward strand.
CTAAGTGGGAGCAATTTTAAGAAGAGAAGATTCAACAATGGCGGAAAGACGTCGGTAGCAGCACCAGAACCTGTTTCAAAGGAAGAAGAACGACCACCGGTCGTATGTTTCAAATATGGACAGGAAGGATACATCCGTCCAAACTGTACGCAACAACCCAAAACGTGTTACAATTGTGGAAGAGAAGGTCACCTAGCTCGATTTTATCGTGTAGTGAAGTCAAGTCCAGCTTGGATGGTGACGCCAAAGGATGTCCCAAACAAGTTAAAGCCGGTAGTTTAAGTGAGAGCGTTTATCGAGGAACCTGAATGAAGTTATCACGGGTAAGTTAATCATAAACTCTTGTAAAATCTATACCTTATTCGATATCGGTTCTACCCAATCTTTTATTTCTCCTACTTGCGCTCAACGTTTAAACTTGACTCTGAAGAAATTAGACTTTGACTTATCTGTTGAAACTCTGTTGGGAAAAATCTTCGTTATATCCACTGTTTATAAATCTTATTTGATTCAAATCGTCACCATCACGTTACCTGTTGATCTCATCTCTTTGAAAATACTTGCATTGATGTGATTTTAGGAATCGACTAGTTAACTACTCATCGTGTTAAAATTAATTGTTTTCGTAAGGTTGTTAGCCTTCCTAACCAACCTGTTATGCGAATTCAAGTAACCAAACTACTAAAGTCAATAATTTTCATATTAAGCCATAAGTAAAGAGCCCCAAGCCTTTCTCTAGTGACTTCCAAGTCTTGGAATGCACCGAAGCCAGACTATTCGTAGGGGACGCCGTGAATAACGGTGGCAAGTTGATAGGTATCAATGTGATGTGCTATCCAACTCTTGGATGAGAGTCACAGTTTTGAATGATATTTCTATCGTTAATAAATTTCCTGGCGTATTCCCTGAAGACTTCCTAGCCTACCCCTAAAGCGTGAAATCGAATTTTGTATTGACCCAAGTACAAAATCCATTTCTAAAACCTTCAAATAACTCTTCACCCAAAACAAACGTAACATGCGCCAAAGACGTTGGCTCAAGTTGTTGAAAGATTACGATAATATCACTCAATAACATCGTGGAAAAAGCGAACGTGGTAGCTGACGCGTTGAGTTAAAGATCGTATGCATTTATGAGTGCGACGTTGTTAACACAAAGACACATTTTATACGACTTACAAAAATATGGATAGAGTTAAAGACTCTAGAGACCCACGCGATGATGTTAAATATACGAGTAGAATTGATGTTAATCGATAAAGTTAAAGCCGAACACACCCGGAGCTGATGAATATGAAGAAGAAAGTATAAGAATGTGTTATTCCAGAAGTAAGAGTCGATGAAGTAAGGAAAGCTCAAACCCTTAATTTTATTAGTCTATTTGAAATCCTCGATTAAGTATGAGTACTTTGGTCTATAGTCTTACGATTAAGCGTGTTCATAACGTTTTTATATATCGATATTACATAAATATGTGGAAGACTCGAACCATATTATTGAATTAGAATCGAATGAGATAGCGGAAGATTTAACGTATGAAGAGGTACCTGTTAAAATCTTGGATAAGAAGGAATATATTCTACGCTCAAAGGTTATACCTCAAGAGATAGAATCTAAACAAGGTATCCTCACCTCTTCGACATACCAGGTACGTACGTAAATTTCGAAGGCAAAATTTCATAAGGAGGGGAGATTGTAAGACTCCGAATGTTATAAAATGAAAGTACTCAATTTTCTTATAATTATTATTTAGTAAATGGTTAAATTGATAAAAGGTTAAAAATTAAGGGTGATATTTGAAAATTTTGAAAAATATACAAGTTATCATAAAATATTCGATTGGTCGGGGAATATTCATTTTAACAGGGAATATTCGTACGACGACACAATCATTGGTGGACCCCACAATAGAATTACTGTCGGAGTTAGAAAACGACAGGAATAACTTTTTATAAAAATAACGGCAAAAGTTTTACCGTTAAACTGTTGAAATACTCGGTGGTAAAAGTACAGTAATACGCGTGGTTGTATAGTAGCACATGGTATTGATTATTTATACTTACGTGAGAAGTCACTCAGTTATACTCAATTATTGCCACAGTAATTGATGCATAATATCTCTCATATTATTGATTCAATTATTATCACAGTATCATTTGCATAATATTTTATATTATTAAATCAATAATTGAGACGACAAAGTTGTTCATATTATTATTTGCATTATTGACGATGTCTAGAAAGTTCTGTCGAAGAAAGGGGGTTGGTCACCAAATAGCTCGCCAATAGGGAGAAATCCTTATCGAAAAGCCCCCTCTTTCCTGTGAATGATCTGGTTGTTAAATACTGTGAGTTATAATATTAATGACGAATAAGTTCGTGTTGATTAAAGATGAAATTGATATTTCTATTGTGTTGAGATTATTAGTGTTAATGGAAATCGACATTTATTTCGATAATAATTGATTTTTGAAGGTTAAATTGACAAATCGGGTAATTAATCGAATAAATGAGCAATTAATGCTATTAGTTCACATGCATATAACTACTTGTTCACATAAATGGATCTATTGATTCACATGAATGTACTATTTATTCACATGCATGTACTATTTGGGAAGGTGGTGCAAGTTTGATAATACCTGTAGGACTAAATTAAAAATGGAGAAAAAGATGAAGGTACTATAGTTTAATAATTTGAGCCCCAAAACGTGAAATTATCGAAACTATGTTTTTTTTATAAATAGAAGTTCACTCTTCTTTTATTCTCATCAATTCACTAAGACTCACAAGAGCAATTATAGAGAGAAGCTATATAGAGAGAAGCTATAGAGAGAAAGAAGAAGAGTATTTTGCTACTTCATTATTCCAGTATCCAGTCTTCTTCTAAGGTATAGGATGCTATTTATTTCTTATTCGTAAGGGATATTATTTTGTTCAGTATTCGTATGAAATAATATTTTCTTCCATACTCTGTAGTATGTAAGTAATATTATTTCATTTCGTATCCCTAATTCTATGCTCATTTTGTTGAAGGATTGCTTCTATACTCCGTGAAATTAGTAAAATATCCTTAAAATTTGCGCTTCATCTAGTATCGTTTCACAAGGATATTTTTCTGAACATTCTTGTTAAATTTTAAGCTTTTCATGCTGGAGTACTATTCACGGGTACTATTAATAAATACAGTACTATTCATACGTACGGTACTATTCACAGAGTACTATTCATGGATACTATTAATAAATACAGTACTATTCATAAATACGGTACTATTCATAAAGTACTATTAACAAGGTACTATTCACAAAGTACTATTCCTGGAATACTATTCATGAAATACTATTCACGGGGTACTATTCATAAAGTACTATTCCCAAAGTACTATTCACAAAGTACTATTCACAGAGTACTATTAACTCAGGTACTATTCACCTGGAGTACTATTCATGACAAAAATTGATTTCTTTTCGGTCCAAATCATTTTTGATTCAATATTATTCTTGAATTTTACTCCACAAAGCAGTATTATGTTGAAAATTTAGGCATTATTGAATTCTGGATAAATTAAATTATAAATCTTTAAAAATTTATCCTTTGCTTTCATTTAATTGAATTCTTATATCATTGTCATCATCCTCATGCTTATATTATGATGAAAGTCATCTTTGGCTTACGTGCATAGATGGACTTGGTATGATTATGGCCAGGGATTTTTCGGTATAATCATGACCGTAATCTTACAAATGATGTGGTAAAAGTCCTCATTGGCTCATAGTGCATTGATGGACAGTTGTTGGTATGATTATAACCATACGTTCTCTTCGGCCAAGGGTGAAAAGATGAATTGTTGTTTGGCATTATCATTACCGTTGATGAAAACATGAATATCCTTGGCCCGTAGTGCATGGATAATTTATGGTCGTGATACTAATGAATATCCTTAGCCGTAGTGCAGGGATGATTCAATGATGTGGATTATTTACTTATTCCGCTGCAGTTGTTGATCTAAACCTTGTTGTCTATTGTATTCTATCAGTTGTTATACTGTTGAAGGCTAATAATAATTTATTATGCATTATCTTAGTCATAATATTTCTTACTGGGCTAGTTGAGCTCACCCTTTTTTTCCACTGTTCTCTTTAGGAAATGAGAATATAGTTGGGACTATTCAGAGAATGGAGTGATGGTCCGAGATGGTGGCTTTAGTAGTCCTCACTATTTTTATAAAATAGTGTGATAATAATTGTAATGAGGACTCTATTTGAGTGTGGATATTTTCTACGAGATAATATCCGTGTTAAAACTCTTAGCTATGTTTTGTCGTGTTTTACATGACAACTGTATAATTAAGTTGTAGTTGTATTCTGTACCATGTATCTGGCAACCCAAGATGGGTGATGTATACCTATTTTGGGGGCGTCACATATAGTGTCCCCCATATAAGGATGCGTGACATGCATGCAAGATGTTATTCACTCCACTATGGGGCACACATCGACGAATCATTTTATCCACACATTGTCTGAATAAATAAGGCTCATCCCACATATACCACTTGACATCATATAGGAATTTCTTCTTCTGTAGACGTGTCAAGTCTGGAGGAAGGATATTGATCACCAAGTAGTTAGCAAAATCCGTATACCATGGAAATTCTGAACTCACCCTAAACAACTATTCATCAGAAAATGACTAGTTGATCAATAACTTATCTGCCTTGTCCTTTTTCAGATTTTCCAACCTTAAAAGATGATCAGCTACCTAATTTTCTGTCCTCGTCCTATCCTTGATTTCTAAATCAAACTCTTCAAGGAGTAGAATCCAACAAATAAGCCTAGGATTTGCATCTTTCTTGGATATTAGATATTGAATCACCGGGTGGTCAGTGTATACAACAACCTTTGTTCCTATCAGGTATGAGCGAAATTTGTCAAAGGCATACACGACCACAAGTAATTCCTTCTCGGTAGTTATGTAGTATAATTGAGCATCCATAAGGGTTTTACTTGCATAGTATATAACATGAAATATCTTGTCTCGACATTGTTTCAAAATAGCCCCTACCACGTAATCACTAGCATCACACATCAATTCAAAAGGTATCTTCAATCCGGTGCTATGATTACGGGAGCTGTTGTCAACTTATTCTTTAATTGTTCAAAAGCCGACAAACACTCTTCATCAAATCTGAAAATTGCATTTTTTTCCAATGGACTACATAGTGGTTTTGCAATTTTTGAGAAGTCTTTAATAAACCAACGGTAGAATCCAGCATTCCCGAGAAAACTACGAATCCCTTTAACCAATGTTGGTGGTGGAAGATTCTCAATTGTTTTTAACTTTGCATGGTCTACTTCCAACCCCTTTGTAGAGACTTTGTGCCCAAGGATGATTCCTTCTTCGACCATAAAATGACATTTTTCCCAATTCAACACAAGATTGGTTTCCACGCAACGTTTCAATACCATAACCAAATTCTCTAGACAATTATCGAATGAATTCCCATATACTGAAAAGTCAGCCATAAAAACTTCTTCATTACGTTCCACCATGTCTGAGAATACTGCCATCATACATCTTTAAAAAGTTGCTGGTGCGTTACACTGTCCAAATGACATCCTTCTGAAGGCAAAGGTGTCATATGAGCACGTGAACATCATTTTCACTTGATCTTCCGGTGTAATGACAATCTGATTATACCTTGAATACCCATCCAACAAGCAATAATACTCATGTCCAGCCAAACGGTCCAACATCTGATCGATGAAAGGTAAGGGTAAGTGATCCTTTTGGGTTACTTTGTTAAGTTTCCTTTAATCCATGTATACCCTCCAGCTAGTCACTGTCATAGTTGGTATCAATTAATTATCTTCATTGGTCAAGACCGTCATATCCCACCTTTCTTCGGGACACACTGCACTGGGCTTACCCATGAACTGTCTGAGATAGGGTAGATTATCCCAGCATCAAGCCATTTCCGAATCTCTTTCTTCACTACCTCTTTCATAATCGGGTTGAGCCTCCTTTGTCATGCCGCTGTCGGTTTTGCCTCATCTTCCAAGAGTATCTTATGCATATAAAATGAAGGGCTTATCCCCTTAATGTCAGCAATTGTCCATCCTATCGTAGATTTTTACTCTTGAAGAACCCTCAACAGCTTACTTTCCTGCAATTCATTAAGTGTAGATGCAATAATAATAGGTAAAGTATCTGAATTTCCCAAAAATATATACTTGAGGTGTTTAGGGAGAGGCTTTAGTTTAAGAGTGGGTGGTTCCTCAAGTTCGCGTTTCATCCGTGCCGATGCTTTTTCGTTCGTATGTAATGGCTCAAATGGCACCTTGAACCTACTCACTCTAGGTAATGCATCCAACATATGCAAATAATCCACAAACTTAGGATTGTCCAAGTCGACATCTCCCAGTAGAGTATTTTCCAATGGATCCCTGTCTATACCTCGAATCAAATCTTCACTAACCATTTTTTTCAATTACATCCATTCTGAAACACTCTTCATCATCCGTAGGGAATTTCATAGCTTTAAAAACATTAAAATTCACCTCTTGGTCTTATAATCTCATTGTTAACTCTCCTTTTTGCACATCAATAAGAGTCCTCCCAGTTGCCAAGAATGGCCTCCCTAAGATAATTGGGATGTTCTTGTCTTCTTCATAATCAAGGATGATGAAATCTGCTGGAAATATAAACTTATCCACATTTACCAATATATCTTCAACAATTCCCCTCAGATAAGTAATTGATCTGTCCGCCAACTATAGTGAGATGTTTGTTGGTTTCGGTGCCAGTAAACCTAATTGAGTGTACACAGATAATGGCATGAGATTCACACTTGCACCCAAATCACACAAACATTTATTGAAGGACATGTTTCCAATCATGCAAGGAATGGTGAAACTTCCTGGATCCTTCAACTTCAGAGGCAACTTCCTCTTTAATACAACACTATATTCCTCCATCAATGCAACAGTCTCATAATCATGTAACTTCTTCTTCCTTGACAAAATACTCTTCATAAACTTTGCATAGCTCGGCATGCAAATGGAATATTTATCTATAGCTCTTTGAAGATTTCTAAACACTTAGAGAACTGTTTATCTAGCTTCTGCTTTTGAACCCTCTGCTGAAACAGTGGAGGAGGATAGACAACTGGTACCACATCAGCCTATTCCTTATCCACTTATCTGTCTTCACCCTTTTTCTCTTCCACCACTTTCTTTAACATCTTTTGTTGGAAATTATTTTTCATTTAGCCCCTCAAGATGTTTTCCACTTCGTAACGTGATAGCTTGACACTGCTCGTGATTTCCCCTCGAATTCTTCTCAGTGTCACTCGATAAAGTCCCTTTAGGTCTATTATGCAATGCCATCGAAAGCTGTCCCATCTGATTTTCTAAGTTCTTAATCGTCGTCGCTTGTGATTTCATAGCTGCCTCATTATCGGATATATACTTCAACAATAGCTCCTCCAAATTTAACTTTTTCTCATGCTGTAGAGCTGACTGTTGATGCTGATTTTGGAAACCGGGGGGATACGATGGTCGTGGAGCTTGCTGTTGATTTTGATTGTTGCTCCACGAGAAGTTTGGATGGTTCCTTGCCCCCGGATTGTAGGTGTTTTAATATGGATTAGAAGGTTGATTATAACTATCTATAAACTGAACTGCTGCTGGATCGATAGCACTCTATTTCGTCGGATGTTCCCTCGCACACAATTCACACACATAAGCCACCTGATGAACATGTACTCCCGTGAGGGCATCCATTTTCTTCGATAGTGCTAAAATATGAGCCGCTAAAGCCGTCACTCCATCCACCTCTAACACTCTAGCTGCCTTAGGTTGAGTCATTCTTGCTGTTGGCCACTGGTAGTTGTTAGCTGCCATTATTTTAATTAAGTCATAAGCCTCCTCAAACCTCTTAGCCATAAAAGCTCCTCCCGACGCTGCATCTATAGTAGTTAAAAAATTACTGTTCAACCCATTATAGAAGGTATTCATCTGTAACCACTTGGGTAATCCATGATGCAGACACTTCCTCAACAATTCCTTATATCTTTCCCAAGCTTCGTACAGTGACTCCCCATGTTGCTATTCAAATGTTGTAATCTCATTCCTCATCTTTGAAGTCTTTGCTGATGGGAAGAATTTTGCTAAAAACTTTTGAGCTAGGTCATCCTAAGTAGTGATTGATCCCGATGGTAGTGAATACAACCAGCTCTTTGCCTTATCTCGCAGTGTGAATGGGGACAAACATAGTCGCACTGCATTATCAGATACCCTATTGTACTTGAAGGTATCACATATCTCCAAAAAGCTCACAAGATTCTCGTTCGGATCATCATTAGCCAATTCCCCAAATTGTACCGAATTTTGTATTATCTGAATTATGTCAAGCTTGATCTCAAAATTATTCGCAGTAATTATAGGCCTGGTAATGCTCAACTGAATTTCAGTTACCCTTGGTGTGGCATAGTCCCTAAGTGCTTTCTGATCCTCTGCAACCATAGTTTCTTGCTTATCAAAGTTCTCCCTAGTTTCTATAATCCACTTATTTAACCTCTGAAACCTTCTTTCGATGTCGTCCTCATAAGGAAGTAAATCTGGTTTCTTTGATCGAGTTTTCATGCACTAATTAAGAGAACCCGAAATAATAAATAACACAAAAAGAAAAAGAAAAAGCGTATAACTAAAACTGATCTAATTAAACTAATATTGAAAGTAATAAAATCAAATATTTGTCCCCGACAATGGCACCAAAAACTTGTTGGGTGTGATCTAATTAAGCACGGCATGCAAGTATACATGATCAACAAGCAATATAATGATAAGTAAAGTATCATTTCCACAGAGACAAATATCAATTGTAATCTAACAATTACCAGCTTTGTATTATTTCAATTTTGTTAAACTAAATGATTTAATGAAGAAATTAATGAAAAACTAATAAATAAAATAAAATCAACTAACTACAGCAAATTTTAATCAGATAATGGAGAATTAAGCCTACAACTTCACTTTATGCTTCACTTAGATTATCACACTTCCTTTTAATTCAATTTAACTATTGCAGATCATTAATCGAAAACACGAAAGTAGATATAGCCATCTCTCGATGCACTATACCCATATCAACTTAAATCCACAAATGATAGAATTAAGCAAAACACCTTAATTAACTAATTCACTATATCTCTATGTGAATTACAATTAAAGAAGGTTTAATCCCAAGTTCTCATACGATTACATGTGATGCATATGTATATCTCTATCCTATATCTCTATCCTAAACATAAATTATGAATTCCATCAAAACAAAAAAATCATAAACACATGCTATTATGACTAAATCTAAACCCATACTTCATCTCTTGAATTCATACAAGTTCACCAAGAATTGGTAATCAAGCATCTCTTAGATTACACACAAATCACAAAAGATGAACTGAATATAGCATTATTGAATTAAATTTGAAGCATAATAATCATCATTACACATAAAGATCCATCATAGGCTTAATAAGATAATTTAGTTCATGACGAATGAAATAAAAACTGAAAAGATCAAAGAAATAAACATCTCAATTACAAACTGAAATTGAAGAATGAAAAATAGTAAATATAACCACCCTTTTCTTTAATATAATATGCAATCTTCGTGTTCCTCGCTCCTTGCTCCAATTCCTCCAAATTCTGTAAAATCTAGGGCTTGAAAGTTGTTAATGATGATTGAATGTTGTCCAATAAATCATCAGAGTTCATGAAGTTTCTGTTTTTGTAAATGAATACACCTTCCTTCTTGTCCCAATCGCGTCCAAAGTCCCAAAAGATACGCAACAACAGAATTAAAAGTGCATCATAACTCTTCTTTCTCTGCCGCGCACCCCTGCCCCAACAGGCTATTTCTTCATGGGATCCCCCGCCCCGGCGGGGTATCAAGCTCTCTGATGATGTGTACCCCTGCTCCGGCGGGGTGATTTAACTCTATAGATGCCCGCCCCAGCGGGGTATCATCTGCACTTCACTGCTTTTTGCTGCTTTGCTTGCCTTTCTTGTCACCATGCGACCAACCCTTGCCTTAATCAACATAGACAAAACCTACACAGAAACACAACCCAAATGTATAAAATAATACTAAAATAGACGTATTAACAACCATTTAAGTCCGAATAGGCATCCGATTCATAGGTATGAAACCTACTCATCAGATGAATCGCAAAACTCAACAAATTTCTAATCATTTCAGGAATTATAGAAGCAATAGTCACCATAGTAAGTGTAGATTTAGGAATATGAAATCAAATAATATCACTTACATAATATGGAATATGAAAGAAAATGATATTTCTTACGAGTATTGAAAGAAAATAAAATCCTTTACCTGAGTAAAGAACTAGATTTTGTCTGATATGTAAGAGATTATCGTGAGGAAATCTTGCACTATAAGCTACACTCAAAGTATATTTATACTCAAAAGAAATATGCACAATATTATAGAAGAAGAATTTCTGATATTGTGATGGTGTGTTTTTAATCGTCTAAATATGTATCCTTTTATAGGCGAAGTTGGGAGACATATTTTCTTAAGTTACGGATCTTAAGGCAAGGAATGAAATTCTTTTAGCACTACGGCTTAGACAATTTTTTTTATGATTGTGACCTATAGGAAAAATAAGTTATAGATTCATGGAAGAAAACGAGTTACCGATATGTAAGAGAATTTAAGCACAACACATGTTTTGAAAATTTTGTTATCAAGGCCACCTTTAGGAAAAATTCCTAATCTGCCAAAGAAAAGAAAAGAAGACTTGTCCTTTGAAGAAAATTCAACAAGTGAGGCCCATCACCATCAAAGTTACCTTACTTCGAAGGCATGTCAAATGAGGGGCCATTCCTTCAAAAATGAATTCAACATCTGCCAACTTTAAGAAACACACCATTTTTGAAAAAGTGAAACAAAACAACTACCAGGAAAATATATATTAATATAGTATAATAATTTTACAAT